>JAGWCC010000041.1:0-1200000 GCA_022651775.1 Drusus annulatus
TTGGTGAGAAGCACAAGAAAAAGCGCACAAGAAAACAGCGAGAAAATACCGCACAAGAGTCTCAACTGCTCCAAACCGTCTAGAGCCAGTGAGACTATGGCTTCCCCAAATGGGGTATGTTTTGAGGCTGAAGGTAGTGGGGAGGGAAAAGAGATTGGGAAGAGGAAGATTGGTAAGTACCTGGCTATTCAGATCTGGTCACCAAACACGACTAAAGCCATTTAAAGCAATGTTTCAATTCTGAATAGTGGTCTTTCACCAGGGCGATACTTAGAGTATCTACCGCTCTGGAACGTGCCGCAAATATACTTTTTACTATTTTTATATGAATCAAAATGTGTCATGACACATATTGATCAATAAAAGTTCTTGAACCCGCGACCTTCGGATTTGTAGTCGAGCGTCTTACCACTCTACCATGGAGGCCGTCAGTGTTATTTAGTTATTTAGTTTTGTTAAGTGTTATTTGAGTGGTAGATACTTATAGTTATATATAGCGTTGAGAAAAACTTCAAAGTTTTGTGAATGCTTCAGGTACTGATAGTTCTTGAAAATGAACTCTTCACGGTAAACCCTTCTAATTGAAGTGCCACTGAAATCCTGAATTTATTTATTAACTTTTTTTACTTTATATTATTTTTTTCATTACCTACCTCACTAGGTCGTAAGAACCTGTTCTGAGGTAAGTGACAGTAAGTACAAGAAGAATAATTTAAAAAAATGATATTTGTTACACAATGTTAGATGATGCAACAGATACTGACCGAAAAACTCTCTTGATACCATAAAAGATACATTGACAGTAGGTAAAACTAAAGTCGGCCCAAACTTTATTTAATATATTTATATACTTTATATAATATACCCGTTAGAAGCAGCCGTATGAGGTATGCAAACTATAGCAGCGTCATTTAAAAGGAAAATCTAAAAGTATAAAAAATATTGTTATAAAAGCTTTAAAAAAAGATAATTTAATATTCTGTAATGATCAAAACAACACTCGAGAAAACTAGCGTCCCACGCCAGACAAAACAAGCAAAGAAATCAAAGTTTGTAATTCTTTTAGAAAATTAAAAGCAACTGTCGCCAAAGTTCAACTCAAAATATCACAACAATAGTCCCGTATAAAATCATGTACAAATAAAACACATCAAAACACGTCGAACTGTGAATTGTGCGATCGTGCGATCGCGCGAGTGAACGAATAACTACAATTGAATTAAAGTAAAATAAAACTGTGGATGGTGCGATACTACAATCGTGCGAACGAACAAAGAACAAAAATTGAAGTTTTCGAAGTAAACTACAAATGAGCATAGATGGTGCGATCGTGCGAGCGGACCTACCAACTTCAATTGAAGTATTTGTTCAATGAGAAATGAATAGAGTTTGAACTGCCGCAAAATGAAGTAGTTCTTTGTAGTAGTTTGCACGGAGCGGTCACAACGCTAGTTATATACATATTTAGTAAACTTTATTCAGCCCTGGAGAATCGAAACGTTACTTGAAATGACAATAGCTGTGTCAAGTGACCAGATCTGAATAGCCAGCCACTTCTCAACCTTCTTCTTTCGCATCTCTTTCTCCCCCCCCCCCACTCCCACCAGCCTCACACCATACCCCAACTGGGGAATCAATAGTTCCACTGGTTTCGGATAGTTGGAACTATTGAGCGGCAATAAAATGAAAACGGAAAGCATTAAAAAATAGCTAGGTATTTTCACATTACTCTTCCTCTTCTCCTGTTTAGTTTCTCACCACCAGCGTTTCTTGTTTTGTGATTGTTTATCGGTAATAGGTATATCTTCCATAAAACAAAAAATAAATATTCCTTCTCTCGGAAGAGCAAGTTTTGTAAGAAATTAAATATTTTTATACCGTTGTAAGGTAGATAGATGATTACAAATAATACCAACAAAAAAAATCAACCTCCCGCCATTGCCAAAGACCCAGTAGTTTTGGGCAGTTTGATTTTAAGATTACTTCGTAGACGGCCATGCTACTGAGGTTGCATGCACGATATAAAAACTTAATAAACAAAACATATTTGTACTTCAAAATAACAATATAATATGTTAATCAGAAGCCCTGAATAAATAATATTTATTATATTATTTGTCCTTAGTCTTCCTCACCAGGGAGTCATGCGCTAAGGGGCTCCAAGCTTTACTTTTCGCATTGTTTTATCATAACATCACATAAGTGTCCTTTTTAAGTTGTAATCGTCAGAAAACCTGCTTTAATTCTTTGTTCGACTATCCGAGTTTGTTGGAGTTCAACCCGCTCTGCTGCGTGATGCTAAGTTTATTTCATTGAATCTATTTCGAAAAAAAAAACAGGTCTTTTACTTTGTAAGTGATTAAAATGAGTTTAAAATATTTTAATATTACAAGCAAATAACATCTTAGATGTTTAAATAACCACGGTTTTTCTGAATTCGCTTATCATCTTATTGATAAAGATCGAAACATTGGTCTAGACAACAGATTTAATAATTTATAAGCACTAGAAATAAAGAAAGCCATTTAAATTATTAAATTCTTTGATCACCTTCTTAGTTGACGTTTCGTCTCTTTCAATTCATATTATTTGTCTCTTTCTCTCTGTTCCTTTGTTAAAATTTAAATGTTATTCTTTTGTTTTCTCATTGTTCTATTATTTTATTTTATATTTTGTCCTCCCTCTGTATGTATATATAACCGCACACTTTTTATTTTTTGTTTATTTTACTTTTGGACCGTGATGATGCTTAGGGTAAGCGAAACCAGTCGGTCATAAAAATTAAAATAATTTCCTTGGTCTTATACAAAGCTTGGTTTTATGAAGTACCAAACGGTTAATAGGCATCTCTTCAGTACCGGTGCCAATAATCAATTTAGTTATGTTCTACTTTGTATAATATTATTCATTTGCTTTTGTTTGCTATTCATTTACTTTTGGATTTTTCATAAACTTTTACTTGATTACCTCCTGTTGTTAAATATTCTAATTAAATAACCACATATGTATATATATTTTGGGCATCATGCCTCTCATTTATACCAAAAGAAAGAATAAAATAAAAATAAAAAGCTATTTTTTTATAAAATTACATTTAAAATTTATCATTACTTCACAAAACACCAAAGCATTTTTTTTTAAATATTTTGAATATGACGATTTTTTCTTAAAATGCAACAATAAGTAGGTACACTTTTAGGCCCGATCAATTAAACAAGTGTCCACGTATTTTATTGTGGTAAATAAAGCCGTTTTAATTGGTGTTAATTCCCCGAGGCGAACGTAACACCTTCATCCATCATCTGCATTATCACACGGAACGGTCGCCGGTCAGGTATTGGGCTGGCCGGATTGCCATATGTCAATGGTGGGTTCAGTATGAAGCCACGAGCAACGTATCACAACAACATATCCATTATATTATTATTATCATGATGCTTGGTGTTGCTACTTTTAAGGCTACTTTAGATGCATCCTTCCGTATGTACTCCGCCCGTCCACAGAACGCACTTAAACATAAAATCAGTCTTAGCAATCTATTGATTTTGATATATGAAAGGCAAAACGGCTTAAACGACACTTTGGTCAAAAATTAGTAAAAATATACAGTTTTGTCAATTTTTTTTTCTGCATTGAACGCTCTGACTCTAGTTTGATTCTGAAAACTTTTGTGACGCTTCAGTTATCTATAGTGAATACCGCACAGGATTCCTAACTGATCCCAACCGTCTAGAGCCAGTGAGACTATGGCATCCCTGATTGGGGTTTGTTGTGGTGCTGAAGGTAGTGGAGAAGGGAAGGAGATGGGGAAGAGGAAGGTTGGGAAGTTCCTGGCTATTCAGAGCTAAAGCCATTTCAATCGCGCAACGTTTCGATTCTGAATGGTGGTCTTTCACCAGGGCCGATACTTAGAGTAACTACCACTCTGAAAATATAATTACCATTTGGAAGTAGGCTTAACTCAAACGATACAAGCTTGGGACTTTTTTAGCTTTCGTCGCTTCAGGTATCTCAGTGAGAGCATTGAGTTATTTTTTATCTAAATCCAACCAGCCAATGAAGACTTATGAATTTTATTGTAAAACAAAAAAATACTTAAAAGTGCTCTTGCATACACTTACCAAAAAGGCGCTTCAGCCTTTTTGCTTTTCCGGCGAAGATATTATGTTATAAAAATGGTATACATTTTGTAAAAAAGGATTAAAATTAGAGATGGTCTAAATTCCTATTCCGGTTAATTTGTCCCGGTGACTTTGCTGTCACCGGAACGCCGGATATTATTATTACATATTTTCGGAATAACACAAATTGATAAAATTTATTTGCGCACGCCGGGATTTCGACCCGCGACTTTCGAATTCGTAGTCGAGGATCTTAAGCATTTGACCACAGAGATCGTGTATAAAAAGTTACAGAGACTCATGGAAGTGCTCCTGAATACAAACTTGCTGTTGAAACATTGCAAAAGAGCGTCAGCTTGAGGTGTATAATTTGCAAAAGTCTCTCAGATCTGTCTTCCTTCGTATGTTTCTGTCTCCCTGTATGTTATGTTAGCGCTTTTGAAAGCACTGATGAATACCCACTAACCATTTGAAGAAGTGTTAAATTTCTTGCCCAAACCCTAAGGGGGTAACGAGCAGGGGCGGCTCGTGACTTTTTAGGTTACTAGAGTGCTGAGATTGAAAAATACGACGTTATTGATGTTGTTGTAGACGAAAATGATTTTTATTTAATTTAAAAAAAGCACATATTTTTGTATGAAGATTTTTCATCAATGACCCCCCAAACTGAAAAACAATTTTTTTAAATTCATTTTCGCCCACATCAATCATGACGTTTTTTTCAATCTTAGCACTCTAGCACACTAAAAGTCACGGGGGTAACGAGTATAAGTAATATCTACCCGACAAGTATCTGCCCGACAAGTATCTGCCCGACAAGTAACGCCGTCTTCCAGCGTTCGGACACGTATGGTGAAATGGCTCCGTGATTAACGATGCTCGGGTCAAAGCGATTTGCATAAACATATTAAATTATTATTATTTGTAAGTGCATTAGTTTGTGGTCGGGAGGCCTCCGGCGTTGGACAAATGGTCGGATAACAACCTGGAGATTATCCAAAGGCCAAATAACCATCGCTGAGTTTCTGTCGCTGACAATTCTGGCTGATTGAGGTGAGGTTTGCCAGCGATTTCACGGACTGTTTTGTCTGTCTCGATAACTCTTTGCGGTGTAAATAAGTGAGGAATTTTGTTTTGTTTCAGGATCTTTTGTGGCCCTGTATGCTTCCATCGCGAAGTCAGGCAGATATGCAAGCCCAATCAGATATGATTTAAGGCTCTCACGGCCAATAGTGTTATATTTCATTATTTGCTGTGGAAATGAGATCCTTGAGACGAATGTGCGGTAAAACCATGTATGACCGTATTAAAAATGTGGAAATGCGGAAAGAATGCAAGGCTGATGTGAGCGTAATGAATAGAATCAAGAAAGGGACGCTAGAAGGGATTTGAGCATGTAGGGCGAATGAACGAAGAAAGGAGTGTGAAAAGAATATATGATCCGAAAATGAATGGAAAAAGAAGTCGAGGACGCCCGACAAAGACATGGCATGATCAAATAAATCAAATACTTAAATCGGATCATATGAAGAGTCAGAATAACAGAATAGTATGTATGAGACGATGTATGAATGTGAATGAAGCAAGGAGTGTGTACCAAGACAGAGTTACATGGCGGTCCGTCCTCTCTGCCTATCCCTCCGGGAAAACGGCGTGATGGTTAGTTAGATACATCATTTGACTTTAATTTCGTTCTCTTCTTTCATAAGCCAACGTTTTAGTCAGCCTCGCTGTGCTCATCACCAGGGTACCTCAAGCAAGGACGTCCTTCTTGGTCGAGCGGTTAAGATCCTCAAGTACGAATTTAGAGGTGGTGGGTTCAAATTCCAGTCCTCGTAATTTGAAAAATTTTATTAATATGAAATCACATATTGGATATAGGCGACACGCTTCAGAGTGGCAGATAGTTTCAGTATCGCGCTGGTGAAAGAACACCATTCAGAATGAAAACGTTGCTTGAATTGGCTCTAGCCATCTTTGGTTACCAGACCTTAATAACTAGGTTCTTCCAAACCTTTCTCTTCCCCTATCTCTTTACTTTTCCCATTCTCTTCAGCCTAACAAAATACCTCAATTAGGAAAAGCACAGTATCATAGTTGAGTATCTAGTGCGGTATTCACACAAAAAAGATGCCTGATGAAACAATTTTAGCTTTTCAAAAGTGTTGAGTTTTCCTATTTTTCTTGCGAAAACCTTTTGAACAGCCTTGCAATTATTTGGGCAAAACGTTCGATATTGCTCAATTTGCCCTGATTATGAACACTACGAATTTGTCCGAAACTTTGAATCAAGGTGGAAGAGGAAGCACGTTAAATATATATTTTTATGCAAAATATATACTGTTTAGGATGTTAAAAACATATCATCGCTGGAAAGGCAAAAGCACTTAAGCGACTCTTTGGTCGAAAATGAGTTGAATATGCAATTTCGATAAAAAAAAACTGCATCGAATGCTCTGACCCTTGTTTAATTCCGAAGACTTCTGTGTCCCTTCAGCCATCTCAATTATATTAACTATTTGGGAAAAGGCTTGACTCAAGCGACAAAAGTTTGGGACTTTTTAGTTTTCTTTCACTTCAGGTAACTCAGCAAGAGCTTTGAATTACCTGAGTTAACTTGTTTATTTAATCCAACCAGGTACTGAATTTTATTGTAAAACAAACAAAAAAAACTTTAAAGTGCTCTGTTGTAAACTTCCCAAAATGGCGCTTCAGCCCTTTTGCCTATCCGGCGACGATATGCTTGATAAGAGGTTATTGTTAGAATCTTCCAGCACACATTGCTAGTCCATCTAGGTAACGCCATTCGTCCATTAAAAAAACTGTTTATAGCAAATCATAGCCAAGTTGCGTATTTCTGTAATCATATAAAAACCCAAATGGCAATTTTCAACATTTAAATCGATGAACAAAAGTTCAATGGAGGAAGATTACATTTATAAAATAAATTCATGGGCCAACAAAAACTTACCAAGACTTGAGTTCCATTAATATGATAATCCAATGTATCGTTTAATATAACGTTACCGGCCTGTTAAGTTCCTCGTTCAAAACATATCATGTCATTACTCTTGTGCCAGCGAACATTACAATATCTTACATTAGTAATAAAAAACCATCAGTCCAATAATAACCAGATTGATTCCTGTGTTGTTATTGTAGTGCTCTCTTGAATAATACATTCCTCTACAATAGTCTCTTTATACAAATTTAAAAATGCAATAAACGTAATAAATAAGGTGATCATATCTCACAGTGTAATACATATTTTGACGAATGGCTCACACACGTTACAAGTTCTAGTAATGCATGCATTCACAGATTCGTAGACATGTTTTTCAATACTAAATGATTGATATCGATGAATAATGTATTAAGTTATGGTGATTTATTTCAATTGAAACGCTTCCTTGAGAATTTACCTTGGTTTTTTTTTTTTTAATTTTTTGTATTTTTTTTTATTTTTTTTTTTTTTTTGTTTTTTATTTTATTTAAACAATAATTATTTTTATTTTTTTTAAAAACAATTTTTAGTTAAAATCTCTGCGATGTAATTATTTTTACGCGTGACAGCTGTTTGAGGGCATTATCAAACTGTCAATGCCCTCAGAAGGCGTAACAGCTGTCACTAATAATCACATCGCAGAGCTTTTAACTAAAAATTGTTTAAAAAATTAAAAATAATAATAATTATTGTTTAAATAAAATTCTAAAAAACCTAAAAATTAAAATGGAACCATAAATAAATTTACCTTGGTTTGATGAGCCGCGCTGTGTTTCTTCACCCCTTTTGATTCGACGTTTCGGACAGCCTAAACTGAGCGGAAGATACTTATAGTATCTGTTTGGCGAGATACCATCATTCTGAATGGTGCTTGAAGTTGTTTAAGCCATGTGTAATTACCAGATCTCAATAGCCAAACGATTCCCAACCTTTCTCTTCTACATCTCCTTCCCTCCTCAGCCTTACAACATTCCCTTGTGAGGGATGCCGTAATCCCATTGGTTTCGGACAGTTAGGTTTTTCCGCTCTTTATGTTGTGGTTTTGTAAAAGTTTTGATTCGTGATATAGATACAAGCTTGCATTTCAAAGATTCTAAAACCTGTTTTGTCCAGTATTAAACATAAAACTTTTAAACAGTTATGTTCGTAACAAGTTTCAAATTATATTTTTAAGAAGTTTGGCCAAAACGCATACTTTATTTGAATCATTTTTGGTAAGGATTAAATGTACCCACACAAATATATCCACTCTTACAAGTACCTACGTTATTTGTAAAATCTCAATATTTTTGCCAAAGCATAATTTCAATGTATCAAATCAAATACATTTTTACACTTGAATAAATAGATACTTTTTACAGATATAAAATTACAATAGTGCTTACAAAGACAAACTTATCTGCAGGTTCTACCAAAATCATTTATTTATAAAATAGATACTTTAATCGAATTATAATATACTACTTAAATGTGTCAACTAAGATATGTTGTATTTACGGCACTAGAAATACTATTTGATTTTCAGGTAAATATTATAACTTACTCCCAACTTTGCTAAGCTGCTTGTCCCATAAATGTATTAGCTACATTACAATACATACTTCAAGATTCAAATTGGAAGTTCAAGGGATAATAGCATATTAGTAGACAGAAAATAAAAATATTTTTAATCGAAGACCTCAAAGGATTTTGATTCAGATGTATATGCCTTCCCCATTTATGTGCCCAAGGCATAAGTGAATATGTCAACTAGTCACAATGAGTTGGGTAAATTAGTAACATTTCTTAAAAGTATTACCAAATACGAACATATAATCTGGAACCTCAACGATTTTAGAACCTTTGTTAAAAATGACAAGTTTATTAAAAATGACGTTATAATGTGAATATGTTTTTTCGTAGAAAGCAATCACATTAAAGTTTGACATTATTTATTAGAAGGACTTTTTTTAAGCATCTCGATTGTTTAATTATTTGTTTAATTTTTTTGTTAAATATTATCTGGCTAGCCTAATAGAAAATTTATTCCAAGTTTTTTCGGTAAAACACATACTTACTTCGATAAGTGTGATTTTTCAAAATATATTTTTGCTTTCTTGTATCGTTCCAAAAACTTAAATGCACTGGTTCACAATTATCACACCTATCAATTTGATTTAGAATTGATATCTGCAAAATAAAACAAATATGCAGTCAACCAATTTTAGTTAAATCTAAACTTTAATCTAAATAAAAAATATTTTTTTTTTAAGCCACTTTATTTATACACATATAACAATTCGACCGGTTTCGTTCAAACTTAACCTTCTTCAGGAACGTATATATATATAAACTTAGTATATATATATACGTTCCTGAAAAAGGTTAAGTTTAACCGAAACCGGTCGAATGTTATATGTGTATAAATAAAGTGGCTTAAAACTAAAATATTTTTTATTTAAATTATAATGTCAAGCTACAAAGTGATTGCTTCCTTCGATAAACTTTAATCAGTTGCCAAGAGAATTCCTATATCTTTATTTCTACCATGTTCAGATTAGCGTTGTGACTGTTCTCTGAGAACTACTACATACTACAAAGAACTACTTCATTTTACGGCAATTCACACTTCACACATTCCTCATTTTCATGTGCGAACACTTTAATTGTAGTTAGACTACAAGGACTACAAATAAGAACTTGATTTTGCGGCAGTTCACACTTCAATTGTAGTTTGTCTACAAATAACAACATAATTTCTCGGCACACTTCACACATTTCACACTCCCCTCCCCCTCCATGATATTTTGTTTTTGGCGTGGAACCAGTTCCAGTTCTTTTCTTTCTCAGAATATCGCTAGCAACCCCCCGAATGTGAATTGAGCGATTGAACTGTTACTTCAATTGAAGCGTCCATTTTAAAGAACTTGTACTTCGTGAAGCGTCCACAAGACTTTAAAAAATTTCCATCGTTAGTTCGCATCGTTACTTTGCTGTGCGAAATCACTACAATTCGTAAATTAATTAAAGAGAACGCTTTAATTTTGATAACTAATTCATCCTTCAAAATATGATTCACATCCTGTTGATGAATAAAATAAATAATAACTAATATTTCGTCGGTAATTGTTGAAATTAATCGTAATCGATATTCAAATGACTTTGATCAGGCAACAAAGCAAAACCAATCAAAAACGCCGCTCAGGGGTAGCTAAAAAATGCCCCATCATCAGTAGCAGAATCGCCAGGTCATCGGTAGCATAAACGACTTATTCTTAATTGAATAATACAATTCTGCTAAGATTGGTAATGAAAAGAATAATACAATGGAGGTAGTGTGCGATGTTACAAAGACACCTCGCTGAGAACCGCTGACCTTTGAGATTCAATATAATATTATACTGTTGAGGTGATCAATTCTGGGTATGGATTCCGATGGCTGATGGTATTGTATCAAGATTAGGTGATATTACAAGAGTCTTGACATTGACCTTTTGATTTTAGATGAACCTAGAAACAATTCAATGTAATCAATTCGCTCGATAGTGTCGGGTAGGTATTTTGACATTTTGAGATTAGAAATGATCTTTCGCGAGGCTTAAATTCATATTTGAAAAGATTATTTTTATCATTTTATTATAATTTGACGGCCTGCGCTGCGTGGTCGAGTGGTTAGACGCTCGACTGCGAATCCAGAGGTCGCAGGTTCAAACTCAGCGTGAGCAAATAATTAAAAAAAAAATAATGTGGTCATAACACATTTAATTCATACAAAATAATGTGAAGTATATTTGCAGCACGTTTCAGAGTAGTAGAACTGAAAGTATCGCCCTGGTGAAAGACCACCATTCAGAATTGAAAAGTTGCTTGAAATGGCTTTGGCTGCGTTTGGTGACCAGATCTGAATAGCCAAGTACTTCCCAACCTTCATCTTCCCATCTCATTTTCCTTGCCACTACCTTCAACCTCACAACAAACCCTAGTCGAGGTTGCCATAGTCTTACTGGCTCTAGGCGGTTGGGAGCAGTTGGGAATCTTGCGCGGTATTCACAAAAAAATATATATATTTAAAAATATTATTTATTCGAACAATTAAAGAAGTTCTAATTAACTAATCGTTGCCCAATTTTTTAGGTGTATTCAGTTACGATGGAACGCCATGCAACTCTTGATATATACACACTATTTGTTACTACAATTCTTGGGTTGGGTTGACCCGGCTTAAGTATTTGATTCATTTGATGGTGCTATGTCTTCCTTGGACGTTTCAGACTTCTTTTACATAAACTTGCACGTCATATATTATCCAGACAAACCTTTTTCCGTCCATTTGCTCTACATGACCAAACCAAATAAGCACTACACTACATTCACATTCTAAATATAACACTTACATCGGCTTAGCTTTAATTTCCCATATAATCATTAAAGGTTGTATTCCGCCAGTGCCTCAGTGATGTAATTTCTACTGCATTCAGGGTTATTTCATCATACATCAGGTTTGGTATCAGAACTCCTTTGTGAACCACTAGCCTTGTTTACTTTGACTACTTTTTATTTGTGATTCTCACGTTTTCCGATTCCCCTCTTTCAATGTCCTTACCAGCGAACACAACTCACAAACATATAAACTCATCAACTTATTCTGTTAGGTTTAATGATTGACGCTGATGAAATATAACTAACAAGAACTTGTTCGTCAAAACATATAATTTAAGTACATTCATCAAAAGGGGGACCCAACATTTTTTGCAACAAAGCAAAAGAGAAACTAACAATATGTATCAATAAATTTTATTGTACAATATATTTTATTGATAACAAAGATCACTCAATGTAATTACATTGTATTCAAATTAAATGAGGTCAGCGTTCAGCATCGCACCAATCGATTCCAAGTTCATAAAACGTATTGCATAAATATTCGCAGATTGAAACGACAAAACTGTTTAATATTCTACATTGGGTAATCGCAAAAATCTCAAAACCGAATTCAAAAAACCCCATGCTGGCATTTAGAGAGGGGTCAATATGTTGTCATATTATATTTAATCAATAAATAATGGAGAAAATATATCATTGATGCTCCACAAAGAGGTAATCGAAGGATCTTTAACTGCGTGCTCTCGGGTAGCGAACCCAATCCTTCAAGCAAATTATTATTATTTGTAGAGCACGTTATTTTCTTGTTAAGTCATTCTTGAACGATTACTCTACATTATCATAGATGGAATAAGTAAGGTAAAGACGACAATTCTGTGAAAAAGTAGTGCATAACATATCAATGCCAAGACCTTTCCCACACGAATTGTGTTTTATAAAAGTAACTATTTTGCTATTTGATAATATCCACTAAATCTCTACAGAAATTCAGTAAGTTTTTAGTTTTTGCCATTGTTGCTGTAGAAATTTTACTTATACCTTTAATAAAATATTTAAATAGCAAACATAAAAAAAAACAAATTCATTTATTCAGGCTTTACGCTTCATTTTGTTATTAACTATTGAGGAAATATCAATATTATTTAAAAGAAAATTAAATGTAAGAATAATTTTAATAATACCAAGCTTTAAATTTATTCCACTATTTTTAAATAGTGGAATAAAGTTAAAAAAAATTGTTATTATTAAAATCATTAAAATGGAGTCCCACCACGAATAAACAGTTTCACAATTGGAAATAATGAAATAGGTTGTAGCCGAGAATTGAACTTAGGAACTCTGATTTATCCGGGAGTAATCCATCTACCAACTGTGCTACCGAAACATTTTAAACGTTGTCATTTTTATTATCTTATTGTTTTAATTGCTTTGTTTACAAAAACAAAGACGAATGCCGATGTCGAAGAAATTGAATAATGAATAGTATTATTAATTTTCAAGAAATACGAGAGTGATTAAAATGACAATAGCCGTTTATATATTAGAGGTTTCAAGTTCGAGGATTAGTCGCAACCTAATACATATTTTTCGGCATTTTCTATTTCTTATTATTTGGGTAATATTGTTATGGTTTCAAAAATAAATAGACGATCAATAAACGTTACTTACATATTACCTTTCTAAATATACAATTCTTGGGAATAATATTGATATTGGAGGCAAGGTCATTTTAATAACAGTACGATCATTTTTCCGAGAGGCATTACTAATGGTAGATTATTTTTGCATCTCGGCTACTATGAATGAATGATCTGTGCCCACGCGCTCTAGTAAAACCATCAGAAATATTCAAGACCGATGAGACCGTTCAATATTTTATCATTAGCGACGCAGTTTCCCATGCGTAGGTATACATTTGTGAGATACAAATACTTTTCCAAATCTTACAAAACAATCAATATTTTTAATTAAATTCCATACAAAATTAATAATGACCAACAAAAAACCAAGTTTATTGAAAACTAAGTAATTTTTATTATTTATGCTCTGTAAAAGAGATAGACATTTTGTTTAAAATATTTATTTATTTTTTAAATTTCTATTTGTATAAAGTGTCCTAGAGATACCACGAAAATAGTGACGACACTAGAAGGCCGTATTTAATAAAAAAAAAATAACATAAATAATACAAGGTGATTTAGTTGTCCTTAATAAACATTTTGCAATAATTGCTTTATTTACTTATATAAATAATTCTATCTTCGTTATATTATAATTTAAGATGGTTAATTATATTACACCAAGAATATTAATAATATTAGGTGCCTTTAACTTGTGTTTAGGATGAACCAAATATGTATGCAGAATGAGTTGATGGCGAAGTCCAAAGTCATGGTGTTTGAAAGAGAGAGTACGCGAACAGCGTGCAATATAGTTGTGAATGATGAATATTCGGAGCAAGTGAATTTGTGTATTTGGGAAGTATTTTTACGAGAGACGGAAAGGCTGATAAGGATATTGAGAGAAGGGTGAATGCAGGAAACTCCATCAATGGAGGACTAAACGCTGTTGGCGTAATTCATATTGTCCAAAGAAGCGAAGCTAGCACTCCACAATGAAATGCTTATACCAACCCCGGTGTATGGCAGCGAGGCATGGAACTGGCAGAAGGAAGGATGAAAGTAGACTGAATGCTGTGGAAATGACATCTCTGAGACGTATGTGCGGCAAAACCATGTATTACCGTGTTAAAAATGTGGAAATATATCTGGAAAGAATGCAAAGCTGATGTAAGCGTAAAGAATAGGATAAAGAAAGGTACGCTTAGATGGTTTGGGCATGTAGAGCAAATTAACGAAGAGAGGAGTGTGAAAAGAATATGTGATGCGAAAGTGAATGGAAGAAGAAGTCGAAGACGCTCGAGGAAGACATGGGACAATCAAATGAATCAAATACTTGAATCGGGTCATGTGAAGAGTCAAAATAACAAAAAGAGAATGTATGAGACGTTGTATGAATGTGAATGAAGCAAGGAGTGTGTGCCAAGACAGAGTTTCATGGCGGTCCGTCCTCTTTGCCTACCCCTGCGGGAAAACGGCGTGATGATTAGTCAGTTAATTTAAGTTAACTTATGAATTTCAACTATTTATCAAAAAATTAAATAATTTTTTCGAAACATTCTAATTAACTTATAAATTATTATAAAATCACATTTAGGGCAAAAACCGTTTATAAAATTTTTAATCGTCTATGATTCTGAAGAGTTAAACAAATAGATGTGTGAAACAAACACATTTTTGTGTAAGTCAATTTAATTTAGAAACAATAAAAGTTGTAAAAAATGTACGAACGCCTTCGAAACGTAACGTTCCACAGTGTTTAAATTTGATGAGTGATTACCATTTTCTTAAATGAATGCTTGAAATTTACTTAAAGCAATGCCAAAACTAAGATAAAATACAATTGCTGAGGAACATTATATAACGCTGCATTCTGTTCAGATCGGATTAAAAACAACCTTCAAAAAGTATCTTTGATGTACGCTATCGTTACCACGACAGCAATCTACGGTAAGTCGCATTTCCGCAGATTTATAACCAGATCAGACTGGGCTTGCTAAGCAAATGATATCATCAGTATACAATAATGACGGATTATATCTCAGAGTTATTACGGCGGAAAGGTCGGTTGTTGGGTTTCATGGTAATGCTCGTAGTTGGGTAGGAAAATCTCTCAGGTTTACCGGGCTACGTAACTGCTATTCAGTGAACCTGAATAACGAATCGCATAAAAGCTTCGTGGAGCATAAATCATAAGAAATCAAATGATTGCTTTTAAAAACATCTTTGTTTTATGTTTAACCGTACATACATGTACATTCTTAGAATAATATTCAAACACAATAATAATTTGCATTTGGTGTATACGTATATTCGAAGAATGCTCTTGTTAGGAATCTCATTCTAAATTTTAACAACAGCCGTATATATACGTAATATATGGCCGTTAATTTTATGATACTCCAATGGAAATCAGCCAACACTTTTGTCAATGAAATAAAACAAGAATATTTATAAGCGATAAGGTTTAAATCTTGGAGTAACAATGTTTGTAGAGAGAGCTAATTATTTTTACCCAACCTCTACAAACTTGCGATAATATATCACTTTCTCAGGGTTTTTACGTCGTACACCATAGAAAGAGAAAGAGACAACAAATATTATACACCGCTTCTATGTACTGTCACGATGATCTTGGGCTTCTGGGTCACCGCGGGACTCCGCCCACATTTTTTATTATGCCACTAAACTTGAAACAACCAAACGGTTTTTTTGTTAACTATATTTTTTGTTGTGAGCAATATTGAGTTTTTTTTTTTAAAACTAAACCAGGTACTGAAGACTTATGAATTTGAAAAAATGTATAAAAGTGCTCAGCCTTAGTCTTCCCAAATGGCGCCCAGGTCCGTTATAATAATATTTGGATAATTTGTATAGCGCCGTTTTTGTGAAAAATCACCTCAAGGTACTCTAAGGTTAAAATTATATAAAAATAGTTTGTACGACCACGCACTTAAGCTACACTTTGGTCGAAAATGAATTAAATATGCAGTAATAATCTTTGACTCTTGTTTGATTCTGAAAACTTTTGTGACCCTTCAGCCATCTTAAATATAATTACTATTCGGGAGAAGGCTTGACCAATGTGACACAAGTTTGGGACTCTTTTTGGCATTTTGTCGCTTTAGGTAAATGAGTGAGCGTGTTGAGTTATTTTTTTCAAAATCCAACCAGGTACTGAAGACTTATGAATGTCAGTATAAAACAAAAGTGCTCAGGTGTAAACTTCCCAAATGGCGCCTCAGCCCTTTCGTCTTTTCGGCGATGATATTCAATATAGGACCACGCATTTAATATATACTCGATAAGCAAATGCTTCAATTTCTACGAAGAATGTATAGGTTAACGCAACTATTTTCATCTCTCAATAATATCTAAATCATGAGCTACTGAGCTTTTAAATATACTCCAGACTGCTAACAGAACAGACAATATTGCTTGTTCTGTATTAATAATAATAATAACATTTTATTCCAGAAGGTATGCAGGAGTGGTGCAATGCAATATCTGCCATAATTGATAATAATAAAAAGTTAAAATAATAATAAAATACAAGTTGTGATACACACAATAATAATAATTTAAAAAATATATAAAAAATTAAATTAAAAAATAAACATAAATTCGTAAGAAAAAATAATTAAAATGGTGATTATCGTTTTAATCGAGCATGCTTCGGGATGGTCTCCGCATCATCTGCATCCATCGCTCGTTGAAAGGAGAGCTGAGCCATTCAGATGCAGCCACAACAATGATGTTGTTTAAATTCCTTGTCCTCCCCCAGAAGCTGGCTAGTCGGTGGCGAAGTAAGGCGGGGAATGAGTGCACCCTCCCTTCGGTGAACATTGTAGAGGCACTGCAGAACCTTGGAATTTGCTGAAGTTGCCTACAGGCATTGTTGTAGCAAACCCTCAACTTATTCCATTGCGCTGTTGGGTACTGTATCCACAGCTCATATGCAGTACGTCTTAAAAAGTAGTTTCCTAAAATCGTCACTACAGTGTTAGAACCGCCTTGAGAGCATTCCGGCCCGTATATTTATAGCGTACATTACTTAATCCGAAAAAAGGGTTGAAAGACGACCAAAGTCAGGTAGTAGTAACTCCTAAAAAACACACGCAAGATTATAATTATAAGAGGGATATGGCATTTTTGCTGCACTACACTACCTGAACGGTGTATTATTAATACCTGACATCCTGGCGGAAATTGGATTTTATGTCCCTGATAATTTCACGCGTGGCCGCCAACACAGGCTTCTGTTTTTTCCCAGGTGCAGAACTAACTTACCAATGGTGATGCCCCTGGGAAGACTAACTAGGTTAATTAACTGCCTCGCAGGAAATTTGGATATTTTTCACACGAGCCACAACAAGTTTAAGCAAGAACTAGCTATTAAGTTCTAACTATATTATGTACTTCTTGAAAACTATTTTTTTTGTTCTTAAACTTCTTTTTACTTTAATCTTTGTGTAATTATGATTACCATTTTTTGTGTTTTTTGCAATGTTTTGGTGTAAAACTGTTTTTTCATATATAAAATAAATAAAAAATAAAATAAATTTAATTTAAGTACTCAGAATGACTTAAGATTTTATTGAATACATTCTGAAATTTTACGATAATCTTTAGTTGAAATATTGTCACTAAACACGTCCATGAATTGCGGAAGTTTTAATTTTATAGATATAACACATTGTAACACAATGAAAAAATTTGGAACTCAACCAGATTTGGCGAATTAATTAAAATAATTAGGTTTTTAACCCGCGGGTGGTCGCTCGATAGTTCCCCCTCATTACGGTGTTCATTTGGCCCAGGTCGGTTGTACATTTGATTTCTCAATATTGGAGAAAAAAGTCCCCCGGCCGTTCGCACCTCCCGAGTATGTAAATGCGACAGGGGCAGGTAGTGTCGGGGGCGAACCCGGGACCTCTGCGTTGTCAGCCCGGCGCTTAATTAAAACCTCAACCACGCTGCAGGCAGTGCCGAATTCAGCTAATAAGGCTGGAAGCAATGCGAATATAATACATTCATATAAAAATAACTATTTGCAACAAACACAAACACTATTTTCAGAAGAAGGTATAGGTAACTCAACTAGAGATGAGGCAAGCAACACATGCTTAGCTTTGGGTATATTGTGAATCGGAAGAGTCATAAAAAAAGCCTTTCGTCTTGTTTTACGCCTATTGTCACTAGTTGAAAAGGGACAGCAAATGTTTACAATGATTCTTCTAGTATAATGAAAGCGTGTCTCATTCGTGCAGTTTCACCGGGTGCCATTGACAATAATATTATAATTTGTTTTAAAGAAAGAATAATTAGCATCCGTCATATTAAATGAAGTGCTCGAAAATGTCCTGAATTGGGGAATACTACGAATTAGTGAATACCTAGCCATTAATTTTTTTAATGCCACTTTGAATTCAGTCTTTTGTTTAAAACTGTTTTTTAAGAACCTCCAGTATTTTAATAATAAAGAAATGAAAAAAAAACACACATGTTAAAAAAGAAATAATACAGTTATAATTAACACGCTTTGGTTTTAATCTCTGAAGTGTGATAGTTGTTTTATTTTTATTGAAGTTCAAAACGAAACGCGTTGTATGTAAAATGTAACCCATGCATCTGTGCGAGTACTGTGCTTGCTTCAACTCTAGAAGAGAGACTTATTTCTTACTTCTGTAAATAAGTATTTGAAAATAATATTTTGGTAAAACACTGCAATAAATTGGCCATCGAATAAGTGCAGCAGTGGTGCTTTGTCTTTTTTTACAACTCAGTGAAGAAAAGCAGTGCTAAGTTTAGTAGTGAGATGAAGATATCAACGTATCGCCCCATCCTTACTTACGATCACTAAACTTAGATGATGGACGGGAGAGTACGTGCTGCGAAGCGATATTTTGAGAGAAGAAATGAGAGGAACGACAGGAGTTACAAAATGGGATTACAAGATGGAGTTTCCATCAAAACCACTGCTACTCTTCATAGAAAAATCGCAATGCAGATGAATAAACATTTTCAAAACGATTCTTTACTATGGCAATACCGAGTACCTAACGCCGATTTTCGAACAATTTATAGTACACTCAGATGTAAAGTTATATACTCGTATACTAGACTCTTGAAATTGATAGGAAAAACAACAAAAAATAATAATAATGTAAAAAAATATATTTTATAAATTGTTTAAAGTGTGCATTACATCACATTATACTAACATATATACATACATAATATATTTGATATGTACATTTAAAAGGTACACAAAAACAGTTATCAATGCAATTATCTCACTTAGAAAGCATAAAAAATAGCTTAGAATATGATTTTAGATATTCATTTCCTTTCGAAAGTTATAAAATTGATTTGACACCAAATTTAATCCATTTATTACTAAAAAATGCGATGGTATAGGTCAGGGAATTGAATAATATTTAAATGTTGATTTGAAAAACTGACAAAAGAAAATCAATCGTAGGTTGATTGATGATTTATTTAAAACAACTGTTTTATAAACATCTGAATAGGACTAAAAATTTATTTATAATATATTCGATTTAAACTCGGTCAGCTAGAACATGCATGTATCTAACATAGTTTAATGTTGAACATTTTTTGCCGACTTCTCACGGCTACAGGCGATTTCAAAATTGCCATAAAATATTGAAATATGTGTATTATCCTCTTAAGGTCTTAAACTTATCAATAAATCCGGAACTGGCTATGGAATGAGAAGGAAGGTACTACAAATCGTACGAGCAGGATAAAATCAACCCCTAATTGGTAATTACTGACGTGTTCGTTCATACGAGTGTACACGGAATTAAAGGAGAGGTCATGCAGAATTGACCATAATAAATTTTGCCTTTATAAGTGGGTACCTATCATTGCATTATGTATTATTGCATAATAAATTACCTCGAGGAGAGATGTACTCGTACATGGTAGAAAGGAATGTTACAGTGGAATGCCAAGTCACGCTTTTCATGATTTCTGTGATAAAATGTTTTTGGGTGGTTCTTAAATATTCATATTATAGTTTTTTTCAAACTTTTTGCATGGAGAAAAATCAGAGTTATTCCCTAAAAAGTAAAATGTTTCCTTATATAGTATAAAAAATAATTAATCCATTTGGCAAAAAGATATGTTTTTTTTTTAAGTTAAATTAGTTAAAAAAACCGCCTTGTTAAAAAAAGCAAACGAAACCTTTTTGCTTTGGAAAATCGCGAAAAGTCGCAATACAAATGTATATTTATATTTTCAAAGAAAGCAAACACTTTGTGATTTGACATATTTTATGAAAATAAAATAATAGCAATTAATTTAACTATTTTAATTTTTATGACCGACCGGTTTTGCTTAGCCTAAGCATCATCAGGGTGTAAAATAAAAATAAAATCTGTGGTCTCATAGAAAGTTATTATTTCATTTTCATTTTTAGCATTATTTTCTAGAATTTTCGTCTGAAGTGTGTTTAAGTTGTGCGTTAAATTTAGTTTGTCCGAGGTAATTTTTACAATGAAAGCACATCGGAAATATCCATATATTTTAAATATTATTATAACGCACAAGTTTCACGTAGCAGTTATTAACAAAATACTTATGATTTTGCGCAATAACTAGTAATGCTCCAATAAACTTCGCAAATAAGCCGCTTGAAAAAGGCATGTCCATTTTCAGAAACCAAGAATAGGGCAAGACAATGCTCATGAGCCATTACTCCGAACGGTCCGTGTGGGCTCAACTCAAGTTAACTCAGGTATGATAATCAGACGAGGTTGAATCTCGCTATTGTTTGCAGTTTACGCAAGTGCCTTGGATTCAATAAATCTCAATAACGCGTTGACAAATACAACCATTGGACATTATACAAATCAGGGAAAGAATAAAACCGTTTGCCGTATAAATTATACGAGACACATTTTGACACGAATGGATCTACGAGCAAATGGGATTTCTTGACGTTCTAGATATCTTGATGCAGTGATACCTCGGTTAACGAAGCATAATACATAATCAAATAATAAGGTTATTTATTAACTCCCTACCATTGCTGTGCGTTACAGATCTAAGAAATGTTATTTATTTGTCTCTATTTTCATTTATACACAGTATGTAGTGTTTCTTTTTATTTTATTTTTTCTTATTTATATTAATCATCTTAGGTTACATTCTATGATGTATTACTTATTATACAGTTTTATTCAACTTCATACATAGATATAATTCTTATTTGTTTATAATTCTGAAATTATTATAATTATTTTGAATATTTCATTCTCCATTTTAGTTTAAAAAAATATTATTATCAAAAACTTCAATCATTAATGCAACATAGTAATCACTTTATTTATAAAATTTTTGTAAGCGGTACGTTTTCTTAAATAAAATAAAATTGAAAAATTAAATATGAGAATAATTGTTTTTATCACTTTAACACTAATACTATTTTGATTAATATCACGGTGTAATATTATAATTAAGGAACCGGTTTCGTCCTGCCACGGTTATCTTCAAATTGGCATCAACTAACATACGAGTATTTACTAACGTTACCATACAGAATACGTCTAGATATCCCATTTCACACAAACACTACGTTTAACTCAATGGTCCGTCGGCTGGTCACAATACCATTATCAAATTAAATTTTCTCAAATAAATTATTAACAATAAAAAAAAGTTTATAATGGATATGATTCGGATTTTCTTGATATAATCCTAAAAAAAATAGCGAAGAAAAACTTTTTATTCCCAAGTCCTTAAAATAAAAGCAGTCATAATTTTATATTTTAATAGAAAGTTATTACTTTGTGGTTTGATATATTTAATGAAATGAAAAAATGTTGTTTTTTCATTTCAGTAATAATTTTGTTTTCGTAGGGTTTTATTCATTCATAATTTTCTACCCTCAACGTAAAAAACCTTCCATCGAAAGTAAGATCGGCTTTTTATACTAATGATAATAAAGGTAAATTTTTAATAAATTCAGACGGTAAATTCATTACATTTCTAAGAATCAAAAAACATCTTGAATATTTAAAAAGTCATTCTTTTTCGGAATCCGCCAACCGTCTAATTGAAAAAGAAAACACATTTTAAATCCTAGTTAATGTATTAATATTGTTCAAATACATAGTTTTGGAAATACGTTAGATCATTTGAAAGCGTTAGAAAAAAATAAATCAGTGAAAATTATTTCATGTTCTTAATAAATAATCAATAAAATTGGTTCAAAAGTCTTATATTAGGTATATTCCTCGTTAATTTTCTAAATTTTTCACTTCACCTAAATCTCCCCTTTCTTTGGTGTTCTGTCTCTTTTATTTTATGTGTTGTCTCACTCTTATATGAGTAATCTATATCTCTCTCAACGTTTCATTATTTATCGTTCTCTTTGCATATATATATGCTCATTCTACGTTTTTTGTTGGTTTTAATATACTAATTGAAAGCTTAACCCAAGTGAATTCGGAAGGCGATAATATTACAAAATAAATTCGTGTTAAAAAACAAAGTGATTTTTTAATTTCCTAAATTAGTAAATTTCTGCAGTTCCCACCTACAAACCATAATTAAAGCTTATTATGTGTTCACTTTCCTTTCTATTTGTGAAGTTTTTTTTTTCAAATGGTTCTGATAAAATATTGTTTTGAGAAAACTATTTTCTTCGTTAATCGAGGTATTACTGTACACAGTACCTACTTGACACTATCAAGTTGATAGGTTGGGACTTGTCTGCGAACAAAGAGGCTTGGTATCAGATTCGAATAGCTGTTTTACCAAACATTAAAGTTACTATACGTTATAATATTACTTTGGTATTTTATTTCTGTGAATATCAAGAATTCTAGAACTGTAGACTAGCACACAAATGAAATCAATCTGATTTAACGATCAGCTGCACTATTTCCGGGATTTTAACTTTGGAGAGGAAATTAAATACGTTTTCATACAAGATAATTTTATATAGCGAACAAACTTTCAGTGAAATATATAAGTACGGAGATGCGTATAAAATACCCTAAAAAGTTATAAAGGAATCAAAATGAAATAATAACTTTGTATTAGATCATAGATTTTATTTGTTTAGTTTTAATTTATATTTATTTGTCTTATTTGTATTTGTAGTTATTATTTCATTTTCATAAAAAAAATATGTACAAAGGAATAATCAAAATATTGTTATTCTTCTGGTGCCCTCTTCTATCAGAAATTGGTTATTTTTAGGACAATCGTCACCTTGCAGACTGAAGCCTGATTCACAACAACGTCCGGTTCCGCTCAGTGCCGATATTGTTCCGCAAGAAAACTTATTGATATGGTATGAATATCAATCAAGGAGTATGTGCCAAGACAAATTTATTTGTGTGGCAGTATATCCTTCTGCCCACCCTTGTGATATTTAACTACTTAGTTAAATAATTATTTTGAAGTGTAAAAATACTTACAACGCAGATTTTTTTTTTTTTTTAACCATTATTTAGTGATAAAAAAATGGTTTTTGATAAAAAAAAATTTGTGATGTTAGTATTTTTACACTTCAAAATAATTATTTAACTAAATAAGTAGTTAAATATCACAAGGGTGGGCAGAAGGATATACTGCCACACAAATTTGTCTTGGCACATACTCCTTGATTGATATTCATACCATATCAATAAGTTTTCTTGCGGAACAATATCGGCACTGAGCGGAACCGGACGTTGGTGTGAATCAGGCTTGAAGCTTGGAAAAAATCAGCGGAACTGCACTCGCATCAGTCACGAATGTTTTGAAGCTATGACGTTCGGCGACTTACTGAACGAAGTTTTTCACAAAACTGTGAGAAGGAGTGAGACTATCAATACTTCCTCCCCTCATAAAGATCCTCCACACAGCTTCCCCAAAAATAATATAGGCCTGGAAGGAAAAGATTTCTTTTGCGGAATCCCATGTGGAATTAAAAATATAAATCAAAAAGGCGTAATTTTTTATTTATCGCAACATTTTTTGCATGTACTTACCTACGCTTATGGTGTTTGTCGTGATAAAATGCCTATTGGAGATCTCTTCTTTTCGTATCTGGTAAAATTCTGCAATTTTTGACCAAAACTTTCTAGGTTTACATTAGTACATCTTACCTGTTCAGAGTATATTTGAAGGATGCGTGATTATCATTTGAGAAACTTCTATCTACCTTGTTTATTTATTTTTTTCGAAACGCTACTTATAAAATTATGCAACTTTAATTCAGAAATCATTCTCGATTTATTTTTTGTTTTATTACGGAAGGTATGCAGGAGTAGTGCAATGCAATACCTTCCATAATTGATATCAATACATAGTAATTATAATGTTAACAAATAAAAAATGACAAAAATTTATGAGAAAAAAAAAAATAAAAATAAAAATATAAATAATATAAGTAAAAAAAATATTGATGGAGGATATTGGGCCTCATTACTGCAAACGCCATCGAGAGGGAGTCCATTCTGGCAGTGTTAAGATTGATGGGGCCAATTATTTACCCCAATGTGCTTCTATGCTTGCATTCTGGATCTGACGGGATTCCATAATAAGGTCATTTCTGGAGTTGTTAATCCTTTCCCGCATTCCTGCTACCCTGGTTCTCATAAGGGCTGCAAATCCTGGAACTCGCCCCTCGGTGAACATACCGGACGCACTGCAGTGCCTGAGAAGACTGAACATCATGCGGTAGGCGTTGTTGTACTGAACCCGAAGCCTTTCCATGCTACTCTTCTTAAAATTGGTCCAGAGCTCGCACGTGTATAAAGTAGTACAGAACGCCAGGAAGAGTGTCCTTTTCACCGGTGGACTACAAAGCCGAAATCTTCCACTGAGCATGTTTGTTTTCACACTGAGTGTTCGTTTTTGCATGTCGATGTTGTCATCATCCATTAGCTTGCTGGTGATGATGTGCCCTAGATATTTGGTTTCTAAACGTTATCATTCTCATTTATTGTGGCACTTTTACACTTTATCGTCGCTGGAAAGGCAAGCGGGCTTAAGCGACACTTTGGTCAAAAATAAGTTAAACATGCAGTTTTGATCAGTTTTTTTTTGGATCGAATGATCTGACTTTCATTTGATTCTGAAGACTTTTGTGGCGCTTCAGCCATCTAAAATATATTTACCGTTTGGGGGAAGGCTTGACTCAAGGTTTGGGACTCTTTTCAGCTTTTTGTCGCTTCAGGTAACTCAGTGAGAGCATAGAGTTTTCTGAGTTAACTTTTGTTTAAAAATACAACCAGAGACTGAAGACTTGTGATTTTTATTGAAAAACAAAAAAAAAACTTTCAAGTGCTCTGGTGTAAACTTACCAAAATGACACTACATTCCGGCGACGACATACTTTCATGACAATGTCAAAGGTTATTTTCATCTAGCCTTTTGAAGTTCAACTTCAATATACAGTTACTACTATATATTTTATTACCTTACAATCTAATCTATTAAGCGGATTTTTCGATTATGCATAGCGTTGAGGGTGGCTTTAGCTATTTGGTTTTACAGTAAATAAGGTGATTAATATTTATGACAGTTTTTACTCAGAACAGTTCCAAAATCATTTATTCATTGATTATTGAAATAATAATAATATTCTTCAATGAAAATATAAAACAGAAAAATGAAAAAAAATGTACAGGTCGCGACTGAAACTCGAACTTGGAACCTTTCTCTGTCCGGGAGTAACGTCTCTGCCAATTGAGGTACCGAAACCTAATTAGAAACCGGTATTACAATCGATCGCATACCCTTCCTTGAAATTAAGTAATTTTTCTTTAATTTCTACCGATATAGGCTGCCACCTTTGTGTTGGTAAACAAAGCTCTATCCAAAAACATTTGTATATCTAGATGGCGCTTTGGATAAACTATCAATTTGTTTTTACTGAAAATTTTTTGGCTTCTTACTAAGTCTGGAATGCATATTAAAATCAGAAGTGACTTTCTTTCATTTTATTTTCTGTCTTGTTCTATTTCATATTTATGTTAAATATTATTGACATTATTTCAATAATTAATTTAAAAATAAATGGCATAAAGCTTTAAAGTTGATTATAATTCAAACAAATGTATATGTAAAACTACCTAATTAAATTAAGTCAAGTTAAAAAAAAAAACTAATTAAATTTCGTGAAAGTATTCAATATGCACGAGTATATGCAAGGTTTTACCTCACGAACGTATTTTTTGATAAATGAAAGTATTTTTTTGTGTATAGCAATAAAGATTAGCACAATAAATTTATATACCTACTTAATTTTAACTCGTAAAATTAATATGCGTCGTATCAATAAAAGTATTGGCATTATTTTTTATGATGTGTTTAAATTAACCAATTGGAATACAGAAAACTATGTAAATGAGACTGTCCACATGTTGGCCATAAATCAATCCACGTGAATGTCTGCATAATTGCATACAGCGTGTTTGGCAATGTACGATCTTCAATGGTTTGTTTATCGACGTAATTCAATGTGGCAATCTGTGAAATCTGTTTGTTATTCGTATTCTCTACAATTAGGACCCGGGTGATTGATTGAGGTGGTCATATTATATTGTTTATTCTGCCCATTCATTCAATCCAAAGCATTGATATAAGTTGAAATAGATTGAAGGTACTAGCACAAAAAAAAACATGCACAAGTATCGACCAACCTCAGTAGAGTCCATTCACTATATAACATAGCTTTACAGCTAATCTCAAACATGCTGATTTTTGCAGGTGGTCAGAAAATGAACTAGCAGATCAACTACATAACTGTTTTTTTTTTTTTTTTTAATTTACAAAACATTACGACGTCTTGTAGTTTTTAACGGCTAATTTGACATGTCGATGTTTAATATTTATTCATGTAAGAAATTGGTTGTGAGTTAAAACTAGTTACTCTAGACTTAAATTTCAGAGTGCATGATTCTCTCAGCATGTTTCTGTAAGAAACCAATTCAGAATCGAGTGGATGATTCTCTCAGCATGTTTCTGTAAGAAACCAATTCAGAATCGAGCGTTGCGGCATATGCCCGTATCGTGGTGGTCTGCATTTTGCTTTGATTAACTTAAGCTTTGCCATTATTACCTTCATCATTATCAGCCTCACAACATTCCCAAATATGGAAATGCCATGCCATAGTTCAACAAGCCAACATTAACATTTTTTTTTCTTCTATCTACTTCACTCCATGTATTTTTATAACAATGCTTTCGGTGCCGTATGCTGGATAATACATCGACTGTGTTAAGGAAAAAGGCGGTAACCTTCATGTTTAGTGAAAATAACTATTTTTTACATATTTCTTGTTTCGCCTACCTATAAAACATCCTTGATAAAGGAATCAAGCCACAAAAATCTATATATCCCGTCTATGTATCCCAATTATACAGTGAAGAATACCAACTTGCCCCACACCTATGTGTCAATTATAAATTCTTGCTTTATTTTTTTTATAGTAAATACCGCACAAGAGTAGCATCTGCTCCCAACCGTCTAGAGCCAGTGGAATTATGGACTCCCCGATTGTGGTATTTTGTGAGGCTGAAGGTAATGAGAAGGGGAAGGAGACGGGGAGGAGACGGCTTACCACTCGACCATGGAGGTCATCAAAATTAATTTCTTTCATTCATAAAACAATCTAAAATCATAACCTCAACCCTTTTTTATCCTGAAATTATATATTTTTTATAATAACGAAAAATTCACCCTAGATACGTTTTTTGCTAATGCGGTACATTTTGATTTTGAGGGTTACTGCCTTTTTCCTAAGCAGCGAAAATACATATTGTTGGATTATAGATCTACCTACCACCAATACTAAGGCATAAATTCGATAGCCAGCTGGTTTGTGGTCAGTGGATATCTCGAATAGGATCTAGCTTAAAGTTACGAGGGCCAATCGGGTATATTTTTTACAAAGACAAGCTTAACTTATTTTTATTTTTATAGGAGTTAAACGAAAGATTGGCATTTTAATTATTCTAAGATCCATCAAGTCAGATTACATATGTTTATGCCCATTGGCATTTCAGGTAGCTTTTTCATGTTTGGATAGTGAATTATTAATAAAAAACACGTGTTACTCAAAATAATTTACTCAAATGGAGTACGACACGTGTTAACATTATCATTTTAACTCAGTGGCGGGTGAAATAGTACCTACTGGTACCCGGGGCATATATTTTTTAGACAATAATGGAATAAAACTTCCCTTCATTTGTATTTTTCTTAGTTGAAAATAATATTATTAAAAAATAAATTTAAAAAATCGTAGACAGCAATTTTTTTGAGGTTTGACATATTTAATGAAGATCAAATAATAACTTTGTATTAGACCACAGATTTAATTTTAATTTTTATGACCGACCGGTTTCGCTTAGCCTAAGCATCATCAGGGTACGAAATTAAACTTAACAAAAAATACAATGTGTGCTTTTATATATACATACAGAGGGAGAACACAATATAAAAAATAAAAGAACAGTGAGAAAACAATAGAATAACATTTAAATTATAACAAAGTGTGGTGTATTGTGGTCTTATATAAAGTTATTATTTAATTTTCATAAAAAATAAAGTTGCTTCAAGTTGTTTTCTTTTTCGCTTTTACTAAACAGAGTATAACGTCTCTTCCTTGTGATATGCGTGCGTTAATTTTCTTCACAGTTAATTTTCTTCTTAACACCGTGGCTCGTTCCGAATACCTTTACTTACTTCCCAACCTTCCCTTTCTCCATCTCCTTCCCTTCTACACTACCTTCAGCCTCACAACATTACCCAATTGGGGATGCCATAGTCTCACTGGCTCCAGACGATTGGGGGCAGTTGGGACAGCAAACTACAATTTGCATAATTTTGCTGATCAGTGCTATCCGACGATCGTGGTCTTATAAAAAACCATGCTGGGATTAAAAATTCTATGTATTTGTTAAAATGTAAAGCCTTCCTCCCTTAAATGTAGCTTTAAAATTTCTGCGGCCGGCGCATTCTCCTACCTGAGTTGAATATATTTATTTTAGCATATTTTTTCTACGGCGGGCACATGCCCACGTCAAGTGGTAAAAATTACATTTACCTATGTTTATATTTTTATTTACTCCGCGTTAAATAAATATTCTTCTGATAAAAATATCATCGCTGGAAAGGCAAAAGGGCTTAATAGGAACTTTGGTAAAAAAATAGTTGAATATGCAGTTTTGATCAGTTTTTTTTTCTGCATCAAATGCTCTGACTCTCGTTTGATTCTGAAGACTTTCGTAGCCCTTCAGCCATCTAAAATATATTTAGCATTCGAGAGAAGGCTTAACTCAAGCGACACAAATTTGGAATTTTTTTGGCTTTTTGTCGCTTCATGTAACTCAGTGAGAGCATTGAGTTATCTTAGTTAACTTTTTTTTCAAAATATAATCAGGTACTGAATTTTATTGTAAAACAAAAAAAAACTTTAAAGTGCTCTGGTGTACACTTCCCAAAATGGCTCTTCAGTGCTTTTGCCTTTATGGCGACGATATGTAGTCACAACTAATATGACAGTAAATTAATTATATTGGCTAAGAGACTGACATTTTGTGAATATATCTAGGTAGTACCCTTTAGGAAGTCTTTAGTTCTCCACTGATATAATTTTTTTTTTAAATCTATTCTGTTTAGGCGCTAAGCATGATCATACATGGACATGACACATTGTATTTTAATAGGTAAATAAACATTATACATTCAGGTATGTCTTACAATTAAGATCTCAATGGTTTGATTTCAATCTTGAATACCTCAACCACTAATAATAATTAGCCTTACTCTTAACCATCGTTTCTTAATTGTATGACTCATTAAGGTGATAGGTTACTAATTTGCACGTGGGCAGTTTATTGCGGTGGAAAAGGAAAGAGGATGCTGATAATAGTTTTTTTTATCTCCCTCTCTCTCTCTCTTAGATTTATTGACCCATCTTTAATAACGAACTTTAAACACAAATGCAAAGTATGACGAAAGAAGAACTAGGGACTTGTATAGGTTTACACATGGCCTTCTTTATAATTTTATTTTTAATAAGTATTCTTGCGTTCAACTTTGAATGAATTTTTTTAAATATATTTAGTTTTTCCGATTCTTAGAGGCTCTCATTCATTCGAGGCTGGCAGTTATTTTTATGTCAAAACCATCTCACCTGTGTGCAACTTCTGTTAACCTTTCAAAAGAAAATAATGCAAACTTAATATTGGGGTAATTACTAATGACTTATCATTAGGGACTCCGGAGTTATCAGTAAGCCACCTTACTGAGGCCCGGTTGTTATATCCCTGGTATAAAAAAATGTCTTTCGGCTGTTTGATGGAGTTAGCTCGTATTTTAAAACAAAGGTTAAAATTTCAAATAATAAATTGTATGGTATAAAATATTGCAATCGAGCTAAATATACAATTTTTAATTAAATAAAACAAATTTTCAACACACAATACAATACTTGACCGAGTTAAGAGCTAAACTCGAAACTCATCTTTTTAGAAAATCATATCCATAAATAACATAATTACCCTAATTTACACAGCTAGGCATCTAAACTCACCAGTATAATAATATTTCTTCATGCAATAATACGCGATACTCAATCCTTAATCTTCTGCTAAACAAAAGTTCGACAATTTTTCACAGCCTGCAACAGATGTAAATATCTTAAGGGTTATTTTAGCTTTAGCTTTAGGTATTTAGATAGTTTTATGGTAAATTTAGCCTTAGCTTTTAAGTTTTCCAAAACTCCCATGAAGTGATGTTTCACAAAAATGGCGCTTTATAAATAAGCCAAGTATTATTATTATTATTATAACCACAGTTTTATCTGTTGTACAAACTACACAACAACAGGATTGAAGCTAAATTAACTGTTAATTTATGGGTGTTATTTTTGCTAGTCTTGTTTTCATTGGGCGTTGAGAAATTAGTAAGATTTTGATTTTACAGTTGAGTACTTGTCTCATTTTATCCACGAAATATTAAATTGTATTTTTTTCTAATATTAACTGTTATAAAATGAAGCTTTTTCGAGCAGGTACTTTTACATCCATTTTGGAATACCATCCTCTAAAGTTAAGAAATCCAAGTCTGCCAGTTGGCTTATGGTCCGTTCGCGAGAAATGGCTTACTATTAAGGGTTAAATCGCGCAACACGGTCTTATTGCAATGCTCGTAATGGCGTTGCTTTCGAGGAGGTAGGTACCTGAGAGATTGATCCATGGTCAATATTATAAAACGATCGTTTTGCATTGTTTTATTGTAATCATACCATTATGCGCAAAGCGGACTTACCATGTGAGTATACTTTTAAGGCGTCCATATTGAATGTTGTAATCACAAGATTTGCATTGTTCTCATTAATTTTCTATATAAAACGATAGACATAGGTACTAGTGAAACAATTCAACCGTATTAAATATGTTTTTTTGATTTGTTAAAATATTATTTAATTTTGAGTTGGGTTTTATAAATAGATCGAATTTCTTATATCGTTTGGCTGTCATTAGTGGATTTATTGGAAAGATATTTGAAAATATTTTTCTATAATTATAGTCAGACCATTTTCTTTTTTTTTGCAGCTCTTATAAATATATATATATATATATATATATATATATATATATATATATATATATATATATATATAAGAGCTGCAAAAATCAAATGGTTTTACTATTTGGAAATATATTTGCAAATATCTTCCCAATAAATCCACTAATGACACCCAAACGATGGAACTATAGTTAGTTAGTCCTGAGCCAGGAAAAACTTTAGTTTCTTCATTGGGAGAAGGCGTTGAGGCTGAAAGAAGTGGGGGAGGAGTAGGGCGAGAGTAAGGTTGGGAAGTACTTGGTTATTGAAACCTGGTCATTAAACATAGCTAAAGTCATTTCAAGCAGCGTTTCGATTTTGAAATGTTGTATCTCACCAATACTTAGAGTAGGTAGGTTCCACGCTGGAACAAAGTTGTGATTAGTTGACAAGCATAGCGGTCATTTTTGTCAGATATTTGTTCAAAAGCTGAAACGGGTCTAGAATCAACGTTTAACGGGGAACATTAAAATGTTACGCTCATCGTTGAATGGTGACGAAAATGTGACACACTAGTTTAAGTGTAATTTCGTATGAAATATCGCAAATTTTGTTTTTGGTAGACAGCTGATGATTTAATCGCTCTGCCATGGAAAATGAAACATAACCCAAGAGCAAAAACAAAATAACAATAAAACATTAAAGCATTTTCATAAATTTATTTTATTATATTTATAAATTAACGGACTAAAGTCCAATTACGAAAAAACATTTAAAACACGAATTGGAAAAAAGAGCAACAGGGAAGGAATATCACATACATAATAATAAATAAAGCGATGACAAAAATAGGACAAAGTAAACATAAGAGAGAAGATTCAAGCCATAGTCTAGTCAAAGTTTTGGTAGAGTTGTAAAGAATGACAAAAATCATTTGGATTGCTACCAAAAATTTCAAGATCATGGCTTGAGTTAACAAGTCTTGACATTCTGGAAATTAAGGAATTATACTCATAATTAGTATAGTGATGATTGAGGAACAGCAATTCATTGTTTCTAAGTCTACGGCAAGGAATGTTGAACTGGATAAGTTGCAACAGAGAAGGTGAGTCTATAAAACATTTAATAATTTTGTAAATGAAATTTAAATCAAAGTATTTCCCGAATTTCAGTAAATAATGATTTTTTTCAGAACCTGACTAATTTCGAAGAGAAAAAATACCGGAATCATCGTGAATACAATGAAACAATTGGACACTTTACTATGTTTATTCTTCTAACTTCTAATTCTATCCGAGAAGTGACGTTACCATATTTGGCATTGGAGATGTTAAAAGAAACGAAGATGTAGATTTTTCTCGCAACAGTTTTCCGTGGTCTTTGTGTTAATTCTTCGGATCTGGTCAGAGTTGTTCAGACTTCCGCTATGACAGCATCAATGAACAGGCACGTTCCTAGTTCCTAGGCATTCATTCATCACAGCTTTTATTCTGAACTCCCTTGAATAGCTTACGGTCGTTGGATACACCGAGTATAGCGATAGAAATAAGCGGTAAAGTTCATTTGGTTATATTGCAAAAAGTCAACTGCTCCCCGCAGAATAACGAATATTCGCTTAAAAACTTAATGAGGAAGCATACATTTGTTCAATCATTGAAACAATATCAATAATTTTCAAAAAAATATGAGAGAGAAGAAGACACTGAAAATAAAAACCTTAGGTTGCAAAATCGAAACCTCCACTCTATTAGGGAGTAACGTCTCTAAAGAAAAAGGTGGAGAAGTACCTTTCTATTAAGATCTGGTGATGATCACCAAACACGGTTCCAGCCATTTAAAGCAACTTTTTAATATGTTTGGTGAGATTTTTTGTTACAACTCATCCAGTTCAACATTACTTGTCGTAGACTCAGAATAAACGAATTGCTGCTAATAATTATGGGTATCATTCTCCATTGTCCAGAAGGTCGAGACTTGTTAACTCAAGCCATGGTCTTGAAATTTTTGGTACCAGTCTAAATGATTTTTGTCATTCTTTACCACTGCACAAAAACCTTGTTCAGGCTTTGACTTAAATGTTCTTTCAAATGTACAATTTTGTCCTATTTTTATCATCGCTTCATTAAAATATTATGTGTGTACTGTTCTTTTTCTGTCGTTCTTTTTTTCTCATATCGTGTAATGTATTTTTTTGTAATTGGACAATGGTCTGTTAGTAAAAAAATATACAAATAAATATTTCGGCAGCGTGATACTGAGAGTATATTTCACTCCTTATCCATAAATATACGTTAATTTTCATTTAAGCAAGTTTATAACAACACATAGTTTAATCGCGCATGGTAAAATTTTATCACACTGTTTTGAATAAGGTTGCTGATGTAACTCGTCATTCCAAAATCACAGTTTAATTGATGACCCCGAGTTGAGTCTGACAAATGAGTTTCTTTTGCGATGCGAGGAGTAGTGAGTAGTAGGTAGTATTATACTTAATAAGTAAGAATAATAAGAATCTTAGAATAGAAGTGATGATTCAAGCCATTGGCGAGCTCCGTGGTAGATTGGCGAAAGCTATCCCTGACAGCCAAGAACTACAATCTTACAACCCGAAGAAGGGGAATTAAATTGGTTTCATAATCAGGTATTTTTCAAGAAATTTGAATAAGTCTAATTTTTATTTTTTATAGAAAATACCTTCTTTATAGCACATGGCATTGATCATTTCATGGTGTTATTAACACATGAAATAATTATAAAACTGAACACTACATTACAGAGTTGATGCACTTACCAATATAATTTCTTTTGTGAGTACCTTTTTATAGTGAATACTTACTTTATAGCAAATGGTATTGATCATTTCATGGTGTTATTAACACATGAAATAATTATAAAACTGAATACTACATTACAGAGTTGATGCACTTACCAATATAATTTCTTTTGTGAGTACCTTTTTATAGTGAATACTTACTTTATAGCAAATGGCATTGATCATTTCATGGTGTTATTAACACATGAAATAATTATAAAACTGAATACTACATTACAGAGTTGATGCACTTACCAATATAATTTCTTTTGTGAGTACCTTTTTATAGTGAATACTTACTTTATAGCAAATGGCATTGATCATTTCATGGTGTTATTAACACATGAAATAATTATAAAACTGAATACTACATTACAGAGTTGATGCACTTACCAATATAATTTATTTTGTGAGTACCTTTTTATAGTGAATACCGCACAAGAGTCCCAACTGCTCCCAAACGTCTAGAGCCAGTGGAACTATAGCATCCCCAATTGGAGTGTGTTGTGAGACCGAAGATAGTGGGAAGGGAAAGGAGATGGGGAAGGTTAAGGTCGGGAAGTACCTGGCTATTCAGATCTGGTCACCAAACATGGCTAAAGCTATTTCAAGCAACGTTTCAATTCTGAATTGTTGTACTTAGAGTATCTACCACTCTGGAACGTGCCGCAAATATACTATATATTATTTTATATAAATGAAATGTGTTTTGAAAAATATTAATTAAATAAAAATTATTTACTCACGCCTTGTTTGAATCCGTGACCTCTGGATTCGTATTCGAGCGTCTTACCACTCGACCACGCAGGCCGTCAGAAGTGCATTTCATAAGAACATAAGATAATTTATAGTACGCTTATAAGTGTATCAACCTGGTGGGAGAAATATAAAACGAAATATTGTTTGTAACATCTGTAAGTTAACACTGAAGCTTTCGAGTGCGGTGGAGGTATAGGTATTTGAAGTTTTTTAATAAGCTATGTTCCAAATCTAGAATATAATAGAATACTAATGCGTGCGATATCAAATAATGACGACGAAGAAGCAGAATAAAATCTTCAAATACAACCTTACAAAAGGTATGAACCTTAAATACCTCCGATATACTTTATTTTAAATTTGCTCACATGCCCTCAAAATTAAAAAATATATTATATAAAAATTTTTATTTAATAAAAATATATATATATATATATATATATATATATATATATAAGTAAGAATCAGCTAAATTTTAAGTTATTATGATATGGTGATTGTGTCCTGCCAGAAGTGAAATAAACTAAGAATTAATATTAAGTAGAAATTAAGATTTGTACAGCGCCCTTGAGGTGATTTTTCACAAAAACGGCGCTATACAAATTATCCAAATATTATTATTATTATTTGATCTACTTTCTTGCCTACATTGCACAGCGAAATGTTTGATTTGGCGCATTCGCACCTGATATACATATATATTTTTTAATAACTATTTCACATGTAATAAGACGAAATACATTTTTTTCATATGAAGCAATTACTTTATAGTTTGATGTAAAATAATACTTTGTTTTAAACTACGAATTTGTTATGTTGAACGCCTACCGGTTTCGCTTAGATTAAGTTTCGTCAGAGCACATACGAGTATAATAATCATATTATAACAATTATTACAAAGTGTTCTTTATTTAATAACACGATATATGTTTATCTTCCTTCGACGAGTAATAGCTAGCAGGATTTAGCTTTATTTTGTTTATGAGATATTATTACTTTAATGAGCTTTAATAATATACTTAATCTTAAATGTTTAACTTAATCTTTTATTGTATCGCGCAAAACGAAAGAAAAACCCACAAAAATAATTCTGTACTGTTCGCACGTACTGAGAACGTTACTTAATTCCACAGTTCAGTTACTTTTATCAGGCCAGCCGTATGTGTCGGTTCAATTAATATTTCCTCCGTGCATAGCAGGGAGGCGTCACGAACGCGTGCCCGGCACCCGTACACAATCATCGCTAATTGCATCGGCACGAATCATCCTTGCCTTCAACGCCCCGATCGTTTAAAAATGATTTGCCGCTTTTTATGTTTCCGGTCCTTACAACTCACAACCACCCATAATAATAATAATAATCAAAAGTTTATTAATTTGACTTGTATTGATACAGGTTTACTTTTTTATAACACTAAGGAGTGGCTTGACTTTCGTACTTCTAAGAACTGGATAAGGCTTGGTGCACACGCAGGGATTTTAGTCTTTGCGGCTCGGCAATTCAGCGCGGAGACTACGTGTGGTGCGGTGTGTGTGCATCGCCCTATCTAACGTATAGTTTACCTCGCCGGAATTGCGGCCGCGATTTTACAGCGGACGTGTACACCAAGCCTAAGAAATAGGAATAAGTTAACTGGCGCCTATGATAAAGATACCTACTACCAATGTAATCTATTCGCGGAAATTTTACCTCCATACTGAAGACTCAGAAAATGACTATCTCAAACAAAGCATACATGAACATGCATGATTTCTTAGTATTGTATTAGTAATATTAATTATATTATGATTATCATAATATTAGAAGCGCCTTCATTAAGACGAAGAAACTCTTGAGTAACCGTGACCCAAAAAAAGGTTTTACAATCAGGAAGCTTCTCTATTCTTTCGTTTGAAATAGAAATCTGGACATTGAACCAAGCATTAACACGAGAGAAAGACGTTTTTAAAATGTTTATTTGGCCAATTCCTCAAAACACCCTGGACATGAAGGGTGATGATGCATAGATAATTACTTCTTAAAAGAAGAAATCTCCAGAATCTCCAAATGTAACATTATGAGAAGAGATTAATTTAAAATTATCCAACTGGTTTTTCACAAAAACGGCGCTATACAAATTAGCCAAATATTATTATTATAATCTAGGGAAAGATTGATCAATTTAATATGATTTATATCATTAAAATAATGAAAAAAATACGTTTTTTACCATCTTTATAGTCTAACTGGAATATTGGAAATTTTGTACCAAATGTGAAAAATTTCCCAGTAATGTTAGTGATATTGTTTAAAAATTAAGCAGAGATTTATAAAATATTATAAGATTTTTTTAAATTTCAGTTTAGGAAAAATATCCACCCAAGATTTGGATGCCTAATCCGAATAATTTAAGAAGTTAACCATTTAATCCTTATTATTATTTAGTCATTGATTCAATCGAATGAAACAAATCAATTTCCTTTCATAAGAGACATGAAAGTAAATTTTCAGGGTGTTATTAAGTCGATGCATACGTCTTGCTAAACGTTAACTGATTGACTTAGTCTAATCTCCTTTTTACTAGTTACGGTGGTGGCTTTTACGTATATGTTCTTTATTTTTATTTGAAACCCCTTGATGTTCAGCTTAGAGCTCGTGCCTTCCTCATTTTTTTCCAGGCTTACAGATCCTGGGCGGCTCTCCTACATACGCAGCCTGCAGTCCCCTCCAGATAGTTAGCCCACATTATCTGTGGGTAACTTCTACACTTTTTTTATGTATAAATAATATGTTAGTTGTAAGTCACTAGTTATAAGTATTAGGCATACATCAATATTAATAAGTCTTAGTTGTTAGTCTAAATTCTAAGTCACTAGTTCGTAAGTTTTGGTTTTAAGTATACATTTTATGTCACTAATCATGAGTTCTAGCTGTAAGTACATCGTTATAAGTTATATTTAAACGCCACTAGTTATTAGTCTTAGTGATTAAGCTATAGGTTATGTTGTAAAACGTCCTTGAGGTGATACTTTATTTTATTTGAAACCCTTGATGTTCAGCTTAGAGCTCGTGCCTTCCTCATTTTTTTCCAGGCTTACAGATCCTGGGCGGCTCTCCTACATACGCAGCCTGCAGTCCCCTTGTAAAGAGATCTACCCATTCGCACCATTTGTGCAGTTAACTCATGTCAAAAACCATTCATACAAACGTCCTTTTTTATTTCTTAATTGCTTCTTTTTAATGTCTTTCCGTCTCTAAATTGTATTGTAAGGGCCGATTTCTAAATTCCTTTAAACATGCATTGTTCCATGGACCACATGTTAAAAAACTATGATCTTAAGGGTTGACCATTGTTACGACTCTGTCTACCCTCAACCGATTTCTTTCTCAGCATTACTATCCAGAACGCACTGCGGTGCGGAACATAAATATGTACAGTTAAAGGTTTAAATATTGTACTCTATAAATTCTTCCAATAAAAAATATGCAAGTAAAGTGATTATATTTTATTCTACATCCCGGAACAAAAAGCGCGCGCCTTACCCAAGGAGCATCTGGTCGAGTTCGTCAGCGAACATTACAGTGGTGTCAGAAGTAATTGGGATGTGAATAATTTACTTCATTAAAATCACATATCTAGCGGGCTTTAAAAAACTTGAAGCATTTTTACGCAAAATATCGTGACGCTTGTACGAATCCTGCAATCAATCATCTTCACTACTGGAAGTCAACACATCTGGAAGCAAACAGCAGCCTTTCCCGAGGAGTAGTCTACTCTGAAGCCGAGTTTCAACAACCAGCCTTCCGTGAGACCAGATCTTACTTGGAGGCAGTTCAGCAGCTCATCAGGTGCAGATCACAATCGTCGTTCCGAATCCAGAAGAAGAAAAAATCAACAACATCAAGAAAAAAGAAGAAACAGAAAAGGAGAAACAATGCAGATTCAACTATTTTTTATGTAAGTCGGAGATTTATATAGTAAATTTTTTAAACCATTTAACATTTTTTTTTTGTACAATATTAATAACTTCACTTTTTTCTTTGTAATAATTCATTAAATTCCAAAGAATCAATCATGTCTTTTAAAGAAAGAAAACACTATAGATTTAACTTTAGCTGAAAAAATTTTTATTAAATTTGATGGCGATAAATCCAAACTTTTTTGAATTTATTGATAATAGTGAAAAAGCCTTAAAATTAGTCGATAAAATCATAAAGATATTTTATATACATTAATTGAGAGTAAAATTACTGGAAATGCCAGATCTCTCATTCGTAATCGAAATTTTAATAACTTTGAAACATTAAAATCACATTTGCTAGACATATATTCAGATAGAAGAACAACTAATCAGTGGCATTTAGAATTGAACTCTTGCAAACAATTATTCAATGAAAACATATTTAACTATTCTAGTAGAGTAGAAAATTGTTATATAAAATTAATTAATAGCGTAAATAATGAAAACGTTAATTTGTCATGCGAAGCTCGAGAAGCTTGGTATTAATCTTTTAAAAACCAGGCTAAAAAATGTTTTCATAACAGATTAAATGACGATTTAAATCTGTTGGTGAAATCACAAAAGCCAGAAACATTAGAATCAGCAATTTCATTAGCTTTAGCCGAAGAACAAGAATTAAAATCAAAATATGAAATTAGAAAATATCAAAAAAATTCCATTCAGTAATAATACCTTCTGTAAAATATGTAAGAAAAATAATCATGATACGTCTCAATGTAGATTCAAGAATAGATCTTTTAATAATAATTTCAACAATGTCAGAATCATTAAAATCAACCATCCGTTATGTTTTGCAAATATTGTAAAAGGAGTAATCACAATATAGAAAATTGTAGGATATTAGCCTATAAAAAACAACTTGAAAATAATCCTAAGGTTCCTTTTAAACGAGTAAGGACCTTGGAACTGGCCATTCTAAAGGATTCCGACGAGTTAATTCGGGCTTTTAGGTACTTTAAATCATTCATTCTGTTCTACTTTCGTAAATTTAAAAATATTAAAATTGCATCAAATACTTTAAATAAATTCTTAATTGATACTGGAGCAGATATTTCACTTTTTATAAAATTAAAAGTCTTAAAACAAAATATTAAATTTAAAATGACGACATTCTGTCGTTAAGAGGTATAGATTCCTCAAAATAAAATCCAAATGAAACAATTGGATCAATAAATTTAAATATATGCATTAATAATAAAACATTAATCATAAATTTTACATTGTAAATAATGAGTTTTCTATTCCATTTGATGGAATAGAAAACGATTTCTTGGCAAGATATAAATGTAGAATAGACTATTTTAGTCAATGTCTTTATATTCAAGATGAACGTATTCCTTTTTACTTCGTCAGGATAATTCCGAACCCATGGGTCAGGAATACACCGAGATCAATAAGTCGTCTATGCAGTACTCTCCTCAAAAAATCCTGATAAGTCAAAAAACGTTACAAGTGAATTAAATAAAGAAAATGGTCAAAAGAAAACCACTTTCATACAAAGAATTCTAAAATAAATATTAAACATTCAGACGAAAGCAATCGCGTTAAGAAAAAATAAAAAACAAAAAGAATACTAAAATTAAAATTAAAAAATCAAATCGCGTGAAATGTAAAAAAGCGATATCGAGTTAACGAAAGCTCAAGAATATTTTCCAGATGAAACTTTTAACTGTGAAAAGAAAAATATAATTAATGATAATATTACCAATAAATCACAACCAAATAAAATCGTTAAAACGAACGATGATACATATGTTTATACAATCCCTGCGCGTACAGGAGAAAAATAATTAAAATTAATATTTTAAATAAAAAGTAGTATAAGGGAAGAATTTGCCCGGATAAAGAAATTATAAAAGATGTTTATCTATGTCCTAGCATAGTTAAGGTGAACTCCGATAAGAGTGCGTTTACATCAATCTTGAATGCTAGCGACCAAAGATGTCACTTTTGGTCCCATACAAGTGGTTATAGAGCCTTTAGCGGAACATCATAAAAGGAAACGTTAGAAATATTAGACGGGATAACACAAATAATAATTTAGGACAATTAAAACCCCAGAATTTAAGTATACATACGAAAATTATTTAGACGATTTAAAATTAAAATTACAATTAAGTCAAAAAATTGCCAGAGATAATTGCATCAAGTCTAAAGAAATCAATAAGAAGTATTACGATAGAAACAAGAAACAGATAAATTCGAAGCCGGAGACCTTGTATATTTAGAAAGAAATGAAAATATTAAAACAGGAAAATCAAAAACTAAGTAGTCGATATAACGGACCTTATAAAGTAATTGAGATAAATTCACCTGTAAACTATATACAATAAAAAATTAAAAATAAATTTGTAACAGTTCATGCCAATAGATTAAAAAACGACAACATTAATATTAATCTTATTTAGATTTTAAAGGGAAAAATAAAATTAATTTAAGTAAAAATGAAAATGCTTAAATTAAAATTAAAAATGTTTCAAAATGAATTAAAAATGATAACGTATAATTAAAAGGTTAATAACACTGAATTATGTTAATCAAAATCAAAATATTATTATGAAGAAAATTCATTCAAACTGAATAAAGAGAAAATATAAATTAAGCAAAACTATCACCTATATGCCATTTTAGAAAATAAAATGATTTTAACTATTATATTATATAAGTTTTTAAAATTAAATAAAATAAAAATGTTTGTAATTCAAAACTCTTTACTTAACTTTGTTAGATATAACATTTATAAATTAATTTTCTTGAACTATTTCACGAAAAGATAATACATATACCTTTATTTTACCATCAATGGCGTACCTTGCCATTTTAGAAAATAAGTTTAATTATGTAATTATGAATGAACCTGAAAATTATAAACACTTAGTTAATAATGAAATATTATGTAAATGTCAAAACTATATTACTCTCTATGTAAACTAGAATTTTAAATATGTAATGAATTATTGCATAGGGTAGAAAATAATAAATGGTTCAAATGTTTTTTAAAACCAACAATTGCTACAATCACTTGCAAGGACAATGATATATTAATTGTATTTTAGAATTAGAATGTACAAGAATTTAAGTATTAATCGAATGTGCGGGGTATACACACAAATACTATTTTAATAACAGATGATAAAGATTTCGACAGTTCATTTGAATCAATTGTACCATGTTTTTATATAAATTAATGATAATTGTTGTAATCGTAAGAAACTCATAAGCTCATCTCTAGAAATTTACATATTATGTATCCAAATAATATTGATAATCACCAAATTTTATTAGCATGTCATAAATTAAATAACTAAAATCACTGATAATTTGGGAAGTGAAATATTTATAAATAAAAATTGTTAGTATTAATGACTTTGTTTTCACCTATTTGACTATTTTTAAAATTGGATATGTATGTACCCTATATTTACAAGATGTATAAGAAATGTAATAAAAATTAATAAGCATAAACATCAAAGCAAAAATTAGAAATAAGTTTTTCAAATTATAAAAGTAATTTCTTGAACTAGGCATGTCACGCCTATATTGCATATGTTAATTTTAATATTCTATTTTTGAGTAATTTTGAAAATATAAGCTGAATTTAATATAAAAATATGAAGCTTAAGTATAAAATAAATTTCATCATATATTTTCATTTAAAAATGCGGAGGTGTAAAGAGACCTACCCATTCGCACCACTTGTGCAGTTAACTCATGTCAAAACCATTCATACAAACGTCCTTTTATTTCTTAATTGCTTCTTTTAATGTCTTTCCGTCTCTTAAATTGTATTGTAAGGGCCGATTTCTAAATTCCTTTAAACATGCATTGTTCCATGGACCACATGTTAAAACTATGATCTTAAGGGTTGACCATTGTTACGACTCTGTCTACCCTCAACCGATTTCTTCTCAGCATTACTATCCAGAACGCACTGCGGTGCGGAACATAAATATGTACAGTTAAAGGTTTAAATATTGTACTCTATAAATTCTTCCAATAAAAAATATGCAAGTAAAGTGATTATATTTTATTCTACATCCCGGAACAAAAGCGCGCCTTACCCAAGGAGCATCTGTCGAGTTCGTCAGCGAACATTACATTATTTAGTCATTGATTCAATCGAATGAAACAAATCAATTTCCTTTCATAAGAGACATGAAAGTAAATTTTCAGGGTGTTATTAAGTCGATGCATACGTCTTGCTAAACGTTAACTGATTGACTTAGTCTAATCTCCTTTTTACTAGTTACGGTGGTGGCTTTTACGTATATGTTCTTTATTTTTATTTGAAACCCCTTGATGTTCAGCTTAGAGCTCGTGCCTTCCTCATTTTTTTCCAGGCTTACAGATCCTGGGCGGCTCTCCTACATACGCAGCCTGCAGTCCCCTCCAGATAGTTAGCCCACATTATCTGTGGGTAACTTCTACACTTTTTTTATGTATAAATAATATGTTAGTTGTAAGTCACTAGTTATAAGTATTAGGCATACATCAATATTAATAAGTCTTAGTTGTTAGTCTAAATTCTAAGTCACTAGTTCGTAAGTTTTGGTTTTAAGTATACATTTTATGTCACTAATCATGAGTTCTAGCTGTAAGTACATCGTTATAAGTTATATTTAAACGCCACTAGTTATTAGTCTTAGTGATTAAGCTATAGGTTATGTTGTAAAACGTCCTTGAGGTGATACTTCTTTCACGAAAACGGCGCTATAGAAATCAGCCAATTAATTTTATTAAGAAAGGTATGTTAGTCGTGCCACGTGTATGCAAAGCGTCCTTAAGATTTAACCCCACCGTTCAAACATTTAAAGATAAAATATCCTAATAGGGAGCGAAACAGATTAATATCTCAAGATATAATTATGTCTCATGTTAAGTATATCTACCGAAAAATCGAGCTCGATTTCGATTACATTTGCATAATAACCATCGGCGCCAAATCATTAAAATAGGTAGCAACCCACACTTACGACATCCTGTCAATTAACTTAGCATCTAGGTACATACTTACTTCAAATTGAGTGTCAGAAATATATTTAATTACCTGATTTGATTTGATTCCTCGCATCGAAAGACGCAGATTAAATCGATAAAAAATAATAAAGCTTATATCGCGTCCAGTGTCGGGGGTATTTTAAAAGTGTCACCGACAAGTGGCCGTCAGATTGGCGATTATTCGAGTAATTTTAGGTCCACCTGACGTCACCTGTGTTCCCCACCATATATGGCGCTATGGAGACCAATTGGCATGGCAGCAGCGGTCAATTATTATAATGGAAGTTGTTGGTCTTCTCACAGAATCAGTCAATGGACCCGTTTCGCTCTTGAGAGATTTTGAGGTGTTTATTTGTCAGGTGCCAATCAGGGCCGGTGCGAGCGACACCTGCGTGATAATACTAACCTAACCTGTATTTTTTAATTTTTCACGGTTTATATAAGCTCTAGTTTTTCATGGCGTGACAAGGTATCTACGCACACACTTTTTTAGGCGAAAACACTTTGTCTGTTTAGCAAAAAATGTACTGTGTGTTAAAATCGCGTAGGTTTGTAATTATCCCATACGAAAATTTTCTCACTCAACAAAGATTAGAAATAAAAATAGGTAGGTACACATATTTTTCCGCTGATTTTATAAAATAACTTGCTTAATCAATTTGAAACTATGTGTATTTTTCAGAAAGTAATCACTTTGTGGTTTGATATATTTAATGAAGATGAAATAATAACTTTGTATAAGACCACAGATTTTATTTTAATTTTTCATTATTTGAATTTCGCATTATTTTTTTATCACGTTCTCAGTTGACACTTTGCCTCTTTTATTTCATATTATATGTCTCTTTCTTTCTGTTCCTTTGTTATAATTTAAATGTAATTTTATTGCTTTCTTACTGTTCTCTAATTTATTTAATATTGTGTCCTCCCTCTGTGTGTATGACATACAGAGAAAGGACACAATAATAACCACCCACTACGTATTTTTCGTTAAATTTAATTTTGTACCCTGATGATGCTTCGGCTAAGCGAAACCGGTCGGTCATAAAAAAATAAATAAAATCTGTGGTCTTATACAAATTTGTTTTTTAAATATATATTTAGCTTACAAAAATATTTTTTTCAATAAATACATGTGATGGAATACAAAGGTTTATAATAATTTCTTCGCCGTTTTTTAGGTAGGCACCTACCTAAAATAATTTAATTGGCCCCAAACCTACTAGAGCTGAAACGTTTAGAGTCAACTCGGTAAATTAGCGTGTGCATTAAATTTCAGCCAGTTTTCTATTCTTTTAACCGATCGGAACAATTTTAAAAAAATATTGACTTTGCAGTTTGACATTGCTTTCGGAAGGCTAACAAAGCTGTCACCCGTAAAAATATTTATGTAGCAGAACTTTTTTACTAAATATTAATAATTATTATTGCGACAAAAAGTCTTATAAATTGAAATGAAATTCTGCAAAAGAAACTGTAAAACAATGAAATTGATTAGTAACAAGCCTGTCACCAGTTCCTCTTTCACACATCACAGTGTACGTTCAATGTATGTTGTCGTGAGTTTTAATAAACATTAAAACTAATAAAAATTTAAAAATACCTTTTTCAAAAGACCACAGATTTTATTTTATTTTTTATGACCGACCTGTTTCACTTAACATAAGTATCATCATCAAAATGAAAATAAAATCTGTGGTCTTATACAAAGTTATTATTTTATTTTCATCAGAAATGTCAAACCACAAAGTGGTATTCTACGAATATATAGCAAAAAATTAATAATAATAATAAAAGTGTTTTTGTCTCGATCCGGGCCAGTGGAGCGCCCCGTGGGAATCACCTCATGTTGACGCTTCCCATTCGTGCGTTCCTGGTCCGTAATGAGAAATTTTGGTTAACGCATTTCATATAAGTGACTTTTCGACAACTACGTATACAACCACTGTGCAATATTAATTATCATATTGTAAATGGAATTCTTAAATTGCTGTGCTAACAGGAATGACAATTTTGTAATGTTAAACTAAATTTTTAATGACAAAGTTTGTATTGTGAATCTTTTTTTTTTTTTTTTTCTGCAATATTAAAGTTCGTAGTATTTGAGGGTGCGCTTTTTATTGGCCTTATTTTACCAATACCATGCATTTTCTTCCAATGTAAAATTATTCCATTGGGGTCGTTTAAATTGAAATAAAGTTACTATATCGACGCTGGAAAGGCAAAAGGGCCTAAACGGCACTTTGGTTGAAAATGAGTTAAGTATGCAGTTTTAATCAGTTTTTTTTTTCTGCATCGAATGATCTGACTCTCGTTTGATTCTGAGACTTTTGTGGCCCTTCAGCCATTCAAAATATGTGTACCATTTGTGAGAAGGCTTAACTCAAGCGATACATGTTTGGGACTTTTAAATCTTTTTGTAGCTCCGGGTAACTCAATGAAAGCATTCAGTCAACTTTTTTTTTCAAAATCCAACCTGGTACTGAAGACTTTTTATTAAATTTTGCTGTAAAATTTCCTAAATGTCGCTTAAGACCTTTTGCCTTCCGACGTCGGTATATTGTCACTGGTTTTGATGCTAATGAAATTATTAAACAAGAAATAAGATAAATCAATATTCAAGTCAAGCTGAAGTCAAAATGTAGGTAACTACTTGTACGCACTTTAAATTATTTTTAGAGGATTATGAAATAACGTTACCTCTTATAAAAACGAATAGAATAAAACTGTAGAATAGTAATAGTAATCCTCCATAAGTAAATGCTTTTGAGTAAAGACATAATGGAATAAAATGAAAATGGAGACAACCTTGTATGTGTGAAACATGGCGTAAAAATATTATTTAGGTACGTAAAATCTTTATTTAAAATAAAACATGATTTAAAAAAATAAATGGTTATTTTATCCCGCCAGAAAAAAATATTAAAAATTGTACTTCATTACGATTTGAAGCAGGTCTATTTCATAATGTGATCACGCTAGCTTTTTTGCCATAGCGATAATTCAATTCTGTGGCATTTAGGTGAAGAGGGTGCTTTAAAAAGTCTAAGGAAGATCGGGTAATGAGATGCAACTCGGGCATTAAATTCTGTGCATTCAAAATGTACACATACATCGTACGCAAAGCTAATTTTAGGAAATAAAGGTTGTGAGAAATTAACTTTACCTTTCCTGAACAATTAAAGAAATGCGACATATACCTTTTCACCTAAGTGCCACATAATTATTTTATGCGTAACAACAAATCATTATTATTTTTTTAAACCTTCAATTTAAAAGCAGTGCTTTTGGGGAATCAAAAGGAATGAAGGCGATCTATTAGAAACTGAGTTGTAAGAGAGTAGGTTTTAAGACACACAAATACTATCTACATAATATCTTGTCACTGGAAAGGCAAAAGGGCTTAAGCGATATTTTGGTCAAAAATGAGTTAAATATGCAGTTTTTTTTTCTGTATCGGATGCTTCAACTCCCGTTTGATTCGGACGAGTTTTTTGACCCTTCAGCCATCCAAAATATATTTACCATTTGGGGAGAAGACTTGACTCAAGCGACACAAGTTTGGGACTTTTTTTAGCTTTTTGTCGCTTCAGGTAAGTCAGTGAGAGCATTGAGTTACATAAGTTAACTTTTTTTTCATAATCTAACCAGGTACTGAAGACTTATGCATTTTATTAATCATACTATAAAACCAACTAAATAACCATCACGCCGTTTCCCCGCAGGGGTAGGCAGAAAAGACGGACCGCCATATAACTCTGTTTTGGCACACACTCATTGCTTCATTCACATTCATGCATCGTCTCATACATACTCTTCTGTTATTCTGACTCTTTACATGACCCAATTCAAGTATTTGATTTACTTGATCGTGCCATGTCTTTTTCGGGCGTCCTCGACTTCTTCTTCCATTCAATTTCGCATCATAATTTCTTTTCACACTCCTTTATTCGTTAATTTGCTCTACATGCCCAAACCATTTAAGCGTACCTTTCTTGATCCTATTCATTACGCTCGCATCATACGCGATATCCACGTTATTAATAAGATCATACATGGTTTTACATTTTATTGTAAACAAAAAATAAATTAAAGTGCTGTGGTGTAAACTTCCCCAAATGGCGCTTCAGCCCTTTTGCCTTTCCAGTAACGATATCATATTATGTTATGCCTTCTATTTTACATTCGTACACTTCATTCATAATCTCCAATAAGCCATACGACAACCGCATAAAGAATAGAATTACTCCGCAATCAAAGCAATGCGTTAAGATTCATGAGTTATTGAATGAATGCGGTGTTAAATGTATGCTGTACGATACGTACGTACTGTGCGTAGGTCCGTAGGAAGGTATACTACGTAGTGTGGTATGGTTTAATCAATGGCTATGTTTTAAAGGCGCTTACAAGATAATGAACGCGGCCTTGCAGCAATATCCGTTCTTGCGACATGTCGAATTTTACTACGTTAGCTGATCCAGCCGTGCTAAACTTTCATTTACGTTGTCACGGTTTTTTTCCTGTACATGTTACTTACATATATGTCTATTAAAATGCATTTTTTTTACAATTTCTACAATGAAATGTGATCAAAGTTGAAGGTGTCTTCTTTGTCATCCGTCCATAGGGTTTATAATAGTATTAAAAAAATTAAATAAATGTTGCAATAATATCAGGACTGAGTCATTTAGATAAATTGCATACAGTGAGTAATTCTTTCGCAGAAATAGTAGATATATTCAAATGCACTGAAAATAGTTACATGAAGGTTATAATAGCATACCTCTATTAAAAATACTAATGTTAATTTATTATACTATAGTATTTTGACTAACTTATTTATGTTTTTTGGTGCTAATCATTTACTCCATGTTATTTTTATGTCACAATTATTTCATATTATGTAGTTATGTAAAAGCCCATAAGGGCGTAAATAGTTAAATAAATAATTATATTTTGAAATTCTTCTCTGAAAACATTTCAACATCTATTTATGAACAAGCGCCCTTGAGGTGATATTTCATTCACAAAAATGGGGCTATAGAAATTTGCCAATTATCTTCATAAGCTTCTATCAAATGTTTCCAGTTTTACAGATTCTTGGGTGCTTTCATCAATCTAAAGTAGGCAGTTTTCTATAAATCGTAAGCTAATATCACCTGCGGACGATCTCAGTTTATTTTTCTTTGATATTTTTTCCAGCATCTTCTCACTTGAGTGTGGTGTGTATAACGTAAATATCAAATAAAGTGTAAACCATTTATTTTTATTTGAAATATATTACAAGCTATTTTGGAAGAAAAGTCGTCTGGATTAGATAAGGTATAGGGAATGGAGTGCTATTTCAAAAAAAAATTACCAGTTGCATATTTGTTAAAAATATTAAAATGACAACAAGTTTACCTACTTCTTCTGTTGTTCTCTCCTATCGGAGGTTGGCAATCATCGGGACAATCTTTAATCTAGCACAAAAAATTAATAGATTAGCAAGTTTATCGAAATAGTGATATTAAATAACCATGAAAAAAATATAATAACTTTATAAAAGACCAACAGATTTAATTTTCATTTTTATGACCGACCGGTTTCACTTAGCATAAGCATCATCAGGATATAAAATTAAACTAAACAAAAATATAAAGTGTGTGGTTATCTATACATACAGAGGGAGAAAATAATATAAAATAAAATAAGAGAACCGTGAGAAAACAATAGAATAACATTTAAATTAAAACAAAGAAACAAATAGAAAGAGACAGATAATATGAAATGAGAGAGGCAAAACGTCAACTGAGAAAGTGATTAAAGCTAAGCGAAACAGGTCGGTCATAGAAATAAAAATATGTGGTACTATACAAAATTATTGTTCATTTTTCATTAAATATGTCAAACCACACAGTGATTCTACGAAAATTTTAGAAAACGATTTCACAGTACCAGTTCAAAAGATGAAATCGTTATCTCACCTGTGCTAAGTTGGCAGCACCTGGCGGCAATAGCTGATGATGACATCAGCATAGTGGGCCGTGTATCGAGAGGTGTGTCTTGCAGCCGCAGCATCTGTTTCAGCTCCCCAGCGCAACAACACCAACCAGAGGATTGATCTTAGCAGGAAATGATCAATAAATATTATCGTGAACTCTGTATGAATAGCGACTAGACGCAGCTATGACTCTACCGAGAACACAATGCCATTAGGTGAACATGTGAGGCGATTATGAAAATCATGTTCTGCATAAGGTATAGATTAATAATAAAATAAATTTATTGTAGTGTAAGTGATTGGGGTTTGAAAAGCTCACAGTTTTGTTCTTGGGTGAACTTGAATAGTTTATTCCGATGATGAATTGAATATTCTCATAACATTGTAACTCGACGCAGTGGAGACTATTATTATATCAAATGTATTAAACGAATGTTCATATTAATTTTTAAATTAATGCTTCCCTAAAGCAAAACGGCCGTGACGCGACGCAATATTTAAATAAACCTTGTAGTAAGAATATATATGGAGAGAAGGCTAAATATTTTTACCCAACTTATACAAATTTACGATAAATCACTTTTTTGGGTTTTTACGCGGTAAACCGTGAGAGAGAAAGAGACAAGACAAATTGTTACATGGTATCGCACCACTTTTAGGTATCTAAGCATGTTTTACGTATCCCGCGTCTCCGGCGACATCACCCACTACGTTTTGTTACGCGACCTAACTCAACGATTTTGAGGTTATATCCTATATTTTTGTTAATAATAATACTGTGAAAACTAGTTATACAAATAATCAAAACATTATGTCGACTTGTGCTATGAATGTATGTAAAAAGGTGTGTCCATGAAAATCCTAGCCACGCCCGAGTCAGGAAAAAATCAACAATCCTGACAACTCTGTTTCACAAAGTTATCACACTTGGTATATTATTGCTCTGAGAAATAAACCAACATCATAAAATAATTGCTAATCTATTTTTTTGATAAAAGTATTAGTATATAATTTGAAGACATGGAATTTGTTGCATTTTCGAATTTCAGCTAGCAAGACTACGACGCTTGTAAATGTTTTGCTGACAATTTAAGTAATGCATAATCAAGTGTTGAATTTACAGTCAATTATCCAATAATTAAATTGGGAATATTACAGCCACGAGGGTCGTAGTCTGGTCAGCTTAAATACAAAAATTAATATGATCCGATATCTAGTATTTATGTGTAATATAATGGTACATATTCCATAAAGCTTTAGTAGCAATGTTTTTTTCTGCGTCGACCTATACGGGTCCCGTAAATTTTTGTTATCAATTTTTTTGAAAATAAACCCTCCATAGTTTTTTTTATTCTGATGTAAAATTATTTGGCCATTGCACAAGTTTTTATTTCCTTTTGATAATATTCTTATGCGAAGCTAGCAGTCCACAATGGAGTGCTTATACCAACCCTGATGTATGGCAGTGAGGCATGGAACTGGCAGAGGAAGGATGAAAGTAGACTGAATGCTGTGGAAATGAGATCTTTGAGACGGATGTGCGGTAAAACCATGTATGACCGTATAACAAATGTGGATATCCGGAAAGAATGCAAGGCTGATATAAGCGTAATGGATAGGAACAAGAAAAGGACGCTTAGATGGTTTGGGCATGTAGAGCGAATGAACGAAGAAAGAAGTGTGAAAAGAATATATGATGCGAAAGTGAATGGAAGAAGAAGTCGAGGACGCCCGAGAAAGTAAATCAAATACCTGAATCGGGTCATGTGAAGAGTCAGAATAACAGAAGAGTATGTATGAGACGATGTATGAATGTAAATGAAGCAAGAAGTGTGTGCCAAGACAGAGTTGTATGGCGGTCCGTCCTCTCTGCCTACTCCTGCGGGGAAACGGTGTGATGGTTAGTTAGTTAGTTAGTATTTTGTACATTTATCTGTTCAAAAAATTGGCCACAATCTGTTTTCTGTAATCTGTATCTCTTTCTTTAATCCGGTGAAGAAAAGAGCACGTTCCGGAGTGGTTAATTCTCTCAATATTACGGTGGTGAAAAAACATCAGTCAGAATCTAAACGCAGCTTTAAATGACCTTTGCCATGTTTAGTGACTAAATTCGATTAGCCAGGTATTTCCCAACCTTCATCTTCCCCACATCATTCCCCTCACCATTTCTTTAATTCTCAAAACATACCCCAATGAGGATTTTAAAGTTCCACTGGGTTTTGGCACTTGGAACTTTTGTGCGATACATAGGCACGAATAGTGACATAAATATAGCAAAAGTTCCATTATTTTCATAACTTAGTTAATCTGAAGTCTTAATATATCACGTTAACTTGTGATACCTTCATGTTTATTAAGATTCATAGCATTGACAAAGAATCGCAACAACATTTGTAGAGCCTTAACAAAATTAACAACATTAAATAAATCAATATAGTGGTTATGTAAATATAACAAAATCAATATGCATAATACAATCACATAAAAAAAACCTGCCTACCATGTTTGCGCGCCATAAATAGACATATTTTATTTCTGCGAGTAGGTACCCATTGATATAGATTCACTCATATTTAGCTCACGTTCGCATGCCGTAGATCAAACATATAATACATCAAGTAGGTACCTATTTAAACAAATGGAATCAGTCATAGATGGAGCTCGCATCGGCCCATAGAGCGAGTGATTGAAATAATCATAAAGCAGGGATCTTTGACAGCTGTATCTATCGTGACGTCAGCGCAAGTGGGCGGTCTAACACCCTACAAGGAGATGGGCGTTTCTTCGTTGGCCTGCCTACACTAGCTGGATTCATAGCGCTTAATGCTCTGTTTATAAATTTATAATATACACGTACGTATTGGGACCCAATTCATCACTATTTGCAGAGAGAATTTGTTGCAAAAATATTTAGTTTCGTTCAGCTTAGCCGTTTATTTTTTCGTTTTATGTAGTATTTGTACTTACTTATGTTTTAGCTATTAATACGTGACACCAACGGCCGTTTTCACCAATTGAACTGAGTTAGCGCCAAGTTAAGGTTTGCATAAAATGCACAATTTGTTTTCACACAACATTTATTTTTCATGATTTTGTCACGCGATAAAACCTTGTACGATTAGTTGCTGTGATAGAAAAATATTTTACTTAAATTTAAGTTTGGGTACTAAGTACGTACCTACTGAAAATTATTATTCTGAGCCACCTTGGGACCTTCATTTGTCTAGTAAATATTTAATTTATTTAAATTTCATTTAAGATAATTGTTTGTAATCATTCATAATTTTAACTATAAAGAAGTAGATTTATTTTAAGATGCCAAAAAAAAACACTCAAATCAATGCTCTGACGACGTGATATTTAGTTATATCAGAGTGGTAGATACTCTAAGTATCACTCTGGTGAAAGACCACCATTAAAAATCTAAACTTTGCTAGAAATGGCTTTAGCCGTGTTTGATGACCAGATCTGAATAGCCAGGTACTTCTCAACTTTTTTCTTCTCCATATTCTTCCCTTCTTCACTACCTTCAGGATCACAACATACTCCGATTGGGGATGCCATAGTTCCAGTGGCTCCAGATGGTTGAGAGCAGTTGAGACTCTTGTGCGGTATTCACTATAAAGCAAAAAAAAACATATATTTTCGCTTATTCTGACAAGAATTTTTTTAATAAATGCAGCTGTTTTTAACCACTTTTATTCAATGCAGTACTGTTTTCCGCTATCAGAAAAAGTGCAGAATTGATACCCTAAAGTAAAACAGTTCAGAATGTTTAAATGTATAGATATACGATCTTGTTTATTGGGCATATTAGCCGATGTTTGTCTTGATACGAAACTATTTGCATTCGATGTTTTAGAATGGGTCATTAGAATATCTTCTGCATTAACGTTTTATCTGTAATCTTTGCTGATGGTTTCGAGAATGAACTTGTTTTATGTGTGAATAATTAAAACTGAGTAAAGCTATTTAATATTATAAGAGCTGATTAACAGTACCTACTCTTCGTCACATTTATCTATGGTGTAGAAACACCAAACACAGAACGATTTTTTCACTCAGCGGTTCATTCAAAATTCATCTATATCTTTGATGGATTAGCCTTCTCTAAGCGTTGAACTCTCGAAGCGAGGTCAGAGTATTTTTTAGTCGACTGCACAAACTTTGTGCATTTTTCTATAAATGTGCGTAGGATATAAAATTAAACATGTTTTCACAACAAGTGCATTAGAACCTAAGTTCTATAAATAAAATGATTTATATTGACAAGATTTTTAATATCTCTTGGTGTTACCGAAAAGTTAAATACCTATATTTTGTCAAATTAGAATAGACGATACAAAATATACACATATCAAGTAAATACATTTTTAATTTTTAAATTGTTAATTCGTAGTGGAACTCCATTTTAATCATTTAATAATACCAATTTTTAACATTATTCCACTATTTTTATTTACCTGACCGGTTTACGGTTTACCTTATGACGGGCATCTTCAAGCTGATACAGTTTTGAGTAAATCTATGGTATACATACTATAAATATCCGGTGTGGATGCTTATTCAATCTATCTCATAGTAAACACTTGTAACTTAGGGTTTTGTTTATTGCTGGCATAGGCGGCCTTAGAATAATATTCAAAAATACCTCCGGGTAGTTTTATTACCTAAAAAATAGTGGAATTAATTTAGAAATTGGTATTATCAAATCATTACGCACATTCTTACTTAGATAGAAAAAAACATTAATCTATCAAGTCAAAAACTGGGATAAAACTTTTTACATACGTAAACTAAATAATAACCTTATTCCAGGTAAGTTTTGTATTTACCTACAGACACCCACGAAATACGTAATTAATCTTTTTTAATAATTGTACTTATCTTTAAAAAACCTTCTCATGTACCTATGCATGTAACCAGAGTGGTAGATACGGGAGAAAGACCACCATTCAGAAACGAAAGGTTGCTTGAAATGGCTTTAGCCGTATTTGGTGACCAGATCCGAATAGCCAGGTACTTCCCAACCTTCCTCGTCCCAATCTCCTTCCCTCCCCACTACCTTCAGCCTCACAACATATCCTATTGGAGGATTCCAAAGTCGCACTGGCTCTAGACGGTTGGGAGCAGTTGAGACTCTAAAAAAATGCATAATATAAAAAATTCACCTTCAGAATTGTGAGAAAACATTTAAAAATATATATTTTTAAATAAACATGGATTTGTTTACGATGGAAACTTAAAATGATCGGGATAAATCTCTCATTGCGAGATAAATAATGTAGTTTTATTATCCGGGATATTTGTAGCAAAACGTTTTTTTTTAATATCATTCAGAATTTATAGATTTTCAAGTAAATACATTGGAAAAAAAATACATACAACAGTGATGTACAACCCGCTGCCCATTTTGTGCGGCCAACTTAACATCAAAAATTATGACGTGACATTAAATTGCATACTTTTAGATCTCACATCAAACGTATGGAATTATGAATAGTCCAACCAAACCCTCCCCACGAAAATCGAAAAAATCCCAAAAATATGCACTCCACACTTGTACTACAGTTACTAGAGTAATCTACTAGAGTCTAGTAGATTACAACTAAATTCACATTTCTAAGTATACTGAAACAGCGGGCCTGACTACTTCTGCTAAAAGGGTTGTGTATCACTGGCATATGGCATATTTGTGGAATTTATTTGTAATCTACTTTGTTACATTTATTACCGTGGAATCCATATGTACGTACCTATATATAATAGATTGTCGTGAAGTTTGAAATGATAAACTTAATTTATGATCCTTTATCATTGATAAAGGTATAAAATCCAAGCGCAAGTCTTGTTTATAATAATTTGTGTGGTTTATTCGTATCTTTGGTGCAATGAAATGGGTGGCCACCACGAGATCCGACATTTTATTATCTTTCAACAAAATACCATAAATAAACTCCGTATTTTTTATTATGACAAGGAATGCACTTATTTACATTCTTTTGTTGGTATGTCTCGAGAAAAGAGATCAACATTTAGTGTCTTATAATTTTTACGACTAATGAAAAATGTATTACAACTGCGATAAGGTTTAACTTGATGTGGCAACAATAATTTTAAAGTATTTATTCAAGCGAGGCTGTGTGCAAATCACAACCTTTTATATTTAGGGTCAGCACTCAAAAATGGCGCAAAACGCCACTTGGTAAATATCTAATACTAGTAGTACTAGAAATGATATCTGTAAATTCTTAAGTTTGAAAAATGTCTAAAGTTTCCAATGAAATAAATTAACTGTAATCTTGTATAAAATACATGCTCGAATATATTTCACGATCCTAAAAATATATTCCTATATTTTTTTTATATGGCGGAATAGAATTTAAAAAATCAGGGAGTTTGGATGAATCACAGTAAAAATATAAATACTCCAAAGTGGTCATAGTGAATGCACTTGGTTTTTAACTCTATTTACGCTAAGATTATGGAAGATTTTTTAGTAAAAAATGTCTGTAATAGGTGCAATTTGAAACCCGTCCAAGTTTTTACCTTGAATTCCAGTATTTATTTCTTATAGAATTCAAAAGAAAACAGTTTTATTTTTTATTTAATGGAAACCTTAGACATTTTCCCAACTGCTCGTATAGAATTTAAAGATTTTTTCGCAGCATTGCTTGCATAAGAAATATTCAAAGTGTCTATTTTTGAGTTAGTCGATACGCTCAAAGAAACGTTACACTGAATTTATTTGTTTGTTTTTAACAAAAACGAGAATTGGAATATCAAAAAAAAAAAAAAATACAGAAATACCATAACAAGTATCTACCTTTATAAATATATGTATTTTTTTAACATGAATTCTGCACAAGAGTCTCAACTGCTCCCAATTGTCTTGAGCCAGTGAGACTATGGCACCCCCATATATACGGGGTATGTTGTGAGGCAGTGGTGAGGGGGAAGGAGATGAGGAAGGGAAAGGTTGGCAAGTACCTGGATATTCAGATCTGGTCACCAAACACGGTTAAAGCCATTTCAAGCAACGTTTCAATTCTGAATGGTGGTCTTTCACCAGGGCGATACTTAGAGTATCTAAATTGACCGGTTAGTAAGTGAGTGGATAAATGCGTCGGATTCCCATACTGACATCGTGGGTTCAATTCCTCTGCTAGCTAAGTCCTACATCATTGCACAATCAATATTTTTCGCTTATTATGATGGAAGTAGGAGTTTTTTTTTAAATATACGAGTATGTATAATGTATATATATATATATATATATATATATATATATATATATATATATATATATATATATATATATATATATATATATATATATATATATATATATATATTTATATATATATATATATATATATATTTATCTTTCTATAATATATATACTCGTATATATATATATTTATTAGACTGCCAAATAATAATTTCAAATGTGAGTCGTAGCGCAATTGATGTATTCTTCACACATCACATCAAGTTAAATTGAATCGTCAAACTGACAGTTAAACTTCAATCAACAATAACTATTGTTTCAGAAATATATCAAATATTTACTTGCTGTGACTGTCTCAGACAGTTTTCAAAATTATTTTTCTGCGAATAAGATTTATATTTTTACGGATAATATGCCCGATGGTAATTAAAAATGTTTTTTTTAAATATAATTTAGGAATATATTGTAATGGAAAAAGATGTGAGTTTCAAATAAATGAATAAGTTAAGTGAAAAATCTTTCGAAAAAATAAGTTTTTATATTTTCGTAGAAAACAATCACTTTGTGGTTTGACAAATTCAAAGAAATGAAAAAAGAACTTTGTATACCATGGATATTATTTTTTGTTTTCTCATTGTTCTGTTATTTTGTTTTATATTTTGTTCTCCCTCTGTATTTTTTTTCACTTTGTATTTTTTATTTAGTTTAATTTTCTACCCTGATGATGCTTAGGCTCAGCGAAACCGGTCAGTTATAAAAAATAAAATAATATCCGTGGTCTCATAAATTTTTCATTTTTTTTCGTTTCTTTAAATAAGTTTCTATTAAAAACGGTCACAGTTGTGTTTCCAACAGTATTTTCGATAAACTAAACGGCTGTCATGCTAAATGAAGTTCTATAAAATAGAAAACAGCTCAAATAACATTTTCACTATATCTAAAATAAGATTAGCGTAGTAACTTGGGATAATAATAACCAACGGACCGTAGGTAATCGCGTACAATGTACCTTGAAACACCTTACATCGAAAACACTGTTAGCACCTTCACAAGGCGGTATGTAAATACAGAATAAGCAGAAACATAAAATAATTAGCTTCTTACGACTATAGGAATTGATTGTTTATAGCCTGACCTCTGAGTTCGCCACGTTCCCAACTTTACGAGCCGCTCATGAATATTAAAATTTGCAACGTTTCAATAATCTCCATAATGCACGACCCTGTATCCGCCAATAATAACACTTTGCCAATAATAACGAATCGCCAGTAATAAGGCTTCATCTCCAATAATGATAACCCTACCAATCTATTACCTGTAACGCGTTAAGCGTACGCCAAATCATCAATTACACTCGATTACAGATTACACATGTTGTGTAATTTTTCAGTAATACTCCATGCCTAAGTTGCATTGAGTTTAATATTGCTATCTTACTTAATTCAATATCTATGCTTACACTTAAAAGGAAATGATCTCCCACTCGTCTCTTGCGAAGTACATTATGATTATATTCCTTACATTAGTCATGAAATATTACTATAAGAATAATAGAAAATGCTAGAACATGATTAAATAAAATGTGGACTACGTTTATTTAAATATAGGTACCTGGTTGTCAGTGGGTTGTGGAAACTTCTCCGTATCAGAACGATTTTGTAAGTGTTTTTATAGAAAATAATTTAAAATTCCATCTTCGGTAAATAGAATGGTATTTTGAAAAGAGACTATTATTTTAAGTGATCTTTTCTATCAATTAAATATAATGTGCAATAAATTTTATTGATGATACACACACCTGGTTATTCAGATCTGATCACAAAACACTACTAAAGCCATTTCATGCAACGTTTCGATTCTGAATAGTGGTCTTTCACCAAGATAATACTGAGAGATTTACCACTCTGGTAAAGTTTGTTAATAGTTTTGTTAATGTTACTTAAGTTAATTTTGAAAAGTTCACACCCGGAAGTACCTTCTCCCAGAGGATATGATTTATAGTTAATAGTTTTATTGTAAGATTTGAATTTATTTATTTTTGTTAAAAATCACCCTAAAATAATTCATTATTATTATTACAGTGACGTTCGTTTAGTCTAGAACAAAACAAACTTTGTTCATTAAAAGAGTAAATATCGAATTGAACACCAAGACTAGTCCTCACAAAATATATCGTCGCTGGAAAATCAAAGGGGCTTAAGCGACACTTGACTCAACATTGAGTTAAATCTGCAGTTTTGAACAGTTTGTTTTTCTGCATCGAATGCTCTGACTCTCGTTTGATTCTGAATACTTTTGTGGCGCTTCAGCCATCTAAAATATATTTACCGTTTGGGAGGCGGCTTGACTCAATCAACACAAGTTTGGGTCTTTTTGTCGTTTCAGGTAACTCATTGAGAGCATTAAGTTACCAGAATTAACTTTTTTTTTAGAATCTAACCAGGTGCTGAAGACTTATGAATTTTATTGTAAAACAAAAAAAAAATTCTCGTCCTGTGGTGTAAATTTTCAAAATGGCGCTTCAGCCCTTTTGCCTTTTCAGTGACGATGTGTTTTCTTATCATATTCCAGCAATGATTTATCCACACACTTTTATTGGCAGGATGTGAATGAGTCAACCATTTTATTCAGTTATTATTATTATTTTGGACATATGATTTATGTAACATATCCTGGACAAGCATACTGCCTTTTTTATTAGAATAATAAAAATTTTCATCAGTAACTAAAATAAATCAATCATTTTCCATAATCATCATCACTTACGTAATCCATTTTGGGTTCTGAGTTGTGTCTAAATACATCATGTTTCGGCAGCGTGTTTTATATTTAAGACTAGGAAAAAATTTTTATATTCAACAATTCATAGACAGCAACAATGTTAGATATTGTTAATTACTGACTAATCGTTTTGAATCACCCGGTACTCTATTCACTCTGTCATAGGAATCATGTGTTAAATACAATTAACATAATTCGATGGTTATATTATCATGAGTCGAGCGCCTTTCGTTTCGAGACCTTTTTATGGTATTCAGCCATCAAATCGTGCGCCGGAGAAGTACAATGAGGTTAGTAATAGTAATTATTGATTATCACATATGGTAAGAAGTAATATATTATGGTATTGATGAACGAGAGTATCTTACAATTCATTATTTTAATGCTATTTAATTACTCATCATATAACTTACATAATTATATAAGCTTAGACTAGAAGGTTGCCAAGAACTTAAATCCATCCATTTACAATGTAAAATAATATATTCTAAAACGTATAACAGGTAGGTACTTGATTAGGATGGTTGGGATTAAAAAACATTATTTACATAATTTGATAATTTCAATTAACATTAGTTCCAAATTTGAAAAGTTCACACTCGAAACGTTCATTTATTCAACAAGTAAATCATTTATTTAATCGAAATTGAAATATATTTTTTCTTTTTCATTATATTCTTTGTATAAGACCAAAGATTTAATTTAAAATTTTTATGACCGTTATTGGTTTCGCTTAGCCTAAGCATCATCAGGGTACAAAACTTAAACTAAACAAAAAATACAAAGTGCGCGGTTATATTTACATATAGAGGGAGAACACAATATTATTATTGAAAGTGAATGGAAGAAGAAGTCGAGGACGCCCGAGAAAGACATGGCACGATCAAGTAAATCAAATACTTGAATCGGGTCGTGTGAAGAGTCAGAATAACAGAAGAGTATGTATGAGACGATGTATGAATGCAAATGAAGCAAGAAGTGTGTGCCAAGACAGAGTTGTATGGCGGTCCGTCCTCTCTGCCTACCCTTGCGGGGAAACGGCGTGATGGTTAGTTAGTTAGTTAGTTAAGTTATTACTTCATTTTCATTAAATGGTCAAAACACCAAGTGATTGCTTTCTACAAAAATATAAATATAGGGTGTGCTCCAATGTCATTAATAACAAATTGTAGATGTGATATAAAGTTAGAAATTAATTTAAGTATACATAGTTAAGTTATAAAATGCTAATAAAAAAAAAGTGTTATCGCTCTGAAGTGAAGGACTTATACTTATTTAATTCGTCTGTCATAACTCAGGGACATTCCTAAAAAGACATTTTTTTAAAGTGAAATTATAAAAATAAATAAATTATATGACTCCCTTGCAAACTGAATAAACGTGAAATTGGTTTATGTTGAAAAATAATGGATTCCTGATTTGTGTTTCTGCAGCTTGTGCGTAGGAGTATAGGTATTATTTATTACGATGATAAAATAATGAATGAACCTTAGATTCAATAATAAACCTCGAAGCTGTATCGTAACAATAATGACAGTGTCCCTTAATTTTTATTGTTAAATGCCACCAGATTTACATTTCGTTTAATCCCACCAAATTCACTAACACCTATCTACCTAAATTATACGATTACTTCTATGCAATTTTATTGATGTACGTGAAGCTTGACATTGTGTTAAAACTTTATAAAAAAGTTTCTGAAACCAAATAAATATGTGAGTTTAGCGCTGCATAAAATAATTACATAAACAATCCAGTTCGTAATTTTCGATTTGGTTCGTTGTTTTAAACATATGCAAACATATTATTTATGAAGGTTTTGTCTGAAAACTGTTTTTACTTTTTATTATGTTTTGATCAACCCGTAGCAACTAAATAGCGCCCAGCAGCGAACCCTTACTCAACAAAAGATATTACTTTCAAAGTATAATGCGTAAAAAGGTACAATAACACAATCAATTCGAATAATTATTTATTTTTGTGCGGACCTCCGGAGTTGTGATAACTATTCAATTAATTGCATTTTTATCGTTATTTTTTTAATATTTTCGGGATGGGTGTAAAAAAAATTAAAATAGCTTTATAATTGAAGAATATTTCAAATGATATAAAACCTTAGATCGTATTAAGCTTCCTATGAATGCAATATAAATAAATTTAGACACAAATCTATTAAAGGGTACTGTTCTTACTTGGATTCACTCCAAAAGTGGTGAAAACATATTTGTTTAAACTAAGAGTTTATTTATTTTATTTAATTTTAATTTTATTAGGAACACAAACAAAATATTTACTGAAAAATGTTTAAAGTATTATTAAATCAAAAGATGAGTGTAAATATTTCAAATTAATGTGATCGCAGCATACATTATAATATTGTAATTAACCACGAATAATACACAAACGCTGCACTGCGCGCAACATTGTGCCTAGGTAATTGAAACCTGATGCACGCAACAATAATGACATGGTAGCCAAACAAATAAAATATAATTATCAAAAACAATGTTCCAGGCAAATGACACAAAAATTATTTTTATTTTTAATTTTATTATATTTTTTTAAGTTAATCAATTTTATATGCAAATTATATTTATGTAAAAAAGTCATCAGATATAGCTGTTTGTATCATATTTTTAAAGGAATTGAGTGAATTTGAGAAGAAATCGATGTTGTGAAATTTGCCGATAACATTGTTTAAAGGAGACGTTTTTGACACAATATTAAAATATCCCGTATTATTTACGTGGACATCTGTCCAAAATATATTGAAATTTCTTGTGCATCTGGGTCTGATGTGAAACATAATTTTACCCACTAAATCACTATCAACAAGGTCATTAACAATTTTAAAGGACATAGTTAAGTTTATTATTTTTTTTCTTTTGTGCAAGCTATCAAATTGAAAAAAAAATAAGTCTCTGCTGATAGCTATTCAAATAAAAGATAAACACTAGATCGATGGGACAAGATACGTAAGAATTTTTACTGAATTGATTCAACTCTTGTTATATATGGTTCCAGACAATTACTCCATATTCTAAGACACTGCAAACAAGTGAGTTATATAAAATAACAAGACTACTTGGATTGTTATAAATATAAATAAAACAATGCAAGGTGTGTTTCTGAACTAAGATGAATATAACTTACTAACAGACCATCCCGCCGTTTCCCCGCAGGGGACGGACTGCTATACCACTCTGTTTCGGCACACACTTCTTGCTTCATTCACATTCATACATCGTCTCATACATACTATTCTGTTATTCTAACTTTTTACACGGCCCGATTCTAATATTTTATTTTCATAATCGTGCCATGTCTTCCTTGAGCGTACCCGTCTTCTTCTTCCATTTACTTTTGCATCATGTATTATTTTTCACACTCCTTTCTTCGTTTATTTGCTCTACATGCCCAAACCATCAAGTGTCCCTTTCTTGATTATATTCATTACGCTTACATCAGCCTCGCATGCTTTTCCGGATATCCACATTTTTAACACGTCATACATGGTTTTACCGCACATAAACCTCAGGGAACAAGACTATGTTGATACTTTACGATATTATTGTAAATTTAATTTTAGAAACAAAAGAAACCAATGAAAACAAATCAATAAAAACATAGAATAACGAGATTCCTAGAATAAAAAAGCAAATAGTTGGGCAATTTAAAAAAAATGCTTTGGAAATGTCAGTAAAGTCATTGGATGAAACAAAAACCAAACACTTTACGAGGCTTAGAAAATATGGTTAATTTTACTACTGAATGTACTCAAAAATTTTTTGAAATACTTATCTGCTTGTAATTTAATCACAATCAAATAAAAACATAAAGTTCTGAACCTTATTATGCTTTTAACAATTTCCCTGAGCTTGAACAAGAACTTTACTTATTTTATGTTAAACAAATAATAATCGGTACAAGTTTGAGTAGCCCCGACGGACCCTCGGGGCCCTGATTTGCATAAAGACTTGAATTGTCGATATTGAAAATTGATTTTAGCATTTCCATTTTATTGCTGCTGTCTCACAGCTCTGAGTCATATCCTGCCTTCATTTTTTTATTGAATTTTATTTATTTTATCGTAACAAAAGGCAGCCACTGCCAATAATCCTGAGATATCCCAGTAAAGTAGAGAACCTGCGACAGAATTTACGTGTTTATGGACCAATAACAATGTTTCACAGGGGTTTCTCGCAATATTGACTCGAACACGCCGTAAGAGCACTTATTAGATATGTTTTGACGTAGAATATAAAGCAGGTGGAATTCGCAATGTTCCCCCTTGTGGAATTATTCTACTTTACAACATAAACTTAAATAATATTCGTACGTATCGCGCTGAGATTATATTGTTGGGAACTTAATCGTTATAATAAAATGGAAGTAAATTCAAGCAATTTCTTGGTCGTATGCCCCATGGCCAAGGATCGTGACCCCCATGAAGTAGTGAGAAACTATTTAATGCTTAACTATTTATGTCTAAATATGTGGTATTCGCATAAAATAACTTAATACGTGCTTCTCGTTTTATTATAACAAGTAGATACAGCGATATTCTTCTGTAATCTTTTTTCTTAATAAAAAAACGAAAACCGTAGAACAAACAGTACAGCTTCATAATTCACGACACTCTCAAACGTCATGATGTCATGAAATATGCACAAATTCTTTTGTTTGTAATTTCAAGGTTAATAAAATTTATTTTTATTTTTATAGTTAATACCGCACAAGAGTTCCAATTGCTCCCGACCGTCTAGAGCCAGTGAGACTATGGCATCTCCAATTTGGGGTATGTTGTGAGACTGAAAGTAGTGGGGATGGGAAGGAGATGGGGTAGAGGAAGGTTGAGAAGTACCTGTCTATTCAGATCTGGTCACCAAACACGGTTAAAGCCATTTCAAGCAAAGTTTCGATTCTGGATGGTGATCTTTCACCAGGGCGATACTTAGAATATCTACTACTCATATTTTATATTTTCAACGGAATATTTATTATGAGCTAAGGAAGCCATGATATGTTACGATACTCTCATAAATAGGAAAGTATGACGCAATATTTATTCAAATTTATCATTTCTTAAAGTAGATAATATGGTTTTGAATATAGTTCCATGGTGGTCAGTAGTCCCTACCACTAAAAAAAATGTAAAATATTATTTTCAAAACAACATGTATTTTATCCACGGCAATAATATCTGTAACCAATCTGGTTGTAATATAATACTATTTTATGCAACGACAAAGTCATCCTAACGCTTCATTTTTTATTGTGAAACTTCACGCCCAAAAAAGTGTAAGACAGTAGCCGAAGAATGCTCAAACCGCTCACAAACTTACGGGTCATGAATAAACATCGAAATTTATGTTTGAAGCCTCGAAACCCCTTATAAAGTCGAGGGACGCTGCTTAGCTCTGGACAAAGTATGGAGGGGGTATCAAGTTGCAATCTCATTCATCTTTTCAGTCTTAGTAAATTGTGCACTATGCTTGGAAGCTTTATATGAAGCCTTAAAAACCTTAAAAAGCTATGTCTACAAATATGCAGGGGTGGCATAACGCTATGCGCATTGCGTGCGACGCACAAGGGCGGATAAACTAAGGGGCGGCTTCTTGATTTAGTTTCTCTACACAAGTCACTTGACGGTCTTTATTCATTCGTTATCATTAGTGTCAGACAAATTCATTTATAGAAGTGAATCTAAATATTTAACAGAAATATAAACACGGAGATTCAAATATATAGCAAATTCGGTGTTAGTGCGAAATGGACAAGAGTAAGAAAGGTACGCTAAGATGGTTTAAAGAATTTTTTGTTTAAAATTATTGTAAATGATTCTTTCACGTGACGGTATTATTAGCCTACGGGGCGTTTATTCACTGTTGCCAGATGAAAGCATGCAGCAGCTGTCTCACGTAGATGCAGATGATATTATGACCATACATATTTGGTCAGTACACTTTTTAATTTTTCTTTAAACCATTTTTCAAGGAAATAGGAAGACCCGTTTCTTTCAATTTCACAACATTTCCAAATTCAAGTGCGAAATCGTCCCACCGGCTCGGGCAGTCCGGACTATTGTGCGGTACTTACATACATAAATTTATTAAAATTGGAATTAAATTTAAAACATTAATGCCTATTTATTATTGAATATTTTAATAATATTAAACAGAAACAAGTTAAAAACTAAAAACAACAATGGTCATGACCAAAACGTGAACTCAGAACTTCTACTCTATCTGGGAGTAACACTCTGCCAATTAAACCATCAATACCCCATTAGAAAGGGACATTTTTAAAGGATCTCATACTTTTATTGAAAATTACTAATATATTTGAATTTTCTTCCGATTTGAGGCTGCCATCTTTTGATGATATTCAAAGTTATATATTAATTTATATTTAAACTTTTGGTGATTTTTTTTTCCGGTTAGTTAGGTGGTTTTACCCACAGTGGCGGCCCTGGTTGTATAGACGAGTTGGACATAAAGCTCGGGGAGGAAGCGAAGGTGATAAGGCTATTCTCGGTGCATGGCTCATGTCAACAGGTCGTGACGAGGATATGAGTATTGTTCGAGGCTTCTCTCGGCAATAAAATTAAAAGGACAAACGCTAATGCATCTAACGCTCGACGTCTATTTCCTTGGAACAACGAAAAATCTCTGACGCCAAAGTGAAGAAATAGCTTCCTTATATGAATTCTTGTTGTTGTTGAAGTGGAAAAGATTTCTAAGCTTAAATTTAGATTAAGAAAACAGGCTTCGACTTTTTGAATTTATTTATGACTGACAACTGTGATAATTTTATTTAGTTGATTATTATTGTGTCTCAACTATTTCTTCTAACACTTTGAGAAATTCATAGTTTGGTATTTTTTGGCTATTCGAATTTTTTGATAGAATAATTCACATAATAAAGATTTATTTATATCCCAAGCTTCTTATTTAGCAAATGATTAGATGTCTCGTTGAATGCTTTGTAGTTTTTAAGGGTCAGCACCCAAAAATACACACTTTTTGGCTTTCTAATAAAACCCTAACCACAAATGATTTATATGTTAATTCTATACGGGTAGTTAGAAAAATGCCTAAGGTTTCCAGTAAATACAATTCTTAAGCAGTAACTTTTAATTTTTTTACAAAATGATAATGAAATTTTAGGTAAAACGTTCGAAAATGGCTGCGTTGGTTTTAAAACTGCACTTTTTACTGTCATTTTTGCGTATTTTTCATAGAATTTTAAAAAATCAATTTAAAAAAATTATTCGCTAGATACTTTGGACATTTTCCTAACTGCCTACGTAGAATTTATAAATAAATTGTATGCCGTGTTGTTTGTATTAGAATGCTACAAAGTGATGTTTAGCGCCATTTTTGAGTGCTGAGCCTTAAGTTCAATTTGATAAGTGCCAAGATGAAATGCGTTTAAAATTAATAATTAATAGACAGACAGTTTCATTGTATTATGTACCAATGATGAAACCACAAAATTAATTTCTGAAAAAAAAAGGTTTGTTTTGAAGATGGTCAAAGAAGTGCCCATTGAATCGAGAGGCGACGATATTAAACAAAGTACACAGTACCTGCTTGGCGTATCTTTTATAAACGTCAATACTTTATATTGTGGCATTGTGTTCCTGGGGAGATTGCCCATCTAGCGAGTATTCAGGCGCTCGTATAGAATTGAGAATGGTCACCCTATCAGCCTCCCAGGTAGAGGCTCATATAAAATAGTAATTTGCTTTCCTCCGGTTTTTTATTTGTATTTTGAAAGTTCAAAGATCATGGCATCCGATTGATGTAATAAATTTAATGGAATAAGATGTAAATCTGTAAATGCTTTCTTGCATATTTAAAGCGGCCTTACAGAATATCTTTGCAGTGAAGTTTCAACGGGAAGTCCAATAAGATAATAAATATTATTATAAAAGTTTTTATTCCAGAAGGTATGCAGGAGTAACGCAATGTAAAACATTCAATAATTGATAATAATACATAAAATAAAGTTGTAATGCATATTTACACAATAAAAATAAATGTAAAAATTGTTAATGGAGATTTGAGGTTTCATGTCTACAGAGGACCATCAAGAGGGAGTCCACCAAGGTAGCATTCAGATTGATGGGGCCAATATCTTACTCCAATGAGCTTTTATGCTGGAATTCGAGATCTGACGGGATACCATAGTAGTAGACGCTCTTAGTATCGCCCAGATGAAATTAGATCATTCGGAAATAAAACGTTTCTTGAAATGGATTTAATCGTGTTTAGTCACTACATTAAAAAAGCTAGGTACTTCACTACCTTCTTCTTCTCTATCTTCTTACCTTCCCACTCCCTTTAGTCTCCCAACAACCCTAATTGGAGATGCCATAGTCCCACAGGTTCCGGACAGTAGAAAACAATTTGAATTCTTGTACGGTATTCACATTTGAAATAAAAGCAACCGAACAATAGTTATAGTTCTTGACAAATTTTGTAGGGCACATTATGAGAAATTTCACCTCAGAAACGATTTAAAAAGTGAATAAATTACTCGGAACTATTCTAAAAGAACCTTTTTATAAATCATCCAATTTTATTTAAAAAAATAAAGCATATTGTCAGGTTATTCGTAACAAGGTAATGTTTGTCTTTTAAAAAAAAAACAACATAATATCTCTGCTTACTAAATTTGATAATTTACTAATCCATGTATAAATTGTGGATTGGGTAAGTTTTACGGGTGATAAACTGATCCGAAAATTTCAAATAGTAAAATAAATAAAAATTAGTATTACGGTATTTAGTAATACGGGTTGATAATAATCTATGAAATATGTTTCAAGCATAAATATTTATTAACGAATATAATATTTTATGAGGTTTTAAAGATATGCCATTTGAGATTCGAACTTAATGCCACTAAAATACGTAATGCTTTTGGTCTTTCTCAATATTGACATTTTAAAAATACGTTTAAAATCGTTTTAATGATGGATTGTTTTTCTTTCATGGGTAGACATTTTATAGAAATTACAAGTGGAACCTTTCTGCATTTTTTGTGAAATCTTGATTTTTGTCACATTAATTTACAATGGCCATAAATGTCATTTTATAATGTGAAATGGTAAACAAGGTAAAAAGTTTATTCTTTTTCCAGTTTCCTGACTGATATATCTCGGATTCACATCACATAAAAATACCAATAAAATAACAATCTAAGGTGGTCCCTCTATCAATGGAAGTGGCCAAAATAGCACCTTTATAGGCTCAGACCTCTAGACATCTAGACAAAACGAGTTCCTATAACCGAGAACGATTCATTGCTCTCTTAACAATACAGTGTTTGGTTGAAGAACAGCTCAAGTATTTTAATATTTCGTTTATTTACATTATGATTTGAATGAGAATAGATGGAGAAAGTATTGCTTGTGGTGGTTGCATTTACTCCTTTGGTGGTATTGTTCGGTAAACCGCGGGGTGTTTGTGTTTAGTTTTCAAATTGTAGCATGGTCTTAAGTTAACGTTTGTTTTATGTTCCAGTAAACATAGCGTGGTCATATTGTCACTAGATATTTGCACAAACAATCAATAATATTATCGTCTACGGGAAGAAGGGTCGAAGAATTATAATTCTTACTGCTTTATGGAGGTGTATTGCGAATGATTACAAGTACTTTTTCACTATAGAGTAATTTTACTGTTGTTATGAAGATAATTTGTGTCCAGTTATTTTATCAGACCTCAAGCCTCTAATTGACAAAAAGGTAAATTTTGATATCTTCCCAAGGTTTTGAAAAATCTGAAAAAGCCATTGACAAGAGCTTAACGATTTTTAATATCTCTAATTTTAAAACTGTTGATTCGCGGTGGGGCTCCATTTTAATGATTTAATAAAAACAAATTTTATTTTTATGCCAACTAAAGATGCCCGCCAAATGTGAAACCGGTCAGGTTTTAATAAAAACATAGTGAAATAAGGTCTTACTTAACTACTACTACACTCTTCTAAAACTTAACTTAAATGATTATATAATACCTTTCCCTGCGATAATTTTTAAATTAACTGTCAGGTTTACACACTTATAAATCGACTACACAATCTGGGTTATAGATTTGAGAATGTCAACATATTTGGAGATTCAGTATTATTGATGAAACAAAGTCTTCATAAATACGTTATTGTAATATATGAGTTTACCACACCATAGTGAATATATAATACATATACTTTTTATGAATTTCTTTTTCTTCTAAAAGTGTATTATTTTTTCTAATTCACCCAAAAATACCTTTGGCTTTCTAATACAAACGATACTATAAATGATTTATCTGTTATTTTTTATACGGGTAGGTAGGACAATATCCAAGATTTCCAGTGATTTTATTTCTTAAACAGTGATCTTTAAAATTATTTATGAAATGCATGCTGGAATTTTAAGTAAAATATTCGAAAATTGCTGCGCTGGTTTTCAAAATGAACCTTTTACTTACATTTTAGTATGTTTTTCATAGAATTTAAAAGATAACAGTTTTAAATTTTTATTCACGGAAAGCCTTAGACATTTTCCTATCTGCTCATGCAGAATTTACACACAAATCACGTGCAGTATTGTTTGTATTAGAATGTCGCACAGTGAAGTTTAGCGCCATTTTTGGATGCTAAACCTTAAATAACATATCGAACAATAATAATAAAAATAAATAAAAAATAGGATCAAAAGTAATTTATGTAATTAAATTCACTGGAAACTATCTTATTTCAATATCTATAGATTTTCTATGAATAGTCAGTGTTTCCACTACATAGAATTTACAGATAAATCATATGCAGTATTGCTTGTATTAGAATGCTACAAAGTTTACGTTTAGCGCCAATCTTTAATGCTGAGACTTAAATCGCATATCCAAAAATAAAAAAAGTAATGCTTACAATAAAATTCAGTCAAAACTATTTTATATAAATATCTATAGATTTTCTACCCAGTCAGTGATTTCACTACAGTTCGATAGTGCCCACAAAATCGGATGAAGTGACTAAAGCAAACTTTGAAATAAATTGCATTGGAGTAGCGTATTTCTTAGAACATTTTTATAGCATCAACACAACAAGCGAACGTAGAAAAGACGGTACCCGTCACACTGTCCAAATCGCGTCTCGTGATCAGACAGGGAACGACAGTTTGCAGCGAGCAGCGGACCCTCTACCTCGCTGCTTGACTGTTCCTCCCAGCACCGGTACCGAGGCAAGCAAAGCCAGTGGCCAGGGGCGCAGAGGTGTGTCCCTGGCGATGCTATCAAACCATTAAACGGTGGGTAAACATTGTGATGCGCGATATCCCATCCCGGGCTTTGTGTAGAGGGTGTAACTAATGTTATTTTTAAACCCTTTTTAAATGTACGTCTTTTATAAGTGTTTGTAGGCAAGGGACCACTAAGGCGATCGAAACCTCAGAGTAAGAATATAAATGGAGAGAGCATTGGCGGAGACTCGTGACTCTTTAGTGTGCTAGAGTGCTAAAATTGAAAAAAAAAATTTCTTGATTGATGTTGTTGTAGCCGAAAACGAGATTTCAACAAAAACAAAAAAAAGTAGGAAGATTTTCAAGATTTTTCAGTTTTCGTGGGTTATCGACCCACCAAAACTGAAAAATAATCATATAATTTTTTTTTTTTTTTTAGCTTTAAACTCTAAATCCTTCAACCTTAAAGCAAGAATATATATGGAGAGAGAGCTAAACATTTTTACCCAACCTATACAAATTTACCATAAATCACTTTCTTCGGGTTTTTACGTCGTAAACCGAGAGAGAGAAAGAAACCAGACAAGTTTTCACATAATATCGCATCACTTTTCGGTATGTAAGCATATTTTCCGTTTCCCGCGTCTCCGGCGACTCCGCCCACTATGTCTTGTTATGCGGCATAACAGAACATAACTCAACGGTTTTTGAGGTTATATCCTATATTTTTGGTGAAAACAATACTGTGAAAAGGGCCTATACATATAAATTAAACATAATGTCGACATGTGCCATATGCCCTAACCACGACCGAATCAGGAAAAAATTAACAATCCTGACTACACTACCTAACCCTCCTGGTATATTATTGCTCTGAGATCGAAATCGAGAGAAGCGTGTTATGGGCGTGTTTGTGTGGCCAAATTTAGTTCATTTCTTCCTCACTTCTAGTGTAAAAGATTTTATTTTTATAACTAATATTATTTTTAAAACAGATAATATTTTTATAACAGATACTATTTTTACAACAGATAATTACATTTGTTGGCCTTTCTAGGGCCTAGGAGTATAAATGCGCTTAGGTAAATTGGCTAAATTTAGTTTGGGATTATCTAAGGTGGCGGTCAATGTATTTTATAAACAATGGGCAATTGAATACTGCCTGAAAAAAGGTTTGGAAGAAGAAGGTTGGAAATTATCTGGCTATTTATATTGATATTTCATCAAACACGAATAAAGACATTTCAATACATTTTATGATTTTGAATTGTGCTCTTTCACCAAGGCAATAGTGAAAATATCTATCAGTTATAAGAGATGAGTAAAATTATCAACTTATCTCATTAGGGACACGAAAAAAGTTGTTAGTTCAGACTGTTTTCAAAATATGTTGTTCCTAATTTCACTGCCAGTTCACCGTAAGAAAGCCTTTGTACTCTATAGTTTTTCAGTCAACTCTATTTAAAAAGCTGAATTAATTATGATGTAAATAATCAATTTCAGGAGTACGTACGTGTACATACGTACGAATGAGAATTTTTGGTAAACAGAGAACAGAAAAGTTTCAAGCCTATAAAAATGGTGTGAATTGTAAAATTATTTGCTCACGGACTTTTTTTCGAATATGCTTTTATTGCACAACGTGGCAAAATATTGTAAGGTTTATGGAGTGTGACAGTATACCCTTTTAATATTTAGGCCGGCGCCAAGCGGCAATTTCTGCCTCATCGCCACTAGCGCAAGGAGTGTGTCATTTCGTTTAGTTTTTAGGTTCGTAGTCAAAATTATTTTCTTTTATAACGACAGAGTACAAAACAAGTTACGAATTCGCAAAAATAGAGCAATGAGAATTATACTTAAGCAAAATAGATACTCGAAAGTAGCTACAATGTTAGAGGAACTAAATTGGCTAGCAGTGAAATAGATGCCAACATTCATACATAAAACAAAGAACAACTTGTTACCAAAATATTTTTCAGACAAATTTATCTACGACTTGAATATTCAAAAGATAAACAAAAGGACATACAAATAAATCAGACTTCCAAAAAATAATAGAATTAGTACACGATATAGCTTACTGGATGACATTTTATAATGCCCTGCCAAAAACCATCCAAATTAATACATTAAAAATAGGATGTATAAACCATTTAAAATTCATTAGTAATATCAAACAGTAATTCATCAATAATGTGAATTATAATTAGACGCTTTGTCAAATTTAATGTACAAGTAACTAATACAAAAATAAATGAAACTAAAAACTAATTCTAAAAAGCCTTTCCAATGACTCTTCTTTTCACGAATAAATAAAACATACAGCCTGTATGGCAGCATCCGCCAGTGCCATTCTTCTCTCAGAGACGAGACGAGACAAACCACCACCGGGTCTTGGTCCATTGCATCGGAGGATAATAAAAATAATAATAATAATGCATGCTATATGAAATGCCATGACTTCCCGCCGCGACTTTGTCACTTTTCATTCTATTTTTGGACTGAGTTATTTGTATTTTGGCCCGTCCGTTGTAATTCACGAGAATATTCTTTATCGATGCCTATAAACTACGTAGGTACTACTGTTTGTTTTCTCCAGTGTTATTTGCATAAGAAGATAATGAATGAGACAGTGAAAAGAACGCTTAGATGTTGCTGAATACAACGAAAATAATATACGACCTCCGCGATAGAACGGGTAAGATCCTCGACCACAAATCCAAAGGTGGCGGGTTCAAATCCCGGAGAACGCAAATCATTTTTGCTTAATTATTTTGTCTTATTTAATATATTACTACCTAATATGACAAAACTCTTACTAACCATCCCACCGTTTCCCCGCACGGGTAATCAGAGAGAAAACTCTGTTTTAGAACACACTTCTTGCTTCATTCACATTTATACATCGTCTCATACATAATCTTCTGTTATTCTGACTCTTCAAATGGCTCGACTCAAGTATTTGATTTACTTGATCGTGCCATGTCTTCCTCGGGCGTCCCCGACTTCTTCTTCCATTAACTTTCGCATCATATATTCTATGAAATAAAATATATTTTATTTGCGGCACGTACCGGTGTTGTAGATAACCTCAGCAACGTCCTGGTGAAAGACAACCATTTGGATACGAAACGTTGCTTGACATTGCCATAACCGTGTTTTGATGACTAGATCTGAAAACCCAGGTACTTCTTCATCCGCCAATGTTAATTTGTTTTCCATTCATAGATAGGTTAAATTATTTATTGTAATATATATGTATTTTAGAAATGTATAAGCATGCTTATTGTTTACAAAAAAATCAAACATCTTGAGAGTCTGCAACAAATCAGAAAAAAACATTCTCCGCGTGATCCAAAGCTTGCTGTGATAGCTTCTTGTTTAGAGCTATCGCCTGATTGATGTAGACCTTAAGAAAAGTGATCTAAATTAAAACTAATAAATGTATCTTTTTTTGAAATCCAATATTTAAAATTTTATTAAAGCGGCCATTATCAAGCTTAAAATGGATTGATCATGAACACACGTCGAGTTGTTCAATCGATTCGAGACAAAAATATTTACATTCGTTGTAACTTTTAAAATCTGACGATTCTACACAAATCAATTCAATTTATTTTACTTGGCAATGAGATAAAGCGCTCTAAAGTAGTTTTCCTCTGAATTAAATTTAGTGTGTAGACATAAATTGAGATGCACAATTGATTCCGCGTAAATTTATTTAAGAAGTTCCCGGTTGTTTCGGCTTATATGGTGAAATTCACATCATTCGGCCATAGTGGAAACCAATAAATCACAGGATTGAATTTTATATTACTGGTAACTGCCACGTGCCCATGTATTAAAATGTAAATAAGCAGGATATCTTTAGTATGGTCCATAGAACATGATTAATGTTTTCTATTCGTTACATATTCCACAAAGGATTAACAGAACCGCCTTATAAAATACTTTTTGTACTCTGGCTATAAATCAGGCGAAAGGAAAACAAACATGCTTCAGTATAATTACACCCTCTCCATTCTAAACAAAGAATTCAATAAACCATTGATTCGATTACATCGAAGAAATCATGTATGAAAGAGCTACGTAATGAAGAATCGGTACCTGAAACCTATGTTTTGGATTATCCAGGTATCTTTGTTGAATCAAAAAGAGTAGTTTATAGAATATTCAAAACTTCTCAGTAACCTGTAGCTTGGTTGATATGAAAACTAGACTACTTTACAGAGACGTGCCACGTTCTGTGTAACATTTTGTATTTTTAGAATTATTTAATTTCAAGTCGCCAATGCGCAGACTCCAATGTCTTAATTGTTTTTTTTTTTTAAGTTTTTAGAAAAAATATTATATATGTAGATGGTAAATGTTATGGCTTAGTGGAATTTGAGGAATTGGCCGGGTAAAATGAGTCTTGTCTCTATGAGTTAAAATTGATTTATTTGTTCTTTGCAAGAGGATTACATCTTAAGGATAATGTAATATCTAATAAAAAAACAATGTTGGAAAACGTGAGCATTGAGCTGAAATAGTGGACAGATTTTTTAGTATGGTTTTCGAGTTTTAAAATACCAATTAAGTTATCTTCGATGTTCATGAATGTTTACAATTAGTTCTGCAAATATGTTTTTTTTAAGTATAATATTTTAACAAAGATGAGCGAATATTTTCAACATCTTTATCATAATTCATTAATTCAACATCAAGAACGTCTCCTTTTTATGTGAATACCGCATAAGAGTCCCAACAGTTTGGAGACATTGGAGTGTTTTGTGAGGCAGAAGGGAGTGGGGAGTAAAATAAGATGGGGAAGAAGATGGTTCGGAAGCTCCTGATTATTCAGATATGGACACTAAACATGGCTATTGTCATTTCAAGTAATGTTATATTTTCAATGGTGGTCTTTCATTTTAGTGTTACTTAGATCAGTGGTCCCCAACCCATGGACTGCGGGTACCGTGCCCGGTACCGGGCCGTTGAACAAACGGTACTGGGCCGCACAAAACCATTTAAAAAAAATCTACATTCAATGTGTCCCCGCACTCCCTTCCCCCGCCCTCAGCGGGCCGCGGTAAAATTATCAAACGTTGACCGGTCCTCGGCGACAAAAAGGTTGGTGGCCACTGCGCTAAGTAACACTCAAATGAAAAACCACCATAAAGTAGGTAGGTACTCTAAGTCTTAGAGTACCTATCACTACAGAACGTATCGCAAATATACCTAAAATATATTATTTATTTTAAACAACATATTGAATAACACTATAAAATAAATGTTGTCTCTTTGCCTACGCGGGCCCTTGAACCATCGACCTCTGGATTTGTAGCCGGGATCTTAACCGCTCGACCAAGGAGATGGTTACTGGTAACATCTTAGGTAATTCTTTAATTAAAATACCTGCGGAGGGATCATCTTGTATATTTTATATCGTTGGGACTAGGTATCATCGGTTTGTGATCTGGGAAGGAATATTGTGTGGGTCAGTACTTAAATCGTCGGTATTGTAAATTTTAACGTAGTTAATTAATCTATTCAATGGTTTATCACCTTAAATCTCATTCTACAGTTTCATATGAATAGTTTTTGTTGCTGGCGGTTTTTTATTCAAGATTTATTCAGAAAGTTGTTAATTGAATCCACGATGTCAAGCGACAGCAGAAGTTGAGCAACTTCCGTAGACGTCGACTCTCGGATAAATGGTAGCCTTAATGAAATGTGAATTTATTAACAAATATACCCACCCACCCGTTAACTAGAGCAGAAAACACCTCCCAGCAGGGGACCGTTGTCCAAAATGGTACATGTGATGTTTAAGATGTCTGAAAATCTATGTTGTCAAAGCTTTTTTTTTATCTATATGCTCTCTTAGCAGTTCATAATTATTTTTCCTTGGGTACTTATAAAATAAGAAACCGACAAAATGCGTTATTTAAAATGACCCACCCGTTTAACGATTAAAAAAAAAAACGCGGAAATCTTAACTTCACGAACACACATATGATACATGTGAGAGTATCATTATTATTTATTTATTTATTTACGCTCGTTATAGGCTTTTATACTAATGTTAACATGTATTTTTTAAACATAACCTCATTAGTGCAAAAAATATTGTAAAATAAAAACAAAAAAGAGTAATGAATAGCAGATACAGATACAGATAAATAGTTTTGAATAGATTATCATATTATTCTAAATCAATATCCCATTGGTGATATTTCTCTGAATGCTTATACTATTTATCTGTCGTTAACATAATTATATTTGATGAAACTTTAAAAATCATCGATATTTTAATGTTTTTATCAAAATTTTGTCAATAAAAAAAATAACTTTTTTTTTGCACTATTTCAACGAAAATATAATTAATAAACATATGGAAGCAAGACTGTTTGCCTCTAGCTTGATATTATTTTACAGATATAGGCTTAATATTTTGTTTGGATATTAAATGAATCGAACGAACATTACATGCTAGATATCTATATGGTAATCGGTGCTTAGAGTTGAATCCAAAGTTCATACTCAAAGAAAAAGTGTGGTACGCCTGTGAAAAAATGTATGAGAAATTACCTACAGACTGGCGGTTATAAAGTATTACCCTGTTAATCTTCATGAGTATCGAAAATCAAACAAATAACGCAAGATCTTTCGTAAAAAGTTGCAACACATTGATTCGAACTTTATAAATGCACAGTAGATTTAGTCTCACTGCTTTCTTTCTCAGAGTCCAGTACTTACAAGAATAATGGATAGTTCGGGAACGGTACAAATATTGCATTTTGACCTTATCAACTGACCACACTGAACAAAACAGCACGTGGCAATTCAGTGGCGTCGAATGAAAACATATGTTGCTTAAAAAACAATTTTCGGCACTATTAAAAAATCTTATTATTTAAATTGAATTGTAATGGTTGTGCTGTGTCAAATAAACCTATTCTTGTACATACTTTTTGTGTTAGTCTTGCGAGAATTCATCTTCTTTAAACCAGTAGGTTCACAGCAGCAGATCTTAAGGAATGGTGTGATAAAAGAACCTGAACAAGAAAAGTAGAAGGTAAGTTTGAGGATTGCCATTGATTCACTAAAATCCTGTTTAAAAATTAAACATAGGTATCTACGTACCTACTTTAAAAAATTATCTCCATCTCGAAAAAAAAACAATTTCGACTCAGTTTTTACTATAAAAACGCAGTCTGTGTGTAGTTGTTTTACGTTTGTTTTTTTAAATGTTACTAGGATTTACGCATACTGAAAACTTAATATTGTTTTAATAGATCGACATGTCCCAAATCAGAAATTTTCAGTTTACAACCATCGTTTATTCTTATATGCTAACAAAATTCAGTACAGTCTTCTCTTAACAAAGGGTTACAGACAATACTCCTTGGGAGAATGCTGTGCTGGTCAGAGAGAAACGAAAAATATCTGACCGTCTCACCTCTTACCTTTGTCCATCACTTCTCATGACTGATTAGACCCTTTCGATGACGTAAACAAGTATAATAGTAATAAAAATAGTGGTAGTAATTGTTTTATTCCAGAATGTGGAGAGATCAGTGCAATCCGACATATTCTAAATATTAAAGATATCCAAATAAAAGCATAAAAGTATGTTTAGGGTAAAAAAAACAAACATTTCACTAAGATTTTTAATTAGACATAATAACAAAATAAGAGTGAATAAGCATAGTATTTAATCCAAAAAAGGTTTATCGTTAATTTTTTTGTTTTTACTCATTGTCATTATTTGTGACAGTAGATAATATTTGACTTTGCATAAAAGGAAGAATTTCAAACCGTTCGAGAATAAACTGTTTTAGTAAGTATTAGAAACATAATTTTTTATATTTTTTTGCATACATATTTATCTGTATGCAAAAGTGGAGGCAACGAATGAACGAACATTTTGCACTCTATCCACAATGTCTACAGTAAAGTCATCACCAACTATACATCACTTGACAGGCATTCGTAATACGCATTAATAGGCATTAGTAATACGCTTCAATTGAACCAAAAAAAAGATTAACTACCTATAATTTTGGTCGTAAGCATGAACATTTGAGCTGATCCAAACAACACACACACTTAGAATTGTGTGTATTGATACATATGCATTTACTTCCGACAATAATTTATTTTGCAAAAAGTCACTGAGCAGCAGCCGTTTTCTTATTAAGTTTATTAACTCTTTTTAACAAAACAGATATAAATGTGCATTTGTTGTTTAAATTTGAATATTCAAAAAGTCTAACATGGTGCTCTTTTTATTATAATATATGAAAATTATCTTTTTTTATTTCATTTAAATTTTCTTTTCCGATGTAAGATAATAAGTTTAAAGCATGCTGTATGCAAAAAATGTATCCAAGTGAGTACTGTTTTCGTGTTAACTCTGACTGCGATACCTTTTTTTTAAATATATATTTTAATAGTTAATACCGCATCCCCAATGTTGTGAGGCTGAAGGTAGTGGGGAAGGGGAGGAGATAGAAAAAAAAAGGTTGGGAAGTACCTGGCTATTCAGATCTGGCCACAAAACACGATTAACGCCATTTCAAGCAACTTTTCGATTCTGAATAGTGGTATTTCACCAGAGCGATACTTCTCGATAGTATCTACCACTCTGGAATGTTCCGCATATATAATATATATTATCAAATGTATTTGCGCACGCAGGGGTTTGAACCTGCGACTTCTGCATTCGTATGCGAGCATCTTACCACTGGATCACGGAGGCCGTTGACCTATGCATAAGATGTCACAATCACAAACAGTTCGATCGTTTTGCATATTTGACCTCGTATTTTTTTATGAATTGAAAATTGTTAAAAATATATACCTACATGTCTTCATTTTTTAATTTCTTTCGGTTGTTAACTTCGAAAAACGAAAAAATAGATGATATTCAACCTAACAATATAGGTCTTAAATATAATATCTGAATATGCATTAAAAATGTACCTATTTATTATTCATACATACGCCCAACTGGGCTTTTATATATAAAAGTAAATATGCAACTACAATAAGTAGGCTTTTAATTATAGAGTAACAATAAGAAATAAATAAGAAAACAACTTGATAACAGGTGATTAGATTCTTATTTGAGGAAATATATTATTGAGAATTGTACATGATAATAAGGAGTTCAGTAAGAGTACTGGATTTTATTATGGAACATAGGAAAACTATTTCCGAGCACAGTCCTATGCAAAATAACGTCATGTTTGATGGGGGTTTATTGGGTTAAGGTTAAACTGTAATTTTGCCCCAATCTGCAGGTAGGTACTGGGGCTCAAGTGCGAGGCGTGTCGTGCCGTGATATGCACTTGCAGCCCTGATGATGTACTCCAAGAGCGCCGCCATGACGATGATCACTGTTATTTCAGCGGGATTTTGATGGCAAATTAATGACTTCATTTACTTTTAAATCTCATGCATTTATTCTACAAACGCCCAGGGGCTGTTGGAATATGTCCATAGTGGTGTTTTTTTCATACGTTGACGAGGTATTTTTTTTTGTGATTACCACACCGTAGTTTCAACTGCCCGGAGCCAAATGAGCAAATTTTTTTTTACCCCAGCAGAACTGGGTGGTTGGTGCAACACCCAACCTTCCTAACCAAACCTTACTTAGCCTGATCTAATCTAACCTAACCTAACCCAATCTTCCATATTAATGAGCTTAAGCAATATAAATATAAAAATTAATATAAATAATTTTTTTTTTTAAAATAAACAAATTAATCAAAATATTTTATTTTTATGAAAGAAAATGAAAATCATATGGTATTAACATTTTTTTATGATGATGTAAGGTTAAAATAAGTGGGAGAGGTAAGATAGGGAATATTATTTATTTATTTATCGGAATTGTGCATTCCTGAAGATTCCAATTCGCGACAGTCAACTCTTAGATCGGCAATGTCATCGGCTATCGGAAGGTTGAAAGAACCAAAGCGCACACCAGACACTAAGTTCGGAGAGCGCGCCTTCGGAGTGTCAGGTCCTAAAGCCTGGAATGGACTACCACATGATCTGAGAGTAATAAAGACTCAACAGAGTTCAGAGCCAAACTCAAAACTCATTTTTTCAGAAAATCATATCCATAATCAAGATGTAACAAGCCCAATAGAACCAAGAAAACTTTTCAGACTCTCATTCCTTAAATTCATTAGAAGATTATCACCATTATCTGTTCTTCACTACGAAAAATTAAAAATACCTCCGATATACTTTATTTTAAATTTGCCCTCATGCCCTAAAAATGGAAAATAATAATAAAGAAATATAAAAAAAAGAAACAAAATAAAAAATAAATAAAAATTTAAGTTATTCTAAATTTTAAGTTATCATGGTATGGTGATTGTGTCCTGCCAGAAGTGACCTGCCAGGTAAGTATGATACTGTATATTTATATAAACCAAGAATTAATATTAAGTAGAAATTAAGATTTGTACAGCGCCCTTGAGGTGATTTTTCACAAAAACGGCGCTATACAAATTATCCAAATATTATTATTATTATGGGGAAGATAGGAAAGATATCGGTAAAGAAAGCTGGGCCTGGCTATTTAGATAATAATAATAATAATAAATGGATTACTTTTATAGCGCCGTTTTTGTGGGAAAATCACCTCAAGGGCGCTTTACAAATTAATTTATCTAACCTATAATTTATCACTTAAGCTTATAACTAAAAACTTACAGTTAAGATTTATTACTAATGGCTTACAACTAATATTTTCAACTAGTGACTTACAATAAGGACTTATGGCTTGTAACTTACTACTGAGTATAACTTATAACTAGTAACTTACATCTAAGATTTTATTATTATTACTTCATCACCTCTTCATTATTGCTTCAGATTTGCATTAGATCTAGTCATGAAACATGGCTAAAGAAATAAAAAAAGTAATGGAGGTATTTCACAAGAATGCTGGGTAAATGGCACGTTTTTTTTAAAGTTCAATATTTTTTCTACCATTTGTAAAAAAAAATACTTTTAGTAATTTTTAGGGGTCTTTTAGGGATAAAATGTAATTTTCGCTTCAATAATAAGATCCCATAAATGTATTTAAAAAATAATTAAATTTGTGCAAACGTAAAATGCGAGTAAACCTTATGTTAGAAATCACAAGTAGGTACCTAAATTTTCGACAAAATATGTAATTATCTTCGTTGTACAAACATCTGTCGTGGGTATGTAGCAACTACGAGTATATGGCGGCTTTCTGCTTGAGAGAAGGGAGTTTAGAATCTGGCGTCTCGCAAGCAGAGGGCAAATTTGCATGGCTTTTTAACTGATGTCGGTACTAAAAAAACTGCATATTAACCTTTGCACGGGCAGTAAAACGTAATACTACATCCTGCGATTGTGTTCTTCAGTGGAAAAAGGGTACGAGCACAGACCAACATAACTCGTAGAGTGGAAGTAATACGATATTCAGATTTCTGATTTCATTTTTTCGATCGAAACATCCACCATGATCAAAAAAGCTTTAAAATATCTTGTACAAATATCTCTTACAATTGTTTTTTCGTAATAAAATATTTTGACAGGCTCCATTTTTTTGGTTTTGTGAGAAAAAAGATTTCGATTAACGTTATTGAAATTCGAACGCAATCTGGTAGAAAAACTAGTCAAATCATACAACCACAAAAACACTATTTTTTTAATTATGTCTGTTAAGGGTCAGCACTCAAGATAATGTTGGTGCTTACCCATAAGATGGAAAGTATTTGCAATGACACGAACCTCGTTTATTTGTTAATTTGACATTAGTTTCTGCACCGTTTCGCTAATAATACAACAGTTAAAAACAAAAAAACAATATAAAATTAATAGAAATTGATTTTCCAGGCAAGGCAGATCCAAGAGATATACGAAAACACGAAAAGATCTTTTTTGAGAAAAAAACATCTTTTCGAGAATACTGATTTACTTTCTTTAAGTTTCATCTTCTGTGCATTGAGGCAGCATAGAGGTTGCCTTCGGCGTATCGTCCATGATAGGATAATTGTTTACGGTTTTTTACACAGGAGATAAAAGGCCAAGCTGGGGATAGGAGGATAGTGGCTTCAGTACTATGGTAGACGAAGAAAGATGAATTCGATGATCATTTTTAACCATGACTATTGCTCACAGATTATTCCTCACACCACGTCTCCGCACATTGAATATTCTGAACACAGGTTGTTTATTCCTTACGCATATTATTTCGAGCACTGAATTTTGCGCACATTGAAAACTCCGAACACGGAATATTCCGCATATAAGTTTATTTGTAAAAAAAAGTACATACCTAAGTGTGTCGAGGGTAGGCATAAATACAAGTGTGAATACATTATGGCCTAGTCAACATTAGTTTCTAACTAGGCTGTACTAACCTGTTCTAAGAAACTAATCATGCCGTGACAAGTTGTGAAAAAAATAGTTAATTATCGGAATAATATATCTAATACACGTGAATAGAAAATAAGAAGAAAAAAACAAAAAGAAAAAATATATTAGGAGTTAATTAAATTTGTAAAAACATTCCTTTAAAAATATTTCGTTGAATTGGAAAATGGATGGGAAAATAGTTGATATTCACAACAATTATCAGATTTTTAACAAAATGTATTTCAAGGGCTGTCTGAAATTTCTGAGGTTGGAAGGAATTTTTATTTCTTTTCCTTAAAAATAATATAGAATTGCTCACGTCGGTGATTGAAATATCTTTTAATTGATCTTTAATAATTTAACTATTTCTTAATGTTACTAAGACCTCGGGTAATAGAAATTCAACAATTTAGTTTTATTAAAAAATTAAGTACATGATTTTAATATTGAAAAAATGTTCTCATATGGAATAATCTAGGTTCAGAGTTTTCAACTGCTCCCAACCGTCTAATATGTATTAAGAATAGGGGTATCTTGTGAGGCTGAAGGTAGTAGGGAGTTTTCAGAGTGGGCGATAATCCGTTCCGAAGTACCTGGCTATTCTGATCTGGAAAACCTAAAGCCATTTCAAGCAACGTTTCGATTCTAAATGGCGGTCTTTCACCGGAATGATCTTGTGCGCAATATTCGTGGTCGGAACGTGCCGCAAATATACTTTTTATTATTTTTACATGAATTAAATGTGTTAAGGAATAAATTCTAAAAGTAACTGGCGCACGCCGGGTTTGAACCCGCGACCTTTAATTTCTGTGCGTCGAGCGTCTTACCGCTCGACCTGGAGGCTTTTCATTTATTTAGGTTCAGAGTTTTCAATGTCCACAATAATATGTATTAGGAATATTGTGTATAAAGAATAACTTGTGTTCAGAGTTTTCAACAGTGACATAAAAAAATAACAATGACATAAAAATAATGTTGAGTTTTAAATAAAAATCATTTGATGCGGAATGATTTACAATTACGCCGTGGAGAATAATCCGTAGTATTTTATAATATGTATCCGGAATATAGTGATCTTTGTAATAAGATTCGTTCAGGAGTTTTTATCGTGCGTGATTTCCGCGATAGAATTATCACTGCGGAATAACCTGCGTTCGGAGTTTTCCATTTGTGGAATCATCGTGTGCGAAATGATCTGTGCGCAATATTCGTGGTCGGAATAATCCGTATCCGTTATAATATGTATTCGGAATATTGTGATTAAGGAATAACCTGCGTTCGGAGTTTTCAACGTGCCCGATAATCCGTATTCGAAGTAATCTCTGTGCGGAATAACCTGCGTTCGGAGTTTTCATTTGTGGAATCATCGTGTGCGAAATGATCTGTGCGCAATATTCGTGGTCGGAATAATCCGAAGCCTGGGAAGATGGTACCACCGCGGGGCAGGGGATGGCCTGTGCGTCAGCAATTATGCCGACAATAGGAAAACCAAGCCAGACAAGCATCGTTTAATCCATGTAATAAAAATGATATCCAAGATAATAGCATTTGCATTTAAATGAATAGGAGTTGAGGGTGGTTGAAGCGGTTCGCGCTCGAGTGATTTTGCTATCTTTGGCAGTGAGCGGCGAGCTTTCCTCCGTAATAATAGTAATGCAATGCCAGGGTTTCAGGATCGCAAAGGTCACGTGTCACAGGTGTGACGGTTGATCATAATAATTAATAAGGTATTTTTCAATCACACATATGAGTGAGGTAAGTTTAAGAATGATGGTCGACAGCACAAAAATAAATTCTTGATTTTTTAAAATAAATTTGATAGACAAAATAAGTTCGGTTAGAGAAAAGAGAGTTCGAAAACTAGTTCCAAAGAGTGCGATAAAGATGACGATTTGTGAATTGTTTAACGAATGACAATATATTATACAGACATGATCTCAATTAAAAAAGTGAAAACTTGGACTAGATGTGTAATGTTTTTTTTTAAATATTCTTGGAAGGGTAGTATAAAGACGAAGAGAAAATATTTAAAAAAATATATAACTAATATTAATTACTAAAATATTATTAAAAAACCATAAAAAATGTGGATAAAGAAAACGGAATAGATAATAAAATAAAATTGAGATGTGACCGAGACTCGAACTCTGCACCTCCACTTTATTCAGGGATGGCGCATCTACCAACTTTTTTCCGATATTTTGACAACTACCTTTATAATCGTTAGTAAAGTTCTATAAAAACACAACAATAAAATTACAAGCATCAAATGCTTACACAAGTGACACTGACCTATAAATATATTTGAATATTTTTAAAAATTACACCATCTTTTGTGGGAATGAAATATACTCAAATGTAAGCAAAGCCAAATCTTTTATAAAAACATCAAACAAAAAAAGATTTTTGATAAAAGATAATAACAATAAAATATGCTACAATTAAGGTACGAATTACTCATTTAAACAACCTCCGTGACCGAGTTGTTAAGTTCCACGACTGTGAATCCGAAGGTCGCGGGTTCGAATCCAGGCATGCAAATGTTAATTTTGTTAAATTAAATCGTTTTATTTCCAATTTAATTAATACAAAATAATATGTAGTATATTTGCGGCACGTTACAGAGTAATAAATACTCTCAGTATCGCTCTGGTGAACTACCACCTTTAACAATATTTGATTTGCTTGTAATGGCTTTGGACCTGTTTGGTGACCAGATTCGAAAAGCCAGATACTTCCTCACTTTCATCTTCCTCGTCTCTTTTCCTTCACCACTTAAATCAGCCTCACAACATACCCCAAATGGAAATGCCATAATCTCACTGGTTCCATACAGTTGAGAAAGAATTTACAATTCTAGTGCGGTGTTCAAATTAAAAAAGTAATGCGTATATTATTTTGGAAATTAATTCTTGATTTGTACGAAACAATTTTTTTTTTCAATCTCAGCTATTACGAATAACCATAAAGATATCTAGTTATAGTTATACCTATGATTCCTTATAAATTCTCTATCAAAAAATATATATTGATGTAAGTTTCTACCTTTTACGTAAGTAACAAATTACTCAATAAGTTAGTATGATGACATATAGTTGGCGCCACTATTGACAAATCCATATGCTTTTTAGGATGTACCAACCTTTAAATAATTCGTATCAAAATTTTATAACAATTTGTCGTTAGTTCACAAGTTGCAGTGGTTTTAATGACGCTACTTTTGTAATTTTCAAGTATGTATTTATAAAACATTACTTTTTAATGGGAAAAAAATACCGTTCAAACAAAGCAATGGCTTGACAAGTGTATTTCACATATGGACGAAACATTTTTAGTGAACTATGTAAGAATACATTTTAATGGTCGTTTTGAAACAAAGACAACGCCAATGTAACAACGTAAAGATAAAATTTATTGATTCCGATATGCATTATGTTCCAAACTAGAAAGATCACTTGTAGCTACGATATGGGCCTGTGTTTTCTTTAGAAAATAAAAGTTCCAATTGAGATAATATACGGAACAAATAATGCGGTATTGTTGTCACGGAGTACCCAATGCGTGTCTTTGTAGATATCTTCATGTATCAGGAACTATTGACTAACAAGGTGAGTGCATTTGTGAAATAAATCTCAGTGAACAGTAAGATGCAGCGTGAAGATGATAAAAATATTTTTCAATTTTTTTTTTCTTAACTTCGGCAAAGTTTCGTTTTATCGGTTCAATCGGAAGAAAAATGCTCTTGTTTAAAAAATATGTAGTTCAACGTAAAAAGAAAAACAAGTCCAACAGTTAAATTTAGAAACCACCTGGACTTGAGTTCCCAGATACTTGAATAGACGGCTTGATTCAACAGGCAAGTTTGTTTTTAGTATCTTCGTAAAATACCGCTACCATCACTGATGCATAGATACAATGTGGGTATGCCGAGTCTGTTCTACGGGTATTTCAATGGACCCTACTCGAAGGAATAAGTAGCATTGATCAGTTATACAGGTACGCAACTTGATGGATACAACCGGAACACCCGTTCACAGTTGATGTCAGCTTCATGAGAACGGGTCGTTTCTTCGACTCATTTTTGTGTAAGTCGGTTTGTATGGGGTACGAGATGTCAGCATCTGTCTTTCTTTCATCATTGAATCCAAGCCTATAAGAATGAGAAATTCCTACCTACAACCCTTCAACCTTCCTTAACCCGTCTCACAACATTACCCAGCCAGGTTCCTCTGTCTGTACACCATGAAGACAGGCGTTTTTTTATGTGATATCACATAAAAAATAATTAAAAAGGCACATTTAATACATTTTTTGCTTTTTCGAACTGATGCACTTTCCAAAAAACGGTCCCTAAACAGTACTTGCTTGTAAAAAGTCGTAATATCGTTGCTTGCCAAGATTACCCTATTTGATTAAATTCAAAGATGTTGTTTTTATTTTCAATAATTTAATTAATAGGTATACCAGGGACACATTAAGAAATCTAAAAATATGATAAACATGGTTTCTTATTATGACAATTTCTGTCGTTATTTAAATGGTTTTCCTATCAGAAACTTCTCAACAATCGAAACGATTTTATTGGTCAAAACAAGAAAATGGTTTTATTTTATTTATAAAAAATCATACATTTCTGATAAACATACAGCATGCTCTAAAAAATATTAAGAATACTTGGGTGCAACCAAAGAGTTGGTAGAGTAGTATCTATCCAAGGCAGTGAAGTCAGTTTTGGACTTGTTTTTGATGATTTTAACATGACTCGGCGCACCTGGGCGTGGCTAAGACTAAGGATACGGTATTTATACATCAATTCATAGCACATATCGACGTAATTTTTTTGTTTATTCGTATAGCCACTTTTTCACAGTATTTTTATCAACATAAATATAGCATATAACCTAAAAAACCGTTTAGTTGTGTCATGTTTAGTGGCATAATAAAAAAAATGTGGGCGGAGTCCCGCCAGTGAACCAGGACCTTAAGATCATTGCGACAGTATATATGGTAGAAGCGGTCCAAGAAATTTGTTGTCTCTTTCGCTCTCATGGTGTACGCCGTAAAAGCCCGGAGAAAGTGATTTTTTGCAAGTTTGTGTAGGTTGGGTAAAAATGATTAGCTCTACCTCCATATATTGTTACTTCAAGCGTGCAACATATCCTCTAAGTTTTGCGTCGAATAAAACCACTTAACTTGTGGTTCAAATAGAATTGTTAATAAATATTTCTATTATTATTTTCATTCAACAACCTTCTAATCCAGCATTGTTGGAAAAGGATCATGTTTATCTTTAAGAAAATACATTAAATGCAGCTCAACAAAACATGATGATTCAATTGGTAAACTACATTTCTACATTCAAGGGCGTGCTGTGACTTGTATCAGATTTTGATAATTTTTTAGAAAAAAAACTGTTTTTTGGAAACAATCGCTTTATAATTTAACGTTATAAGATAAGATTAAAAAACTTTGTGCAGATCTGCGTGATACTATCACACTATTATAATTTTCATTCTATCGGTATTAGGTAGATGCTTGTTTAGCTACTTATATGTAGGTTTTAAAAAATATTTTTACCAACCCCCGATCTCTGGATTTATAATGCAATTTTTCACTTTTAACGAAGATCAAAGAATTTAAAAAAAAAAAAAAAAAAAAAAAAAAAAAAAAAAAAAAAAAAAAAAAAAAAAAAAAAAAAAAAAAAAAAAAAAAAAAAAAAAAAAAAAAAGACATTAATTACATATATAGTTGATATATTCATGTAAGTATGTTTTTTTTTCAGGAAATCAAGAAATAAAATGGTTTTTCCTATACCTACCTGTTTCATTGGGAAGAGTAGATACGTTTAAAAATTATTCTTAATATACTATGAAAATTCCAATTGGTTGAATTGGTCAAGAAAATGTTTTTACGAAAAAAGGGATTAATTTTTAAAATTCCCTAAAACGTTTTCGTAAGTTGTTGTAAAAAGGGTATAAACATAATATCGTACCTCGGTACTCTATGACAATCGCAAAAGTCTTTATAAATTCACTGCGTACTTACTGGTCGGTCATTTTGTATATTATTGGACATTTGATAGGATCCAATATGTCATTTTAAGTCGTATTTACCTTACATTATTTGCTTTTTATATGTACTTGAGAATATGTAAAATAACCATCCGGATCAAAAAAAATAATGGGTATTTTCGATAGAATCGATTGAATTAATTCATTGTTTCGGGTTGCGTGATAACATTCAACCCATCGTTGAAGTCTCCTAATAAAAATCGAAAAACGCACAACTCAATTAAGTCAAAAATATACATCGACGGACGATATTGGTAATATAGGAGACATATTATAAGATGAGAACAAAAATTATGATTAAATAGTCATGGGGTATGTGCATATTGGGAGTTACATTAAAAACATTTTTTTAAAACAGAAATCTGCGATACGAAGATCTCGACGAAATGTTTTATTGGCTATTGGCTATTTGAAAGATGACCCATTCTCTGGAGGCCTTGAAAACACTTGATTTGAAGCAATTTTTTAGTTTTTAAAAGATTTTTCCTTTTGATAAATTTAGGTTACTTTAAGCATGCCGATATCAGTTTTCGGTTTATTTATTTTTAAACAGCACATATCTTAGGGCACCGGTTCATTGGTCGAAGTTCAAGGTTACATTTCATCTTTCCTCCGTAGCCTGCAATTATAATATCCAAGGCGGGCGACATCAATATAATATAAAGGCCCCGAAAGAGTCTTCTGCCGACATCGGTCCGGCCGGACTTAATATATTAGGGCAGAGAGAAAATACATGAGGGTACAAGAAGACGATTCAATATTACTGCTCGAAACACACAGCGATTATGTCAGTATCGTAGCGAAAAACTCCTAACTTCAAGGCAAGTTATAAAATGTGCCCCAGCCCTTTTCAGCAACAATATTTTTTTCATGTAACCTTTTGCGTATTTTTTTGTAAAGCTTTATTTCATATACCTCCTATGTTAGTATCTTTCTTTACCTTATCCGGTTTATATAAATAGAGAATATATTCTAAAAGGTCTTTAAAATATGTAAGATTTTCTCAGAAATTTGATGAAGATATTTATTGTAATATACATGGCCTGTTCAAAAGAAAACGTGAATTTTGAATTTTCGCGGGCTGTGGACATTCGATTATCGTTTTTTTTGTTATGTTGGTACAAATATGTTTATCATATGTTAGCATTATCTGTCATTTTGGATTAGTGGCTTGTTTTCGACAACTGGAAAGGTTAGTCACGTTTTTGTGTGTTCTTCGATTTTTTACTTTTGAAAAAAATGGATCAATCAAAATGTATTAAATTTTGCGTTAAAATGGAATAAAGTGCTCCAACGCACTTAAAATGTTGACTGTGGCATTCGGCGAGTCTACTTTGTCTTAAAAAAGTGTTTATAAGTGGTACAAGCGCTTAACAAAAGGCCGAGAAGATGTTAATGACGATGAGCGTCCTGGAGTTGTGGAAAAACAAATCTTGGATTTTATTCTTTGATCCATTTTTTTCAAAAGTAAAAAATCGAAGAACACACAAAAACGTGACTAACCTTTCCAGTTGTCAAAAACAAACCACCAATCCAAAATGGCTGATAATGCTAACATATGATAAACATATGTGTACCAACATATCAACAAAAAAACGATAATCGAATGTACACAGCCCGCGAAAATTTAAAATTCACCTTTTCTTTTAAACAGGCCTCGTATATATTTTAAAATAAAACGAGAAATTTTGTATTTTTTTTTAAAGATATGTGATAAAATAAACATTCTGTTAATATTTAATTAATTATCGTGCTGTTATTATCCAAAAAAGCCAAATTGTTTTTTTTAATTAAGAATATTGGGTATCAGAAGTTTATTATCACGAGAGCATTTTCACTACTGCAGGTTGGAACGATTCGTTACTACTAGTAGTCATGTAAGTGCACGATCCCATATAATGCATTAATATGTTGGTTTTTATTTCTTCTTTAAACAAGTAGCATGCTGATAGGCGCTATGCTAAAAAACCTACGTTTGACGCATTTTTCACGAAAAAACAATATGTGTTTAGCGTTTTTTATTGACCTAACGTTGTCCCCGCTGTCCAAAGAGTCGTTACGCCACATTTAAACGTATGTTTGCATTATCTTGTTTGTCTCCAATATTTACTGAGAATCTTTTCATGAGAAATCTATTTTATGTAATATAGATTTAGATCAAATGGTCCGAAGCGACTATTTATAAAGTCATGTTTTATATAGCTAGGTATCAATATTCAAATTCATTTTCTAATTTATTTAATTTACAAAATTGACACAGTAAATTACGTTTTAGCTCTAAATCTAAAAATCTCCAAATTCTTTTGACCAACCCAACTTAAGTTAAATATTTTTAAAATAATAAATAGAAAAAATCAAGTCAACTCCCCATAAAATTCTACAGAAACCTCAATAAAAAAGACAAATTAAATAGCAAAAATTTTTGTATTTGTGTAGTTTTGTGATATTTCACCTCAAGCGCGCTTCATATTTAATAACCTAACCTAACATAACAAGGAGACAGTAATATATAATATGTTTACAAATTAAAACTATCTAAAATCATGGTCGTTACCATAAATAATGAGAAAAAAAGGTTCAGATATAGGTACATCAACATATTGAATAAAACAATTAACTAACAGCTAACGTGTAAAAAACTAGATAAAAAAGTACTAATTCAAATAATCCAATTTGTTAAAGTAAAGAAAAGGAAAATTAAATTGAGGACAGTTAACATGTTGGTACTTACGAACATCACTATTCAAGTATTATAAGTTAACGATTCTAAAAATGCGAACAGTTTAAATATAGCAAGTAACCAAATACAAGAATTTATAGTTTTTGTGTTTAATTTTAGAACCATAAAAAAATTTTATTATTAATTGAGTACAGTTTGACAATGGCCTTAAACGCCGAAACAGCTGTCACTAAAAACTAAAATAAAAAACTTAAAATAGCAGAACTCAATAATAATAATATTAAATTTAATTCAATTGAATTATATAAAAATCAAATACAAGAAATCTATGTGATTTAAATGCAGAGGTATTCCATGTTTCAATGTAGGTTAATTATTAAAATAATAAACATCCGCTACGATGCAATATGTCTGAGGCGAAATTCGTTTCCGCACAGTTTTAAAGCTAGTGCGTGCACATATTTTCACGTATGATATCTTAATACCTACCGTCCCAATAAAAATCTGCAATTTGAAAAATCGATTTTGAGTTACTTCGCGGCGCTGTCTCGACCATCTCGGCTGGGACGGCCGAGATAAGCAACACATGTTTCTCGTATCGACATGTGTTTTATCTGGCCGCAATATTATTATACCGGCCGGCGCGCGAGACATGATAGCGACACGGCACTAATGCAACGAGGGAATGTTCCCAAAACTATTTGTGGAAAAAGGGTCGTATCCCGCGATACGGCGCGCGGACGTTGAGGAAGATGTTACTTGGATTCGGAATAATCGAGGGGTTGAAGCGAAGATGTCAGTGTCCACCAACATAAATAATATTTATTTAAATTATATTAATAATCTAAAATACAAACGTGAAACAAAATGCTAGAAAATATAGTTATAACCGAGACTAGGGGAAAAAAATGGCAGAAAATAATAATCGGAAGAAATTCAAATATTAATAATTTTCAATGTAAGTATGAGATCGTTTCAAAATGCCGCTTTCTAATGAGGTCTTGATGTCTTAATTGGTAGAGTGTTACTTCCCGGATAGATTAGAGGTTCCGAGTTTGAGTCTCGGTCATGACCATTGTTCTTTATTTTTAGTTTCTGGCTTTTTTTCCGGTTCATATTTGTGCCTTAGATTATTAATGACATATTTTATTTATTTATTTACTTAACTTCATGTTTATTTACAATACTATACATACAGATACATTGTCCTCCACGTTAGGAGTTCACCTGTGATATGGAGGACATCATAGAATTATATGCTAAAATAATTTAAAAAAAATATTTAAAGTTTATAAAATATTCAAATGTTTAAAATAAATAAGCATTAAATGCTTTAAATTTAATTTCAATTTTTCTTTTATTTGCTAAATTTAAAGTGATATACAAGTTGAGAAGATAATATTTCACAAAAAAATCCTTGAACAACCTTTGGTTCTGAATCAAAGAAAATTTAACTTTTCATGTTTGAAGTTTTATTTTGATACTATTGCTGATATGGTTACGGTCAGCGGGGTGCACTTCATAAAGGCACCGATAAAACACTGCCTCCCCTGTCGTACTCGCATACAGATGTTTAAAATATTGGATCAAAGAATTTGAAATTATTGCAAAAAAACTCTTTCGAAAATACGTGCGAAATTTATCTAATCGCACCGCCGCGAGCGCTCCACCGACCGTTCTGTCATAAAGTGTCAAAAGCAGTAACTGCTTATGCCTAAACGTCAGAGTTGATTGTTGAAATAATACAAATTTAAATGAAGTTCTACAAATTAAATACAAGAACTATGAAGTAGTTAATTATTCTATTACAAGCATAGCTTTTTACTTTAAAGCACTACATTTTATGATTCGAAGGGAGTTTTTTTTAATATAGAATTTGCGTATTTCGCATAAAAATTTTAACTCCAGAATTTGCAACCAGTCGAAAGTTTGAAGAGCGGGGAAATCATTGCGAAACCTTCCAGTTCGCATAAAACCTTTCAACGCACGCTGACATTACCGACATAATAAAGTTGTATTCATTATTTGGGCCTAACTTTATCGGTGCAGTTCGGGCATACAACTTATCGTACCAGGGTGATAACAAACACAGGGACACATGCAGGACAGCGGTGAAAAATTAAAAAAAGTCGTATGACATCTGTGGCCTTCTTTACGAAGCCCGGTCTTGAAATAATGACGTAGGTACTTTACGTGGCTGTTTATATCAACATTTCTAATAGCTTAGCAGCGTTCATTATCAGAAAAAAACACTATTCAGTACTCTTAAACTGGCAAACTTCAGTAGAAGAAAAAAAAAAAACACTATTAAACAACCCAAGAAAACGGCAATGGACTCTTGACAAAAAAATACATCAAATCATGTCGGCCCAAAAATAATAAAATTAATATTACGCATCGGTTCTTGAATTTCATTTCGAGTTAAGAGCTTTAAGCTTACAAGTACTCGTATATGGAACAGTTATTCAAAAAAAATCTACATTATATTTATCGACTGTTTGTCGACACACTTTTTTTAAAACTAAATAATAGAAAAAAAATGAATGAAGACTCGCTGTTTTTACGATTGAATAAATTAAACGGATATTTCAGAGCCTTGAAAGTTTAGTATGGAAATAACGTTGTGAGTTGGAAATTGATCACATTTCATAACGTCAAAACTCACCTTCGGATTGTTTTGCTGCCTCATATTTCTGTATGCTAAGAACATTTAAGAATGGTTTTGTTAAAATGTGGGCTGATCGCCTGGTGGAAATTCAGTCCGTATTACTAGGTTTAAAATATTTTTGTCTTGCAATTTTGAAGAGAAACCATTTCATTATATTTATCAATTACAATACTCAATCAATAATAAACTCCTCTCTGTTCTAAAATGCGTAATATGAATCGACCAAACACAGAAAGATTTATAAATCTGGATAAAACTCTTGATATCCGGGACATCGCACTTTCCGAGAGCTTTTGATAACCCGGATATATCGCGAACCTACCAAGTATCCACCTTTAATATCTATAGTTAATGATCCCAAATTGATCTCACTCAAGAGGCTTGTACAATAAACCACTATTACGAGATGCTCGTTCACATATGTTACGATAAGAGGTTATAATATATTCTTTAAGACCACACGTGAGGTGTTTCGATGGCTTTTTATCTTATTCAATGATTTGACGATTTACAGCCAATGGTGTTTTACAATCCTCACGGTTAAATACGTATTTCAAATCGAAATGACTAATGGAAGACCAATACTCAGTAGAAACTTCCTATCGCCTTTTCCATACCACACAAGGACGTCTCAGTGTTTATGGGTTTAACAATGCATACTTAATACCATACTTAGTGATCTTATATCATTTTATTATCGAGCGGGTTTTTATTGTCTTTAGCCAAAGCTTTTCGGTTATTCATTCACTAGATGAAGTCGGAAAGATCTTCCACAGAGAAATGATTCGTTAATATGAATCTTGATGTAAACCTACCATAGTTTTCGCGATGTACTCACATATAAGTTTTTTTTTCAATTATTTGATTTAATTATGTCAATCAACATATTTTTTTACACATTCTTCCAGTAAACTCTATACGAGTAGGTCAACTTAATCCGAGAGAACGCTGCTCGGAAAAGTGTAATATTCCCTTTGTTTATCTGTTTGAGAGCATTATGTAACATTATCCAGTAGCAGCGCCCTTGACGTTATTTTTCCAAAAACAGCGCTTTAAATTTTTTTTAAATTTCGTTATTACTATTTTTTTTTTAATATTTTCGTAGAAAACATCACTTTGTGGTTTGACATATTTATTGAAAATATTTTTTGTTTTTTTTTCGCATATTTATATATGTATTTTTTATTTAGCTACCTCACTAGGTCATAAGAAGCTGTTCTGAGGTAAGTGACAGTGATTACAAGTAGAATAATATAACAAAAATGATGATATTTGTTTCACAATGTTAGATGATGCAACAGATACTGACCGTGAAATAATATAATATATAATAGAATAATACTTTGTATTAGAATTTGTTCCTTTGTTATAATTGAAATGTTATTCTTTTGTTTTCTCACTGATCTCTTATTTTATTTTGTGTTCTCCCTCCGTATGTATATATATAACTGCACATTTCTTATTTTTTGTTTAGTTTAATTTTCTTCCCTGACGATGCTTAGGCGCAGCGAAACCAGTCGGTCATAAAAATTTTAATAAGATCTGTGGTCTAATACTTCAGTAATTTAGATTAAAATCATACATTAGTTCATTGGTGATTAGTTTATTTGTTCTCTTTGGAAAAAAATTCGATACAACGAGAAGTCAGTATTTATAACGTTTATGTACTCGTAGATAGTCTTCATAATTCGTAAATATAATGTATCGAAGTTGTCTGTGAATCTAATGTTATTAAACAGTGAAATATTTACAACTATTCTTGGAGTTTTCTAGTATAAACTTAATTAATTTCTAGTAAAATGATGAATAAAGACAATATAAAACAGTCTTGTTTGACACCACGTCGAATTCGAATATCTTCGCAAAGTTTGCTGTCAATATTAGTGGCTTTATTGATTATTGTAGAAGTTTGTTTGTACTTTTAGAATGCCTATTCACAATCCTAAACAAGATATCCACACAAACCTAGACATCGAGGGTTCTTTAAACGAGTTACTTACTTTATTACATCTGCTACATAATATGTATCTACTAAATTACTTCCACAATAGATAGTGATCTATTTATGTGTGTGTCATTCTTTTCACGGAGGTGACTCAGAACATGGAATAATAATATATATATATAAACGTAAATGCCACACAGATTTAAGTAAAGCCGTAGATAATCTAGTATTTCAATCTCGTTTCCAAAAGATATCATTAAAATATACGGCGTCATCAATCGCTGAAAACATGGAAGTGTGCTTTCTTATGGTCACATTTAATGATTTTGTTTTCACAAATTTGCGTTTGTCCAGAACTTGAAAGATATTTTCATTGATTATGCATGTAAATAAGGACAATGATATCATTGTTTGGGTTTCGGGACAATAAAGATACCAAAAGAAATATTCAAATCTCAAATTGTGCGTCTTTCTGTTCAGAAGTATTTTTACTCGAACAAAGATATGAAGGTATTAAACCCAACGATATCAGATATTTTTGCATTCAAATTCATTTTTTTATGGATAACGAATAAATGTAAAAAAAAACAAAAACAAAAAACTGTAGTGCACGTGGTGAATTACAATAAAACTGACTGTGTACTACGTACAATCTTTTTTAACTGTGACTTGACCACCCCAACGATAGGGCAGTAAACTCCTTGGCTCTAGACTCAGAGACAGTGAGTGAAAACCCCAACCAATGCGAACACATTTGAATTTAATTTGTGTCGATTATTAGAAAAATGTTTTTTTTCATTAAATTTAATTTCCTTTAGTTCTTACCAACCTTCGTCTTTTCCACTTTATCCAGCCTCATTGCAGCCTTTGGGCTATGGGCTTGGGTATAGCTTAGGATGCCACTGTTCACATGGCTCCGGGACAGTTATTATGAAGAATTGACGAATCCACATAAAGTTAGAATCGACTTTTTCACACAATGACACGCAAGGTCACAGACCTTATGGTCCCCTAATTCAAAATGATAAGTGAGGGGTTAGTTTTTATATGCAGTCTTTAGTTTATGATTAAAAATAGCTTATAACCATGTTAACCCCAGCAATGAATATACTGAAGGAACATACTGTTGCTTTACAACCTAAACTCAGTATTTATTGTAAACTGCACAATGTTTCTTGGCTTTTGCCATACGGAAAACCTGATTTAGGAACACGGTTCCACGTCTAACACGAAACATTTCCCCAGGATGGTAATATAGTTTAACGACAACAGTTATACAGAGTTGTTCATCTCAGAAAATGATGTAAGCTCTGTCCATTAAAGATAAATAATATATCTCAAGTCTTTCTGTGGTATATTATTGGTGAGCTTTAAGGCTCAATGTCGTAAATTATTTAAGCCGTGTTCTGAACCAATTTTATGGGAAGGAAATAACGGTTTGGGATTTTTATGGCACTTTATCAAATGCACCTAAAATGAAATATTGACGAATGCCAGATGGTTTTGATTTATAGGTAGAGATGTCACTGGGCATCGTAAGCTTGTTATTTACAATGCCTTCTCACACCTCTCTTTGGAAACAGGTGGTTTTTAAATAACAACCTGGGTAAGGGGTCGGCAACCTTAGGAAACAAATGAGTAGCACACGTATAAATAGTGCACTAAAGTACGCTGAAGATTAATGAGTTGGGTTTTTAACTTTATATTCTTACAAAGAAAAATATTTTTAAGTTCATATGCATTATATGCATTTTTCCCGAGTGAAAAGATCTTCGTGTAATTAACTAAAACAAGTATTTTTTCGTTAGAAGCAATCACATGGTGGTTGGACATTATATTAATAATAAAAACTTTGTTTTAAAACCACAGAATTTATTATGATGAAGGCCAACCGGTTTCGCTTGGATCAAGCTTTGTCAGGGCACATATAATAACTTATTAGTTATTATATGTGCCCTGTGATTGCTTCTTACGAAAATAGTGAATACTTTTGTTTTTAAACCACAGAAAATTATGATGAAAGCCAGCGGTTTCATCACTTTGTAATAAACAATATGTGATTCTAAAAACGGAAAAAGTATTCTTTTATTATTTATAAAACAAGTATGTATGAATAATATTTCTAGCCGTTGAAAATAACAGCTAGATGCCGCCAACGTCCAACGCCATTGACAAAAAATTGCTCCAACAGTTGGATATAATTATTTAAAATATCAGTAGCTACATACGAATATTATCCGACACAATACAGTAACCACACTCTCGTCTAATAATGTACTTATGGTTTTAGCTTTAGCGTCAAATAAATAAAACGGTGTAAGAACGTAAACTTTGCGACCGATATTGTGCGTAGTTTGGAATGATCTTTTGGTTGTATACTTTCTTAATAGACGTATTTGTCCAAAACGACCGATACGTAGCGTCTAGAGTCAAGCGAATCTACCGGTGGGTTCTAAAATGTAGCTGTGAGCTATAAAATAATACTACGATGGTCCCAACGATCCAACAGTTGGATATCATACTAATATATATATATATATATATATTATATATATATATATATATATATCATATATATATATCATCGCTGTCATATGTACCTATTATTTTGGCTTTAGCGCCAAATAAACGAAAAAGTGTAAGAATGTATGTTTCGTGAACGATATTATGCGTAATTTGGAATATTTGGTTATATACGCGTCAAGTGAATTTACCAATGGCAAGTAATATATAGCTATTGTAAGTAGCCCCCCCAACAGATTGTTGCGTCAATGTCGGTGTTATTTCCAACGGTTATATTCAACAGTTGACAATTGCCAACGATAACGGCGGTGGGGTTGTTTAGAATCATCACCAACGCCCAGTACTAATATGTATGTACATTCACAAATATCAAAAATATATATATATTATGATTTTTTAAATTTATATAAGAAATAAGGAATGAAACACTTTCGTACCGATAATTTTCCATAACAAAGTTACAAATTTACAAAATTTATTTAAAGTACAGTTTTTTGCCTTCAAAAGTGAGACCCGTATTTTCAAAAGACCAGGCGGCTGCGGCTCGCGTGCCTATGTCAGTCGACCCCATCTCCTAGACCATTTAACTTAAGCGGAAACCTATAAATGGCTTTATCATTTTATCTTGCCATGAAACTTAATTGTCGGTAGGTATATGAAATTGGTGAAAATTTAATATTATTTTTTGATGAAATGTTATTGTATTTCTGTATAATGATATAACATCTTCAATATTGACGGCCTGCATGGTTGAGTGGTAAGACGCTCGACTACGAATCCAGAGGTCGCGGGTTCGAACCCGGTGTGCGCAAATAATTTTTTTTTAATCAATATGTGTCATATTGATTAACACATTTAATTGATATAAAATATAATATAGTATATTTGCGGCACGTTCCAGAGTGGTAGATACTCTAAGTATCGCTCTAGTGAAGGACCACCATTTAGAATTGAAACGTTGCTTGAAATGGCTTTAGCCGTGTTTGGTGACCAGATCTGAATAGTCAGGTACTTCCCAACCTTCCCCTTCCTCATCTCTTTCCCCTTCCCACTACCTTCAGACTCAAAACATACCCCTATTGGGGATGCCATAGTCTTACTGGCTCTAGACGGTTGAGAGCAGTTGAAACTCTAGTGCGATATTCACGTAAGAAAAAAAATAACAATGTTCAATTTTTTTTTGTAAATATATATTAAAAAATATATATTAACGACAGTTTCTTGGTAACTGTAATAAACAAATCAAACCTCTCCCCCCACACACACAAGCACAGCTTTTATGAGGTTACATCTTTATAATTGAAATTTAGATATAATAAATACACATAAGCATAACACTTTACAATTTAAAGTATTATCTCTGTTTTTGTATTACCTACAATTATTTTTGATAAATAAGTCTTAAAAAAATTAATATTACTATTTTTTTAATCTTCAGTTAGATATCGACGTCATCATAAGCACAAATTAGAAGAATGCACAGATTAGGTAAAAGTTTTTCCGAAAATATGGGGATTTTAACAGTGAATGATTCACGATAAACTCAACCCGGAAGTACATTTAAAAAAGTATAGGATTGTAGTAATAAACAATTCTGTCAGCATTTCGCAGATTGTACAAACATCGTAAATTACTTTTACTTTAAATAATATTGTACTTTAATTAACATTATTTATAACTATCTTTGAAAGATATTATCGTTAGGCGATAGGATTATTTGTCTGGTAAAAGTATTACGAGTAAGTGGAAAATAATAACATTTTTATGAGTATAATTTTTCATTAAGAAATTAGCATACTGCTCTGAATTTTGTTGGGTCATTTATTAATCTAAGTTCACATGGTAGTCTATTCTAAGCTTTCCGGCCCGATATTCCAAAAGCTCGATATTCTAACTTTCTGGAATGCGTTTTGGCTGTTAGTAAGCACTTACTTTTTTTAAGAAATGAAAAATTAACTTTGTATAAGACTACGGATATATTTTTTTTTATGACCGACCGGTTTCTCTAAGCCTAATGTATCATCAGAGTACAACATTAAACTAAACAAGAAATAAATAAAAGTGTGCGGTTATATTTACATACACAGGAAGAAAAAAATATAAAATAAAATAATAGAAAGATAATAAAACAACAGAATAACATTTAAATTATAACAAAGGAACAGATAATATGAATTAAAAGAGACAAAACTTCAACTGAGAAGGTGATAAAATAATAATGAGAAATTTTATGAGTTTACGGGAAATATACCTTATTTTAGACTATTGGTCAAATTAACCTGATTGTTAAGAATATGACTATTAATTTCAATGGCTTTCTTTATTTCTAGTGCTTCGAAATATTTAATCGGTTGCCATGATCATTTTAGTGATGAATATGAGCACTGGCGCTTTTTTTAAGGTATGATCTTTATTATTAAGATGATTGGCAAATTCAGAAAAACTGTGGTTATTTAAACATTTAAGATGTTCTTTGATTCTAATTTTTGACATTTTTTTTAAAATATATTTTTTAATATAAATACCGCACAAGAGTCTCAACTGCTTTCAACCGTCTAGAGCCAGTGAGACTATGGCATCCCCAAATAGGGTATGTTGTAAGGCTGAAGGTAGTGGGGAGGGGAAGGAGATCGGTAAGAGGAAGGTTGGTATGTACCTGGCTATTTAGATCTGGTCACCAAACACGGCCAAAGCCATTTAAAGCAACTTTTCGATTCTGAATTGTGGTCTTTCGCCATGGCGATACTTAAATATTATATATTTACCGCAAATATACTTTTATTGTTTTTATATGAATTAAATGTGTTATGACACATATTCATAAAATAAAAGTTATTGGCGCACGCCGGATTTGAACCCGCGACCTTTGGATTTGTAGTCGAGCGTCTTACCACTCGACCATGGAGGTCGGGATTACGGGTTGTTTTACCAATATAAAATGCTGAACAATCACTACAAACCAATTTATAAATTACCGAGCGACTTAGTTTGTAATTATTAGTACTTGGTATTAACGTATTATTTTAATGGTTCTTACACTTGTAGGAAGTGGCTAAACATTCGTAGGAAAACTAAAAGGGGTTAAGTCCTGCACGCAATTTATCACATAGTCAGAAATACGGCATTCTTCTGGTTTAACGTGTTCGAGTTGTACCGCGGATGTAGAACTCGGGAACGGCGGTACACACTTCTATGACAAGTGGCTCTGATTAATGCTGCATCACTATTCAGTGGTCATTGGTGTGGTGTAGCCGTTGCATATCGAGCGTTATAATATCACAGCTTAATTCATATAATTATTTGAGACGGGCTCATAATGAGAGGCATGCCAAGTAGTCATCTAATCCTAGAAGCGCAGTTAGAAGTGTCCCTTATACTTCCAGATAAATACTGTTAAACAGTTTATGCTTTGTACAGTGACGAAATTAATTTTCGAGACATTATCAATTATTATAATATTTTAAATTTTTTTAAATACCACCTGTGGGCTAGCGGTTAAAATTATTGACTACAGATTCAGAGATCGTGAGTTAAAAACCCGGCTTGGGCAAATAAAAAGGTTAATTTATGTAAGAGTAACTTTATTTTAACACCACTTTATTAGATTCATATACCAACCGGTTTCGGCTCTACCTGAACCTTCTTCAGGGTTGAACAAATATGAATAGGGTTGAATCCTGAAGAAGGTTCAAGTAGATCCGAAACCGGTTGGTATATGTTTCTAATAAAGTGGCGTCAAAACAAATTTACTTTTATTTAAAAAATGAAAATAAAATTAATTATGTCTTCCCACAAAGTGAATGCTTCACGTCAAAGACTTATTTATATATAAGTTATTTCGCATATAATTAATATTAAAATGAGTAATACTCTCCACCATTTAGAATAAAAACGTTACTCGAAATGACACAAGTCGTGCTTAGTGACCTCATTTGAATGGCATTATCCAAACCTTCATCTTCTCCTTCTCTTTACCCCTTTCCTTCTCGTTTTCTTCAGTACTTCAACACTTAAGACTACCATAGTCCTTTTTGGTCCGGGCAGTTAGAATTATTGTCCAGTATTCACAAATATATATTTTTATTTTTTTGGAAAGTTAATAATCTGGAACACGAATATATTAAAAGACTATTACGAACAAAACTTATACCAATCATTACATAGATATATCTATGGTACCAATATCAATATATCTAATACGCGAATCTGAAAAATTCTATTTTCCGGAACGTTTTTGAATGAGTTACCATAAATCATAAAATATCAGTTCCACCTTATTAGATAGAAATTCTGATTCAAATAAAGCATATTTACACAATTAAAAAAAACCTTTTTCAATCAATATTCTCTTTCTAACTTATATACTAGGTTTTTTTAATAAAAAGGTTCGTTTTCATAGATGAATTAATTTTTAAAATTAGAATTTTTGAAAACCCGTCAAAACATAAGACCTCTAATGTTTTTCGTTTAACCAGTCAGTACAGGATATTGTGTAGAAAATTTGACATATCTTATTTTTCGTCTTAAATTTAACCGCTTTTAATTTAAAAAAAAAACATTTTATAAAATATCACTATCAAGGTCACTATCGCATTGTTTCCAAAGTATAAAAATGCAACCATAGCCCCATTCGATAAGCAATTTATCAGCGTTCCTGAGCGGTCAGTTCCACGTTATTGAGGTTATGATGAAATATCAGATGATGAATGAACTTAACAGTACATAATTATATACTATATTTATAGTAAACAATAACTAAATACAAGTAGTAAAATTATGTTTTTACTTTGAAGCACTTACATAATCAGTATAATATATCATTTAAAAAATACTATCATGATTTCAGTAAAAAAATGGTAGTTTGTCGGATTGTTGCCGAATATATTTGTATTGCCGTAATAAAAATAATGGATTTCAGTATTTAACAGCATTAATTGGAGCTTAAAGTAACCTAAATTATGTTTCAATTTTGTTAAAACTAAAACAAAAACCTTTATAAAAAAACTGACAGTTAACAATTCCATTAAAAAAATTATGTATTGTGACACCGGAACCCGACGACCAATCACAGGGCGTTTTTATATGTTGGTTTTTCAATCAGTTTTATAAAATTAGTATATTGAGAATCGACGTTGGTTGATCTATATTTTTCTTGCAGTCATAATGTTTTTCACTAAAGTTCCTTATTTTCTTAAAATCTTCTTGATTTCGCTATCTCATAACTCTGCTGTCTCGGATTGCGACCATCACGCGCTCATCTTGACAGGCTCTTATTTACTTGGATTTCTCTCTGCACCCTGAGGCGAGCTTAAACTTGGTGCGTCCAGCAGATTCGAGTCCTTCTTTTTCCATTCCGTCCTTCTACTCCCTGCCGCAACTAGTTGCATCTTCTCTCAAGGTTACCTCAGTAGCATAGTGGTACACTTTGATTTTAAGTGCGGAGGTTGCAGGTTCTATTTCCGCTGAAATTCCGTATTAATTGCTGGTTTCCGGAAACAAACCAAACCAACATAAAGGTGTGAAATAGTATATGCCAACAAATAATAATATTTTTTGATTAGTTCATTAAAAAAAAAATTGAGATAAATAAAAGAATACTAAATAAAGCTCAAATTAGAATCAACTTTAAAGCTTTTATGCTTATTATATTTTTGATAATAATTATTGAAATAATATCAATAATCTTCAACATAAATTTTAAACAGAAAGTAAAAGAATAACGGTCACAAACGAGACTCGAACTCGGAACCTGTACTATATCTGGGAGTGATGCCTCTGCCAATTCAGCCACCGAGACCTTATAAGAAACTGGCATTTTAATCGATCTCATACTTAATTTTAAAAAAATAAATATAAATATTCTTTAATTAATTTTAATAATTTTCAATTTCTTACGATTTGGGTGCCATCTCTGTAATGGTATAAATCGAAAGAAATTGAAAAATAATTTTAGAATTAAGTATGAGGTTGATTAAAATGCCGGTTCTGAAGATTATTGATATTATTTCATTAACTAATATCAAAAACATAATTAAGCATTATGCACCTCACTCTAAAACATGTTTCGTACATTTTGTTATCATTTGTTATTTGAAACTTTTTTTGAATCAATATTTTTCCCACAGGGCTGTTTGGAAAGTCTTTATGAGGAAAAGATGAAGTGAATTTGAATCTAAAAGAGGTTAATGTTTTGCATTCCAAAGCTGAGCTGTTGAACACAAGAACCAGTCATAGAAGCGATCCGTTCTCAAGTGGCGAATGTAGACCGTGTAGAAATGTTGGACGCAAGTTTGGCACGTTTCTCGGCTGTGCACCTGTGCAAAGGGATCACTGACACAACTTCCTCGGAGCAACTTCCATTGAAATACCGGTAGAACAAGGAAAGCATTCACACCTGACGTCTGTGCTCCAAAAACTGCAATCGCATTGAAGATTTTGTGTTCATTCCCATTTTTTTTTTCAATTTGTGATAAAGGTTTTTATGATTTCTATAGAGTAAATGCGAAAACAATATTTTGAATTTTGTTTTTTTTTTTTTTTTTTTTATTTCTTAACTTCATGTTTATTTACAAAAAGTACATACATTGTCCTCCACGCTAGGAGTTCACCTGTGATGTGGAGGACATTTTTCGAATTGCATGTTAAAACAATTTAAAATATAAAAGATAATCTAAAAAGAAAATAATAAGATAAAACAAGATAAAATAAAATAAAACAATTTAAAATATAAAAGAAAAAACAAAAGAAAAAAATAAACAAAATAAAACAAGATAAAAATAAAATAAAATAAAGCCACTTTAGGATAAAAAAATTACAAATAAATAAATTTCCTAGTAGCACTATTATTATAATAGTGTATAATTAAAAACTAGGAGGATTTTAACCAGTTCCAAACATGTTTATTGTATTGTGTAAGTGTAGATGTTTTGATTTGTGTAGGAAGAGAATTATAAAGTTTAATAGCCTGGTATCTGTAATGCTTTTTGTCCAAAGGATGTGTATGTTTTAGGTATTTGTAGTTGATGTGCATGTCTTGATCTAGTGTTGCGAGTATTTTTGTGAGGTGACAAACGTATTTATATTTTTGTAAAGGAAAGTTAGTATATGTTTAGAAAATATTTTTTGTATGGTAAGCACTGGAAATTTTTGAAATATGATTGAGGTCGGTGTTTGTATCGGTACTTTAAGTATTACTTTTATTAAGGTTTTCTGGGCTTTATACAGAGTTTTTTAATAAAAACTTTATTTGCACAGCCCAAACAATAATGCCGTATTCCATAATGGATTGGGCTAGTGCAAGGTATATGTTTTTATATCGTAGATGCTTAGAATATTTCTTAGGTTTTTGAAAAGTGGATTAATCGGTTAAGTTTTTGCTTTTTACAGAATTAATTTGTCTATCCCATTTCATGTATTGGTCAAAGTGTACGCCGAGATATTTAATGGTTTCCGTGTGTTATTTGGGGACAGTTGCATAGGGAGTGTGCTGGGTGACAGTTATGTATTTTTTAGGTTAATGCATTGGGAGGGTTGGCCTCTCGAGTCAATGCTGAAAAGTTATGAATTTAGTTTTTGGGATATTAAGAGTTAACAAATTTGAGTCGAGCCATTTTTTTTGGTGATTCTAAGACCGAGTTCTTTCTTTTTTTGCTTAGTGTATTCCAGTCTGTAGCTTTAAAGAGTAACACAGTGTCATCAGCGAAACTTCTAATTTCGCCATCTATTTGGAGGTGACAAAGATCGTTAATATATATAAGGAATAGAATTGGACCAAGCACGCTGCCTTGGGGTACTCCGTAAGATACTTGTTCCGTGACACTACTTATGTTTTTTATTGAAGTATACTGAGTGCGGTTTCCCATATAGCTTTTTTAATAGTTTGAGTTTTGTTCCCATGATTCCAATATTTTGTAGTTTTGTGAACAGTTTTTTGGTGGTGTATTGTGTCAAATGCTTTTGCGAGATCTAGAAATATACCTAAGCATTTTTCCCTGATCTATATTTGTTTTAAGAAGTCAGTTACCGAGGCTAAGGCATGGGAGGTGCCCATATTTTCTCTGAAACCGAATTGATTGGGGATAAGACATTATTAAGGTTGAGAAAACTTAGAAGATTATTTTTTATATGTTTCTCTAGAATTTTTGACAAGGTGTTCAAAATTGTGATTGGTCTGTAGTTATTTATTTCATCCTTGTTTCCTGCGTTTTTTGTGGATTGGTATCACTTTGCCTGTTTTTAAGATTGTTGGGAAGATGCCTTCTTCAATACATCGATTTAGTAGTTTTGTTAGAGGAATGTGAAGTGTAGATTTTAGTATTTTGAGTGTAATTGGAGATATTTTGTCACTGCCCTGAGAGTTTGTGTTTTTTAGGTCGTTAATAAGTTTTAGTGTTTCCGATTGGGTTATGTATGGTATTTTAAAGGAAGAAATACTGTGTTTTTTAAGGCGGTTAGAGGAATCTGGGATGGCTGTGTTTGTAGTTATTTTATTTGCTAAAATCTTGCCTACATTAGCGAAGTAATTATTAACAAAATTACATACTTTCAATGGATATTCTGATATTTTAACAATCTCGTTGTCTATTTTAATTTCGTTAATGGGATCACTTTTGCTAACATTAGTGTGGGATATTTCTTTTAAAATTTGCCATAGTTTTTTGGGTCTCTGTTGCATTTATTTATTTTATTTTTATAGTATATTTCTTTTGATATTCGTGCGAGTCGTGTGCATAAGTTTCGATATCGTTTATAGAAATTCAGCAGATAAATGTCATATGGGTTCGATTTACTTTGTTTGTGAAGTGCATCTCTTTTTCTAAAACTTGTTACTAGTCCTTTTGTTATCCAAGGTTTCATAAAATTAACTTTGGATGGTGATTTTTTGTCGTTGGTTATAGTATTTGTGTTATATTCTTTTCTTGAATACATTCAACAAAATTTGACCATGCATCGTTAATGTTTTTGTTTTCTATAAGTTTTTCCCATTTTTATTTAAAAGTGTATCTTTCAGTTTAACAAAATCAGTTTTGTTGTAGGTTGTGGTGGTTTTGTGAGGTTTGACATGCAAATTATGTGTAGTGTTAATATTGAGGATGAGTGTATAGTGGTCTGTAATTGTGGAATGGTGGATATTGGATTGGTACAACCGTTTCGTTTTTAGCATTATATGGTCAATACATGTCTGGGTGGGTGATAAGTTATTTTTATTGAAGTTGACTCTTGTTGGTTCATTGATGGTGCTAATGAATCCATGGTACAACATTAGGTTTAGGTAATCGTCACTTTGTGAGTGCTTTTGATTTATTCGATAAGATGTTTATGTTCATATCTCCTATTAAAACACACGTTTTTTTAGTTCTTTTTATTTTGATTAGTTGATTGTCTAGAGATCTTAGAAAAGGAAATATGTTTTTTATAGAAGGTGACCGGTACATAGCTAAAATGCATATTTCATTATTGACCATAATTTCAAGGCAGTTTGTGTCTGTAATGTTAAGCTCTGTTATTTTTGTCTGTAAATTTTCTTTGCAGTAAACTACGATGCCGTCATTTTGATTTTTACTGTTATTTGAGTGTGTGGCTGTGTAATCAGGAATTTGTTTTGTCGTGTAGTTTTATCTAGCCAACATTCTGTGAGTATTATCACGTCAAATTCTGTGCCTAATTGGTTAAGTAAAATGGTAAAATTATCAAAAATTTTTACGTGCGTATGTTTTGGTGTATTATTTTTAGTTGTGAGGCCATTTTTGGTGCGATTATAAACATACAAGTGTTCAAAAGAGTAATTTAAATCCAATTTTGCTAAGTCGTCGGAGTGTTTGATGTAAATTATTTTATGAAGTTCGGCTTTCCGCGCCATGATTTTTTCCATCCTTAGCCCATATAAACGCATATCCCATGTTAAGTGCTTGTTTTTTTTGCCTTCCATAGAAGTTCCTTCGTATGGTGGCAGGACTTCGTTTATGTATATTTTGGAAGTTGATCCGGTGGTTGTAATGTATTTGACTTCTTTTTTTTTTCGACAACAATTGTTCGCGCACTGTTGGGTTATTAAATTCCACTCTAATTTTTTGGGAGGATCCATTTGTTTGATGGCCGTTGTTGCTGCAGTCGGTCCTCCCGGTTGTGATTTGGCAAAGGTCGGTTTAATTCTGACAGCCTGCTGTGGGCGTCATCCGGTCGAATTTGGATAGCTGCGGTTTCAGCGATAGTCCTCAAGATCTCGAAAGACGATTCCCATCTCTAACGGGGACTCCAGAAATGTCCAGAGAGTCCGACATCATAATGTGGTCACAGTCAGCGGCCCGTATTTCCAAGTTCTTTATCAGTAAAAGTTTTTTCGTCCAGGGTTTTTTAAGTTTTTTCCATGTCAGACAACATTGTTTTTTCGGTGAGCTTTGTCTGCTCTATTTTTATAAGTAGTTCATCGTATTTTTCACAAAGGAAGTTAATGGTTTTTTGTCTTTCAGCCGCTTCTAAGTTCATTTTGCTATAATTTCGTTTTTAAGATCATCAATTTTTTCGTATTTATGTGCAACATTAGGCGCTGTGAGAGTTCTCTATCTCTGTTGAAAGTGTAGTTGCGGGAGATGCACACAGGTTTTTGCGGGATTTCGACATTTATTTTTATTTTATTCGTATTGCAAATATTTGTACTTTCAAATTGTGACAAGAGATGTCACTTTATTTATATTTACACAATTCTTAAAAATTAAAAATAAAAATAAATTAATTGGTTTAAGTGGGATTTGAACTGGGGGCGACCGGGGACCCGATTTGCTCGACTGGCGTGTCTGCGATTTACCCACAGAGCCAAATCAATCTTGCTTTGATACGACAATATGTTTGTTATATTCAAGTATTATTATTAACTTAATTTCAAAACGAAAGTTGTTTCAATAACTTGGTTCAATAAGTCGATACTGTAATAACAAACTAATATAAGGTTTGTATTGTTTTTTTTTTTTTTTGCACTGAATTTATCGTTGCACTTAAGTGTTGTTTTTTTGTGTTGTTTGTTATCATATTTTTCTTCTACTAAATGTAAAAGAAATAAACAAATACCAATGTAAAGTCTGACTATTATATCCATACCCAGTCTACCTCAGCACATACTATTCTATAACAAACCTTATCATTTATCTTTTTAACATTATAAACGATTTATAATGTAAAAAAAGTAATATATTAACTAACTAACTAACCATGGCGCCGTTTCCCCGCAAGGGTGGGCAGAGAGGACGGACCGCCATACAACTCTGTCTTGGCACACACTCCTTGCTTCATTCACATTCATACATCGTCTCATACATACTCTTATGTTATTGTGACTCTTCATATGACAAGACTCAAGTATTTGATTCACTTGATCGTGCTATGTCTTTCTCGGACGTCCTTGACTTCTTCTTCCATTCACTTTCGCATCATATACTCTTTTCACACACCTTTCTTCGTTCATCCGCTCTACATGCCAAAACTATCTAAGCGTCCCTTGATCCTATTCATTACGCTTACATCAGCCTTACATTCTTTCCGGATATCCACATTTTTAATACAGTCATACATGGTTTTACGCACATACGTCTCAGGGATCTCATTTCCACAGCATTCAGTCTATGTTCATCCTTCCTCTGCTAGTTCCATACCTCGCTACCATACATCAGGATTGGAATAAGCACTCCATTGTGGATTGGTAGCTTTGCTTCTTAAATTTTACAATTTCTTTTTTGCGCCAACAGCGTTCAGTCCTCCATTAATCGAGTTTCCTGCATTCACCCTGCTTTTAATATCCTTTTACTATCAGCCTTATCATAAACATACTTCCTAAATACACAAATTATCCACTTGCTCCGAATATTATAGGTATAGTATAAGGATTATGTTAATACTAAATAAAATAAAATCGTATGTGATAGGAAATAAACACTGCCATTCTACTTATTTAACTGTTGCCTTTTACAATTTTCTTTATTAAGAATTACATTAATTTCCGGAAACAATCTTTTGAAGTGGAATATTCATATTCACATAAATACATTTAAATTACACATTCATAACTGTAATAAAAAATATACACACAGAATAACGTACATAAAACTAAGAAAAATAATAAACGTGAGTTATAAACACAGAATCTGTATCAGAAATAAATACAAAAATATGCAAAAACTACAGTGACGATTATGATCTGAAATGTGTTATTGGGCATAAATTTAGTGAGCAGGCTGTTGTCACAATCAGTTACCGAGCCGAGTCCGAGTACAGGGTGACTGTAAATATTATGCAGCTCCTCCTGACACTGCCAATTATCGCATTATGCTGTATGTTGGCCAGTCCACATATTCAATAAACCATGCGCTGTTGACAGCTAAATAAATGTAAAACTAAATGAAAACTTTAGCGCGGGTTCACAAGGAACGATTTATTACTTTACTGAATAGCGCTAGCGTCTAGTCGCCTAGGTCATCTTGGTGGTTACTCATGTAGAGATGAATATTTTTAAATCACTACCTTTAGATAAAGATAATAATTAAAAACAAACATACAAATACATTTTCGTTGAAATCAGTTATGCACATTAATTCTTGCCATAAACAGATTAGGTGAAATTAATTACTTTGTTATTAGCGTATTTTCATATATTTAAATCCATTATTTGTAATGCCCTTTACATTAGACTAGTTTCGGAGAAAACCGTGGCTTCTTCAGGGCAGTGTGAAAACATATTTAAATTTACATATTTTATTGAATGTTATTTACAGCTACTCAAACAATAAACTAACATCTTAGGATCTTTTATTTATTTTTATTTTCGCAGAAAGCAATCACTTTGTGGTTTGACATATTTAATGAAAATGAAATAATAACTATTTTCAGTTTAATTTTGTACCCTGATGATGCTTAGGCTAAGCGAAATCGGTAGGTCATAACAAATAAAATAAAACCTGTGGTCTTTTACAAAGTTATTATTTCATTTCAATTTAACATTTTGACATTCTTTAAATTAGAATTCACTTTAAGGCTTCATGCTTTTTTCATAATGATATTAATCATTGAAATAATTGTAATAATCTTCAACAAAAATATGAAATAGACAACGACAGAAAATAAAAATACTTTGATACTGATCATATTATTTTAATCAAATATCAACACGAAAAAAGGATAAAGCTCTAAAGTGAATTAAGAATCATCATTTAAAACATATAAATTCCAGACTTAGCAAGAAGTCAAAAGACTTTCTGTGAAATAAAAATGGCCAGTTTATCCATGACACCATCTAAGTATACAAATGGTCTCGGTAGAGCTTTGCATACCATTACAAAGATGGCAGCCTATATCGGTGGAAATTGAAAAAATAATATTAATAAAAATGCCAGTTTCTTAGAAAGTTTCGGTAGTGCACTTAGCAGAGACGTTGCTCCGAGCTCGAGTCTCAGTCGCGACATTTTAAAATTTTTTTTAAACTTTTCTGTTTCATATTTTTCTTTTAAGATTATTAAAATAATTTCAATAATTGAGATAATAAGCTCTTTTTCATTTTTTTTTTCAGAAATTAACTTAAAATAAAGTTATAACTCTCCTAGGTTAGAGGTAAGAGAGATCATTTGGAAACAAAAAAAAAGGTTGCTTGAAATGGCTTTAGCAAAATTTATCAGGTCACAATAGTTTGGCACTTTCCTTCATAATTTAACTGAATTGCCATTTCTCATTCTACTCACTGGGTCCCACCGATTCGGGTCAGATGAGAATGATTCGTTGAACTGCATAAAAATAAAACGAAAACTCGACCGTTCGCTTTTTTTGGACTGCCATCAATTTATAGTATTAGAATGAGGATGCGAAGATAAACCTCTTGAACTGGATCAACGCTTCGGGAGATGTCAAATGTCAGAAAGTGACCAATGAAATTGATCTAATAAACATTCCTACCGCAGTAAACACATCACGAATACCACTTTACCAAGATGATACAATATTATAAAGGGTTGTCACTAATTTATTTAAGCAAACATGAAACAGAAAAAGCCAGAAAATAAAAAGACAATGGTCACAACCGAGACTCGAACTCGGATCCTCAATTCTATCCGGGAGTAACGTTTTTACTAATTCAACTATTGGGACCTTCTTATTAAGAATTTATATATTTTTGATTTCTTTCGATTTTTGTTTTTTTTTATTTCAAAGATGGCTCCCAAAAATCATAAGAAATTTAAAACAAATAAAATTCATAATTAATAATGAAAATATGAGATCGATTAAAATACCACTTTCTTATAAGGTCCCAATGGCCGAATTGGTAAAGGCGTTACTCTCGGATATAGTATAGGATCCGAGTTCAAGTCTCGGTTGGGACCAAAGTTTTTTTTTTCTGGCTTTTTCTGTTTCATATTTATGTTTTAGAGTATTGGTGTTATTTTAATTATTGAAAAATGATAAGCATTTATGCTTTTAAGTTATTTCCAATTTCAATTCATTTAACTTTTTTTTTAAAAGACTGGACTTGAATTTCTCCTACTTACATCATTATAAGCTAAACATGTTGCTTTTGCGATAAATGAAAGACTTAGCTAGCATGTTATTGTAGCGGCAACGTTATGACAGTAAACCTGAAGAATTTGTACACTCGGCCACTAATCGGTCAAATGAAATCGGGTAGGTACTTAAATACGGTTTTTTTTTGATGTGTTAATACTTATTATAATCAACCATTTCCATACCAGAAGTCTGTTTATTATTACTTATTTTACTGTGTAATTAGATTAAATTCACTAGAATCGGGAGGTAGAGCTTTAAAAATAATCGTAAATATCGTCGTTAGCGAAACTTGGGTCATAAATATTTAACTGTTTAGTTTTTTTTTCTACATCGAACGCTTTGACTCTTGTTTGATTCTGAAAAAATTTGCGACCCTTCAGCTATCTAAAGTATATTTAGCAGAGCATTTGAGACAAAGCTTGACTAAAGCAACACAAGTTTTTGACTCTTTTTGCTTTGGGAGAAAAACAAAGCATTCAAACTCTGATACAAATATTTTCTATGTTATTGGTGGAGTTATGCGGCAACCCTATATATGATCCAAAAATGCCACGGATAATGATCTATCAAGGGTCCAAACAAGCATTTTATTACCGCGCTAGTCCGCGTCACTTTACGACGTGATGCAACTAATTTTACACCTAACGATGCAACATTTTACTGACAACGTCCCATCGTAGCGCCGTCAACATTCTCGAGAGACTTTTATGAGCATTGTCGAATTGGAGTTTCAATTGCATTATGAAGTCGCGTTAATTGTAAATAAATAGATTTTATTTGAGTAGATTTATTACTCCAACCGGGTAAATAAATCATCATTAAACACGAACGTCGAACTCGAATAGATAAAGAGAACCTTATTTTTATGAATCTTGGTGCATAGTTTGTAATTTATTAAATGACGCTCTTATGGCAGCTGCAGAGACATTTGTGTAAGGTCAATCAAAGATAATAATGATTACCAAAACGACTGGCAGCACCTATTTTTCAATTTGATAAACAATTTTCGAGGCATGCATCGAGCCCAGATTTTTCCTAATTTTAACACTTCCCAACCTCTCTTTTTTAATTCTTAATCTCTTTTCGTTCTTACATTCGCACGTAAAATCTGCCATTAAAAAGGGAAACATCATATTTCGACACAATTTGCGAAATTTCAAATTTTAATTAATTTAAGGAATTAATGTTTTTTTGTAAATTTGTCCAGTAGTTCAATATTAGGTTTATATCCTGTAACCTCATAAAATGTTATCATTATTCTTTAATCACGTTTTTAATTGGCGTTTTATCTCTTTCAATTCATATTATCTGTCTCTTTCTCTCTGTTTTGTTTTTGTTTTAATTTAAATGTTATTCTATGATTTCTCAATGTTTTGTTATTTTTTTTTCTTCCTCTATGTATATCTACCCGCACACTTTGTTTTTTGTCTAGTTTAATTTTGTACCCTGATGATGCTCACGCTAAGCAAAACAAGTCGGTCACAAAAATTAAAATAAAATCCGTCTCAAAGTAATTTTTTCATTTCTTTAAATATGTCAAACCACAAAGTGATTGCTTTCTTCGTAAATATTTTATTTATTTGTTTAAGCGTCGTTGTTTGGAGTGTGCAGCACACATTACACAGCCCATTATAAAATAAATGCTACTGAAAAAAAAAATAGTTAAAAACATTTTGAAGACTTTATCATTTAAAAAACAAATTATTGGTTCTTGTTTCATGTCTAACTACAGTAACATTCATGCAAAAGCTGCCAATCATTAATATCAGATCACCACATGCAAAATGTTGCTCGAACTATGAAGTTGTTGCATTTCCTTGAGACCAGTGGCTCGGTGCGCAAAGAGGATAGTAAAGCTGTGGATTTGGCGTTTTGTAAAGATTGTCGAAGCGCTGCAAAACCCACCTATCGCGGGAGGTCAAATAGTGGTCTTTATGCGTTATTGTAGTAGATATTCAATTTGTATCCAGCTTATGTCAACATCATACGTAACATATTTTTTATTAACCTTTATCGAAATAAGAATTTTAACTTCAGAACTTCATCTACTCAATAGTGAAATTAAATATTGCACGTTTGACACCTTACTTATATTAGCCATCCCAATTGACAGCTCTGTTGCCTTTTCATTGCGATTTTGATTTTGAAAAAATTATTTCAATCTATCCCAGCTAATTTTTATTATTTCTAATTATGAAACTCCTGGTGGAACCACATTTTAATGATTTCAATGATACCAAATTTTATTCCACGATTTTATATTTAAGACATGACCGGTTTCACCTTATGACGGGCATTTTCAGACTAATACAATATTAAATAAATCTATGGCATATATATACTATTAATGTCCGGAGCGGACGCTTATTGAGTATATCTCATAGTGAACATCTGCGACTTTTTGTTTTATTGCTGACAGAGGCGGCTTTACAATAACATAAGGTAAAACCGGTCAGGTCTTTAATAAAAAAAATAGTCGAATAAAGTTGAAAATATGGTATTATTAAAATCAGCTTATTTTTATTTAATTTATCAGCAAACACTCCGATTTTTACACTTCTGCAGTTAATCTAAACGTTGTTTAATGATTAACAAAATGTGATCTAACATTAATTATCAAATTAATTAGGTACCCCAACCTGTCATGTTGGCACTTAATCATTTCGAGAATAAACCTCAAAACTCTTGATGGCGTGTTAACGACAGCCGTTAAAATATACTGGAAACTTTTGAATCTCGGCCAATTTAAAATAAATTCAACACGAAAAGTCAACAAACATACCTATAATAAATTTGACAGAAGACGGGACCTTGGCTTGTCAATCGATGACATGGGAATGAATATTTATTGAGTGAAATAAGCAGACTTCAGAACAACTCTGTAGTAAGCACCTTTGTGTGTATACATATCTCTGTACTGCTGATGTAGTCGGTATATATTTAACTGCGTACAGATGTACTATGTTAAATACGTATTACGTTTGTACTCTTGCCTGGCACGAGAGACGCCTCTGAACGAATTACTTATGAAAATAATTCAACGTGTCATTAGCAAATAAACGAGCAAAGCTCGCGTGGATACAACCCGACTTTTCGCTGTAAGGACGCACTCGCACTTTGCGGAGAAATAGTTCGTTCTAAATAAGATGTATTTTTTAATAATAAACATAATTTTCAAACAGCTGGCTGCTCGAAAATTATTTGAGGAAAGATTTTGTTTTTTTAGTAACTTTAACAGGAAAAAAAATCTGATCGTCAAGATACTGTTTTATTTTTTTTTATGACTTCACAGAAAGCCTTATGGAGAATTTCCTAGAAGTTTTGTGGAGGAGTCTTTTAATGAGATAAATAAGTGAACTTGGGTCTTGATTAGACTAATTATAAATTTTGATTTGAATAAGTACCAACTTCAAATAAAATAAAATCTCATAATTGCTTACTGATTATGAAACTGAAAATGTATAGTTAAATGCCTTAAGGATTGAAAAATGAAAGAAGAGTGAGTTTATTTAAAAATAATTATAGACTTTCTGTAAAAATATTACATCAAAAATATTGAAAAATAACTTCAACAATATTTTAATATTCGATTTTATATCATGTGATGAACTAACTCAATGGAAATGTATGTGCAAATTGGTAAGAGGGAGGAAACACACAAGCTGGCAGATTGTTACAGAAAATAGTGCTAATAAATGTCGATCAAATCTTTGGACTGTGCAACGTATTGTTAGGCGGAAGGATGTAGGAGAAAAAGAAGAGGGAACTGGAAGATTGGGAAATCAATTCAATCATCACTTTGTTTAGAAAAGCTTTTTTGAATATCTTGGGAAATTTTCTAATTTACGGTTTAAGCAATGAAAGTCTAGTCAAGTACATAGCTAGGGATTTGTTTACTTTATTTGAAAGTAAATACTGTACAAGAGTTTAAACTGTCTAGAGCTAGTGGGGCTATGACATCCGCAATCAGGATATGTGGTGAGGCTGAAGGTAGTAGGGAGAGGAAGGAGGTGGGAAAGATGAAGGTTGAGAAGTATCTGGCTATTCAGATCTGGTAATCAAACACGGCTTAAGCAATTTCAAGCAACGCTTCGATTCTGAATGGTGAATTTTCATCAGGGCGATACTCAAGAGTATCTACCACTATTATCACTATTAATAAATATCTAGGAATATTTCAAGCAAGGCAGCGTAATGATTATGAACGGTTGTCTTTCACCAGAGCTGTTTCGAAATTATCTTTTACGGAATTCTACTGAAAATTAGTGGATTGAAATAATATTCAACATTCCTTGCCGTAGACTCAGAAACAATGAATTGTTGTTCCTCAATCATCACTCTACTAATTATGGGTATTATTCTCCACTGGCCAGAATGTCGAGACTTGCTAACTCAAGCCATGGTCTTGAAATTGTACCAGTCTAAATGATTTTTGCCATTCTTGGTTTTGACTTGAATGTTCTTTCAATTGTATATTTTGTCCTTTTTTATCATTTCTTCATTATATTATTATGAGTGTGCTGTTTTTTCTATTTTGCTATTATTCTATTTCGTGTTGCGTATTTTTTTGTAATTGGACAATAGTCCGTTAGTTTATAAATAAATTATCAAAAAAATAAATAATATTATTTAAAAGCCCGATCTTAAACATGACACATTGTCAATTAATAACATTACTCAACGTAAAGTTGGGTTATCTTTGCGTTTTTGATAATATGTCTCTAAAATGCTAACATATAAATGATGTTTCATCAGTCAATTATTGTAAATAACCTCGTACCATCCCTTTTAATATTTTTTTAAAGTGAATACCGTACAAGAGTCCCAACTATCTAGAGCCAGTGAGACTATGGTATCCCCAATCGGGGTATGTTGTCAGGCTGAAGGTAGTGGGGAGGGAAATGAGGTGGGGAAGAGGAAGGTCGGGTAGTACTTGGCAATTCAGGTCTGGTCACCAAACACGGCTAAAGCTTTTTCAAGCTACGTTTCGATTCTGAATGGTGGTCTTTGACCAGGGCGATACTTGAGAGTATCCACCACTTATAGTGATATCCCAGTGGCGTCCCTGCCCGCGCCTACGGTCGGCCGGTCGCGGGCGGCGGCGGTGACGCGATGACGAACGCGCGCCCGACATGCGATCCGCGACATTTCGCGCCGCGTTTTGCCCGCGACCCAATCCGATCAACTCGCTGCTTTCGCCTTAAGCTTTGCACTTTTGTTTGCTTTCAATAAATAAGTATTAATCCGCGGCAACCTGTTCCAGTGACGGCCAGCGGTAAACGTCCGTTTGCATTCAATTTGCGACTTAATTTATCGCCGCTGCAGTATTTAATTTAAATTGTAAGACATTAAAATATCTGTTGCAAAACTGGAGTGACATTAAAAGCCTTAGCTTTCTACCCTGATACGAGGGTTTTGCCACCAATTTAATGTTTTAATGTTTCCCTTATCTTTAATGCAATTGCATGTACGGGTGTTAAATCTAAAGTATCTAACACTTAATAAATCTAATTAATATCGGTTGCAAAACTATGTACAAAAGTGAAATCAAAAGTGTTTCAACATTTCAACCTAGATGCCAGGGTTTTACGACAAATTAATTTTTTTTTGTACTTTACGTTTCTCTTACCTTTAATGCAAATTTATGAACGTGTTTTAAAACCAAATTATCTAACACATTATAAATCGAATTCAAATATCTGTTACAAAACTGGACAAAGCTTACAAGCTACAAAGCTTATTCATTTTTGCTTTGATGTTTTGCAACAAATTAAGTGTTTTTTTTAATACGTTAATGTTTACCTTTTTTATTCAAAGCAAGACTTATTAAATCTAGTCTAATATGCTTATGTAAATTTGTTAAGTTTTATTAGCAAATACAACAAGAAAAAAAACTCAATCTCCAGGATACATCTCATCTTTTTTGCAAGTAAAAAGATTTGTAAAAAAGTCAAGTAAAAATGCATATTATATTTTATATTAAATGATATTTAATTAAGATAACCCATGTGGAGAGCTGATTCTTTTTTAAATCGTTGCTTTATAAAATAAAGAACACTGCTAGCTTAATAACGAATTATCCTAAATACTTATTAACATAACACTTAACATCCCAAATACTTGAAGTAGACATTAGATATGGAAATTTTTTTCTTTTTATTTTAGTTTGCCCAATTAAATATATTTATTTATAAACTTACGGACTATTGTCCAATTACAAAAATAAATACTTAACACAAAATGCGAAAAAAGAGCAACAGAGAAAGGACAGCACGTACATAATATTTTAATAAAGCAATGACAAATATATACATTAGAAAGAATATTCAAGTCAAAGCCAAGGTCATGTCAAGGTTTTGGTAAAGTCGTAAATAATAACATAATAAAGAACAAATATAAACAATAAACAAGTTAAAACCAAGGTGAAGTAAATGTTTTGGTAGAGTCGTAAAGAATGACAAAAATCAATTAGACTGGTACCAAAAATATCAAGACCATCCCTTGAGTTAACATGTTTCGACATTCTGGACAGTGAAAAATGATATCCATAATAAGTAGAGTGATGATTGAGGAACAACAATTCATTGTTTCTGAGTGTACGGCAAGTAATGTTGAACCGGATGAGTTGCAACAAAGAAGGTAAGTCTTTAGATTTATGCATCTGCTCAGTTAAAAAATATACACACCCAGACAGACATTAAGGCTCACTGTTAAAAGCTTAAAATTACACTAAATCTTTTGAGTAAAATAAGATGATATCGCATCGGTCTTTTTCTAAGAACTTTGGTGGTTTTGTATACCCTATCATTATAAAATATATGTTTTTATAGGTCTCTTCAAGATCCAGGTGCACTCAATATTTTTCATAAAAAACACTTTCTCACAGTGTTCCTAAAAATGGCATTATTTCTTAGGGAAACTTAAAAACCTCCTGTGTTAAGTTAAAATAAAACAATTATGTATTCCTTGCAAAAACTTGCTTTCCAAATTTTACTTGTTAAGTTTTTTTTCTACCACGTGGCTTTGTTGGATATCTCGTTGCCATTCAATCTGACTATTGTTAGAAGAACAGATATTATTTATTTGATTACTCCGGTATTCCTGAGCGGCCGCCTAAGTGTTTGTTCTTAACCATGTACGTCCTGGATATGACTTCATCCACCGTTTGATAATTCGCCATAAAGACAGCACACTTTACGATGGCAGTAAAAAGAACAAATCAAGTGACATTTATAGCAACAATTTCAGAACGCAGCACTAAAATTAATACCAAGACTGACATAATGGATTAGATTATTTATGCGGGCTTAATGTTACTGAGAGTCTTTTGTAATATATAAAAGTAAACTTCGAACTTTTTGTAAATGTTATTCTTATATTACCTTATTTTAAGAAACAACCATGTACCTATTACAATATGATATCAAGACATGTTATTTTTAAATAAAATACATTTCACCCGTATATCAGAAAAAAAATCATAAAACTTGGATATTATTTCCAATCAAATTTGCTTACTAATAAAACTACTATTAAAAATAGGTTTTAAAATCTCAAAATAAAAAGGTTTTATGACGCTAAAACTGTTTTTTATTTTAAATAAATTATGCATTACCAAAATTGACATATTTCAATTACTATATCGTCGCCGGAAAGACAAAAAGGCTGAAGCGCCATTTCAGGAAGTTTACACCAGAGCACTTTAAAGTTTTTTTTTTGTTTTACAATATATTTCATAAGTCTTCAGTACCTGGTTACATTAAAAAAAGAGTTAATTCAGATAAATATTCAAAAAATTAACTCGGATAACTCAATGCTCCCAAAAAGTCTCAAACTGGTGTCCCTTGGGTTAAGCCTTCTCCCAAATGATAAATATTTTTTAGATTTTTGAAGGTCCACAAAAGTCTTGAAAATCAAACGAGAGTCAGAGCATCAAAACTGCATATTATATTATTTAACTCATTTTTGACCAATGTGTCACTTATGCCCTTTTTAAATTCCAGCGACGACATATTGTGAATATAAAACATCAATAGTTTCAAAAACACACTCCGTTTGTGTTTTTCTAGTGTCTTTTGGGCCACCTGCACAGATAACTTTGCAGAACTGCAGAATTTCTGCAAGGTTATCTGTGTAGTCGGTCAAAAGGAAACTACCGAATGACCTTTTTTTAACCGGTAGACTCAATATCTACACCAACTAAAATTTTAACTACACAGAAAGGTATGCCAATCAAATCCGAAAGAATTTATAATTTTTTTGTGTCCCTCTATTTTATTTGATAATTTTTACAGATTTTCGTATCTGTAATCCGTCTTTTTCTCTTTAATATAATTTCAAGATTGATATTTCACGATGTTACTGTTCATAATGTATTCAATATCTAATTCGAAGCATCTATGATTCCGCAACATTGTCGCACCCAATCAAAAACCAGAGTTGTGGACGTCCATAAATATCATTGATGTTGTCTATGAATTCCGTTTCCCACAAATTATTTGAATCCCAGCAGTATTTAAATGAACCACTGGGAACACATTCCTATGGAAAGTTGCCAAGCGGGACACGATAAAGCAAAAAAAACACAATGTTTCATACGTAGTTTCCGAAAAAAAAAACATTAAACTTGTTCCTCCTTATTGCTAAACAAGTTACTTTGTCACGGTTGGAAGAAAAAATATTGCATAAAATATATAATAAATGTAGAAAAATGGTAAAATTAGTATGGGATTTATCGATGCTAACAATATTATAGAAAATACATATATAGTTCACCCAACCAACACGTACTTAAGATAAACCTAGAAATTCTAAACAGAAAAATTAGTGCAAATTTCAAGACGCCAGAACTCACAGTACAATATTTTTTTCTTATTCAGAACAGAGATTTATCTAACAATGGCCAGCAGAAATCAACAAACAAACAAAAAATACCACCCCTACTAGTATATTTCCTTATCCTTCTGTATGTAAACAACTTATTGTTATTTCGTCGAGCACTTTATAATGACTTTCCAGAAAGCCTTTGATACCGTTTTCTACGTTGAAATGATCCTGTTTGAATCAAACGCACTTTTTTACGGCTTCCGTGGTCGAGGGGTAAAACGCTAGACTACAAATTCAGAGGTCGCGGGTTCAAGCTCGGCGTGCGCAAATAAACTTAATATTTTATGGGAATATTGTACACGTTTATGCTTTTGGTAGGTTATAACTACAACTTTAGTCATGCTTAATTGAAAGAATATTATAATAATTAACTTTAAATAATATGTAAGAGACTTAGAAATTTTTAAAATATTGGTTTCTCACCGAGAAAAACTTTTTGTTGTTGGTGGTAGAACCGTACTCTCGGATAAAATAGAGGTTTTAAGTTCGACTTTCGGTCGCAACCCAAACTTGTGTTTCGTGTCTTTTCTGTTTCATATTCTTTGAAAATTGTTAAAACTCTTTTAAAATTTAGTATTGCAATGAGGGTCAAAGCTTTGATGCGTAAATTTACGAATTTAGTGCATGCGTTTCACTTGTGTTTATATCCCCGACTCTTCCTCAGCGCTTAGTAGGTATTGTGACAAATGTAATGTTTGCAACTAATTTACATTGGAAGTTGGAAACGTAATGCATGGCAAGTGCTAACCTAATCTAAGGCAGCCGTGATGAATGGGAGACGGTAGTTTCCTTGGGGATTGCCGTTAGGATGAATTCTACCATCTGTCATAGTAAAGTTGTCCTGGCTAATCGACTATGTAATGTTTTATTTTAAGCTTAAACTTGTCTGATTTGTTTATTCAAACTACCCGTATTTTACAGGCAAGTTTGATCTTAACTATTAAGCAGAACATCAGTTTTTTTGTCGCAGTAAGCTTTGGTGTCTTGATATTTGAACAGTTTTTATGATTATAATTTTCGGGCTTAAGTATTATACATATCCGCCTATAATTTAAATTCAATTACAAGCTATGGAGCTTTGAAATATCCAATAAGATAGTATTAAATTAAACAGAAATTTTAAATTCTCACTTTAAAAAATCTTTCACCCGAATAAATAAATAACTCTAATCAATTCAAAACTTGCGTTTATAAAGCTTTGTTTGATTTACAATATTTTACTCGCGACAGCTGTGTCCCAAGCGTTTGAAGCAAGCTGTGCGTGATGACAGGTGTTGATTCGAAAAGTCCCTACAAATGCTATTTTTGCATTAAGCGATCACATAATATTGCTCAAATGTGTGATCGAAAATGTTGGAGATAAAACTAACTTATGTTCTTAATCGTTTTCTATCAAATTGATAACTTCACAGTATAGTGAATAATTTGCATTTCGAATTGTAAGGTCATTCAGTTTCACCACGTATCATATTGACATAGGTTGTTTGTGTTACATCGTTACTAGTATTCATCTTGAATTCTCGGCATTTGCATTTATTATATGATTCAACCAGTGCGGTTTTAATTCACTAATAAAACGCATGGTCGAGAAGCTAGCTAACTAGAGAAAAGGCAATTTGCATAAACTGTGGCAAAGAAATTAAGCATTCGCAAAACAGAGGATAATAATATAAGGTTCTACCGAGTCGTAACTAACCGCGAAGGTTCTCTGAATCAGATTGTTCCTAGATGCTTTGGCTGCCTTCGGAAATTTACAGGCGTAGCCTTAAGTCTTTAAATATGCATAGGTTGTTGCATTTCAGTAAATAAACGACCTCCATGACGGCTTCCATGGTCGAGTGGTAAGACGCTCGACTACGAATCCAAAGGTCGCGGGTTCAAACCCGGCGTGCGCCAATAACTTTTATTGAATTAATATGTGTCATAACACATTTAATTCAAGTAAAAATAAAAAAAAAAATATTTGCGGCACGTTCCAGAGTGGTAGATACTCTTAGTATCTCCCTGGTGAAAGACCACCATTCAGAATCTAAGCGTTGCTTGAAATGGCTTTAGCCGTGTTTGGTGACCAGATCTGAATAGCCAGGTACTTCCCAACCTTCCTCTTCCCAATCTCCTTCCCCTCCCCATTACCTTCAGCCTCACAACATACCCCAATTGGGAATGCCATAGTCTCACTGGCTCTAGACGTTTGGGAGCAGTTGAGACTCTTGTGCGGTATTCACGTAAAAAAAAAAACAAACTTACAAAAACCTTAAAAATAAAATACTTTTTTAAAAAACATTTATCTGCACGGTACCAGGACGCGAATCAAATAACACTTTAATTAAAATAATATTATATGAATTCCGCTCTAAGCGTAATTTATTTTTTAATTCCCATCTTTCCTACATCTTATCTCTTTTCCCTCCCCACGTCCTTAACAACACACTTCTCATAACGTACATCATACTAGGAATGTCAATGATGCCATAGTCCCCCCACTGGATCTGGATAGGTGTACTTTCTTATGTGGTAACTACATTGATAATAGCTATATTTAAAAAATAATCACAAATCTGATTTGTAAGAAAACAATCAAATTTATTCAGCTTTTACTACATCGAAGGCGTTTTAAAGATATCTGATTGGGAGAAAAAACTTCCTATTTTAAATATATATTCACTCTAACTCGTTCTCTTGCTACCGTCATCAACTGAAGCAAGACAGGATAATGGATGAACCTCAAAACCGCGTTCTTAAATGACCGATTTTGTAACGTTGGCAGTTCAATGGCCGTCATTTTCTTAAAAAAATATTAATAATCTAGCAAACCGATTCTTTTTAAAAATAATTGTTCAGCGGCCTTGAGGTAAAGTTTATTACTAGACAACGCTATAAAAATATTATAATAATAATGGGGTTATTCCTATAAACCGCTTAGAAAGTTATAGAGGGTACCTATAACTCATCGGTTACTCAAGCATTTTTTTCTTAAATACATGACACTCCAACACAGTTAATACAAATATAATAAAAAACAATAAAACATGACACCTATCGCCATCTTATATCTATTTATAAACTAACGGACTATTGTCCAATTACAAAAAATACACGTAATGGGAAAAAAGAGCAACAGAGAAAGAACAGCACATACATAATATTATAATGAAGCAGTGACAAAAATAGGACAAAATATACACAAGAAAAAATATTCAAATCAAAGCCAAGGTCAAATCAAAGTTTTGGTAGAGTCGTAGAGAATGACAAAAATTATTTTGATTGGTACCAAAAATTTCAAGACCATGGCTTGACTTAACAAGTCTAGACATTCTGGACAGTGGAGAATGATACTCATAATTAGTAGAGTGATGATTGAGAAACAGCAATTAATTTGTTTCTGAGTCTACGGCAAAGAATGTTGAACTGGGTAAGTAACAAAGAAGGTGAGTCAATTATACAATAAAAAAGTTTGAAGATGCAAATTAAATCAATGTCTTTCCTACGATTTTCTAATGAAGAAATTTTCAATGATTGTTCAATTTCATCATATGAATAATCGCCTCTTTCTCGCCCTTTATAACATGTATCGAAACATTAAATCAAAACAGTACAATTAGCTAAAACGATCATATGTTTTCTTGATACTTGAACATTTCGAAAAATTCAGATTAGGTTAGGTTTACAGAAAACCACCTTTTTAGCTTTAAATAAAATAATATTATATACCGGTTGTTGGATTCTGCTCATAGAAATCCTGCGCTAAGATGGTGATTTATATCGCCCGCATCTCGGCTGAAAATACTCCGCGTTATTTATGGTTGCTTTATCTTTATAACCACACACCGCTTTTGCCACTTCTGCAATGCCACTCGTACCCTTCACACTCTGCAGCTCTGCAGCAGGTGACGCTTTTAATAGCCGGGGCCGAGAGGAATCATTCATAGTTATAGCACCGGAATGAAAAACTTCCTGGAATCACGTTTTGAATAGGAGCACTATATTTATTATAATAAAATTGCAAGATGAAATTATCAAATACTGCATTTTAATGCGAGCTCTGGACTAATTTCAAGAAAAGTAGCATGGAAAGGCTTCGGGCTCAGTACAATAACGCCTACCGCATGAGGTTCAGTCTTCACAGGCACTGCAGTGCTTCCGGTATGTTCATCGTGAGGCGTGTTTCCGGATTTGCATCCCTTATGAGAACCAGGGTGGCAGGAATGAGGGAAAGGATCAAAGGATCAACTCTGGAAATGACCTCATCATGGAATCCCTTCAGATCTCGAATTTTAGTATAGAAGCTCATTGGAGTAAGATATTGGCCCCATCAATCTCAATGCTGCATTGGTAGACTCCCTCTTGATGGCCTTCTATAGACATGAGATCTCGTATCCTCTATTAATAATTTTTACATTAATTTTTTCTTTGAATCTATGTTTTTTGTTTATTATTGTGTAATATATGTATTACGACTTTAACTTTTATTTTATGTATTGTTATCAATTATGGAATGTATTGCATTGTACTACTTCTGCATACCTGATGTTAAAATGATGAGTTCGAATAAAAACTTCACATAAAAGAAAGCGATTTTTTTTTCAACTAACAAACTTATTTTGGATAATGTATTTAAAATAGGTTTATAAAGTTTCAATTTGACCAACTAACCATCATACCTTTCCCCCGCTGGGGTAAAAGGAGAGAACGGAATGCCTCACAACTCTATTTTTGCACATTTTCTTTGCTTCATTAATATTCATACATCATATCAAGCACTCTTTACGATTGACTTGGTTGTGTCACGTTTAGGGGTGTTCCAATTTTTTCAATTCTCTTGCGTGTCGAAACATCTAATCTTCCCTTTCTTAATATTGTTGATTTCACTGTCGTCGACCATGCAAACTTTCCGATCTCACATTTATGATTACCAGTTGAAAAAAAGTTCCATCGTCCTTAGTTCCTCTTTGAACTACCTGCACAGATTAAATGGAAAATCTGTAATTTTAATTAGGAGGAAGTATGTTAGTACACATTATCCATTTAGAAATTCTATCATCGTATGAACCTTCCATTTGATACGTTTACGACCGACAGTTAAGGCGAGATGTGAGAATGGAGTTCAGATTGTAGACGTTGATTGACAAGGTATTAATATTATTGTTTTCGTCACTTTTTGTCGCCATAAAAGTTCTTTAAATATACTTGAATAGACACACGCATTAAACTTTATTTAATTGTCTGTTGACACGAGCCGTAAATTAAGGTAATTAATTTTCTATTTTTATATCCACACTAATGGAAATTGTGTTTTGAGACTTGTCTTTTTCATGTTTGTGGGTTTATTTCTTGTCGACTTTCTCAATAAAATTTAACGAGAATATTTTTTAATCTTAATTAATTCATTTTAATGTTTGGCTACGTCGTCACCTTCTGGGTTGCTGTTTGATACGATGTTCTGAACAAAACACTTTTTAGACACAGATCTGTGCATGCGACCAAAACACAAACTATTTTTTTTTTTTTAAAGAAAGACAAACATTCCCGGGTTACGAATAACCTGTCAAAATTTAAAAAATTCCTACTCCCATCATAATAAGCGGAAAATGTTGCCTGTGCAATGATGGAGGACTTAGCTAGCAGAGAAATTGAACCCGGGACGCGCCGGTTGGGAATCCGACGCATTTGTCCACTCAGCTACAAACCGGTCTCAAATGAACAAATGCATTTATTTGCAATTCTACAATATGAACGGAGTATTCATGTATTTATGTGAACACTACACAAATGGACCATGGCATCCACTCGACGACGGCCTTCGTGGTGAAGTGGTTAAGATCCTCAACGACGAATTTAGAAGTTGTGGGTTCAAATTCATTAATAAATTTAAAAAGTACATATTGTAGATTTGTGGCATTCTGATCGTTACGTTCAAACTCACCTTATCCCAGGCCAGGACACTAAATCAAGTTGGTCAAATTTGATCCCTAAGCACATTTAAAGCAATTTCAAGCGTAAATTCGATTCTGAATGATGTTGTCTTACCAGTACGATATCGTAGTGGGTATTGTTCATTTTAATCCTTTGGTTCAAACAATTCCACCTTAACCCAGGCCGCTTTCATGTTTGATCCAATCTCCACTTCTTTAAATAATATTAAATAATGTTTTTCGTATGAAATTGAAGAAACTACATCTGGCCATTTTATGCAGCCTTTATCAGACCAGGAAGTAGAACTTCCTTCTCTCCTGTCATTTGTTAGTGACATTAACACGCTGAATATTGCAATAACAGTGGTATAGCTGCTGTCCGGACTGCATTGCAAATCTGCACAGAATCACAAGAAAACCACAAACACCTCTATGAATAATACGCTGGTATTTATCACTTCTAAATCTACGTGCAGTATAAATTTACCAATCAGTAAATTAATTATAATCCATTCGTCACTTGAAAATGTTACACATTTTAGAGATTTACAAAATTGCTGCGTAGCCGGACAAAATATGAACTAACAATTAAACGAACTGGCCGACGGGGATTTAACGAACATTTTTATTTGTAAATTGTACGATAACATTTTTTTTTATAAGTACATAAAATGCACAATAGTCTTGTTGCACCATCGTCGCAAAAAAAAATCTAAGCAACTTGAACGATTTTTTTTGTGTATGTTTCTATTTCTGAATATAATTATTATTATTTCATTGAAGCTTAAAGCTTTAATGATTTAAGTTCAAATTATGCAAAGTTACTATTTCATTTTGATTCATATTCAAATTGTTGACATTTATGAAACATAAATACAATTACGCATTAGAATGACCCTTTTTTTTTCTTTGAACTCTTTTTAAAATAACTTTTGTAAATCCGAACTTGTTACATCAGTGTAAAAATAGAACACATTTTCTATTAAAATACGTCTTTTCAAATATATTTCTTCATTATCCAACCCTTGCGTTACAAAAATATTTTGTAACAATATAACAAAAGCTCCAAGTCTACACACGTTAAAATTAACTCAGCTTTCAGAATCACCATGACGTCAATTAAATAATTATTTTACTTATTTTTACGTTACATTTCATAACGTGTTATATTTTTGGCGAGCTTTAATTAATTGCGTGATTGAAAGCTTGTTACGTTTCATCATAATAAAAAAAAACCCTTTTGTTGTATTTTTGAACCTACACAAAAAAAGTACAGTTACATAATTGTATCGGGGCATGGTAACCATGAAAGGTTTCTCGTGTTTCAGGGGTGATTTTATATTGCTATGAACCAAAAAATAAGCTTTATGAAGCGGTCCGACTTGAGAGTAATAACGTGACCGTATTTTTTCATAAACAGCGTGAATTTAAATCACGTCATTCAAATTATTCGATGATTATGCATATGGATGCTGTAAAGTGTAGTGATCTGAACTTATTTCTAAAAAGGCTGCTTTTGTTGAAATGTAAGCAAAGTGATTCACACCATTTTAAAATTACTTTATACCAACAACAAAAAATGTATTAAAATTGGTTGTATTTAAAAAAAATGAAAATACTAATATAATCAGTACAAATATGAAAGATTGGTTAATGTTAATTTATAAAATGTTTAGTTTTTTTAATAGAATAGACATTAAACCTTTTAATATTCGATGAAGCAAAAAAAAAGGTGAGCTCTGCAGACATTATATTCTGTATGAGATTTCAGGGCAAATGTAGTTATTTTTTTGTAACATCTTGAACAATGGTGTTTTGTGATATAAAATCAACCATTAAAAATAAAACGAAATATTGTTTATTCCAGCGCTCTCGAGGTCATATTTCACAAAAATGGCGCTATGTAAATAAGTCAAGTATCATTATTTCAACTGTCCAATAAGAATAAGATTTCGAACCAAGAGTTTGAAATTCGGCCTTAGCCGTAACTAAGGTAGGTTTATGAAAAAACCTACAGCTGATGACTGATCAGCTTTGTTTTTATAAAACACATGAATACACACGAGGAAGAATAGGACTATTGATTACAAAAATCATTACTTGTACCGGTGAAAAATCACGGGATGTAACTTGACTTGCCAAAAACAGAAATTAAGTTGCTTTAATCCACCCATTTCAAATAAAGAATATAGTCTGCTAAAATACATTAAAGGTATGTATTTTATTAGGTAGGTAAAGATATGATTTTTTTTTTTAAATTGATAATTTTTAACACATCCACCAGCTCCAATTTTAAAAAGTTCACACTCGTACGTAAGTGCGTGTTTCGAACGTACTCACAAAGGAAATCATGCTGTTTTTTAATCAAATAATTTATTAGTTCGCAGTTTTTATTTTTGAAAAAATTACAATACTAAATATAATCCTTTTGTGAAAATATTTCGACTGCCGAATGAATCCACGTCTGTTAATTTAGAAATATTTTATTGTTTTATGAAGTGTTTAAAAATCAATTTAATAGTATTCAGAGAGCTATTATAACATTTGCGTTTTATAACCGCTTTCATATACATACTTATCAAATTAGTTTTTTTTATGATAATCATTAAATGTTCAAATGTTTGTATCTATTACGAAAGTAAGGTATGTGTCGACTTGAGGAAGTAATAAAATTAAAATCTACAAGAATGGCAACTTACAGATAATATTATTAGTAAAAGAAACATCAAATTTCAAATGTAACTATCAATTTGACACATTTAAAAACAGTTTAATTGCCAGGGATATCTATTACTTGGGACGTTTTAAGCTGATTTCGGGTTTACTACCGAATCAAAGTGTGGATAACTTTTAATGAATTAATAGAAATATTGTATTACTTATGTTTGTAATGCAGGTACCAGCATATATCTGGTTTTTATTGAAGTTGATATAAAAATATGTAAATATAATACTAAAACATCTACACGGTGAACTTTAGTTTTAAATTTGGAGCAAGAAAACTAAATATTATTTTTTTATATAGAATGCCAACATTAAACTTATGTAATTACGTTATTTTTTGTTTAGTAAAATACAAGGTTTAATTTTGCTCTTTGTAAATTACTGAATCGCTGAACAGGTAGGAGAAGGAAGAGAGACTTGATGCCTCTTTTGTTTTCTGTGTAAAGTATTTTCTCAAATCGAGATGGCTTCACTATATGTGACGTCATCGGCTACCGGAAGGCTGATAAAACCTAAGCGCAATCCAAATACAAAGTTTGGAGATCGCGCTTCCGGAGTATCGTAGCCTAAGGGTTTGAATAATCTCCATCCCGAACTAAAATGCACAACGAGCCCAATAGAGTTTCGGTTTAAACTAAAAACTTACCTTTTCAGACTCTCATACTTTCAAATTCAATATACCACTCTCGTGTTGTTTACTTTTCTAATTATACTTATTTTTCTCAAAATTTTTATTCAGATTATAGTAAGTAGGTGAAATTTAAAGTGCAAGTTGTCTGCCGACTTATGGGTAGTGTCGATGGAAGCTTTTTGTCATAATTAATATTTTATTGGGCGACAAATCACCTTTAGGCATATAAATTTTAATCAAACCCTCGTACTGTTCTACAAATTTTGAAAGCTCTTTATGATTTTCCCTCTCACACCCCTCGAAAAATAATAATAAAGTAAAAAATAAATAATTTTCAGCAGGTTAATTTAGTTTATATTTTGATCATGAAATTTGAAGCTAAGAAATATTAATTAATTCATCTAGAAACTATGTTTGGTGGCGTGTCTGGTGCGTATTATTTTATTAGAAGCAAATGGTAATCGATTGAATTATCGTTTTTTTTTTCAGATGGAGAAATAAAAATAATCAATAATCTTTGAATCAGTTCGGGAATTAGAAATGAAAAAAAAGGCAATTAATAAAATATTATTAATTGCCTTTTTTTCAACTAATATTAGTAATAAATATTTAAGTGTTTTGTTCTACCCACAAAACATTAGTAAGATTTATGTCTTAATCAATTCGCAATGAAAAAATAAATGAAATACGCGTCCGGTAATAAAATAATATAATCAGGAAATGAACATGATTTTTACTGAAAAAAAAAGATTTGTTTACAATACCGTCCACTTCATTACAATCCAATAAATCCATTCCTGTTTTGACTATTGAAAATGTGTTTCGAAACACTTATTCAAATGTTTTTTATGAGTTAAATCGTTCTAATTAAGCTCGATCAAATCAATTTTCCCCATAAATAAATTCAATCTGTACGTAATATCACTATAAAAATGACACACTTGCAATTAAAACACACACTCACGTTTATCCTTCGGGCACAATAACAGTGATTATTACCTCTCGAAACTGTGATAAGTTTAAGTGAAATATGGTCACCCTTCATTAGCGGCACAATCAATAAACTCTTGGCTTATATTTATCAAAGTTTCATTTCATTAATTTTTCGGAAGCTGAGATAACTTGTCGTAAGTTATGCATCCATAACACGCTCTTTTGAGATTCGGTAAGAAGACATTACATTCCTTGATCTAGTTTTTATAATAGAATACCGGAAACTTCAAAGGCTTTATTAGATGGTATGCGCCAAGGCCAATGTCCTACAAAATGATGCAAGTGCTAATAGCCGTATATAGTTCTTCGAAATTTCGAAAGATGGTGTTGTTTGAAAGAACCAACCGTCGTTTCCTTTAATAGGCGCTAAGTACCATCGCCAGTTACAGAATATTTATTTATTATCAATAAGACAATAGGCCCTTTATTGTTTTAGAGAGCAGGGCACTTAGGCTATATTGCAGGAACTAGCCACGGAAAATAGGATTTTTCTAAAATTAATCTTTTGATTAATTTTAACTAACTAACTAATCACGCCGTTTTCCCGCAGGGGTAGGCATAGAGAACGAGCCACCATATAACTCGATCTTGGCTCACACTCTTTGCTTCATTCACATTCATACATCGTATCATTCGTACTCTTATGTTATTCTGACTATTCACATGGCCCGATTCGAGTATTTTATTAACTTGATCGTGCCATGTCTTCCTCGGGCGTCTCCGACTTCTTCTTCCATTCACTTTCACATCGTATTTTCTTTTGACAACCCTTTCTTTGTTTATTTGCTCTACATACCAAAACCATCTATGCGTCCCTTTCTTGATCCTATTCATTACACTTACATCAGCCTTGTATTGTTTCCGCATATCCACATTTTTAACACGGTGATAGATGGTTTTACCTCAAATACGCCTCAGAGATTTCATTTCCACCGCATTCAGTTTACTTTTTCTGCCAGTTCCATGCCTCACTGCCATACATCAGGATTAATATAAGCATTCCATTGTGGACTGCTAGCTTCGCTTCTTTGGACATTTTTTTTATTTACGGCAACAGCGTTCGGTCCTTCATTAATGGAGTTTCCTGCATTCACCTTTCTTTCAATACCCATGTTTTAATTCTCTTTCCTAAAATATTTTTTTACTAAGCCACATTACGATATGTGGTTTTTGATTTGACATAAAGATAAATGTTTTCTTTGATGTTTGAGAGTGATTTCAAAATCCCCGCTTTTTTCTTATTGTGGCCCAGGAACAAAGTTATTATGGTTCGAAGACACATCTCTACAAGATTCAAGGGAAACCGGTTTGATCTACTTGAGTTTTTGATTTACTTTGGTTTTTCAATTAATTGGATTTTATATCTTCAAATAAATAAAGCTGATGAGCTCACGAACGGTGGTTCGTAAGTTTTTCTGCTTCAGATATCACTCAAACAGATTCCACTTTTTTGTGTTAAAAAAATAAATGGATTTTCTGCTTTACATTTATATACTAACGGACTATTGTCCAATAATAGAAAAAATACATAACACGAAATAAGGAAAAGAGCAACAGAGAATAAACAGGTCATACATAATATTTTGATGAAGCAATGACAAAAATATACACAAGAAAGAACATTCAAGTCAAAACCAAGGTAAAGTCAAAGTTTTGGTATAATCGTAAAGAATAACAAAAATCATTTAGACTGGTACCAAAAATTTCAAGACCATGGCTTGAGTTAACAAATCTCGACATTCCAAATAGTGGAAAATGATACCCATAATTAGTAGAGTGATGATTGAGGAACAGATATTCATTGTTTCTGAGTCTACGACAGTGAATGTAGTAGTACCTAGATATCAGGTACACACCTCAATGCAATAATATACCAGGAGGGATGGCTTTGCGAAACAGTGAAGTCAGAAACGTTGATTTTTTCCTGACTCAGGCGTGGCTAGGGTTTTCATGAACACACCTTTTTACATCGATACATAGCACATGTTGACATAAAGTTTTGTCAATTTGTACAACCACTTTTTCACAGAATTTTTATCAACAAAAATATAGGATATAACCTCAAAAACCGTTGAGTATGTCGCATAACACAACGTTGTGGGTAGAGTCTCCGGAGACGCGGGAGACGGAAAACATGCTTACATACCTAAAAGTGGTATGTAAGCATGTATATTGTGTAACAACTTGTCTTGTCTCTTTTTTTCTCACGGCTTACGGCGTAAAAACCCAGAGAAAGTTATTCAATTGAAAACTATTACTATACCCTCTGGATTTTCTCATAGATTTTTTAGCAGCTACGACTATGTCCCTCGAATAGTCCTCTGAAAGTGTAATTTTAATTAAATTAAACCATCTTCATGAATATTATTAAGCGCATCAATATGCAATTTAAAAATAATAAATCAATCATTGTGATCAACTGCCTTCATCCGAAATCATTAAATTCCAACATCACGATAGGTGTCGTGGCGGATCAATCTGCCGGCCTGAAAATTGAGACGTCCCATCGGTAGGTGACGCTGTAGCAGTGTGACACTTCAAGCCGCCGCAGCATTCTTCGCTTGTCAGCGGTCAGCAGTCAGCGGCTGTCAACTGCACGCTCTGTCACATGTCACTGGAAAAAGACGATGGGCAGTGACACAATTTCCAACAATTATTCAAAAGAAGTGATTTATCTGCAGAACATCATATACGAGAAATTTATTAGTTATATTTTACCATTAATTAGTTTTATATATAATTTTATTAAATGATTGTGATATCCTAAAAAGCATTATTACATATATTGTAAAGCACCTACTATAACATTTTACTGTTACTTGCATTAAGCTTTTGTGAAAACGCGTAATCTGTCTATCACAAAGATTGTTACTTTTAAAAAACACATGGCTGTGCGAATGCCGAGTCTATTCAATCAGTATTTCAATGAAAAGTACCCCGAAAAACAATGAAAATAAGATAGGTGTACATTGGGTAGGAATACCAAATGCGTGACCAACACTTCCTCGCAATTTACACTTGCCGCATGAAAACTTGTGGCTTTTAAGAAACATTGTTGTATTTTTGTAAAAAGCAATCAGTTTGTGGTTTGACATATTTAATGAAAATGAAATAAGAACTTTGCATAAGACCACAAAAGTATTTTTATTTTTTATGACCGACCGGTTTCGCTTAACCTAAGCATCATCAGGGTACAAAATTAAACTAAAAAATATACATAGTGTCTGGTTATACAGGTTATACTCATGTTATTATTTTATCACGTTCTCAGTTGACGTTTTGCCTCTTTCATTTCATATTATCTGTCTTTTTCTCTCTTTTCCTTCGTTACAACTTAAATGTTACTTTTGTTTTCTTACTGTTCTTTCTTATTATTATATTGTGTTCGCCCTCTGTATGTATGAGTATATTCAACGACAATGTATTTTATTTTTTTAGTTTAATTTTGTACCCTGATGATGCTTAGGCTAAGCAAAACCGGTCGGTCATTAGAATGAAAATAAAATATGTGGTCTTTTACAAAGTTATTATTCCATTTTCACTAAATATTGTTATGCTCAACAGCTCGACTGGGAAACGACTTACCAGCTTTTGTGTTTCCACTCTCTTCAAGATACAGGTTCACTCTTTCCTCTACTTTAAGATTCTCTCCGCACAACATCCTCAAATGCAAGATAACTTCACAATTTAAAAAAAATCATTAGTCAAATATGTATTTTGGAAACGCTTATATCCGAAATGTCTGTATTTCAAGTCTTCGTATGGAAGATAATCTCGCAGAGGATTGATAAAAACAACCAAATAAATCGACGAATGCCATTGCTTAAGATGAAATTGATGAACGCCAAACCAGAGCCCTTAGGATAAAGCTACCGAACATAAAAATTAACATCTTGCCCTTTGAAATTCTGCATTAACGACGTCCCGCCTGAGAAATGTATTCTCGGTAAGAATGTTCAGCGCACTTCAATATGCCTCGGCGTCACGCGACGGCGACACGTTGATGAAAATAAATTAAACGGTTTTAAAATATGTTAACCACGTTATTGATATTGTGTTTCGGGAGTGGACGTTATAAACGGGGAACCCGCACGCGGCTAGGCTGCACGTCAAAGCAATGCGCACGCCATCTCTGCTTAACCCTGAAGATATTGAACCTGCCAGTAAATTAACTGTCAATTTTATTGAAAAAAAATCTTCATTTTTCTCCTTTTCTCGCCTTAAGTAGTTTTGTTCGACTCTTCTTTTATGGACTGAAGCCATGAAAATTGAGACGAGAATTTTCATAAACATAAAAATAAGCATAATTTTTTATTTACACCCCTACGTGTATAGATATATTAGTTTCAGAAATTTAAACTTCGTGTCAATGAGTGTATGAGAGAGTCCCAAAGTAACATGTTATCATAGTCAAACAACAATTCACAAAATAAAAATAAAACCTTATAATATGGATGTTTTTAATAATAATAATAATATTTGCATGACGCTCTTTTTGTGAAAAATCACCTCAAGGGCGCTGTACAGATCTTATTTTCTACTATAAGATATTAATTCCTAGTTTAAATGAAAAAAATATACAGGAACATACTTACCTGGCAGGTGCCATCAGATAGACACAATTATTAACTTAAACACAGATATCTCCACTTTGGGCTAAATTAGTTGTGAATTCTACGAAAGAAAATTTACCTGTATATTTATTAATTACATATTTAAATGCATACGTTTTTTTTTTATTTCTTTCCTTTCTTTCGATTTATACTTTGAACTTCAATTATCTTAAAATAAAGATTAAACGAGGGACAATATCTGTACTACAGGCTATCAATCTATTAATCTTATTTTATAAGGGCCACAATTTTTTTATTACTTTATTTAAATATTTGTTTTGATATTTCTTTCTTTATAATATCGTCGCCGCAAAGGCAATTAAAATTCTCCATCTTTTTTTGTTTTTTTTTTTTTATTATTGTTCTTCAAAAATTACCATCCCGTTAAACTACAATTAAGTAGTTTGACAACAGGATTTTGAATACAATGGAAATACAAAATAAAATAAAATACAATGGAAAAACAGATTATTTTATTGACTATAAATATACATATTGGTCTGTATTTTGAATACACGTCGCCGCCGAAAAGGCATAAGAGCTGAACTACCATTTTGGGAAGTTAAACCATAGCACTTTTAAGTGTTTTTTTTTAAATTAATTTACAATAAAATTAATAAGTCTTCAGTACCTGGTTGGATTTGAAAAAAAAATTCTCAGGTAATTCAATACTCTCACTGAGTTACCTGAAGCGACAAAAATCTTATAAAGTCCCAAACATGCGTCGCTTGAGTCAAGCCTTCTCCCAAATGGTAAATATATTTGATATGGCTGAAGGGCCACAAAAGTCTTCAGAATCAAACGAAAGAGAATTGAATGCATTGAAAGTAAAACTGATCAAAGCTGCATATTTAACACATTTTTGACCAAACTGTCGCTTAAGCCCTTTTGCCTTTCTAGTGACAGTATAATATACTACGAGGCCTGTACCACTAAAAAAAATTGTTTTAAAACAAATTAAAATATGAGCAGTACATTTATGTCAGTGAGTAAGTATATATATTTTTTATAGTATTTATCACCATGTTCATATGCAACTAGTGATTTGCAAGCATTATTAATAGGTCGTTAAAAGACTTCCTGTTCGTAAATAATATTTGATCTCTTCGAGACACTTATATTGCTGCGAAACTGCTTTAAGATGTCACTTAAGAATATTCCAGGGCTTATGAGTAAGTATTAGTGACTTGTCCTTTCACTTAGATTACTAATCGCACGTACGAGTACCTAACACATAAGTTACTAATATAACGTTCACAAATACTAAACCTAGTGAAGCAAGTGACAGGTTTGCCAACTAGAAATAAAACCTTGGTACCAGGATACCAGGAAGTGAAAACGATAAGATTATTTTAGAAATATGCTGACGTATATTGGCTGTCTTTAGCAGTGACAGGGTTAATATTCTCGAGAACACGGTTGAGTAGAGATGCTATAGAGATGCTTTGAGATGATATGAAGATGTTCAGAGAACGCGTCAAACGTGGTGTGACAGAATTAAAAGGGCAGATGCCTAAAAAAAGTTTCAGAGTAGCTACTTCGGATGCTGCATTCTGTATAATAAACCTTCTTACTTTTATCAAAGTGCGATAGCTTTTTACATTGTAATTGTATTTCAGTATCACCTGATGATTGAAATGTGTTATTTCCAAACAAGAATAATTAAAAAATAAACTTGGTCGAAAATCTTTTTTTTTCACAATCTTTTGATAATATAATTCGTAAAGCAGAAATTCTGATTGCGTGAAACCTGAATAAGCATAAAGTCTCTGACGGTGAGCTCTAGCGTCATGAATTTGCACAGATTAGTGCAACTATTGCTTTCCTAGTCTTGATAATATTTCCATTTGGTCAATTTATTTATTTATTAACGGACCATTGTCCAATTACAAAAATACATAACACGAAATGGGAAAGAAAGAGCAACAGAGAAAGAACAACTCGTACATAGTATTAAATGAATGACAAAAATCATTTAGACTCGTACCAAGAATTTCAAGACCATGGCTTGAGATAACAAGTCTCGACATTCTGGACAGCGAAAAATGATACCCATAATTAGTAGAGTGATGATTGAGGAACAGCGATTCATTATAATCTAAAAATTCTCCATGTTTTTCCAAGAAGTCTAAAGGTGTGCTTTTTTTATAATCATACCCCAATGTTTCAAAGCTTTTCGTTAAACAAGCGTCTCTTATATTTCATCGTGTCAAGAGCTTTCGGTGGTCGCCGGACATATTTATTGAGCTTTAAGTACAATAATAAATACTGTTAATTCGCCACGAACTTGGGGCTCGCATTCCAACGGGCGTCGTGTCCCGGAATGTTCGGAGGAAAAGACCCGGAGGAGTTTATCGACCAGTGGAAGAATAAGGGCTTGATTTTATATTGCTGATCCAGAAATCGACAGCTATGCATTTATGTTCAAGTTGTTGTCCGCCGAGACAGCTCCATTTTTATTTTAACGACCGAATACACTCGTTTTCATGTCATAAAATATTCAGTTAATTGGTGCCGTTGAATCAAACATTGGAACTAACGACGAGCTAACTTATAGTACTAAATACTCAACATTAGGTAACTTTGAGCTCTGTCCGGTGTTAAGAGGCATTAATTTGTCGTATGTTTTCACTTAACTCAACATGTAGTCTCTTAACATTAAGAGAATTAATTACCAATAAATTATTTTAGTTATAAAACAAATCTTCTTATAATACGACTAGTAGTTACTACAGGTTCCAATTCGTGTTTTTATACGCATTGAATCAACAAACAATATTTTTCAATTAATTAAATATCCATAATCATTAACGTTGGCGTATTAAATGTTTAATTTCGTAATCGAATCTTCTTGAACTTTTAAAATGTTATTCAAAAATAATGTTTGCAATAAACGTGTCTGTATATAATATATTAAATCTTTTACATTAGAACACAAATTATGTGATCTTACTTTAGATGAAAAAATAACTCATTGGAAATATTGCTTGAACTGATATTTCAAAACTTCGTAGGCCATGACGGAAGTGACGTTTCGACCTGAAAAATAGCACGAAAATGATAGTGATTGACGATCCACCATTTATTAAGACTTAATGATTTAAGAATTATAATAACAATTGTCTTATTTATATAGCGCTATTTTTGTGAAATATCACCTCAAGGGCGCTTTACAAAACTTTAAAACTATCGCTTAATTTACCATAAAACTATATAAATACCTAAAATTATAGCTAACATTACGTTATTGATAATTAGTTATTTAAATTTGTCGCGGGCTGTGAAAAATTGTCGAAATTTTCGTTTAGCTTTAGATCGAGGATTGGGTATTACGGATCATTGCATGAAAACATATTATTAAACTAGTGAGTTTAGATGCTAACGCATTAGCCTAGCTGTGTAAATTAGGGCAATTCTGTTATTTATGGATACGATTTTCTGAAAATATGAGTTATGAGTTTAGCTCTGAACTCTTTCGAGTCTTTTATTATTCTCAGATCATGTGGTAGGCTATTTTATTTTTATGTATAATTAAAACGAAACGTCCAAATAAACAAACCAGTCAACAATGAAGTACTGATGCCAACCCTGGTGTATGGAAGTGAGGCATGGAAGTGGAATAGAAAAGAGGAAAATAGACTGAATGCTGTAGAAATGAGAACCCTGCGGTGTATGTGTGATAAAACTATGAATGACCGTGTTAAAAATGTGGAGATTCGGAAATAATACAAGGCTGATGTAAGCGAAATGAATAAGTTTAAGAAAGGAACACCTTCGTTTGTGCGTGCAGAATGAATGAATGTTAAAATGAGTTAAATATGAATATATTGCGCAATAGTGAATGGTAAAAGGAGTCGGAGACGCCCGAGGAAGACACGGCACATTCAAGCGAAACAAATACTAGAATCGGGCCGTATCAAGAGTCAGAATAACAGAAGAGCATGTATGAGATTATAACATAACACTTCTGTGCGACGAATTCAACATCTGGGAAATAAATACTCCAATGTTGTATATATATTAAGTAGATTGATATCGCAATATAAGTATACCTTAGTGAACATTTTTCTACAAGTAGAGCTTAATTAATTGTAGAAACTATTAAACTCTGGATGTACCTGTTATTCAAAACCTTTTTTTTTATTTCTTGTATAATATTTTTTTCACTAACGAGAGTGTATTGGTTAAAAAAATGTTAATATTTGTGTAAAAAGCCTTTGACGGACGTAAATAAATAAACAGTGTATATTTGTGAATGAAGCTAGGAGTGTGTGCCAAGATAGAGTTGTGCGGTGGTCCGTCCTCTCTGCCTACCCTTCCGAAAACGGTGCGATAGTTAATTAGTTAGTATGAAAAGTAAAAATAATAAAAAATAGTGAAAGAAATAAAATAAAAGAGTTTGTTTATATGAAGCTGGTGAAATCGCTTGTTAATTATTACGACCTCTCTAACGTACCTATTGCAAGAAATAGTTCGTGTATAAAGGTGTGTATTATTATGTACGTAAAACACGCCAATGGTGTCGATACACATTCGAATTATTTATTAGCCATAAATTTATTTATTAATTTAGTCTAACATGTTGTGATCCCAAACGTCCTAACTATAAATCTGAAAAATTACAGCAAATGAGTTTGCTTTAATGAGCAGGAATCTAATGCAACATGTAAGTAAATATGTTATTAAACGGAATGCGATAAATTTCACCTTCGTGTTAGAAATATCATTTTAAACACGTTAAATAACCTGTACAAAACACGAATGTAATCATGTAATGCAATACTACTCGAAACCTGAAAACAAAATTGAATAAAATTTAATCGATTCAGGTACAGATAATACAGATGCAAATGAATATACAACTTGATAGCTGAGCTCATTTTGATTATTGCATCAAAAATCATGATGAAAAATACATGTTTAAATTAGTTGTGATTTAATTACAGTGCACTGTAATGTGAAAAAACTCAATAAACCCTCGAAAAAAAGACAATCTATAGATCGTAAAACTAAATTCGTATAGAAGAGCTAAATCTACATTGTATCCAGAGTGGTAGATACTCTCAGTATCGCCCTGGTTAAAGACTACCATTCAAAATCGAAACGTTGCTTGAAATGAGTATAGCCGTGTTTGGTGACCAGATCTGAATAGTCAGGTACTTTCCAACCTTCATCTTCTCCATTCGATTCTCCTTCCCACTCCTTTTGGTCTCACTGCATATACCAATTAAGGACGCCATAGTCTCACTTGCTGTCCCGACAGTCAAAACAGTTGGGACTCAATATTCACATAAAAAAAAAAATATATATATATTTATAAATATATATATATATATATATATATATAAATATATGATACTATATATATATATATATATATATATATATATATATATATATATATATATATATATATATATATATATGTAGTGGCGATACTTAGAGTATCTACCAGATCTGAATAGCCAGGTACTTCCCAACCTTCCCCTTACCAATCTCCTTCCCCTCCCCAGTACTTTCAGCCTCACAACATATCCTCTTTGGGAATGCCATAGTCTCACTGGCTCTAGACGGTTGGGAGCAGTTGAGACTCTTGTGCGGTATTCACGTAAAAAAAATATATATTTAAATATATATTTATATTACTAGAACAGAAATTAGAATCTCCGAAATCTGTTATTTTAACCCTTTCTTTGCGTAATTGTCTTCCATTTTTCCGCTTTATAACATCATCCGAATTGATCTTGCCATAGACCCACAGGCGCAACACTATCATCTTAATTAATTATGTAAGTAGGTACAAGAAATTGAGAAGATAATAGTGTTCTTATGACATGTTATGTTTGCCTGTGAGCGGGAACAATGAATTCCCTTTTTTGTAATTCCCAAAAGTGATTTTCATAGAGATTAGTACGGAGTCAATACAGGGGATCTATATTCGCAACCCTATTGGGCAACGTTAAAAGGCAGGTCAAGAAAGGGGTTGTAGAAAAAGATTTGTTAATGCGAGCCATGCACAGGCCCGGATTAAATAAGGGAGGAAAGACAGATGCCGGTCGCTTTATTTACATTTTGATTTATAGTGAATAGCGTACAAGAGTCCCAACTGCTCCCAACCGTCTAGAGCCAGTTAGACTATGGCATCCCCAATATTCAGATCTGGTCACCAAACACGACTTAAAGCCATTTCAAGCAAAGTTTCGATTCTGAATGGAGGTCTTTCACCAAGGCGATACTTAGAGTATCTACGACTCTGGATGACAAACATATGAGCCGGCTTACGCGAAAACGAGTTGGAGAAACGAACTTTAAATTTCCTACCCTTTATATACATTTTCTGTTTTGTATTCGATTAAACTTGATCTAATTGACATCCCAAAAAGCTTAAAAATAACAACAAAAAAGACAACATGGTCGCTTTAATTGGATTTAGTTTTCTTCTAAAGAAAGCCATACGAAATGGCATCATAAAATGCAAAAGTGTACCCGATTAAATGCATTTAAAGTAGAAATGATAGTATCCCCCCAAATTGTTAACATTTTAGTTAACATCGTGTTTTTATATATATGTCTGCGATTTTGCACGGGGTCGTTTATGGACAAATAAATTGAAACATAAACATCAAATGGAACCATTTAGAACGGAAGCAGAATGGTTATGCAAAGCTACCTGCCTAACCCGAACAATATATATTAAAGAACTGGAGAAGATAGTATTCTTTCAACAAACTATTAAAAAAGTCACAGCACATCTTTGTTAGACTCATCAATCAATACAATCATTTAATCGAGCGGTTGAATTTGATTGAATTTTTTTTCTTGAATTTCTTTATTTTTTAAAATGTTTTTTTTTTTTTAAATACGAGTATTAATTGGACGTAGTTATGCAGACATCATCCAACCCACAATTTGCCACAATCGAGTTTCACATGTTTTCCTAGAGATAAATGCAAGATTTCTATCTGCTGGAAACATCTAAGCTAAAAATGCAATAGATCTTTTGTAATTCAATGTTTTACTAACCCAAATATCAGGTATTTGACTTAAATTGAAGTTTGAAAACATTAAAATTTAGGATATCATTTTTATAATTACATTGATAGATTATAAATAACCTTTTCATATTAATTATCACGAATAAAAAAACCCACTAATATTCACTTTAAAAATGCCCTAATATGCTTATTTAAATCGTTTTTTTAATTTTTAATACTAATAATTATTGTTTTAAAAAAATAACAAAACCTAAAAATGAAAATGGAGTTCTACTAACTAACTTTAAAACAATAAATTGGATGCTTTTTTATAACTACGTTCAATTCTAAGGTAGGATTTGCCCTCCTCATGAAATTTTCTCTACTGGCTCCGGCCATACTTCCAGGCCTCAGGCTAGTCTATGTTGCTACGATATTTTTCCACGTAGTCAGTCCACCTCTTCCTCGGTCTGCCTTTGGATTTTTTGGGCCCCCACTTGGTTAATATTTTTTAGTGTCCTGTCATCTTTTATTCTTTCCACGTGTCCAGTTGTCGGACCTGCATAACGCTCGGATGGTTTTATGCTCAATTAAATTTTTGAGTACCTTAATTCCGTTTTTTTTTTATTTGGTGGGATAAAAACTTTTTCGTTTTTTGTTTAATGTTTGTAAATTCGGTTTATTTCGTTTTAAGTTGGGTAGTACTTTTGATCTAAAATGTTTAATCAAAAACTTTACATGTACCGATGACCTCTTTTTTTATAAACTCTCATTGAGGGTCAGCACTCAAGAATGGCGCTAAACGTTACTTTATAGCATTCTTATACAAGCAATACTACAAATGATTTATCTGCAAAATTTCTATGTAAAATTTTAACTCTAATTCTTTAAATTATATGTAAAACATACCAAAATCTCAGTATAATATGCAGTTTGAAAACCAGCAAAGGCATTTTTTAAACGTTTTACCTAAAACTCCAGTATGAATTTCATAAAGAATTTAAAAAAAATACCATTTAGGAATTGTATTCACTAGACATTTTTTTAACTATATTATATTATTTATTTTTAATTATTCTCAAATTATCAAATATGGACTTCTATAAACTGAACACAAAAACTGCAAAAAAAATGTAACTCAAGTAAACTTAAATAATCGTTTATTTGGACGTCCCTTAAATTAACCATATTGGCCGCAATATTTTTATGTATTTTATACGTCTGTTTTGAATAATTTTGAATCAATGTCTACAAATTGATCAAAATAAAATATAAAAATTACCGAGGAATTTCTAAAAAATGCTAAAACATAATTCAATTTTGATAGGTGATGTGTGGCGGGGATTAGGATATTGTAAAATATTATTCTGGGGTTGTTAAAAGATAATATGAAGTTTTTTTTAATTAGAGTTGAATAAAAAACGATTAAAAATCTACTACCATCGAACAAAGCAACATTTCCTCAATATTTTCTTCACCATTAGATTTAACACGCAAATAATCGACTTAATTTATTATGCCACTTAGTTCAGTATTTACTGTTACAATTTATATTCATGAGGATATTTTTATAGCCACTCCCTGCTGGCCGTCCTTCGGGACATCTGTAACGCGGGAGAAGCATGTATTCATATTATTTTGTACAAATTTGCATATTTCTACAATCAGTGAAAACGGCTTAAAATTACCTCAATTATTAGTATTTATGGATATCTATAAATGTTTTGCCATACGAAAGTAACGTGACTATGTAAATAGATGAATACACTTGCTTGGTTGTTGGTACGATAATATAATCATATAATATACCTGGGTATTTTATGATATGTTAAACCATGCATCATGTCACGTAATTCTCAAATAAAACAAAACTTACAAATGGTATCTAGTTCCAATTTGGATTTCAACTGCATACAAATGAGTTGGATTTTTTATTGATGTGGATTTCATGTTTAATCAAAAAAAAATTTCAACGATTCAAATACTTTCTCAAACTTCTTCTTTGCTACTAATTTTTTAACCTCTTTTTCTATGTTACTGTTTTTTTTTTTAATTATTTTATGTGTTAACTTTGCTTTGTATGTACATTTCATATTACTACATTTGCTATATTATACGAAATGTAATAATAAATATGTTAAATGTGCAAAGCCTAAACTAAGGCGTAAATAAATACATTTGTTAGTTAAAAATAGGTTTATGTTTTTAAAAATATTTTTTAGCAGGAATAAGATAAATGTGAGGTATGATTTTAAATTTGTTGATTATATTATATTTAAAGATTTTTTTTGATAACACAATATTTTTAGTCATTATAAAGTTCCAAGTTTTTTATTAAGTGAACAAATATATAAAAAAAACGAGACTGATTATGAAAAAATAATGTAGATACTAATGTTTCATAATCTATAGGCTTTACCTGAAAAAGGAGAAAGTTTGTGCACGTTAATAGGTAAAATCCACTGAAAAGATAATCCCTAGAAGTGTGATCTGTATAGATTTGTAAGAAAACTGACATCGCCAATTTACATAAGAATCTTCAACTTCTAGACAGGCAAATGAAAGTATTTACCTGCTCAGAAACGAATTTCCATATTTAAAAAATGTTGGAACAAATTCAGTAGAAGTAAATAAAAATTGAGCCTATTTCTGGTGCACGGGCAGGCCTACAACACATTTCTATTGGTTTACCCCTTCAGTGGTGCGAACTAATGATTACAAGCTTAGAGTATACAAGAGGTAGCCCAAACCAAGGTAGTGAAGTCAGTTTTGGACTTGTTTTTGATGATTTTAACATGACTCGGCGCAAATGGGCGTGGCTAAGACTAAGGCTACGGTATTTATACATCCATTCATATCACATATCGACATAATGTTTGTGTGTATTCGTATAGCCACTTTTTCACAGTATTTTTATCAACAAAAATATAGCATCTAACCTAAAAAACCGTTTAGTTGTGTCAAGTTTAGTGGCAAAATAAAAAATGTGGGCGGAGTCCCGCCGTTAACCAGCGAAAATAGCCAGCTTAAGATCATTACGACAGTATATAGAAGCGTTCCAAGAAATTTATTGTCCCTTTCTCTCTCATGGTGTACGATGTAAAAACTCGGAAAAAGTGATTTATTACAATTTCGGATGGGTTGGGTAAAACAAATTAGCTATCCCTCCATATATTGTTACTTCAAGATTACAAGTGTACGTGGTAGATTTCCAACCATTATCGTGTTGCTGTGTATGCAACCAAGTTCCTGTGTAGATTAGTGAAGTATCGCTCTTATTTTTGTATGCCACACTGCCAGTGAAACTTTGTATACTAAACACAACTTAAGGGAATGTTGTGATTCTGAAGAAAGTAAAGTGGAATACATAGAGGTAGCACCTGACTATTATATGTATCTATATAAATCAATTCAATTAACCCTTAGATTCTGAATGATGGCCTTTTACCTGAGTGATTATGGGAATACCCTCCACTCTGGAACGATGGTTAGATATTTATATTATGAAAAAAAAAAATGATAAATCTTTTTTTTACTAGTATCTGAAATTACGTCCTCTGAGTGAAGAACCAAGGAGCTCACCACCTTGCCATATTATATTCTTTAGATCCGTACATGTTTTTTAAATTTTTTTATAGAACACAATAAAATTAAAACAACCCTCGAAATAATATTATTCTCTCGTAATTTATTTAATATTTAAATTTGCAAAAATGTTTTAGAACATGAAAAGCATTACAAATTTCATTGCGTTTTATCGATTTAACAATTTTTATATAATTTCCAACACATTTTCACAATAAATTTAGATTTTTTTTAGAATTTGGTCACAAAATCATACATTTCTTGAATATCTTCCTCGTGAAAATATTTTTTAGCAGAAACTCGAGGTTGATCTTTGAGGCCATCAATTCACTGCGAAGATTATACCTTCGTGTAACAGCTGAAGATGGTAACACACGCTGGAGGCCTGCAAGGTGGGCAGGGCTTCGGAGGGTTGGGGCAACAGGGCAAGCAGGGAATGGGGCAACAAGACGGGGGGCAACAGGGTCCACAGGGTCCACAGGGTCCACAGGGTCCACAGGGTCCACAAGGTCCACAGCAAGCCATATTAAGTCAAAATCTTGAAACACACCTCGTAACTAAAATGTATACTAAATCTGGAGCTGTCTTGTTTAATGAGATCGTAGAACTGAAAATTTCTAGTTTTTTCTTTGTGGTCAATTCAAAATGTGCCTTTATGTCCAAAAGTACAAAGGATAGATGACACTGCCGTAGACAAAATTTGTATAATGTATTATTTTGTTGTTTAGAACAACAGTATAATTTTATTTGAAAAATTGGAATCTACGAAATACATTTCTTTTTTAAATATTAAAAGGTAGCTAATTACGTATCATACTTACTTGATGTTGGAACGAAATTCAAATGATGAAATTTCGGTTAAAATATAGGTGAACCACGTCGAAAATATTTTGTGTTTTTTATTATTTATTTTTTAAATAATGGAAGTTTATCTGAATGATAAAAATTCTGGGAAATTTTAAAAACTCCTTCACTATTCTATTATATTTCTATGGATTTTTTTTTTTAAACTTTACAGTTTTTAAGATTTTTACACAAATTCTCGCCTTTTGTTGATTGTATATTTAATTTTTAAGAATCTACATATTTCGTTTAGATGATTATAATATACATTTATCATAATATTTATGCAAAATATACAAGAGAGGAGTATTTTAAATTATTCTTTAAATGAAATAACCAAGTACTGCAAGCACGCAACAAGATAAAGATACAAGAAAATAAATGCATTTATTGCAATCTATTGAATTTGTGCAAATTATTGCCAAACTAATTGCAGTGACGGAGAACCCATTCCAACAGTCGCATTCAATCATAAGAAATCTCTTTGACCATGAAAAAAAATCCAATAACTTTAAAACGTTACTTTAAACACAGGTAAGAAAATCAGGATGAATGCAAAGACCAGCGCAAGCGAAAATTTTCAAACGATTATTCTTTTTTTTATATTGACAGCATTTAAATTACTGTTAACAAGGAAGTCGTGTATAATTACATATTTGATAATACAATATATTTATTTGCTAGTAAAATGCACTAATTTTAAAACAATTGTTTTTGGTATGAAAATAGTGCGACAAACTATGTCAATATCTTTTGGGAAGATTACTATCATTGAAGGAGACAAGATAATAGTTTTGATCTTTTTTTAGTCTTTCAATGGGAATGGGTTTCTGAAACATTGAATTCGAAGAGGTTTTTTTAACCCCAACAAGACACTTTCAACAATCAATCTTCTAGGGCCTCCCGAGCTATGGGAGTTTATCTATCCTTTGGAGACTCGTCACATAAAAAGTAATCATAAACTGTACCTACTATCTTCCACGTAACAATGTTAAAATGCGTGGAATGTTAGATCTGACGGCCTCCATGGTCGAGTGGTAAGACGCTCGACTATGAATCCAAAGGTCGCGGTTTCAAACTATGCGTTCGCAAATAACTTTTATTCAATTCAAATGTGTCATAACACATTTAATTCATATAAAATAACATAAAGTATATTTTCGGCACGTTCCAGAGTGGTAGATACTCAAAGTATCGCCCTGGTGAAAGACCACCATTCAGAATCGAAACCTTGCTTGATTGAAATAGCCAGGTACTTCCCAACCTTTCTCTCCCCATCTCCTTCCCTTCTCCACTACCTTCAGCCACACAACATACCCAAATTGGGGATGCCATAGTCCCACCGGCTCTAGACAGTGGAAGTAGTTGGAACTCGTGGGCACTATTCACAATAAAATAAATTAAAAAAATAAAAATTTAACACACGACAGAAAATCATTTTTGTACTACAAAAACAGTGTCGGATGCAAAATTGATCCCTGTGGAACGCCTACATTTATTAAAAACAAAGAAAAGTGTAAAACCTTTAAAAACCAAATAATTCGACAACTTCTTCAAAAAGCTTCGTATCGAAAATAAATTTGAATGCACTCGCATTTAGAACTCTCTACAAGTAGTAAGTAATATTTTTATATGTACATTTGTAGAAACAGTGTTCTTTCAAACCACCATCATGGCCATAAGTTGTGAATTCGCGCACATCATGCTCATGCTTGTTAAGGCCGCTTTACACCTACCCGCGAGGTGCGGTAGTAATTGGGATGACCGCAAATATAATAATCATAAATTACTCCCAAACGCCGAACTACTTCTTCTCCCATCTTCTTCTTGCCCTTCTTCACGCAGGCGCAGTTGCGCGCACGTCCGCAGTCCTGGCGCACAAATAATTTGTTCTCGTTTATGCGCAATGACAGCGCGCATTTTATTGCGCACTTAAAAAATGTTACACTTTTGAATTATTGTCGCCCCTTCTGTGCTGGGGAATCAGATTAAGATGACAATAATTTTAATGGTCTGCTTGACAACTACATACCTACATAATATTATCTACCTGCTTACCTACCTACTTTTTGAAAACATATAGTTGTATACAAATGTTGATAAATAAAATAATTACTTTGTTACATTAACTAGTGAAGTTTCCGCTAGTATATAATAATACTTTCTGAAGATATGCATAACTAAAGAAGGAGAGTTACTTGTTTATCCCAAGTAGCTATAATCGTGCGATGCACGAGATGATTTTTTATACGTCAAAGAGTCGAGCATTCTCATCAAAATACAATACACCCATGAATGAGGCAATCCAACTTTTCGACGAAGCTGCACCGACCATCTTTACATCTTAAGGTAAACATAGTATACACACTTCAACGAATATCTCTTGACATATGTAAAAGAGTAAACGTAATATCAGCAAACATGTTTTATACTTACTCATATACTTTTTTTCGTTTCTCACAATATTCGTATTTTTAATTATGTAAGTTACACTACTCATTACATTATGTTTATATAACTCATTTGTATATACCTTATCTGATAATATGTGGAGTGAAGTTTAAAAAATATGTTTCTCTTATTTCACTATATCTGATATAGTAGGGCAACTATTTAAAAGTTTCTTATCAGGCCGGACACAACGTGTCAGAATAAACACTACCTTTAACCACCCTTTAATAGCAGAACGGGGTGTCCCACAGGGTAGCATTTTAGGTCCCTTACTGTTTTTAATATATATCAATGATTTATGTAACCTGCAAATAGATGGTAAGATAACTGCATTTTCCGATGACACTATGTTACTATTCAATTCTAAATCTTGGAATGAAGTTTTTATTATGGCTGAAAATGGTTTAAATACTGTCAAATTTTTTCATGTTAACTCTAAATACAGAAAAACAAATTTCCTAACTTTTAAAATAATAAGCAATCCATTACCACCACAACATAACCTCATATTGCATAGCTGTAACTCACTGTCAAATACATACACTTTACCTTCTGTAAATAGAGCTCAACACATAAAATACCTTGGCATATATAGATAATCTCCTAAAATGGAAATTTCATGACAGAAATCTAATAACAAAACTGAGGAGACTATTTTGTTTTTAAATGTAAGACAAATATTAAATAAAAAACAACTAAGGCAAGTTTATTGTGCACTTGTGCAATCTTCTTTAGAAAGTGGCATTATCAGTTGGGGTAGTGCCACCAACAATTGCCTGGAGCCTCTAATAAACATCCAAAAATTATTTCTGAAAGTTAGCCTTAATGTTCCTTTAAGGACGAGCACTGAATTTGTTTTTAAGGGGCTAGACGTCCTTAACTTGAAACAACTATTCTCAAAAAATATCCCATTGCATCAACTTAATAATGTCCATATGTTTGAAGAAAGGAAAATTTCTAGAACCTTACGGCAGTCACACATAAAATTCTTTAATATCCCAGCTTATAAAACCGCTATCGGACAAAAAAGTTTTAAGTGCAACGCCATTAAGCAATTCAATTCTCTGATCAGCACCATCAGAAACATACAAACCAAAATCTCCTTTAAAAGCAATATCATTACTTACCTTAAAAACCAAGTTTAATTTAGTTCATATTATCTTGATTCTATATCTTCAAATTTGTCATTTACTTATATTATTTTTATTTTTATTGTGCATGTACTATATTTTCAATATTAACGTGTTACTATGTAGCTAAAAAAAACACTTTTGCAAATTACCATTCCAACACAGACTTATGCCTAGTGGGATGGGCAATATACCAACCAATAAAAAAAATGTATGTTTAAGTAAAATAATAAATAAATTACACTACGCATTTACCTACATGTTTTCTGCCTCACTTTTTTTTCGATATATAAGATTATCAAGCATCTGTTTTACTATCTCCTATTCTATTTTGTTATGCTATATTGATTATTATGTTTATCTACATTAATTTATACTTTACCACTATTCGTCTCAAATTTTTTTTGGGGAATAACTGTATTTTTGAATGACTAAATATCTGATGTAATGTAGATTGTGCTTTTAAAAATAGGACCAAGGAAAAATTGACAAATCTTTCACAAAAAAATTATCTTACACTTATATAAAACCATACTTTTATTTACATAACTCACCAAAGTTCGAGAGCTAACAGCCTTGGCCACATGATAATTATGTTTAATATGCATCGATAAGTATAAAACTAACATCGATGATAGTATGATAAACCAGTGATAAAGCCGCCATTATAATTTTAACTTTAGAAAAGCATAATTAGAGATGCATGCACAAGGTCAACATAGTTTCTAGAGAGCAATATGAAATGTCTAAATGATATTATGTGTGTAAATTTTTTTGGGCAAGTACAAGTTTATCGATAATTTCCATCATCGGATTGATTTATAATTTTCACAAGTCAATAATTTCTACTCAAATAAGATTTTTGGTAGGTATTACTTTTCGTATGGAAAAACAATAATGTAACTTAAATAGACAATACAATAAATGCCAATAAACATACTGAGGCACTACTCACGATCGTTTCAGTTCCTAGTCGTTTTAGTTTCCTACTATAATACGTTCACACTTGTGGATTGAAAATAGTTATCGCTTGAAGGCCTTTCATAAATTATGAACAGTCACTTTTATTAGTATCGGGATCACCTGTCAATTATTATAAATTAAATTAAGGAATTATTTTGACTCTAACGGTTTTGAAATTAAAGTAATATGTGGTGCAGTTAAAAACCCAATCAATTTTTTTTATATAATACAATTGAGAATGAAAAATACTTTCCCATTTTATTAAACATACTAAACACTTATGCAATCTTTTTGGCGGTTATTATAACTCTTTCTCAAATCATTACAATATTTTTCATTACACTTTTCACAGAGTGTAATAATTTATTAAGAAACATCTCACAGCAAAAAATAAAATCGTTAAAAGGACACATCACCCTAGAAATAAATCGGTGATGATCGTTTACAAAAAAAGGAGAGGAGCTTTAAGTAGGAAAGGTCAAAGTGTTAAAGAATATGAGATTTTCTTAGTATTTGTCATAAAAATTACACTGACGATAGATACAGATCCAACGTCAAAAAAGGGGAAAAGGTTTGTTGAAAAACGAATTTTCGTCACAAGGCATATAGGAGGAGCATAGATGAATTAGTTTGCTGTAGCAGATCAAGAAAGGCGTTCTGCCCGAGTTGTTTACTTGAATTAATTTTGATAAATAAATATTTTAATAAAATTTTTAAATGTTTTCCGAACAATATTTTGCCAAAAAACTAGTTCATCACGCAAAGAAAAAAAATTTGTACTCACAGCTTATGTCACTGCTGAAAAACGAGTTGGAAGCTTATGAAATCGTTTTACGGTAAGAATGTGAATGGTAGAGGCAGTTTTTATTAATTTAAAATATAAATTACTGACATTCCTAGTGCTTCCTTGGAAAGTATTCAATATGCTCCCTGAACATTTGCAGTATCCTACGAATAGTTGTCATGATTTTAGGCTTCCTAAAACTAAACTCCGTGCATACAAAACAGCGTGTTTTACAAAGGCCAAAAAACTTTTAATAGCCTTCCAAAAGCCCTAAAAAATCCCTAAGAGCTAGCATCCAAAAATGACGTCACATTGCGGCATTCTAATACAAGCGATACTTCAAATGATTTATCTACATTTTTTCCATGGGTAGTTAGAAAAATGTCTGAGGTTTCTAGTGAATACAATTTTTTTAACTGTAATCTTTTAAATTCTATGAAAAACATACTAACATATCAGTAAAAGATGCAGTTTTAAAACCAGCAAAAGTATTTCATTACTAAAAACAAAAATTCCATTACTCATTTCAAGAATTTAAAAGATTACTGATTAATAATTGTATTCACTGACATTTTTCTACCCGTATAGAATAGACAGATAAAGAATTTGTTGTTTTACTTGTACTAGAAAAACAAAACGGATGTATTTTTGGGGGCTGACCCTTAAGTGTTGGCACTTTTTGTAGGATATGTGCTCAATATATTTAAAAAAAATTTGTGCACATACCAAGATAATTTTTAGCTATTTTTCCATCAATTTATATCAACTTATTTACGAGACTGTGTACTCGTTTATTTAGTTTATGTACTTTTTTCTACTTTATGTACATTAAAATATTGTGAAATGTATTTTTTTAGTACTAGGTGTGTGTGTGTTTTTTTTGTATTCATCTAAATAAACCCTACAATACTAATAAAAAAGATTAATAAGTTAATTAATTTTGGGAAAACTCCTGCTTTTGGAGTGTTGTCACCTAAAATAATAAAATGGAAATGTAATTTATTTTTTCTCATAATCACAGCAAGTTAAAAATTTCCCCAAATATTTATGTTTATTGAATTTGTATTGATATATTAATACACTTCCTTGTCATTTTCTACAAAACATCCTTAAATAAAGGGACTTAAAAAAATAAATTAAAGATATTTTTTTATAAACAGGCAGAGGTGCTAGTTTACGAGAAATCATTTATCCGCAGAAACGAAGTTTCGGCAGAAATTCATAACTTTTTTTATTTAAGAACTATTTTCAGATATAAACATCAGCCAGCTAACTGAGTATTGTAATAAAGTTCACCTAGTCAATCACTCGCATGAGACTCGAGTTAGCAAGCAATAACTCAACATCAAAACACCAACATATTTAAAAAAAACAATGGCATATACATACTGGTTTCACAGCATATAAGTAGTACGGGGTACTTCATGTGTTGGTACGCACGCGCGGGGCGGTGCACATTGCACGGTGCCATTGCTTAACGCCGCGGGCTGGTGCGACCAGGTCGAGGATTAACACCAAACCATCAGAAAGGTTATAATTAGCGGGTAATTGCGACTCATTTGCTGATGGCAGCTCCGGAGATGTGAATGCTAAACAATAGCAAAGTTAATAAAAAGGTTTTTGTCTACTATAAGCGATTTTAAAAATAAGATTGACTTGTATAATACGATAGTTGGAATACTGCATTGGTGCCAAAAAGATACTTGTAAGGCTGGAGTGAACAAGCCACCTAATATAATAACGGGAAGGGTTAGAATTAGAAGGGAATTGGTAAACTTCGCCAAAACAAATTAACGGATGTTGTCTAATACGTTAACGAAATTTATTTATTTATTTTATTTTATTTTATTGATTACTGATTCCATACAAAAGTCTCAAGTACTTACCTTTAAGGTCTGTCCAAGTTTATATTCACTTAAGTAAAGGCCGGAAGTCCGAGAGGTGAAGATAAAAGGATGGAAAAAAGTCGGAATCTATCTGTCAATAAACATAGTTTTTTGACATTTCAAGAAACCTTTAGATCTATAATGCTTTTCTCTCCCAGGAAGATGCTTAGAAAATCTTCGACTCTAGAATTTGATCCAGAACCAAAGAATTCACCGTTCTGCCATGGAGGTTGTCTAGTATCACAGCAGGTATTGTTAACGAGTCTAGAAGAGGCACGCACGCTTCTGTCACCGGCTTGACTAATCAAAGTTTTTACTTCGACCTATACTTTAAGGTTGCTTCTCAAGTATGGTAAAGGTCTTGACAAAATTCTCCATGCGTGAGGTCAATGGTGTGATCCTAGAAGTTCAGAAAAGGTAAAAAAAAAGTATATATTTTCAGAGAAGATGAAAGGGATGACGATGACATTAAGCGGCAAAATAAGATGTTAAGTACTCTTACAAACATGCTCTCTTTCGCATTTTTCAGAATGGAAGTGAAAAATACCTTATTTTTGTATGAATATGTACATCAGCGCACTATGGTTCAAATCCAAGCAAATATTATACAATTGACTACGAATGTACTATAATAATCTATACTATAGATTACCGTTTGGGCTACCGCGCTACTGCAGCGCTTCAGTGATGTTTGCAAAAGGCCGCATTGAGAACTTTGCATCCCTCACTAAGCACTGGGTCACCGGGCTTAAAGAAAGACTCATTAAGAGCATCAACTCCATCGTTTGAGCATCCTTTGGCACGAGTAGCTCTATCAATAGGAAATGGCGGCGATTGCAAGATACATTTAACTACGGAACCTAACATCGATGTTTTTTGAGATACATTTAAAAAATATATTTGACCTAACTATCATTGTATTGTATTTTGACATATCTTTTACAATTTTTATCTTTATGCGTTTTGGCTTATATTTGTATATAAATACCAACATACTCTATGAGACCTTTGAGGTTACACTTACCTTCTTACAATCCAGAATAAAGAATACATTAAATTGAATTAAAATATTAAATGGAAAGGGTGGATAAGCGTTGTTGCCTTCCAACCCTTCTATATCGGATAAAGATGACAGTTTTTTCAGAAGAAATATTCCGAAACCTTACAATCCGAAAGATATTCTCAATCTGGTCGCAGAGCCGAACCCGAAACTCTGACACTGATTGTCAAAAGCAATCAGTTTAACAAGCAGCTTATTAGTCAGAACTAATTGATTCGGCTTTTTCCAAGCGAGGGTGACTTGCAAATGTGTCTCTTGTTATGAATGAGACTGATAGTGACGGGAATCACGATGATGAGCTTTCAGACTGACTAACTGGCGGCCTGACGGGAGCACGCTACAGCGTAACTACTAACTAACCGCAAAGAGGAGCTTTTACTTTTCTTGTTTCTAGCGTTGCGAGAACTTGCTCTTAATATCGCGTGCTACACCTTTTACTATAGTTTCGAGTGAGACTTTGAGTATTTTATATCCATAGGAATGGGCAGAAAAGGCATGATTAATTCTGTGCAGGTGATGAAAATAACTCCTACGATTTTATCTTGACTATAAAATTAAAATTAAAATAGTCTTAAAAAGCTGTCGAGCAGCGAGTTTTGCATTATTTTATTTTTTACATTCAAGATTTTGAGGTGCATTTATGTAATTGTTACAAAATTAGACAAAAGACGCTGTTCGCCGTTCCATTACATATAAAATATCACAAGTATATATCGTCGCTGGAACGGCAAAAGGGATTAAACGACACTTTGGTCAAAAATGAGTTAAACATGCAGTTTGATTCTGAAGACTTTTGTGGCCCTTCAGCCATCTAAAATATATTTACCATTTTGGGAGAAGGCTTAACTCAAGCGACACGAGTTTGGAACTTTTTAAAATCTTTTTTCGCTTCAGGCAACTCATACTTAAGGTATGCTCACCAAAGCATTGATATACCTGATTTAACTTTTTTTTCAAAATCCTATCGGATACTAAAGACCAATCAATTTTATTGTTAAACAAAAAAAACTTTAAAATGCTCTGGTGTAAACTTCCAAAAAATGCCGCTTCAGCCCTTTTGCCTTTCACACTTTTTACACTTATCAATAGTTAATAAGAAAAAAGTATTTAATCTCCGGCGAAGTCGGGTACTAAAATTAGTTTATAAGTTACTAACTAGTGTACAATTGTTGACTACTCTCTTTTGGTAATATATTCTTTAACTTAACAATTTTTATTTTTCGCTAATTTTATTTTGTAATGAAAATTAACTTTTTGAAGATCAAATTTTAATACTGAACACTAGTGGAATGTGTTAAAGGTTGTATTTCTAACATTATTACTTACATAAAAGCAGTTTTAATACATATACCGTGTAAAACATAGTAGTTTGGTTGTGGCTGGTTGTATAAATTAACTACGGATCTATAGTGTTGGCTGAATGTGAATTTTGCCACGGAGAATGTAACTAATCAAAAAAGTGTTTTATGAGGAAAGGGAGGGATATTTCGTTCCGCCTTTGAACAATCGATATTAAGATAATGTGCCTGAAATGCGAAGAATGGAGCTATTCTAGTTCGTTAGAAACGTGAACAATAAAGCAACCCGGCGAGTCGCAACTGAATTGCGAAATTTAAGTGTCTCCAACTGACAGCAGTGGAATTTGTAATTACGATTTAATTCCACCAAACCGCTGATTACAGCCAGCAAATACAAATTGTTTGCCTCAGCTTTGAGTTTGTACAGAGGAGATACGGATCATGCAATAAACTCCAGCATGAGGCGGTCGTAAATTCACATTATTCAAAGTGGAGACAAGTCCACGAGATGGGGGTAAATGCAATCATTACGGGTAGAGAATCAATCCTCATTTGCTAGCCATAACACCCGATACAAGAGGCAGGGAGCGGAATGATAAAAATGCAATCTGCTTTATCCGGTGACCATTTATCCACTGTCTTTGCAACAAATGAGCTCGCTTAGTCCGCGAAAGCCAGAAGCGGTAGTGATGCCATATTATTCGCTTCGTCAAAGGCGCCGCTGCGGTGGCTGAAGCGGCGGAAGACCGTGGTAAGTAAGTATAATGAAGGGCGTAATGACTTATTTCAAAAGCGGTTTAAATGTCTCAATAAGATATCAACATATAATCTTTATCCTTCACACAGGTGGTGAGATTAACAGCGGTAATGGCAAATATTTATTTCCTCGTCGTCTTGTTTGCCGACAGGGCTTTTTTTAATTTGCACAAATTATTGCTAAGCACTCGAGTTTCATTTTGTTTTTCATGAATTTTAAAAGGTTCCATACAGGTTTGTGAGTTCAGGCATCTACTTCTTAGTGGCGTTCAATACATAAAAGCTGAAATACTGCGGATGATCCAAGAAGACACATACGAGTATACCTATTTGTTTTATTTCCCACACTACTTGGAAAGTACATTTTTCAAACTACGGTCTCTGTGTTTGTTTTTTTTTACTTTATGAAATTAGCTTTGTGACTTTCCACAATAGTATTGGGATATTCATTTATTTATGGTTTTAAAGTTTATTTTGTAGAACTCCATTTTAATTTTTAGGTTTTATATTTTAATTAAACAATAATTATTATTATTTTAATATTTAAAAAAAACAATTTTTAGTTAAAAGCTCTGCGATAATTATTTTTACGCGTGACAGTTTGATAATGCCCTCAGAAGGCGAAACAGCTGTCACGCGTAAAAATAATTATCGCAGAGCTTTTAACTAAAAATTGTTTTTTTAAAATATTAAAATAATAATTATTATTGTTTGATTAAAATAAAAAACCTAAAAATTAAAATTGGGATATTCATATTTTGAGAAATTCAGTCGATGCATTTGAAATTTCGTATTTTTCAGGCGTAGGTTTAATACATATAATTTTCTACAATATTCATATTTAATTAATAGGTTATTTATTATTTTTGACAAATTGTGATTACTATTGTAAAATGTTTGCAGTTTTAAGGTTTTAACTATATATTTCTAACAATACTTGAATAGAGATTCAACACTATCAAAAACATACATTAATCAAACCATTGTAAAAGTCACGACCCGCCCAAAGAGCAAGGCATGTCCATGCCAATACCAATTTTTATTGGGTTATATATATTTAAGTACTGACTTGTTGATATTTTGACCCTGCAAAAAAAGTAGCCAACCAAAACTAGTAGAATATCTGGAACTCTAGATATTGGGAAACATTGTGGGGAAAAAATAGTGACACGAGGGGAAGGAAAATATTCCTCTGTCGGAAGACATATTTTTATGTATCTCTATATTCCTTCTTCAAATAAGTCCTCAGGACTTAAGTGATCACCTTTTTTTATATGGCTTGAACAATTAAAATAATATTATATCTAAATCAAAAAAAAAAAAAATAAAAACTTCGTAAAATCATGTTGAGACTTTAAATGCCGTTAGATATCATTTAACTAGCAGTAAAACTCTTAGTAAATAAAAGGTCTCACATTTAGCCCAATAAGTTATACACATTTTGAAATAATTCAATATTTAAAGATACTTCGAAATGTGAAAAGTTAGAAAAATTATTTGTTTGAAAAAATACATGCACTTATTAATAATGGCTTATATTTTTTCGTTTTTAGAAATATAAATCAATTAACGCAATCATTCATAAACACTTATGGTCAAAGGTCTCAGTACTTTTTCTTTTGTAAATTTCTCGCTTCAGTCCAAAAATGTTAGGAGGTTGTACGTTATACTCTTTAAAAAAATGATTTTTTTCTGTCTGCCAAAGTGGGAGTAATCCAGGTGTCTTTTTTTCTTTTTAAGTTTAGACAAAACATGTGACTGAACTTTGTGAGGTATTTTAGGACGAGCAATACACCTGAGGAATAATAATTTCCAACTTGGGAAACAGTGGAGGGAGACCGCCTTCTTAGATGGTTCGCCCGTCGAGCGTATCTTATGATTCAGTTCAAAGGCTACCAAAAGCCCTCCGACGTCAACAGATTACAACAGGCCCGGTCACAATTGCACATTATATCACACACCAAGCCTCTGGTTTCAACGTTAGCGGTCATAACCAACGGTCAAGATTCTTTACAATTGTATTTTAGCTTTAGTTTTATTTTAGTTATTTGTACATACAGTTTATAAAATAACTAATTATAACTCATATACTATTTGACAATACTAAGTACAACTCATTATTGTATAATACTTGATATTAAATACTGATGGATTTTATGTGGTTGTAACAAACTATTTTAAATTTATTCATCGGTGTAATATTGATGGTTTTCGGCAGCGCATTATACTATGTCATCCCTTTGTAAAATAAACTGTTTTGCGTATGGCTAAAGTGTACAAACTAATCTGTACAGTCAGGGTGTAGATACTGAATACATATTATAAATACCTGTACAAACAAGTTAATTAGTTCTTCTAATGGTCTCTTACACATCAGGGTGTAAATCTGCACGTTTTTTTCTTGAATGACATTCATCAAACTTTAAATTTATTACAAATTACAAATACTTTTTAATAAAAGCTTTTCAACCCGACTTAGCCCGGTTTTTTAGATCTTTGCCTTTTTGTGTGGAACCTTTCTGAATTCTTTTTTTTCATCTAGTTGTTTAGTACATGCAATCAAATCGAAGTCTTACTTTTTAATTGATATGGTACATGGAGAAATTTGGTCGAAGAAGTACATGATTAGTGGTTCAACTAGCGTTGTGACCGCTTTAAAAGAACTACTTCAAAGAACTACTTCTTTTGGCAGCAGTTCCTACTTCATTCATTGTTCATTGAACAAATACTTCAACTGAAGTTGGTAGGTCATATTAGGGTTCATTCATTTCATTAACTTCATTCAATTAATTTCACTGTACAAATACTTGGTTAAAGTTAGATTACAAAGAACTACTTCAATTTGCAGCAGTACAGTTGTGAAGGCAAACTTTAAAGCCTATAAAGAAGTACTTCAATTGAAGTCTGACTTCAGAGTACTTCGATCTAAAGGAAATTTGAAATCTCTACCGACTAGCACTTTTGTTTTGGCGAGGAACTAGTTCCAGTTCTTTTCACATTCAAATCCCTACCGACTAGGACGTGTTTTTTTCGGCGAGGAACTGGTTCCAAAAAGAACTGAACAAACCTCTTTTTAGCGAGTTCGACTTCAATTGAAGTGTTCGCTGCGAAAGGTTCATTTTGAAAAACTAGCAATTCGTGAAGCATTCACAAAACATTGAAGTTTTTCCCAACGCTAGCTTCAACACATTTAAAATATGCATGTCTTTAATCGTGCCTGGAATCATCTGGATTATGGGGCTCCTAAGTGTGGGGACTAAGGTTGTAAAATGAATAAAATACGGTAAGAAAAAAAGGGACGAAACAAAGTTGCTTTTGAATTATGGTCGTTTGATCTGGAAAAAGTTTTTATTTTTATTTTGAAAATTTGTCATTCACCAGGACTATAAAAAAGTATGAAAATGAAAAGGCTTATAACTTAAATTTTTATTTTTTGTGCTTTTACGATTTTTGCTTAAATTTCATAATTTAATTAATTAATGTAGAAAGCCAGATAGGCCCCTACCGACTGAAAACACACCGCTGATAGTTCCGTTGTGACACATTTGTTTTAATCATAAACGACACATTTAATAGAAAGAGAGCTTACAACCATGCATTGTAGGAATTTTGAAAAAAAAACACCATACAATACAATATTTTTGGTTTCAACCAAGGTTTAAAGTTCATATTGTAATGTTTTTTGTTAAGTAAAAGGGGTCAAAAACATGGTTAACTACATGTCTAAAACAAGTATTTTAAAGTAGGTATATAGGTACTGCCAAAAAAAAGTAAAAAAAATTAAAACAGATCAATCGATACTAATAAAGGCCGAACGAAGTAACATTTGCGATGGTGAAATAACGTCGCAAATAATAAATTCTCACTGTGGCTAAAACCGTCAAATGTTCCAGGTACTAAGTCGTCCATACGTTATCGCATAGCATGATTTATAGATCCAATTACATCATATTTGTAGCACACTGCAAGGCTGGCCGGTTTCTTCACTAAACAAGTATGATAATATCATAACCAGTGACGTAGCGATAAACTCTCCGTCCCCATGGCAAGTTTATAAACACGGCTCTTCTTTTTCATAATGGAAACGTTAGTTTTAGAGGTCTCATTAACACGGTTATACACCAAAGCGTTAAAGAGATAAATAATTTTTAAAAATACTGAAAAAAATACGTAAGCAACAATACATAGAAAAGTATTATAGTTTATAATATTGTAATCCTAACCATAAAGTTATATGAAAAAAAAGAGCAGCAGTAGGTACAGGCGAAGGGGTTCTAGACGGTTGGGAGCAGTTGGGGCTCTTGTATGGTATTCACAAAAAACCGTGTTCCATTTAGATCGGGGAGATATGTGGTGCGGAGAGGGGACTCACGAGTTCGACAGCCGAACGATGCTCACGAACCATGCCAACATTATCCGAAGGTCCTGGACGCGGCAAAGTCATGGGACAGTTGCTGTGTTTTGCGAACCTCAAATTTTGGTTATAAAACTATTTCTCGCTTAATTATCAGTATTTTAATGATATTAAAAACACACTTTTCTGGGGAATGTTACTACGTCAACTTAAGCGAACTTTATAACACTAACGGAACACATAGAAGATAAACTTTGGGATTTGGGCTATGTTAAATGCTGACGATCGTTGTTGATGATGTTAATGTACACACATTTAATTGTTTAGGCATGCCAAGACACCTTTAGCCTGTTGCCCAATCGCCCAAGCGACCGCCGTGCCACTGACAATAACCCTTGGATCTCTCATCCTTTGCAGAATTTTCTAGAATCAGAGCAGCAAATGCAAATGTGATTGTGCCCTGACTATAAACGCAGTAATGAGAACATTCATAAAACGTGTTGCGGGCTACGGGGACTTTTCTTTTGGTTTATTAGCAGCGCCCGGGGCACGGCCAATGTAGACTGCCCTGTGGACTGTGGACAGCAGACTGCGGGGAGGTATAATGCAGAATATAGCCATCCAGTTGGCAGTCAATCATGTTGACAATCGACATCTCTATGCACGCGATATGCTGATGCAATAATTACGGAGAAGGTGTGGTTAGGTGATGCTGATCCTCTCCTTAAAGTATTTGAATGGAAGGTTATCTAATATTAATAAATCTGAATATATAATATATATATTTTATATTTTCTTAGAAAGCAATTACTTCGTGGTTTGACATATTTACAGAAATGAATTTTTTTTTTTATAAACTGTTTAATTTTGTGCCCTGATGATAATGCTTAGGCTAAGCGAAACCGATCAATCATAAAAAAAAAATATATTAATTATTTAAATTAATTATTGAAATGAAATCAATAATCTTCAACGTAAATATAAAACAGAAGAAATAAAAGTCGCGACCAAGACTCGAACTCGGAACCTTACACTTAATCTGAACCGCAGAGAAAATTACACTTCGTTTCACTTTTTTTATTTTTATTTTGTATTTTTCTTCGAAAAATCATCATCCCGTTAAACTGCGATAAAGTAGTTTGGCAACAGGTTCATCAACTTCACTATGAGTTTCATATTTTCGTTGAAAATTATTGATATTATTTCATTAATTGATATAAAAATAGTAAACATAAAAACTTTAGAGATAATTATAATTTAATAAGTATTTTACATTGTTGAGGTTCTAAACAAGATGTAAAAGCATCAACTCTCTATGTGATTTAAAAGAAAAGAATTCCTCTAACAATTGATTAAAGGACTTGCACTCAAAGACTTGTATTAATACGTTGTACTAATTACATAAGTTCATCCTTGTGCCTCTTCTTCTCAAGTGCAACATCCTACAGGATGTCCCTATTCCACGCATGTTCACGGGGCTACAAATGTAGAAAATTGAATTCTCGCATGATACCAGGAAATTGTTGTCTGCGGAGATGATGGAGACGCAATGCACTTTAGTATGGATTAAGGGAACATTGTGAATACCTAATTCAATAATGATCGTTAGCACTATTTACCCGTGATCACCGCGGGGCACAAACTATTTGCATTACTTGTATATGTGTTTATTTATTTAGTAAGCGATGTCTACGTGGTGTAAACTAACTAAACATAATATGGCCTGCAGTGGCTCGACTACAAATCCAGAGGTTGCGGGTTCAATCCCAGCGTGCGCAAATAATTTTGATTTAATTACTATGTATCATAACACATTTGATTCATACAAAATAATATATTGTATATTTTCTGCACGTTTCAGAGTGATAGATAAGTGTCGCCTGGTGAAAAACCACCATTTAGAATTGAAACGTTGCTTGAAATGGCTTTAGCCGTGTTTGGTTACCAGATCTGAATAGCCAGGTACTTTTAAACCTTCCCCTTCCCCATCCCATTCCTCTCCCCACTACCTTCAACCTCACAACATAACCCGTTTGAAGGTGCCATAGTCTCACTGGCAGACGTTTTGTGTGAAACAAGCCCCGAAAACGTCCCTCCTAAACTGCGAAAGAACTTGCGAATGATTAAGAGTGGTGAATAGGGATTTCAAGCCCCTCCTCATCACTTTAGAAGAGAAACAGATAGAGTCCGTGATTGAATATATAGTGAAAAATTACCTTGAAACAAGAATGTTAGTTAATATATTTAAGAAAATTCTGAAGAATGGAAGGTGCAAGTATAATAAGGTCAGTCGTATGAGATTTAAATTTTGATTCATACATATATTATTTAATTAATTATCGACGAATGTCTAATAATCGAAATTCAAATGCGGAAACCTTTACGTAACAGATTGTGTATTGTATAAAGCACGGGGCAGCTTTTGATATTATTAATCACGTAGATAATTATTTAACAGGTTTGGCCAAGTGTTCGAATACTTTGGAAACAAATAATTATGCAATATCGTGAACATATCATATGTAGGTCCAAGGGGCAGTAGTTATATACTATAAACCTATAATGCCGCCGAACTGATGATATAAGTAAATTTTGATAGAAGACGGATTTGAGGAAGTCACCGCACGTCAGGGATTCGAAGCTTGGGTAAACATTACCCAGTACAGTTCTTAAAAGTTATTTCAAATTAAGAACTTTCGCTACAAACTATTTTCAGAAACAATAATTTTCATGTCGAGCTTTCGATTCATACTACGACTGACTATTTTTTTTTTTAATATAGAAAGATTTATTTGTTATATGAGCCTTCTTACGCAAAATTTTATCCACACAAAAACGATATTATAGAAATTATAATAATCTATTTATTATTATTCCGTAAGGTGTCACTTCTAGGCTCGAAGAACATATTTTACCAAATAAGCTAGTCGGTTAGGTAGGTACTAGGTACGTATAAAGTTCAGTTAAATAACGGTTTTTTAAATTTTTTTTTCGTGGAATTTTAAATTTTACATGGTCATCTTCATCGTGGATGATAAATGTTTCGCTAAAATTGTTGCACTATCGGAAAACTGAGATTTTTAATAACACGTGTGGGATCTCGTCCTGAGAACTAACAGTATGGTCATTTTAAAATTACTCTATGAGTCTTTATTCAACACACGAGTGAAACGATGAGGCAGGGGAATCAAATGCTTGGCCGATGTGGATAACTATTTATTATGTCCAAGTATATGAAATAAGGTATAAGTTACTTCTCGGTGTAATATAAATCAAGTAAAAAAAAAAAAAGTTAGCTGCACCAGATTTTTTTTTTCGAAAGCCAACTAGTTTCCGAAAAAAACCTTTCATACTTCAAAGTATGTAAATTAAATATTCACCGACAGAGATGAAGTGATTATTACTCAATAAATTGCTGTTCCTCAATCATCTATCTACTAATCTTGGGTATAATTTTACATTGTCCAGAATGTCGAGACTTATTGACTCAAGCCATGGCTTTGAAATTTTTGGTAACATTCTAAATGATTCTTTTCATTCTTTACGACTCTACCAAAACCTTGACTTGACCTTAACTTTGAATTGAATTTTCTTTTTCATGTATATTTTTGTCATTGCTTCATTTAAATATTAAGTTGTGCTGTACTTTATCTGTTGCTCTTTTTCCCATTTCGTGTTATTTTTTTTCCAATTGGACAATAGTCAATTATTATATAAATAAATAACTCAAAACGTAACTAGATCCACGAGAATGCAATTATTTTATTTGCAATATTTGGAATTGATTTCAGAAAATGATAAATTTAAAGCAAAATACCCATAATAACATAACTACGGTATCCAAAAGCAATAATATGCTAAAATCCAATGATTCTGCCGTTTAGTACCCAGCTCCAAAAAATGGCCATTTTATGGTTTTCATGTACAAATTTCTGGAATATCTCTCCATTTTGCCATTAAAAAAGCCAAAACATCGAACAGTTTTGTTTCATAACTTATTAAGGTTCAGCACCCAAAAAAACATATTTTTTGGCTTTCTAATACATGAAATGAATTTTTCGTTGATTCCATACGGGTGGATAGGCAAATGTCTAAGGTTTCCAGTAAATACAAATTTTAAATGGTAATCATTATAATTACTCATGAAATTCGTACTAAAATTTGAGGTAAAACGTTCGAAAATGGCTGAGTTGGTTTTCAAACTGCACCTTTTTCTGACATTTTAGTTTGTTTTACATATAATTTTAAAGATTACGGCTAAAAAAATATGTTCACTGGAAACCTTAGACATTTTACTAACCGCCCATGTAAAATTTATAAATAAATCATGTGCAGTATTTTGTGCATTAGAATGCTACAAAGTGACGTTTAATGTAATTTTGGTTGCTGACCCTTAATCTAATAATGACTTTTTTAAACACGCGTTATAAACAGTCGATTCTATCGACGTTAAGCTTCATCGTATCGATAAAAAAAGGAATCTCCTTTAAAAACAACCGTAAGATACGACTGGTTTATTATACTTTTTGCGAAAACAAAAACCAAACGTTATGATTGTTTTCAACCCCTGGACGACTGTCACTGCGCATATATGTGTGCGCGCATGCCAGTCGTACTCACACACACCTGTGTGCGTGTGCATGTGAATATGTGTGCGGCGCTAATAATAAAATAAGGTTAGGTAGGTAGGTAGATATGTCGGTGTACGGAGAAGACCGAGGGGAAAAAGAACAATCCCGGAGGTGACGGAGGATGAGAATGGGTCCACTTTGCGGTGTTTTGATGCAACGGACCTATTTTTAGTTCATTTTTTTATATATTAAGTTTGTGAAAGTTCATTTTTATGGATTACTATATAACTTAGTTTCGTTTACATATATTTTTATTTAATATTTTTTTGTTGTTTACTAGTTTTGTCACAATTCATACATGATCATGACATCTTCAGGGCATGTAAAGAATATTCAAAATAATAAATTAAACACGACAGTATAAATTCTTGCAAATACATGTATTTTTTAAATGTATTTCCTTTAATTGCCTTGAAACTGTCATGAATAGGTGATGATACTAATAAATAAAATTTCGCGAAATTAATAAAATTATTATAAAAAATAACGAAACTAAGTTATTTAGTAATCGATATTTATTCATTCATTTGTCAGAAAAACTTTTTTTTTTAAGAACAGAAACAAAATTGCTTAGATTTTTTTTAAAGCAGTACACAAGGTTAGTTTATACGTAACTATTTTTTTTGTGCGTTAATGAAAACGAAAAAATTCAAAAAGGGAAAATATTTCGATAATAGAGGTTAAAATGCGGATATAGTAAGATATTTTAGCCACCATTTAAAATATGTTGTCTGAATATCGTATAAAGTAGGTATAAAACAATCAAAAACAAAGATTCGCTAATAACTTTCATTTAAAAATAATAAAAAATTGACACGGTGTGACACTACATTTTTTTAAAAATACAACTACCATACTTTATTCAAATAACTTTATCGTTTTTTTATCATTCACAATTTAACTTTCAGTGATGTAAGGAAAATTTTAAAATAACTAGGTCCAATATTACAAATGACTTGCATCCTTTTACTCGAGCCTTCAAAATGATGAACCTATGTTTTGATACCTATTCAGTGGATGGTCCAGTATAAAAAATCGAGATAAATCTCCATTTTATGTTCGTTCGGGCTCGGTCCGGACAGCATTGTTGTATAATTAATTGTTAGCTATATTAAAATTATTCAGAAACGTTTCACGATTGATAGCAGACAAATAATTCTTTACACGTCAAATTACAGCCTTTGTTAGATGAAGTCTCATATTGAAAGTTGAAATAAATTGATGTTCCTCGAGTTTGAGATGCTATTAGCGAATGAGTGGCGGGACTAGCTATCATCTTATAAACAATTTAATTTTATTGATGGCTCTGTAAATGTTTGTTTGTTTATAATAATTTAGAATATGGGATAGTCTGCCTAATGCATGGACAGCAAATTGGAACAATCACCTGCGTAAAAGCTAGATGATTTTTACCTGGTCAAATGATAGGGGTGATTGATTTGTTTTGATGTGAATTTATTAGTGGTCAGACCTGGGCGAAGAAAATAACATTTTTGTGGATTAGTTTTAAAAAATACATGTTTCAAGATCTTGGGAGCCATAATTTTTAAAAAGGCGTTCAGATGTGTAATTAGGCAAACTTTTGAGAATTTATTTAAGAAAATTAAAAATTACAAAAGCTCGCCTAAACCAAACTGATAAAATGATAATTAAAATTTTATCAGATGTAAATAACAAATTTTATTTTAAATTACTACAATACATAATATTTTATTTTTTTCTCCTGACTACTTAGGTCTTTTGTCAGTTATATATTTTTTTTAGTGAATACCGCACAAGAGTCCCAACTGCTCCCAACCGTCTAGAGCCAGTGAGACTATGGCATCCCCAATTAGGGTATGTTGTGAGACTGAAGGTCTTAAGGGAAGGGAAGGAGATAAGAAAGAGGAAGGTTGGGAATACTTGGCTATTCAGATCTGGTCACTTAACATGGTTAAAGCCATATCAGGCAACGTTTCGATTCTGAATGGTGGTCTTTCACCAGGGTGATACTATGAGTATCTACCACTCTGGAATGTGCCACAAATACCTATAATATATATTATTTTATATTAATTAAATGTGTTATGACACATATTAATGAAATAAAATTTATTCGCGCACGCCGGGCATGAACCCGCGACGACCTTTGAATTCGTAGCAGAGCGTTTTACCCCTCGTCCACGGAGCCCGTCAAATAGGTTATATGTCTTACTGTCTTTCAAATTTGTTTCTCCTGAAAAACTGAAACTCCAAAATTTTCCTGTGAAGAGTTTTCTAGAAGACTTTTTCCAGTAAAGTTATAGCTTTAGAGGTATTTCTACTACGGTGTTCGGGAATTTGCAATTTGGAATTTGTACCTACTTTTGTTCTTAACCTTCTTCTTTTTCATCTTCTTCCCCTTTTCACATCATTTAGATTCACAACATTTCCCGAATTGGGTATGCCAAAGTGTAATTGGCTCCTTGGCGCTTAATCGCTGATGGTTCCTTTATAGCTTTCTTGGAGGATTCATTCGATGTGCTAGACTTAACAAATTTTAATAAATCACATGAACGTAAGAAAGGGTATTAAAATTGATGCGGTATGAAGCAAAATCTTGTTTAACTAATGAAGCGTTTGATAGTTTATTACAATAAATTGCTTGATTTATCCTCAGTAAAATTATATTATTCCAAAAACACAAAACCCCCAGGAAGAATCTTTTGAATAGACCGAAGTACTTAGTTAACTAGGAAATTCAATTTGGCGAAATTGCATTAATGCACTTGAAGACCTTGAGGTCAAAGACGCTATAACTTCCAATCGAAAATTAATCGTAAGTTTCTATCAATTTTCAATCATTTTCTTTCGGATTTTTTTTCCCATAGCCAAGGAGTTAAACAACTTATTCCGAATTAGCTTTTTTAATCGAATGATTTATACGGTATACATTCCAAGTTTATGGGAAAAATAAGTTATTGTTTATTATTTATTTTTATAATTAAATAATAATAATAATAAATTTAACTACAGCGACAAATCTAGTTTGAAATCACATCAATACACTCAGACTGGCACCTCACCGATTCATTAATGGAAAGAATTAAACCCACCGTGAACACCCAAAACCTTTCTAAGGGGCTATTTCACCACCTCTCAATAAACTACTATTCATTAGTTAACTCTAATCATCGGAATATTCGTTAGTTGTCTCTTTCCGCAAGTTTGGCTGGCAACGTCGCTTTTTTTCAAACCTTATCCCGTCTGCTGTCACGTCTGTCAATACAATGCCGTTATTTCTAACATAAACTAACTTTCACAACACAACATTCGCGCGCGAAGCTCATTACATCCCTGTCACCAAATAGTTAAACGCGTCTCTATATTTAAATAAAACATATTTCTATTTTATAACTTTATTATTAAATTATATTAGTGAAGTGCATTGGGGAGTGTCTATTATTGCTTGGTGAAGGTTGATAGTTTGTAAGCATGAACATGTTGTATGTGGGTATATTGTACTGCCAAAGATTGATGTTATTTCATAGTATATTCCGTGATACATTGTGAAGGCGTATATTAGAATTACATACCGTGTGCTTCTTGGAGAGATTTTATCCTTGATTTTGTATCTCCTTTACGGCATTTTTTGTCAAGCGAAATCTTGACCTAAACTCAATGTCATCTAAGACGTATAAAAAATTGACTCTTGGTTTGAAAACACGCGGTCTACGTCTTTCCGCCATGTCCTGTTCGTCTAAGATATTTAAATCTTCAACCACTTCCATAATTACAGTAAAAAATCAACTTCAACAGAAAACTCGCCTACTGTCAGCTGTCAAAACAGTACGCCGCCATTTTAAATCAGAAGGTAGATACTAACTTGTGCACTTTACGTTGACAGCTTCTTGAGAAGTGGTGAAATAGCCCCTGAATAATACAATAAAGTTATAAAATAGAAATATGTTTTATTTAAATATGGAGACGCGTTTAACTATTTGGTGAGAGGGATGTAATGAGCTTCGCGCGCGAATGTTGTGTTGTGAAAGTTAGTTTATGTTAGAAATATTGGCATTGTATTGACAGACGTGACAGCAGACGGGATAAGGTTTGAAAAAAAGCGACGTTGCCAGCCAAACTTGCGGAAAGAGACAACTAACGAATATTCCGATGATTAGAGTTAACTAATGAATAGTAGTTTATTGAGAGGTGGTGAAATAGCCCCTAAATGGGAAAGGATTGTTTTAAAAATAAAAATAAATTACAGTGAATACCGCACAAGAGTCACAACTGCTCCCAACTGCTCCCAACCGTCTAGAGCCAGCGAGACTTTGCCATCCCCAATTAGGGTGTGTTGTGAGGCTCGTTGCTTTTTAGTATTTTAAAGTGCTAAGATTGAAAAAAAGTCATTGACAATTTTTCAGAAAACCGTGCATACAAAAAAATGAAAATCGTTTTCGGCTACAACAACATAATTAACGTCGTATTTTTCAATCTTAGCACTCTAGCATACTAAAAAGTCACGAACCGCCACTGGCTGAAGGTAGTGACACGGGTAAGGAAATGCGGAAGAAGAAGCTTGGAAAGTACCTGGCTATTCAGATCTGGTCACCAAACACGGCTAAAGCCATTTCAAGCAACGTTTCAATTCGGAATGATGATCTTTCACAAGGGCGATACTTAGAGTATCTATCACTCAAATGATGCTTAGGATAAGCGAAACCGGTCGGTCATAAGAATTAAAATAAATGTGTCGTATTGTACAAAGTTATTATTCCATTTTCACTAAATATTGTTATGCTCAACAGCTCGACTGAGAAACGACTTACCAGCTTTTGTGTTTCCACTCTCTTCAAGACACAGGTTCACTCTTTCCTCTACTTTAAAAATCTCTTCGGACAACATCTTCAAATCCAAGATAACCTCACAAATCGTCACTTTTCGTCAGTTTGAATAAATTTTAGTTTGCAACGAACGTGTTAAATTGTTATTATCGAAAAATTGATGATCTAATAGTTAAATGAAATTGCATAATATTACTTTATTGCAAATATATGATCAAAGTTTTGCAAATGTTTAACCTTTTTTATAGCTTTTAGTACCTTTCGAGAAATCTTCTAACAAACAAGATGATTGCAAAAAAGCAGGTGACATTTTCCTGCTTATTTCTCAGACCAGCTTTATTAGAATCTGACAAAAGTATAAACTGATCTTATCAAACGGTTTCGAGATTCCAGGATGTTATCAATTAGGATTAGTCGGAGGGCATTTATCCAAATTAAATCTCACTGAATTTAAATCCGATACTAACCACACGTGAATATTGAGATACCATCGCCCCTCCAAAGCTAGGTTGTTTTTTGAACCAAAATGCTCATTACTGAATAAAGTATTGTGTGAATCATTTCAATAAATAAAATGTCATTTAACACAGTTAAATGTAATTTTGTATTTTCGTAGAAACATTGTATGGTGAAAAAAAAAACAATTTTCTTGTTTAAAACCACGAAAATAATCGCTGGAAAGGCAAAAGGGCTTAAGTGACACGTAATAGGTCAAAAATGGGTTAAATATGCAGTTTCTGAAAAAATATCTTTTTCGAATGCTCTGACTCTCATTTGATTTTGACAACTTTCGTACGCCTTCAGCCATATAAAATATATTTACTATTTGGGAGAAGGCTTTGCACAAGTTTGTGTTTTTTTTTTTTAGCTTTTTGTCACTTCAGGTAACTCAGTGAGAGCGTTGAGTTACCTAAGTAATTTTTTTTTTCAAAATCCAAGCAGTTACTGAAGACTTACGAATTTTATTGTAAAACAAAAAAAAACTTTAAAATGCTTTGGTGTAAGCTTCCCAAAATGGCGCCTCAGCCCTTTCGCCTTTCCGGCGACGATATATATAATCTACATATCATCAACCTAGCAAGTACATTTATCTATTTACATAGTCACGTTACTCTCGCGTGGAAAAACGTTTATAGATATCCATAAATACTAATAATTGAGGCAATTTTAAGCCGTTTTCACTGATTGTAGAAATATGCAAATTCGTACAAAATAATATGAATACACGCTTGTCCCGCGTTAAAGATGTCCAAAAAAAAGCTCTATGGACCCAATTTAAGCTAATCACAAAAGTATAGGACGTTTCGGATTTAGCCCCGTCCTCAACGGATTTAGTGTTCGAAAACGAATTCCGCACAATTAATTATCGCAATAATAAAACCCCGATAAGATCGCGGGCTTGGTGGTTTCATTCCCGCCGCTATCGGGCAGCCGAGATCGTGCGGGATGAGAGCGGTCCATTTATCTGCTGGACCAGTAGCCTCCGATGCTGACCGCTGGTTATCTGATGATTGTCAGGTGCGCGTAGCCCTTTAAACTTTGGCCTTCCACGCCACAGGATTTAGGGAGTGGACGTGCAATGGCTACTTTATGGTGTGATAATTAATTAGAGGACGATCTTTGAACTCGAGGAAAAGTTTGATCAAATAAAAATGATAGTTTTTTTTCTGTTGAATTAATACAACGTAACAAGTCAAGAAGCCAACCCGAAACTCGTGCAATGATGTAACACCTTCCTACTCTGTACATTGTAGGTACAGGTCATGTGCATGGATAAATGACACTTCTAAAGATTTAATAATACTACTTTAAGGCTGTTTTTCGATGTGATAATTAATTAGAGGACGATTATTCAACATAGTGAAGTGACAATTTACTTTCACAAATTCATGGTTTGAAATCAATTGAGTGAGGTCGAACAATCCAAAGAAATTTGTTGACTTCAGATGGATGAGAACTACCAAACCCAAGCAAATTCTGGATCTTTGATGAAGACCTATACCTAAATCTGGACACTAGAAGGATTATGAGAAAGAAACTGTAGAAAAGGTTTTTATTTAGGATTTCGACATCCTTTGAGATTTTTTTAATGATTTTATTAAATCAGTTCTAACCATTCTTCTTTTCAGCACTCAAGAATGACGCTAAATTGTACTTTGTAGCATTCTAATACAAGCAATACTACGAATAATTTATCTGAAAATATTCAATAAGTAGTTTAAAAAAATGTCTGAGGTTTCCAGTGAATACAATTTTTTAACTGTAATTCTTCAAATTAAATAAGAAAACATACTGAAATGTCAGTAAAAGAAGTAGTTATAAAACCAGCAGAGACATTTTTGAACGTTTTAGCAAAAAATCCAGTATGCATTTCATGATTTTAAAAGATTACTGTTGAGAATTAAGAATTGAATTCACTGGAGACATCAGACATTTTTCTACCTACCCTTATAAACCGTATTAAAAATGTGAATATCCGGAAAGAATGCAAGGCTGATGTGAGCGTAATGAATAGGATCAAGAATTGTTTGGGCATGTAGAGCAAATGAACGAAGAAAGGAGTGTGAAAGGAATATATGATGCGAAAGTGAATGGAAGAAGAAGTCGAGGACGCATGAGGAAGACATGGCACGATCAAGTAAATCAAATACTTGAATGGGGTCATGTGAAAAGTCAGAATAACAGGTGTACAAGACGATGTATGAATGGGATTGGACCAAGGAGTGTGTTCCAAGACAGAGTTATATGGCGGTCCGTCCTCTCTGCCTACCCCTGCGGGGAAACGGTGTGATGGTTAGTTAGTTACCCTTATAGAATTAACCGATAAATAGTGTATAGTTTTACTTGTACAAGAAAGCCAAAAGTGTTAATTATTGGGTGTTGACCCTTAAGCCAGTTGTATTTATTGCTGCCTTGTATGCTTTCAAGATCAACAAAACGATCACATTTATTAGACCTTCCAGATCCAATATATGTGAAGAACAACTTTTAAAAAAGAAGTTTTTTTACTAGTGTGTACATTAGTATCTATATTAAACCTTTTCGTAATTAAATTTTACAATCAAAGTACATATGATTAATTCAGAGCCATATTTCTAATTGTTCTATCTCATTCAGTTTACTTCTGGGGGTACCCGGGCCTAAATAAAAGCGATTCTGATAGAATCCGTGAAAAGTGGACGTCACCTGCGACCTGACTCTTTATCTGAACGTGTCGCACGCGAATTGATTCCGCCGAGGAGATATCACAAGCAATCTGAGGAGACCCATCCATTATCAGAGGCTTGTCATGTATATTGCTTAATTGGTCGGAATCTCCTTCCTTAGGAGGCTGTGCTGCTTTTACTGCTTTTTCTTCCAATAGTAGAGCCTTCCTTTCCAATTATTATTATTGAAAGGGTGAAACAGGTAAATCATACTCAAGGAAGGGCGGTAGCACTGGACGGTTTATTATATGGATTAATTATTATCATAATCCTTGTGGATTTGCTATTTTAAATTACTTATTTTTTAACCTGTGGAGTGGATCATTGCATAAGCAGATGTCTTCGTTTTTTTCAATTGAATAATACAGAATGCTGTGAATTTAGTGTCTGTCTGACACCGTCAGTCATTATACATACACACATTGAATTAGATTTTATATAGATGGTAAAAGATGTATAAATGTTAATGACGTAAAAATTTTGTGCCAGCAAAGATTTATATTGCGTTCCATCGTCTTAAAGGCTGTGGAAAATGGTGCCAGTAGTGAACAATATTATTTCTAATTTTGAAACGGTTAATTCGTGGTGGAATTCCATTTTAATGATTTAATAAAACAATTTTTTAACTTTATTCCACTTTTATTTTTTTACTGGAACGGTTTCATTAACAATCAGTATTCACCAACCTTTCATTATATAAATACATTGTCAATTCATATTTATAGAAATGCAACTGTAACCTATCTTAAATATTAAATAAAATAAATAAATATTCCAGATAGATATATAAAATAATAATACCGATAAATTAAAAGTAGCTTTTATCCTGTAACTATTAAAATCATGCAACAATACTGATGAATATAATTAAAGTAAAATCATTGTTTACTACCCCTGACATCCCCAAAAATAGTATATAAGCCGAAGGTTAACAACAATTTGTACTAGTCTGAAGATGGCCGTCATAGGCTGAAACCAGTCCAGTCAAAAAATAAAAGTGGAATAAAGTTAAAAATTTGTTTTATTAAATCAGTAAACAATATATTTTTAAAAATTGAATACTTACCTACCTTGATAGACTATTGGTAGACACACTCAGTATCGCACTGGTAAAAAACCACAAATCAAAATCAGCCGTGTTCAGTGATTGAAATATCCAGGTACTTCTTAACCATTATCCTCCCCACACTGTTCAACCCACCGCAAATGGGAATCCCATAACTTCGTTGGCTCCAGGTCAGATTATAATAAAATAACTAAAAAAATCCTCTTTTTTTATTCGCGTTTAAAAAAGTGAAGGGAAGTTATTAATTTCTCATTATTATAAATTTTCTTAAAGATAATATACTCTACAATTCAAAACATGTTATTTTGTCATCAATATTTGCCTACCGTGTGTAGGCAAATATTGATGATAAAATTCGGCTTTTGTTCAGCGCCCCCCAGGTTATTTTTCACAAAAACGGCATTTTCAAATATTATTGTTATGATTACTTCTCCAAAGACCAGAGCTCAAGGCTTATCCCTCTAACGCAGATTGTTTTATGAAAGGTTTTCGCCCTAAAAATTAATTCTTCACTAAATTATTCAAAACGTATTAGGTGGTTATTCTAATTTTAATTGAATTTACAAAAAAAAACTCCTAAGCTAAGCTGTCATCGATATAGCATGGGTAACAATACCAGGAGGTATTAATAAAAATATATAAGTCATTGCCTCACAGGCTACCTAATCTACGCACAATCCCAACGTTATCATTGATTTAACTTCCAATCATAAAAAAAACATGGTCCATATCTACAATCTTTTTCATATCACTCGCATCTCGCCTTCGAATCACTTAATGCTAACGGATTAAGCATCCGTCGATATGGAGCCGAATGCATTTTCCATGTCATCTGCTTGCCCCGCTGCTCTCCTGTCTGCCGGGTATCGCTACCGGTGATATCGAGAGATAGTCCGATGATTAATATCTCCAATCGGTGATAAAGCGAGATACAGAGATGAAATGAGCTCCTGACACGAGCTTAAAGTTCTTTATCACGTCACGCGATATTTTTGAAAGCGGAAGAAATGCACTTATTTCTGTTGCTTTGACAATCAACTATCTTTATTTATTTTATGTGGTTTGATTTACAAATAGAAAAAGCCGCTGGAAGCTGGTATAATTATCAATGTTAATATTAGAGCAGAATGAGTACTGACATAAATCATAATAAGGTTATGTGTAAACATTGCGCGTGTATGTTTGTTAAATAGCTACCTACCGTTGAGGTACTTGCTCGTAAATGTATTTAATTAAGAATATGTGTGTATTTTAAGTGTGTTATTATGTAATGCAAACATTCTGCATTTCAATGGTTTAATTATTTCACATTTCGTTTTAATGCTGCCAACATCAAACTTGGGTAAACCCTCAGAGCACGAATATTTATGGAGAGGGAGCTAATTATTTCTATCCAACCGATACAAATTTACGATAAATTACTTTCTCCGGGTTTTTCCGTTGTAAACTGTGAAAGAGAAAGAGATAAGACAAGTTCTAAAATAATATACCTTCGCTTTTAGGTATACAAGCATGTTTTCCTTGAAGTAACAGTATATGGAGACGGAGCTAATTATTTTTACCCAACCTATACAAATTTACGATAAATCACTTTCTCCTGGTTTTTACGTCGTAAACCGTGAGAGAGAAAGAGATAAGAGAAGTTCTAAAACAATATAGCTCCACTTTTAGGTATGTAAGCATGTTTTCCTTGAAGTAACAATATATGGAGAGAGAGCTAATTATTTTTACCCAACCTATACAAATTTACGATAAATTACTTTCTCCGGGTTTTTACGTCGTACACCATGATAAAGAATGTTAAAAGCCTTAAAGTATTGTTAGAATGTTCTTCATGTCCCACGTCTCCGTCGACTCCGCCCGCACGTTTTGATACACGAAATAAATGAACATAACTCAACGGTTTATTAGGTTACATGGTATTTCTTTTTGTTTATAACAAGACTGTGAAAAAGTGGTCATACGAATAAACAAAACCATTATGACATGGGCCATGAATGGATGTATAAATACCCTTGCCCTAGTCCTAGCCATGCCCAGGTCTAGCCGAGTCCGGAAAACCTCATAAAAACTGACTGCAGTAGCGCTCTCTCTTGTATATTATTGCTTTGAGATGTTTTTCGTCTTTGGCTACTCCGCCCACCACGTTTTGTTATGCGACATAACAGGACAGAACTCAACGGTTTTTAGGTTATATTCTATATTTTTGTTTATAACAATGCTGTGAAAAAGTGGTTATACAAATAAACAGAAAAATAATGTCGACATGTGCTATAAATGAATGTATAAATACTTTTACCGTAGTCCTAGCCACGCCCCAGTCAGCCAAAAATCATCAATACTGACTACACTGGCGCTCCCTCCTGGTATATTATTGTTTAAAGGGGAAAACCGCTTCAGTTCGTTAATTTCTCGGTGGTATAATTGCGCAACGGATCAACGTTGTAAAATCCTCTGAGGAGGCTCTATTGAAATACCTGTTAAACAGATTCATCATGCCATCGCAATAAATGACAATTGATCTGCTAACTGTGGATTAATTGTAAAAATTTGACATGGGCATAAACTTGCATCAACGAAAACTACATTTATTTTTAAAGCAATCAATTTCTAACACGCAAAGCAAGAATGCTAAACCATATTTTTGATTATTGAATCCATCTTGACAAGTGGACAGGTGTTGTAACTTGTTCAAATACTAATTTCGTAAATCACTGTCCGGACAGTAAGAAAAGGCAGTCAAATTGAATATATGAATCGTTTGAGAAATAGATTCAATAAAACGTAAAAATAATTGATCGATTAAAGATAATCATGCTCTATAGTTGTAACGCCTTTTATAGCAGCCTTCCTTTTATTGGTGTTTATGATGGGTACAGGGTATTTACAATTATGCCCACGAAATATTTTTTTCAATAATACCGCAGGCTGCCAAATTTTTCAAATTTTTGAATTACGGTAGATCAATAAATTGCGTACCAGTGCGTTAAATTAACCACTAAAAATAATTTGTGTGTACGTACGTAAGGATACAGACTTTTCAAATTTGAATCTGATTTTAATTGAAATTATCACATTTAAAAGAATATATTTTTAATATCATTACTTACCTAATAAAGTATCTCACATAATATAGCAAACATTATTTTGTACTTAAATTGGGTGGATTAAAGCTATTAATATTTATAGCAACCATCGCTAAAAACAATGCTAGGTTAATTGTAACAATTAGTAATATTATATAAGTGAATTAAGATACTAACGGGCAAGCTTAGTCATGTACATACATTAGGGAAATTCTATTATTCATTTTGAAGAGATGAGTTTTAAGTTTCGTTCTGAATTCTGTCTTTCATCATTTTCTGACCTGACACTCCAAAATCATACTCTCCAAACTTAGTATGTGATGTGAGCATTGGTTTCTCCAAGCTTTTAATAGCTAATGACGCTGCTGCTACCATATTACAGTTGACTGTCGCCAATTGATATCTTCAGGAATATACAATTCCGATAAATAAGCTGGAGCCAGTGCGTTAATATTGAAAAAAATACTTCTATAAAAACTCGAAAAAGTCTGTACAAATACGTAACGCTAATAGTCAATAAAGCAGTAAAAGCCGTAGGATCTACGAAAAGGTAGGAGTAATGTACTGCCTTTATGGTATATCTTTTTTAACATTAACTCCACACAGGAGACATTGAGGCAAATAATTTCCCTCAGGCCCTATGTCATCTTTAGGGATGCTGGAAGGGAAGGAGTGAACTTGGATCTTAAAGAAGCCCATGTTGAAGGAGGGAGGAAACACAGAGGCCGACAAATTGTTCCACAGCCGAGCTGTTGAATATAAAGAACGAGTTGTAAAAGCGAGCCGTTCTCGTGTATTGAATGTCAACCGTGTACAAATTTTGAGCGCGCATTTGGGAATTTTCCTACTATTTACCGGTGCCGAAAGGATCAATGACGCAAGCTTCTCGGAGCATTTTTCATCGAAATACCGGTAGAAGAAGAACAGGAATCTCTCCTATCGGAGGTTGGCTATCATTACTACAATTCCCACCCTCCAGGTTGCAGCCCGGAACAACTCAGCAGAACTGAACTCGTACCGGTTACCCAGCTTTTGAATTTACGATGTTCGGAGTCTCCCACTTTAAGTCTTCCTTGAATTTTTCCATGGGTTGTAAGATGGGTAATCTTGTATTTGTAGATTCTCATAGTGTTTTCTTATTTTATTTTTCCTTAAATTGAAATTATAAAACCATTATTATCCATTTTATAAAGAAATCTTAATTTGTTAACCTATCTATCAGGGATGTTTATAGGATGCGTACACATATCCACAGTTAGAATGCTTCATTATTCCCTTTCTATTGAAATGTAAAAAACATATATTTTAATGATTTCCTTAGTTCGTTATGCCCACTCGATTTCCAATAACTTTTCAAATGCCCTGTAAGAGTAAAAATTGGTCCAAATCGCTTGATATAACTGGTATTAACATCTGTCTCTGAGATCTCGTCCGTATAATCTATCCAGTAGCTGCGTGGGCTTAACAGTTTAACTAATGTATAATCATTTTTTTTATTTGTATAGTTTTCTTCGAATTACCGATAATTACTATCATCAAAGCTTTAATCAAATATTCACCAAAATCATATCGCGTTAATCTGATCTAATTTTCACGAACCTTTTTTTTTAGATTCTGAGAATTAAATATAATGGTGTTATGTTATCATCACTATGCGAAAGGTATGATGAAATCAAAGCATTTAGCAATCGCTGTCATGTCAAAGATACATTCATTTACAAAAACCTGCAATTAGCGAAAAAAAAGGTACACACTTGTATAAAATTTGGTCGCTACAATTATTTGATGTTATTTCGCAAGCCATTAATTCGCCAATGGTTTCTACCCGACACCGCTTGAGTTTCAACATTATTTTTTTCTACATAACGTCGCTGGAAAGGCTAAATGGGTTAAATATGCAGTTTTAATCAGTTTTCTATTCTGCATTCGATGGAGAAAAGAAAACTGTTTGATTCTAAAGACTTTTGAGGCCCTTCGGCCATTTAGAATATATTTACCATTTGGGAGAAGGCTTGACTCAAGCGACACAAGTTTGGGGCTTTGCAGCTTTTTGTCGGTTCAGGTAAACTCAGTGAGAGCATTGAGAAACCTGTTTTTTTTTTAACTCACCAGGTACTTAAGACTTATGAATTTTTATTTTAAAACAAACAAACAAAAAACTGGTGTAAATTTTCCGAAATGGCGCTTCAGCTCTTTTGACTTTCCGGTGACGAAATGTGATCGATACATTTTGTACTTGAACGATTTATAAACTTAATATGTAATAAATTAGTTTTCTCGGTTTTTTACAGTTAAACACATATTTCTATCTTTTGACGGGGTCAAGAGAATGTCTCAACATTGAGTTACAAGTTGGAAATAATTGCGTTGACCAACCAATTTTCGTCAAATTTCATAACGTCACAATAAAAAGTAAATATTCTCAGTATCGCCCAGGTAAAAGACCACTATTCAGAATCGAAACATTGCTTGCAATGGTAATATCCGTGCTTGGTTACCAAATCTGTATATCTAGGTACTTCCCACTTCACTTCTTCAGCTTCAAAACATACAGAAATCAAGGATGTCATAGCTACTGGCACTGGATAGTTGAGAGCGCCTGGGTCTCTTGTAAAAAAATAAAACAAAAAATAAACAATTATTAATTTAATTTAGACTTGAGAAGGATGCAGCCACTTACAAGCATACATTGCCCATTTTACAAGATTGTATGATGAACCTATCTGTACGCTAACATTACCATTACATACTTCTAACTGAAACACTTAAATTATGTTTTTATTTATGTTTAAGGCGTTGATTTTGGGATCTGGTTTGGGCTATCAATATCGAGGAAAAAATCCTTCCCTAGAGCTATACAATAATTAGCAGCACTTTTCATGCCATAAAAGACTTGTCTACCGGTGTGTGGTTTTGACGTATGACGTGTGAATTATAAAATACCTAGGTAATATGAAATATAAATAATGTTATGCTTAAGAGTTTAGGCTCCGCTTAAATAATTCAAGTTATGGCAGCTAAATCATTATTATATCGGACATACATAAACGTTTAATGTGGAAGCCGCCAATAACTGCCTTACTAAATCACTACTATGTTGCATTTATGTTTTCTTGCTCTTTGCCACTTGATATGAAAAACGTCGAATGAATGCTGAAAGAAAAAGTTTTTTTTGGAATCTTATGATATTTCATTAAATTATTATATCAAAAAAATATTATAAATTAGGGAGTTGCGTAAAGATTGTAAGGTTTATACATGTGTGTTTTGTACACCAAATATAGGCTAGCTATCTTGAGTAGTGGGATATCATGTGATAATATTGGGAAGGATCCTTGAATATAAATAATAACAATGATACACGTAACAATCAAATAATATATTTAACAGTATTATCATATGGTGAAATTGAACAATTACTAAAGATATCTTCATTATAAAAGCGCAGGAAAGACTTCGATTTAATTTTCATTTACAAAATTATTAATTGTTTTATTGACTCACCTTCTCTATTGCAACTTATCCAATTCAACATTCCTTGCCGTTGACTCAGAAACAATGAATTGCTGTTCCTCATTCATCACAATACTAATTATGGGTATAATTCTCCAATTTCCAGAATGTCAAGACTTGTTAACTCAAGCCATGGTCTTGAAATTTTTGGTAGCAGTCTAAACGTAAAAGACATAATAGATGTAAACAACTACGAAGAATTAAAAAAAAACTCAAAATACTCTTTTTAATAAAATAACCTAAAATGTATTGTATTCATTTTTTAATTATAAAATAATATTCAAGAAACCCATGATAGTACTCCCTCCCTAAGCACAAGAATTTTCTCAATTAGGGTGGTATTTATCATTAACTAGAACATTGTACATAGTATATAACCGAATTAATATTATTACAACTGTTAGTATTGAGTAAAAATGTACATTTTAATAACTGCTAGTTTAAGGTAAAAACGTTTATTTCTGTACAATGGATTAAATTTAAATAAAAAAATAAAAAAATAAATAAAAATTGTCATTCTTTACGACTCTACCAAAACTTTGACTAGACCATGGCTTGAATGTTCTCTCTTATGTTTATGTTGCCTTATTTTTGTCATCGCTTCATTTATTATTATGTATATGCTATTCCTTCTTTGTTGCTCTTTTTTCCATTTCGTGTTTCATATGTATTTTTTGTAATGGGACTTTAGTCCGTTAATTTATAAATAAATAAATTATATTGTTTGATGTATTACTCTGTATTTTGAATTTGTTGTAACTCATGTAGTTCTTTAATTTCCCTTATCCCAGAGGTAGTTTTTATAACTTTTAGGGATTACTACGTATGTTAGAAAGATATTAATTTTTATTTTATTTTTTTAAACGGAAAGAGTTTATAATGTGAGATGTAGATGGCACTAATTCAATAATTAGGTTTGGTGAAAACGCACTGTTTATGTTCGGTCGTCTTGTACGATAATGAATTGGCCAGGATATTATGCAGAACACTTTCCTGGCGATGGTTCCTGGCTCATGCCGTAGAACAGCTTATATTTCAGAGGCTGGCAATGTGGAATGTCATGATGGGTATATAAAATTGCAAGAATGATCCTGTGGTTGCACGTTGTCACCGGTAATATTACCGGTCAGTTGAGGTACTTTCGCGTAGAATTTTTTCAAAAGAACACGCCTATGTCTCTGTCCAAACTTACAGGAAATGTTGGGGTTCCGATCTACTACAACGGACCCGTTAATACTCCTCACTCACCATCATGAGTCCGTTGGCAGACGATTCCCCCCTCGTTTGTTGAAAAAAAAACTGTGCAAGTCGTTAATTTGTTTTTCCGACTTCCTGCGCACCGACTAAATTCGGGACTTCTACGCCGCTTTGTACTAGAGATGGCCACACTTAATAGGGATGGGACGCGTATAAAAGTATGGTGAGGTAAGTACCTTTCCTCAGCATATTTTTACCCTTTAAAATATGTGTTATTTAATTTGAAGAAATGTGGTTTCCAATTGAAGCAGTTTTTTTTTTTTTGGTGAATACCGAACAATAGTCTCAACTGCTCTGAGCCGTCTAGAGCCAGTGAGACTATGGCATCCCCAATAAGGGTATGTTGTGAGGCGAAGGTAGTGGGGAGAGAAGGAAATAGGAAAGGTAATAATGAAGGAAATACCCAGCTATTCAGATCTGGTCACCAAACACGGCGGCTAAAGCCATTTTAAGCAACGTTCAATTCTGAATGGTGGTCACATTAATAAGGTCACGTGTGGGGCTTATGACATTTCTAAATGATTGGTTATTTTTTTAAAAGAGGTTCACTGATATTGATTCAAAATGGTATGAAAAATAAATCACTACTCAATTGAAAAATTTCGAAACGCTGTACGAGTTATTGAAAATGTATTAAGCTGCATTGGATATTGGCTGCTTAAAACAGAATTATTTTGACTAAACATATTTAGTACTGCCTGATGGACTTTATGAATTAATAATTTAAGGTAAATCTATTGAGCAGTTCAATGCGATAGAAGTTCGTTGGAAGCAAAACACATTTTACATTTAAAGGGTATTTTTAAATACGGATTTGTTCAATAAGTAAAATTATTTTTAAAAAGAGCAATGCGTTTTCTATACAACCGTCAATTTTCTTCATCGAAATACCTGTAGTTAAGATTTTGACAAAGTTGTTTTGACAGCACAGATAGGATCTGAACCTGCAATCTAACTTTACTCTATTGCAAACGCACATGGACGAGTTCTCATCCAAATCGCATGAGATCAAATCGCCGGAGGCTGCAAACTTTCAACGATTTGAAATCTTATAAGAATATTAGCTGGCTCTGACTACCTACAGTTTTTCCTTTCTTAACAATTGATTAGATAGGTTATATGAGGCTTGATTCTTGAAATGTTAAATACTTTAGCTGAAGTCAAGTTAAAAATAACATTCATAAGGTCACCTTATGCGTATTCGTTACTAATATCATATCTTTCGCACATCTAACGACGTGATGAATCAGAAGAATGCCCACTATTTGACCTACCCAGACTCTCCAAAAATATTTTTCCATTAATATGCTCTGTGGAATAACACGATTAACAAATCAAGGAGTTCCAAGTTGATATCTTTTATTTGTACCTATTTAAAAGCCTTACATATTTTCGTAACAGGTTCTTTAACACATTTTTTTCGCCCACAACTTTTAATGTCTCATTAAAACGTATTAATATGTAGTACGATTATATTGATGCAGCCCTTAGTGTCGATCTTTCATCAATCAATGGGAGTTACATGGTACAGCAATCTTTGATGATTTAAACGATTTCTTTCAAAGCCTAGGTTCAAGTCCAATCGGTAATCCATCCTATTTATTTACAGTCTTATCTGCGTCCGCACTGACGTGTACTAAGAATCTCGGGACGATTGAGGGATTGCCCGCCGATAAAGATCGAGATTCCAACGAAGGGCGAGATAATTCATAAGAAAGTTTTTTCAACATGTGTTAAATAAATGAGTAATTGCATGTTGAAAAACGATTTTAACGAAATTACCCGTCAACTCCGTTGAAAGTGATCATTACCTGAAAGGTGTAATTTATTATGGACACCGTGCACCGGTTATACGAAACTAAACGTAACAACATAGTTAGTAAACAAACATTAAATTTAGTAAACATTTGAGCTTCCAATTACGACTCCAGACACATTTGAATAATAATTCATTGATAAAAGATAACCTCTAATCCGATTACGAATAGTTTCAAATTCCAATCAATCTCTAAGGGATCTAAATTGTGTATACCGCGAGGTGTATAATTTAGTTATTTCAGCGTTAGAAAACTGAAGAAGATGGATAGATATTGAATCCAGGTAAGAGAATCCGAATTTAAAGTGGCTGTTTAGATGAATAATAATTAGAGCTGTCCTTAGGCAATCGGCACCGGCCTCTGGAAGGCTACTCGACCAAACTTGATGATGGTATAAATCAAACTCTCCGAGTTCGTGATTACACCTTCTCCACTTTTCTGATCCCCCGAGCTTCTGTCGCTGGATTATTATATTGCCTTTACACATTACAAAAAGCAATGACGCTAATTATTTATCAAAATACATAGGAAGGTAAGGCTATTGACTTTATAAATGCGGTAATAATTGCTTATCAGGTAAATATGCAAATTTTAAAGCACAGACGGTTACCCGTCGCTACCTTTTATAAATAATACATCAACAATTAATTATTATTAGATTTTACAACTAGTGATGAAAAAGGATCCGGCTATCTTAACTGTTAAACTTAATGATTTTTTTGTGTTGAAAGTGGACTGTAAATTCCACCGCAGAACGAAAATAGGGGATATGAATGGATGTGTTGAGGCGTACATAAAGCAACACATACCTTGAGGCGAATCTGTATCTCACAATTACTCACACCAACCAGCGTCTTTCTTGAAACTCACTTTGAAATTAGTTATAGTTAGGTACAATCGATCATGCACGTAGTATATGCGGCATTTGTCGATTTGTCCGACGCTTTGAGTGTGGAAAAACTCCATTAATGAAGAACTGAACGCTTTTGGCGCAAATAAAATAATGTCCAAAAAGCAAAGCTAGCAGTCAACAATGCAGTGCTTATACCAACCTGAATGTGTATGATAGCGAGGCATGGAACTGGTAGAGGAAGGATGAAAATAGACTGAATGCTGTGGAAATGAGATCCTTGAGGCGTATGTGCGATAAAACCATCCATGACCATGTTAAAAATGTTGATATCCGGAAAGAATACAAGGCTAATGTAAGCGTTGTTCATATGATTAAGAAAATAACGCTTTGATGGTTTATGCATGTAGAGCGAATGAACGAAGAAAGCTTTTTATTAAATAATGAATGATGCGAAAGTGAATGGAAGAAGAAGTCGGGGACGCTCGAGGAAGACATGGCATGATTAAGTGAACCAAATATTTGAATCGGGCCATGTGAAGAGTCAGAATAACAGAAGAGTATGTGTGAATGTGAATAAAGCAAGAAGTGTGTGCCAAGAAAGAGTTGCATGGCAGTCCGTCCTCTCTGCCTACCCCTGCTGGGAAACGGCTTAATGGTAAGTTAGTTATTTGTTATTGTTTCTTCTTCTAGGTACTTCGTAATTATTCCTTACTGAAATGCTGCATTATAAAGATGGTTTATGTAGAAAATTACAACTATAAATCATTTACCGAGAGACAGAGATTAGATCACCTCTGTCTTTAGTTGGTCCGTAACCCGTAGGAGTAAGAAGTAGCCGAGTCGATTATTTTGTACTTGTCCACTTCAATGTTTGCCGATTATTGCACCCAGCGTATTAATTTATCGAATCGATCGTATATTAATTACTGGCACGATTACTGTGTCTTTTTGAAACTGCTCAACTGAAACTGTGTTTCTCCTAAGAACAAATAGATTTCAAAACAATTAACAAGCGGCGTTTTGAATGGCCTTTGAGCTTTACTTAGGCCATTAATCAAACAGTGACTAATCGTTTGTTTTCGCTACTGTGCAGAAAACTGTTTCAATGTTAACATCTGATATCTGGATTGTTACGTTGGATATCTGGTCTGTTACATTTTTTCGCTATGTCTCAATCAATGTTAGGCATCAGACGGCATTGGCTAATGCTGGAATAACTATGGTTAAATACAGAATTATTTCTATGAGTAAAACACTCAAACACGACCACGCTCTCAACGCAGTAATTACTGTCGGTAACGAGCGCGAAAAGCTTGCAAGGTCAAGCGCTTTCGAAAAGAAGGCAAACCCAGAAGCAAGAACTTGTCAGAAGGAACGAATTCATTAGCGATAGGTGTTATATACGAGCACACTTACTCGAAAAATGTATTGAAATTATCATCATGGAAGACTTTTTTTAATTCATAACCCAACCTACGCAAAGTTCACATCCTTAGAGCAATAATATACCAGGAGGGATAGCTTGGCGAAACAGTGAATTCAAGGATTGTTGATTTTTTCCTGACTCGGGCGTAGCTGGAGTTTTCGTGGACACACGTTTCTACGTGCATTAAATAGCACATGTCGACATAATGTTTAAATTATTTCCATTTACTACTTTTTCATAGAATTGTTATCAATTAAAATATTGGATATAAACTCAAAAGTTATGTGGCATAACAAAACGTAGTGGGCTTAGTCGCCAGAGACGTTTTACATACATAAAAGTGGTGCAATACTATGTGACAACTTGTCTTGTCTCTTTCTCTCTCACGATTTACCCCGGAAAATTATTAAAATCCGAAGAAATTGATTTATCGTTAACTTGTTTAGGTTGGGTAAAAATATTTATCTCTCTCCATACATATTCATGAACTTCAAGTTTCATTTCGTCAATTTTTGTATTATTTTTTTCTTCCTTTCTTGGATGATATTTTGTACTAGATTTACTGTCCTGTTTTTCCTTAAGTTAATAATAATAATTGCACCATTTAAAATATGAAACTAAGGATATGCAGCCTCGTTGTATTTTTCGACATATTTTTAAACAGCTGTGTAAATAACTGACACCAGAACTCACTGTTCGAGAGTTGTTGCAATTTTCAATAGTAAACATTTATGGATCGCCTAAACTTTTAATGTAGATTTCTGAACACCGGTGCTTTCGTAGTTGAGGCTCTTTTCCTGTTGAGATATTGACGATGTATCTTAAACCACTCTGTCTCAACGAGTTGTTAGTCTCCTGTATTGATAAATGTTGCAACACCACAAAATATGTATCATCGATGCTTAAAAGTTAACATAGGAAATCTACATAGTCTTCGTGTATAATTTATCTATTCCACAACTTGTAACATTCTATTATAACATGTCTCCAGTCTATAATTAAGTAACAGTCAATAGTCACATCAAGATTTTCAATAATGTTACTTGGAGCGGAGTACATTTGAATATCCATTGGCGCCAGGCGACGTTTAAACAAACTATGTTGGTAAATTGGAAACCTATATTCAATTTCACGCTTTTTGAGTAAGATTTTAGATATCTTTTGATCTTAATGAGTGCCTTAACTATGCGCCATTGAAAACAAATACATTTAACTTTGAAATGAGATACTTTTGTAATGTATTTACATTGATTTTTAAGTGTCGAGAAAGCAAAATACCAGAGGTGGTTAGGAGAAAGTTATGAATACGATTGATGGACTCTGTAAAAGAATAAAAGCTAAATCTTCGATGAATCTAGTTCTTGAAAAGAGAACGTTACCCTTGGAATATTTATGGGTAAGGGAAATATTATTTATCAACAAGTGGATCCATAGGAATTAGGTTCGCTTAAGTGTGTTTAGTTTAGCGGGGAGTAACAAAAACGCCGGAATCAACAAGGAAGTATTTGCAAGAAAGTGCCAAAACACCTTTTTTGCTTTAGGTAACATCTTACGGTAGTGATAAATGTTGTTGTAAACTTCACAAAAGTTCCAATAGCCCGAAGCCAGGATGACTTCAATATCCCTAATTCGATTATTGTTTTGAGGTAGAGGGAAGTGGGAAGAACAAGCCGAAGCTATGCAGATCCATGGCTAGAGCCGCTACTCTGAAATGAAATACAAATATAGGTAGATATATTTTCGCTGGGTATAAAACCCGCGTACTCTGGGTCCACAGTCAAAAACTTTACCGTTTTGTCACAAAATCTGCATCGTATGCCTTTTGCAAAAGATCAAACGCTTTGAGGAAGGGAAAATTATGCTTAAACATTTAATTCTCATTCTTAACTAAATAGAGTAAAGATTTAGAAAATTCCTCCAGGCACAGAATCTAGGTACCACCTACCTTAAACACTTTTTTTAAGTTAATGTAAAACTTGTTTTTTCGGCCTTTAAATTGTCTTGGTCTTAGATTGGTTGATATCGACTAATAATTATTTTAACCCTAATCAAAGTCGCAGGTACCTACCAAGCAGTGAATAGCACCAGACAATTTTTCATATAAAAAAGCTGTATGTCTACAAAACATAATATTGAAAAAATTATAATTATGTTCTACAATCAAAAATGAATTAAGTTGTTTTTGTGGCGTCTACAGCGGATAAAAGTTGTCTACAATCTATTTTCTTAAAGTGTTTATTGATCTATTTACATTTTAATTAAAGGGCCATTATTTGCCGTAAAACATAACACGCTTTACTCGACCAAGTGTTGAAAATTGGTAAACATAGATTATCAAGATAAGCATCTAGTTTCTGCCTAATTACAAGGTATCGTAAACCAAAAAGCTTTAAGCTGTTGCCGTAATAAAGATATTTGGTTTCCATTTTACACGTTTACTTTTACAAGTCTTCGAAAGTTAATAAAGCAATAAAGTGGTTCAGGGCTTTGTTAGAGCTTTCTTCACAGCATTGAAAACCAACGCGGTTGGTCTTAGGAAAAAGCTTTAGGCGATGTTCACAAGCTCAGTCACTCACAGAGATATGTAATTTAGACTAATCTTTATTATTAAGGCCGCTGAAGCAACCTATTCAAAAAAGTTCTCGAAATCATTGTCTAATATTATACACGTTACTTAGAAGTTTAAACCTTTTGTTGGTGTGTAAGGAAACTAGGCAAATCGCTAGATTTATGCAGCTCGGGGCTTAAACATTTAAACGCCAAGTGTCTGGAAAAATGGCGGGTAATGTGTGGTGTTAGCGTTTCCGCCCGAGGCTTTGGGCGGGACTTTAGAATTGAGAAAGAATTCGCGATAATTTCCGGTTCTTAACGCTCATTTGACTAATGGCAACTGAGGTAAGAATATGTAATTGCAATCGAAGACTTACATTGGCAATGTATTAAAAATTTACATATTTATTTGTAAATACTATTCTTAGAAGTAATGCGCATAATTTGAGCGCTTTTAAATAAAATGTTTTGCTCGCTATAATAGACAGGTTGATTACTTTTTTAATTTTTTAAAGAGAGCTGTGGTGAAATTTTTTGCATGCTTTTTTGGTGCGTGGGTGAGTTAGTTAGTTGGTGAGTTTTACTGAGTAAGAAATCAACTGAAATTAAATATTAAGAGTGAGATATTTTAAGACAAAAAAAAAACAATTTGTTCATTTTAAAGAGAGAGGGGAATATCAATGAAGACTAAAACTCTCTTGAAATAATGTTTTATTCTTTCTTAGAGTTTCAGGAATTATAACCGAAAAAACAATATCGCAATACATTGTATTAATACATATATGTGTTCATGTATTTGCTCACATGTATATACACCTGGATTTGTACAAAGTTAAAATACTATCATTTTGTAAACGTATAAAATCTTATAGGTACCTTGTATAGATATCTTATAGGATGTACCTAACAGATCCACTCGATCCAAAATTATTTTTCAAATGTAACAATAATATCAGGACTGAGTCATTTAAATACTCGCTTGTACCTAGATTGCATGCAGTTAGTAATTCTATCGCTGAAATAGTAGATATATTCAACTGCACTGAATCTAGTTACAAGAAGGCTATAATAGCATACCTCTTTCAAAAATACTAGTGTTAATTTGCATTATAATATTTCTATGAACTTAATTATGTTTTTGGGTGCTAATCATTGTTATTTTTTATGTCACTATTATTTTATGTTTTAATATCATATGTTATATAAAAGCCCATGGGGGCGTATATAATTAAATAAATAATTCTGATTTTTTCACACCATCTATCTTCAAATGAATGCCTCTTTCTTTAAAATTTGAAATTCAATTGGTGATATTACAACAAGATAAATACTATTTACCTTATACTATTAAATCATAGGCATCACCGTTGAAAATATATTTAAATTCTCAACAAATATATAACTGTTACTGACAATTTTGAAATTTGCGGTAGATTTAGTTTTACGAACGGTTTTAAACAAATATAATGTTCCAACTGAAACATAAGTGCCATTCAGAATGGTAAATTCCATAAAAGGAGTTGCAGGAAGGAATGGAAGTTTTATTTTTATTACGGCTGTTAAACCATTTATACATAATGTTAAATGTCAATACTATTCTAGTAAGGATTTTGAATTGGATCTGTCTGTATGGAAAAATAATAAATCGAGCTGTAGACATTATTTCTTGCCAAACATACTTTTAAAACAATACAATTAGTTTTTTTTTTTTAGTTGGTAACACATTCTTCAGATGCTGAATTCATGAACCTCTAAGCTTGAATGAATTGTACGATTGAAATAAAATGACAAATACACAATTAAAATGAAAGAATAACGTATAAAACCACAAATTTTATTTTATTTCCTATGACCGACCGGTTTCACTAAGCATAAGTATTGTCAGGGTACAAAATTAAACTGAACAAATACAAAGTGTGCGGTTATAAATACATACAGAGGGAGAACACAATAGAATAACATTTAAAAAAATTAAAGAGTCAAAATAACAGAAATGAAAGAAGAGAATGTATGAGACGATGAATGAATGTGAATAAAGCAAGGAGTGTGTGCCAAGACAGAGTTGTATGGGGGACTATCCTCTCTGCCTACCCCTGCGAGGAAACGGTGTAATGGTTAGTTAGGTATCTAACTTGGTTAGACTTTCTCATAAAAGGCGAACCGTCATAAGCTTAGAGCAAGAATATGTATGGAGAGAGAACTAAATATTTTACCCAAGCGATACAAATTTACGATAAATCACTTTCTCTGGGTTTTTACGTCGTAAACCGTGAGAGAGAAAGAGACAAGACAAGTTGTCACATAATATCGTACCAGTTTTAGGTATATAAGCATGTTTTTCATATCCCGCGTCTCCGGTGACTCGGCCCACCACGTTTACTTATTGGACATAACTCAACGGTTTTTGATGTTATATCCTTTATTTTTCTTGATAACAATACTGTGAAAAAAATGTTATACAAATAAATAAAACATTACGTCGACATGTGCTATGAATGGATGTATAAATACCCTAGCCCTAGCTCTAGCCACGCCCGAGTCAGCAAAAAACTAACAATCCTTACAACACAAAACATTCCTTCAGGTATGTTATTGCTCTGAGGTCGTAAGTCAACTTAGGAATAAAATAAGTCAATCGTTAGATAATCTAGATTTTCACTCAGTTGAAAATAAAGCTTGACAACTAATGGTCCGTATTTTTTTTTTTTGTGAACTTTGCCAATGAAGAGTACTCCAGACGCAGAGATGATATCTCGTTTATTACGACAGTCATAAGTATTAGTGAAGTTTTGATGATTGGCTGGCGTGATTGTGAGTGATAGATATGCTAGTTATATCTCGTTTTCCACTCATCCATTACACTGCTATAGCGCCTCCGCCGCAACACGTATTAGCTGTACGTGTAGGTACGACTAATATGATAATTTCTAAATCATGCCCCTATCCATCCATCATCTAGAACGTAAATCAGACCTATCCGGGATATCTAATTCTTAAAGGTGCCGAAATGTAAGTGTGCCTAGGGAAGGCATGAAGGCTGTTATAATAAATTAGCCCTGCTTACATACTTGCCCCTTTTTCTTGTTTTCGACACTTAAATACAAGCTGGAACATAAATACCTTGCTGGAACCACTTCATAACTAACCGTTTCTAATACAATTTTTATTTTTTTCATATACCTCCGTGAAAGAGGATAAAGGCTGATTTACACCAACGTCCGGATCCGCTCAGTGACGATATTGTTCCGCATGAGAGCTTATTGATATGGTGTGAATATCAATCAAAAAGTATGTGCCAAGACAAAGTTGTGTGGCAGTATATCCTTCTGCTCACCCTTGTGATATTTAACTACTTAGTTAGTTAAATAATTATTTCGACGTGTAAAAATACTTACATCGCAGATTTTTTATATTAAAAATCATTCTTCTATCACTAAATAATATTTTAACAATTATTTATTATTAAAAATATTATTTTGTGATAAAAAAATGGTTTTTAATAAAAAAAATCTGCGATGTAAGTATTTTTACACTTAAAAATAATTATTTAACTAACTAAGAAGTTAAATATCACAAGGGTGGGCAGATTGTCCTTGATTGAAATTCATACCATATCAATAAGCTTTCATGCGGAACAATATCGTCACTGAGCGGATCCGGACGTTGGTGTGCATCTACCACTAGACTTCACAGTCTAAACACCTCTCGAAATTAAATATATTTTTTGTTGTAGGTATTCAGATTATAAATTTATGGACTTACTAGAAATATTCTAATGAAAATGAAAAAATAACTTTGTGTAAGACCACAGATTTTGTTTATTTTTTTATGACTGACCGGTTTCAGCTTAGCCTAAGAATCATCGGGTACACAATTAAAGTAAACAAAAAATACAAAGTGTGCGGTTATAAGTACATGCAGTAAACTTAAAAAAAAATCACATTGTTCTTTAAGGGTCAGCACTTAAAAATGACGCTAAACGTTAGTTTGTAGCATTCTAGTGCAAGCAATACTACAAATGATTTATCTGCAATTTTATATGGGTAGTTAGAAAAATGTCTGAGGTTTTTTTTTTTTACAATAACTCCACACAAGAGGCCTTGAGGGAAATAATTTCCCTCAGGGCCTATGTCATCTTTGGGGATGCTGTGTGGGGGTCTTTTTGAGGAAAGGAAGGATTGAACTTGGGTCTTGAAGAGACCCATGTTGAAGGAGGGAGGAAACACAGAGGCCGGCAAATCGTTTTAGTAAGCCGAGCTGTTGAACATAAGAACGAGTCGTAAAAGCGACCCGTTCTCATGTATTGAATGTCAACCGTGTACAAATTTTACAATCTTCGTACAGTAAATACAATCATTTAACTGTAATCCTTTAAATTTTATAAAAAACATACCAACATGTCAGTAAAGGGTGCAGTAAACCAAAAACCAAAAAGGATATTTTAAAACTTTTTACCTAAAATTCCAGTACGCATTTCATAAAGAATTGAAAAGATCAATAATGTGTAGTTTTGCTTATACTAGAAAGCAAAAAAGTGTGTTTTTTTCAGTGCTGGCTTTCAATCACCTTCTCAGTGACGTTTTGCATCTTTCATTTCATATCGTCTCTCTCTTTTTCTCTGTTCCTTTGTTATAATTCTAAATGTTGTTATATTGTTTGTTATCTTATTTTATTTTATATTGTGTTCTCCCTCTGTATGTACCTCTGTAATTTTGTACACTGATGATGCTTAGGCTAAGCGAAACTAGTCGGTCATAAAAATTCAAATTAATTTTTTGGTCTTACGTAAAGTTATTATATTTCAATTTCATTAAATATGTCAAACCGCAAATGATTGCTTTCTACAAAAATATAAATAATGTATATACTTGAAATGTGATGTGTATTACTGCAGGAACCTACACTCTGTGTGATTTTAATAACAATTTATAAACCTTAAAAATAAATATATATATATTCTTTGGGAAAATACAGTTAATTCGCCATTTTAATAAAAAACTACCTCAAGGGTGCTTTACGAAGAATTTATCAATATCAAAATTGAAGACATCCTAATGCTTTTCATATATTATATAGTTTTGCGTGGGATAGAGAAACTTCTATAACCGGCAATAACCTTTACGGGTGTGTTTTTCTAACAGGTATATTTTGGTCAAATTTATTGCTTCATTAATTTCTTATTATCTTTTGTTCTCTCTGCATTAAACGTCTCGTCCTTAAAAGCAAAAATCTTATTAAAAAACAAACAAAAATACTGCTATGCGTTGCTCAGTAGTTGGCCCAAACAACACAAACTTAGGATTGTGTGTATTGGTGCATATGTATACACTTTCAAAATGATTTCCTTGCCAAACTTCACTAAAAAATAGCATTTTGTTTTGCTTTCGCCTACTTAAGGAACAATAAGTGTACACGATCATCGAAATAAAATATATTTGAAAAGTATTTACATTTATTCTAAAGATATAGAGTGAGTTATTTTTTAAGAATGTATTTATTCAAAACGCAATGCACAGTAATAACATTAAACAAAAGACAAATGTAAACAAGTTATGTTATATATCAGACGGACTCCATGGTCGAGTGGTAAGACGCTTGACTACGAATCCAAAGGTCGCGGGTTCAAACTCGGCGTGCGCAAAAAGCTTTTATTTAATTAATGTATGTCATAACACATTTAATTTATATAAAATAATATTAAGCATATTTGCGGCACGTTCCAGAGTATAAGATACTCTAAGTATCGCCCTGGTGAAAGACCACCATTCAGAATCGAAACGTTGCTTGATTGAAATGGCTTTAGCCGTTTGTGACCAGATCTGAATAGTTACGTACTCCCCAACCTTCTTCTTCCCATCTCCTTTTCTTCCCTACTACCTTCAGCCTTACAACATTCCCCAATTGGGGATGCCAGTCTCACTGGCTCTAAACGGTTGGCAGCAGTTGGCACTCTTGTGCGGTATCCACTAAAAAAACAAATAAATATATTTATATGTATAAGTGTGTTGAAGGTTAGCTGCAAAACAAGTTTGATCACATTACGGCACAGTTGACATTAGTTTCTAACTAGGCGTGACGAGTTGTGCAAAATTAAAAATGAACTATTTTCTTTTTTGAAGTAGAATAGCTGTATCCAAGCAATGCTAACCAGGTACTTCCAAACCTTCCTCTTCCCAATCTCCTTCCCCTCCCCACTACCTTCAGCCTCATAACATACCCTATTTGGGGATGTCATAGTCTCACTGGCTCTAGACGGTTGGGAAGCAGTTGAGACTCTTGTGCGGCATTCATACATATATTTTTATTTTTTTTAAATGCATCTGTGTAAAAACTGTGTTCAGGTCAACTCTAGTTTCAATACCTACAGTGATGAAGATTTTCTAAGATAAATCATATAATATTATCGATTATTCAATGCGATATAAAGAACCACCAACCTTATCTCACGTATAACTGCATTTCATTAGTGATACGCCTTTGAGCTAAGACAGAGACACAGTTACTCCGGATGAGTGCGGAGGGGGGAAGGAGGCGTGATGGCAGAAGTGAGAGGGGGGGGGGGTATAATAGTTAGTAGTCCTCCCACTTGAATCTGATTTTTTTCCTTTTCATCTGATTGATTTATAGATGTTGAAGCGTGATGCTGCGCGCGTGCCGTGAGGAGAGATTCTTAACCCTTTTAGATCCACGTTACTTAGTAATAATAAACTAGTTGTTACCAGTGAAAAATCACGGGATGTAACTTGACTTATCAAGAAAATATATTGGTTGCTTTAATCCACCCATTTCAAATAAAGAATAATGTCTGCTAAAATGCATTTGGAGGTAGGTAGGGATTTAAAAAGTTTTTTTTTTTTAAATTGATCATTTTTTTTAATCCATCCGTCAGTTCCAATTTTAAAAAGCTCACACACAAACGTACGTACTCACAAAGAAAATTATTTTTTGTATGTTTTGTTTAATGATTTTCCCAACACAATATGAAGATTGCTCACACTGTTGTTATTTTTATTAACTAAAACTTTAACATCACTTTGCAAATGGTCATATATTATGAGCAACCTCTGGTCTGGTTAAATTTTGACTTTTTACAAACACGATGCCAAATGTGCCAGATGGGAATGTTGTATTTTTTCTACCGGTATTTCAATAAAAGATGCTCCGAAGAACTAGCGTTTTTTCTTCGTCACCGTGAGAAGCCGAAAAACACGCCAAATGCGTGCCCAACATTTGTAAAAGGTTAAAAATTAAGGCACGCGAACGGGTCATTTTTACTAGTTACTAGTCTTAGTGCTTAACAGCTCAGTTGTGAGATGAATTTCAGGTTCATATGTATTGTCTCTCTTACAATATGGGGCTCTTCAAGACCCTGGTTTATTATTTACTATACTTAAAATGATATCTGAAACTGTATCAGAAAATATAATATACCAAAACTTAACATCAAAGTTTTTATATTATTATTTAAATTTATCTAACTGTCGTTTAATGTTTTGTTAACTGATGAATTACACTTTTCACCATTATAACTTACCAATTAATAGTATATGATTGCTCTTCTCGTAACCACGAACTATAAGCTCAATTTGTGCAAAGAAAAAAAAATCAACCAATTTTAATTATAAATTAACAATTGTATAAAATGTTTTTGTTTCTGTGTTTAATAAAGTTAACATTTATAATTTTTTTAAATATAGTAATTTAAACGACTTGTATTTTGAAATAATTTAATATCTCGATTCCATCCTATGAAACACTTAGGTATACGCAAAAACACCGTTAGTCTGTTTGGACCATTCTTCAACATAAAGAGGATATGTAAAAAAACCTGGCGTCAGTTTTTTATCACTTAATTATTTGAATCTCAGGAAGTCAATACATACATACTGTTGGGTTTCAAAGTTGGCTTCTTACCTTCATGTTTTTCATCCAGTTTCTACATATCCAACCATTTTGCAATATTCGATTTATGTATTCAACAACACTGTGCTAAAAACAGTTGACAATCAAACAGAAGAGTTTTGTTGTGAAAAAACGTGTTGCTCGTTGGTATTTCGTTTGTTCGTCGGTTTTGTTGTTGTTTTCAAAATAATTTAAAATAAATGTGGTTTCGTGAACTAAGAAGACTTCAATTGGTGTGGTAAATTCGTTTGTCAAAATTTTTTCGTCAATAATGCAATCATTTAAAGAGAATTCAAGAACTTATAACTTCAACTTCATCGGTGAGTGAATGGTTTCCCATTTTTCCTTTCATTCAATAATTTTTCCACATCCATAATAAAACACGTCTGTTAAGTAGTATAGTTTATTATTTACATTTCATTATTTTCCAAATTCTTCTGAAGCTGAAAACACATTCAGTGTTTTATCGCAGCTTCGGATCCAACACGTACATTCTTACTTCCGATGGCTACGCAGCTTTTGTGGAGCCTTAGCCTATTTGAGGATGCCATTCCACTTCGGACGATCCATCGTTTTTTCTTCTCAGCAATCCTTCTCTCCCAGCTTCTTGAGGTCGGCCAGCACATTGTCTATGAAGCGCTATCATGGTATGCCTAAGGGCCTGATACCAGATGGCTTTTGTTTATACACTATCTTAATAGCTTTGTCCTCTCCCGCTAAGCAATTAAAATATTTTTTTTATTCAATTCATTACAAAAACAGATAAATTTAAAATATCTAGCAAATGTTACCGCTACAAAAAAAGGTTATGCTTTCAGGGAAATAATCATATTTTCAATGTAAGGTGTATTAAAATAAATCCTAGCGCACCTTCAAAAGTTCAAATATGATGAAAAAACTATCTCATCATTAGTACTCTATAGCAATCATAAATTATAATCCCTTTGTTCAATAACTCACGTCTAACTCATAGATCTTCGTAAAAAAAATTGCATCGAAACAGGTTAGCTATAAAATATTTATCCTGATGAACACTACGTGCACTTAATTTTTTTTAAACATTTTTTTGTTGCAAAAAAACCTAAGAAACAATGGGCATGAATGAATGTATGAAATCAGATTGACATGGGTTGGAAGGTGATGGGTAGATCGACTGGACGGTTGGTGTGAGGAGGACGGAGCTAGTTTTATTGGATAAAATATCCCGTTGGGTACTCGCGACTCGCCCACGAAAGGCACGGGCCAAAAGCTCGTATTACACGGTCAAGCGAATTGCCCATAAATAAAACTAAAATAATAATTTAGCAAACTTAAAGTGAAAATATTTTAGTTTTTTTTAAATTTTGTTATTTGGTGGAATGAAACAAAGATCAATGTAATGATTGAATTTGTTTCCAGGCAGGTGATATCAATCGCCGCAGTAGGCATTTGCCTGAAATCCATTTATTTTCTAATTTTTTATGGTCATGCCGCGATTTTCGTTGTCACATTATTTGTTTTTTCTTTTTTTATCGGACCATTGTCCAATTACATAATATACACAATACAAAATGAAAAAAAAACAAGAACAACAAAAAAAGAACAGCACACACTCGTACATGGCCTGTTCAAAAGAAAAGGTGAATTTTGAATTTTCGCGGGCTGTGTACATTCTCCATGATTCATATTCTTTGATCCATGATTAGTCTCGACATTCTGGACAATGTAAAATGATACCCATAATTAGTAGAGTGATGATCGAGGAACAGAAATTCTTTGTTTTTTGTAGTTTCAGGCAAGGAACGTTGAGCTAGATGAGTTACAACAAAGAAGGCGAGTCAATAATAAAATGTATAATTATAAAAATACAAATTTAATTAGTTTTTTCTACGATCTTCTAATGAAGTAATGTTTAATATTTGTTTAATTAAATCATATGAATAATCGCCTCTTTCTCGCCCTAATTTCCATACAATTCCGGGTAAGATGCAAAGTTGTACGGATTCAATAAGATGAATATGACAGGATAGAAAGGAGATCAAATAACACCGGCATATTCTAGATGAAGGCGTACTAATGAGCAGTAAAGATTTTTAGGGTCTTTATATTCTAAAATTCACAGGCAATTCTATTGATGAAGCCAATAAGACAGTGAAGAATGATACCCATAATTAGTAGAGTGATGATCGAGGAACAGAAATTCATTGTTTCTTGTAGTTTCAGGCAAGGAACGTTGAGCTGGATGAGTTACAACAAAGAATAATAATAAAATGTATATTTTTTAAAATGGAAAGGTAATCCTTGAAAAAATATGGATAGGTTACAACGAAGCTATCATCAATTTGTCATAAAAGGTTGATTTAAAAAAACCGAGGAAAAGAAGCTTGTCACCCGGGGTAGGGGAAAAAGGAGGTGAACTTTCTCGCTACGTCACTGTGTATAAATAAACGCTGGCATTATATTTATAAAAAAAGTCCATTCGCGGCTCAAAGGATGTCCCTTGTTAAATAATAATGCACGTCCACAATATATTGGAATGAATGTTTAATGGAAATATATGTTCAACAGTTTAATACGGGCCAGAAAATGCCTTATCACGGAGCAACTCAGGCCGCTAACAACAACTAAACACCGGAAGTATTAAGTGTATAAATTATTCGAATGCCTCAGAGATTTGAACACATTTTTTTAGCGGCTTTCGTTGATTTTTTTTTGTCATGCACGGCGGTATAGCTATGCATACATAATCGTTTTGCAAATCGAGAAGGAAAGGTGAATAATTTTATGGGCCGGGACAAATGGCGAGTGACTGGATCTCAATCATCCAAGTATTTGCATACGTATTATATTCGTAAAATGAAACAATCATCCTGTATAGCGTTGGGAAAAACTTAAATGTTTTGTGAATGCTTCACGAATTGTTAGTTTTTAAAAATGAACCCTTCGAAGTGAACACTTCAATTGAAGTCGAACTCGCAAAAGAGAGATTTGAATTCATCCGGAACGCTAAAATGAACTGCCGACTTCAATTCAAGTATTTGTTCAATGAAATGAATGAAGATTATAATGAACTACCAACTTCAATTGAAGTATTTTTTCAATGAAATGAATGAAGGCTAAAATGAACTGCCAACTTCAATTGAAATATTTCTTCAATGAAATAAAGTAATTGAAATGAATGAACGCCAAAATGAACTACCGACTTCAATTGAAGTATTTATTCAATGAACAGTGAATGAAGTAGGAACCGTTACCAAAAGAAGTAGTTCTTTGAAGTAGTTCTTTCAAAGCGGTCACAACGCTAATCCTGTATATTGCAAATTTATTGATGCAATTATCGGCTTTGTTTACACTTGCCTATGCTTTATTAGGGCGTTGTCTTCTCGACAACGTGAAACTGTAAAGCTGGATTCACACCAACGTCCGGATCCGCTCAGTGACGATACTGTTCCGCATGAGAGCTTATTTATATGGTATGAATATCAATCAAGGGGTATGTGCCAAGACAAAGTTGTGTGGCAGTATATCCTTCTGCCCACCCTTGTGATATTTAATTACTTAGTTAGTTAAATAATTATTTTGAATTGTAAAAATACTAACATCGCAGATTTTTTTTAATGAAAACTATTTTTTTATCACTAAATAATATTTTTATTGATCATTAATTATTAAAAATATTATTTAGTGATAAAAAAATGGTTTTTAACAAAAAAAAATCTGCGACTTAAGTATTTTTACACATCTAAATAATTATTTAACTAACTAAGTAGTTAAATATCACAAGGGTGGGCAGAGAGGATATGCTGCCACACAACTTTGTCTTGGCACACACTCCTGGATTGATATTCATACCATATCAATAAGCTCTCATGCGGAACAGTATCGTCACTGAGCGAATCCGGACGTTGGTGTGAATCCAGCTTAAATAACCATTTAACCATCATGATTACGCTATTTCTCGAAGTGGTAGGCAGAGACGACGGACTACCACACAAATCTGTCTCGGCACGCACTCTTTGTTTCGTTCATATTCATAACTCTTGACATGACCCAACTCAAATGTTCGATTCACTCGATCGTGCCATGTCTTACTCAAGGGTCCCCGATTTTTTTTCATGTCATATTTTGTCATAATACTGATTTCTACGTCATTCCGCTCTACATGTCCTACTACGCTTAAGTCAGACTACTTTTTGTCTAAAACAGTTATACAAATAAGATAGGGGTTCTTCTATCCGGCTATTTGTCTGCGTCCAGTAATTTTTACTATTCAGAAACGCTTTAGAAATTGAGAAAAAGTTTACAGGACTTACAGGAAATTCCTTCAGGTACTTGAGATTGATTGAAATGACCTTTCCACTGTTTGCTTAGCTTCAGATTATAGGAAATTAGTAGTTATACAACAATAATAATATATTCCATGCGCTATTTACTTGGTCGAATTTCAAAACACCCATACCTTATTATTTAGTTTGTTTATATAATCAATAAATAGCCAACGCGCTTACACTTCCACATGATTTGAACCCGTGATTTTAAGGTCATAATAACAATAATAAATAATAATTGGTTTATTTCTAAAGCGCCGTTTTCGTGAAAGAATATCACATAGATGGCATTTAATTAAAATAACCTACAACTTTTCACTAAGACTTATAACTAATGGCGTATAAATTATAACTTATAACTATGGACTTACAGCTAAGACTTATGACAAGTGACTGAGAATCATATTCTTTAACCTGCGGACTCGTCAAAAGCTATGTATGCAGCTCAACGAGATAGTGACTGAAACTGCAAAATGGTGAAAGATTACCATTTAGAATCAAAACTTTGCTTGAAATAGCTTTAGCCGTGTTTGTTGACGAGGTCTGAATTACCAGGTACTTACCAACTTTCTTCTTTCTCGTCTCCTTCCCCTCCCCACTCCCTCCAGCCTTACGACATACCCGATTTAGGGATTCCATAGTTCCACTGACTCCAAACAGTTGGAACTTTTGTACGGTATTCATATTAAAAAAAATCACCTGGAACAAAACGAAATTAATAATAATACCGGATAAGATTTGTGTTTTAAAAGTGTATTCTCTGAACACATTGCTGATCCTCAATTATCACTCTACTAATTATGGATATCGTTCTCCACTGTCCAGAATGTCGAGACTTGTTAACGCAAGCCATGGTTTTGAAATTTTTGGTACCAGTTCAAATGAGTTTTGTCATTCTTTACGACTCATCAAAACCTTGACTTGACCTTGGCTTTGATTTAATTTTTTTTTCTAATGTATATTTTGTCCTATTTTTGTCATTGCTTCAATAAAATTAAAATATATTGTATGTGCTGTTCTTTCTCTGTTGCTCTTTTACAATCATTAAATTTCGTGTTTTGTATTTTTTTTGTAATTGCACAATAGTCCGTTAGTTTATAAATAAATAAATAAAACACTTAATAAACAGTGAAATCAATTAATTTCAAATTTCTAAGCATTAATTATATTTATTCAAATAATCGAACATCCGTGCATCTACTTTGAAGGTGTATTGCAGCAGGTTTGACGAAAAGCTCATATCTGCCTTGGTCATCGCTCAAAACACTCTTTCATACCGAGGTATTTGATAGTCAACACATTATTGGGCTATCTGCCTTTGGGATCTGAGGCATCCTCATTCCTCTCGTGGTAGCTGTTGGCTGTTGGCTGTAGCAGGCCTAATACCCGCCCAGGAATGTAAATTATATTTCTACGGGATCTAGTCAAGCGTGGTTGCGGCTAGTGATGGATGCATTCGAAATATTTCGATTTTTTCATTTAAAGGCGTGGTTTGAATAGAATGTATTACCGACGTCACCGACACCAAGTTTTGTTCTGTTTTTTTTTTAAAGAAAGACAAACATTCCCTGGTTACGAATAACTTGGCAATATTTTAAAAACTCCTACCGCCATCATAATAGTTGCTTATGCGATATATATATTTGACAGCCTGCATGGTCGAGTGGTAAGACGCTCGACTACGAATCTTAAGGTCGCAGTGTGTCCTAACACATTTAATTGATATAAAATGAAATAGAGTATATTTGCGGCACGTTCCAAAGTTATAGATACTCTAAGTATCGCCCTGGTGAAAGACCACCATTCAGAATTGAAACGTTTCTTGAAATGGCTTTGGCCTTGTTTGGTGACCAGATCTGAATAGCCAGGTACTTCCCAACCTTCCCCTTCCTCATCTCCTTCCTCTCCCCACTACCTTCAGCCTCACAACATATCCCTATTGGGGATGCCATAGTCTCACTGGCTCTAGACGGTTGTGAGCAGTTGAAACTCTTGTGCGGTATTCACGTAAAAAAATAATTAAAAAAAACGCATTGATGGAGTACTTAGGTAGTAGAGGAATTGAACTTAGGACGCCCGGATGGGAATCCGACGCGTTTGTCCAATCACCTACTAACCGGTTAAATTTATTTACCAGCATCGAAAGGTTTTGACTCCCTACATACATAGATGTTTTCCATTAGCTCCGGTATTTAGCCTTTCCATTCTGCTTCAATCCCTTTCCACCTACTTATGAGTCTGCCATTAGGTAGGTTCCACTGGAGCATCCACTTGGTCATGATTTTCGGAGTCCTGTCATCTGACATTCTATCCCCAAGGCCAACTCATTGCAACACTGCAATCGCAGTCAGAGTGGTAAATACTCTTGACTTTATTTGGTTTTTCTAAGTATCGCCCTAGTGAAAACCACTCCCCAGAATCGAAACATTGCTAGAAAAGTCAATAGCCGCTATTAGTGACCAGTTTCTGATAGGGGTATTACTTCATAACCTTCCTCATTCCTATTTACTTCTTCTCCTTACTTAATTAAGCCTCACAGATGATGCTTTAGTTCCTCTGGCTTCAAACAGTTAGGAGCAGTAGAAACTTTTGTGCGATATTGACATAAAAATAAATTCTTGTGGATCTACAGAACCTTGCAATGATGATCATATAGATTCTAGAGTTGATGTTCGTCTGTGTTTTGCTTTCAAACACTGATTAAGAATACATTTTTCGTCTGAATTAAACAAAATGTATTTAGAAAACATTTTTTTAATAAAAATGAAACTTAATTATTTTTAAGAAAATTGTTTCGACTTTTTAAAGTATTTATTCGACATAGATTTCTACATCACGCCCATCACTATTGGAGACTGATAAGTGACTAATTTATGCCTTTATTGTAAATAAGGAATCAGGTAAATTTAAAAAAAAATCATGAGAATTTAATGGTTGAGGATGATGCGGTCTATTTACGGAAAGGAGAGAGTTAAACTGTGGCAGAGATACAATTTGTGGAAGGCTGGATGCTAAATTTAAAATTCAAAAATGACCAATTCTCATGCGGTAAATCTCAACATGGGAACCTACTTTAGATATTAATAAATTCTATAACAAAATGCAGATTCGAGCGATTGAAAAAAGTTTAAAAATCACTAGATTCAGAAAATAAAGGTTCATGAAAGTGGATTAATTAATAATCTTCATTACATGTTAATAAAAACTTGTTATTCCTTAAAATGTTTGTGATTGGGCGGAGAGCGTGAAACGATTGATTTGACATAGAAAATAAAATGATTAGGTTGTGACCGAGACCCGAACCCGGAACCTCAACTCTATTCTTTCAAAAATCAATATTACATTGTAGCCTATAGTTTCAATAATTTAATTTTTATGTTTAAATTAATTCTAAACATTCGAAAAGTCAAAGATTCTCCGTAAAAATAAAAATGGATAGTTCAATCCATGACACCGATCTTTGCAATTGTGTTAGGATAGAAGTTTATGATGAAGATGGATAATATTTTTTCAATAATCGATATTGCAATAGGGCGTAAAACTTTGAAAAGTTAAATTTAATTAAAAATTATTTAATCCCTATTTTTTGTTATTTCACCGGACCGATGACGAAAGAATAAAATTATTAAAGCCGTATCAGTAGCTCAATTGGCAGATACGTTACTCTCGGATAGAGTAGAGGTCCCGAGTTCGAGTATCGGTCGTGAACGTTATTTGTTTCTGGCTTTTTCTGTTTCATATTTACGTTGAAGATTATTGACATTATTTCAATAATTTATATCAAAATGAAAAGCATAAAGCCTTAATGAAATGTGTTTATATTTATTACAATTTTATTTTATGTTTTATTATCAATAATGGAATGTATTGCATTACACTACTCCTGCACACCTCCTAGAATAATTTTTTTTTTTAATTATAATTAAGTTAATTCTAGTAAAACAATAAATATAAAAAATATTCTTACTTATTTGAGAGTCCAAGAACATAATCATTTATTAATGGTACCTGTATAAATGAACCTTTTTGACAAAAATTATTACTTCGTACCTGCTGTCCGTGAGTTGTTCATTTAATATTAATTTTAAGTAAAGCTCTTTGTTTATCGGCTGAAATAATCTTTAAATAATTTGGGATGTGGCCAATAGAACTCTAGATTTACTCATGGTAATTTTTCTTCGCTAGAATATTCTAGAATTTGTGAAGGCGGCTCTTTGAAAAGAGGATTGGTAGTTGTATCTTATATTTTGAATTGGTTAATTATTTCTGGGATAACCTTTCCGTAGTCGCCGCTCGTATCGCTTATTTGGATATGGAAACCAGTCACTTGAGTGAATTAATTACAAAATCAACCTGAAAGGCAAATTTGGGAGATCTAATGACCTTTTTGGTGATAGTAAGCGTTGTTTACGGTTTTGAAAATAGTTGAAAGAGGCTTTTTCATTTCAATGAATTACCCTTTACTATGAATTTCTTAGAATCTATCGAATTGTTAGATTATGATGTGAACCAAGACCCAATAGGAACTTGCATATTTTGAGAGTACTGATCAATTAAATTGTCGTAGAATTGTATTTAATATACTTACGAGTATATATTAATCCTGTCTTGGAGCATTACTTAAAACGATGGTGTTTATTTGTTGATTTCAACAAGTGAATCAACTGCTTGAGTTTGGAATAGATCATAACTATTCACAATAAAAACTGAAATTTTTTACATATTCGTAAAAAGCATTTACTTTGTGGCTTGCCATATTTATAAATAAAACACATAAACTTTGTTTATAACCACTTTATTATTTAATATTACGTCTATCGGTTTCGAAAGTACCCTTCCATCATCAGGGAAATATTAAAATTTAAAAAAAAATATATATTTATATATTAATATATATAAAATTAAAACCTTCCTCTTCCCCGTCTTCTACCTCACCTCACTACCTTGAGCCTCACAACATACCCCAATTGAGAATGTCTTTGTCTCACTGGCTCCAGATGGTTGGGAGCAGGGGACTATTGTACGTTATTCACTACAACAAATAAAAAAATATATTTGGTTGAATTATAAATTTCTGTGATGTGATTTTGCTGTTGAAGTTTTCACCAATATCAGAAGAAACTGAGTCCATAAAATAGTAATAATATCTTTATTTCGGCATAGTGAGGTTAGATAGGGAGGATAAAGCAATACTATATATCCCTTATAGTATGAAAGCGGTATAAAAATAATTAAAGAATCTCAAAACAATATGATTACGTAACTTTCTGATGAAAGATTTTTAATTTTATCAAATACACCAATAGCTTATGTATTTTTTAATTAAAATTATAGTTTTTTTTGTAGATATGCAAAGTAATTGTGTTGAAACCGTCTTAACCTAGCTTTATTACGTGAAGAAAAACATTATTTTTTTATAATTGACCATAATTTCAATATTTTTGTAATTCTTTGAACATGGGCTACTTAGGTATTAAATATCAATGTGTTCATAATTAATTGAATCATCAGTATGATATTTATCCGGAAATTCAGGCCTTCAACGTGATAAGTAGGCATTATTAAACCAAATCCCTCAGCAAAGAAAGTCACTAATCTAAAGTTCAAAGCTTAGTTGGGATAAGCACATATCGCCCACATTAGGTTTACGGCTATGTTGACGTTAATTAAGTCAGATACAGCACGCATTTAGACCCTATATGAAACGCGAAGGTAATTGAGATTTTTGAAAAGGTTATGTTTGATAAAGGTGAATTTATATATTACGAAGGAAATTTCAAAAATAATTGAGATCAGAGCTATAAGATCCTTGTTCAAATCATTTAATTGGGTATCTTCAAGATCCGCAAACAAATCCGCCTCTCAACATAGACGAATCCGGTGGCGATATTTATTTATCGGGCTTTTACATAAAATATATCTTAAAATGGATTTGTTAACAATTGTAGAGCAAATACATTGTGTTTATTTATAATAACGCATGAGTTAATACAAAAAAAGAACATGGTTCTTAAAAATATAAAAATCTTATTAGAAAATTAAATATGTACCCAGTGTAAAACATATACATATTCATGATGGTGTGGTAAACTCGTATATTTTAGTAATATAAAGTATTTATAAAGAGTTCGTTTCATCGCCAATGCTAAATCTCCATTTATGTCGACATTCTCAAATCTATTACCAAGATTATTATTAACCTACCTATTTCTTCTGATGGATCACAGGACAGACAAAAAAGCTCTTATGATGTTTCAAATAAAAAGCAACAAGGATCAGACCACCTATAAGAATGTCATCCTTTACTTTATTTTTTTTTAGAATTTCAAAATCAACTATTTTCTTCTAGCAACTAGCAATATAATATACATCGTGAGCTTTGGAGCTTTTAAATGCCACGTAAATAGACGTGGCGCCTTTTTTTGTTGCGTATTTCTCAATTCAGGTATCGTGCGATGACGGGTAGTTAAGGTGGTAGGTTATTATCTAGGCAGACTTTTTATATGTTAAATAGGTAAAATGAACGAAATGGCTCAGGCCTATTTATCGGAACTGTCTATTCCTGAAGATTCTAATTCAGTTAACCCTTAAATCGGCAATGTCATCGGCTATCAGAAGATTGAAGGAACCAAAACGCACACCAGAACTAAGTTCGGAGAGCGTGCCTTCGCATTGTCAGGTCCTAAAGCCTGAAATAGACTATCACATGGTATGAGAATAATAAAAGACCCGACAGAGTTCAGAGCTAAACTCAAAACTCATCTTTTGAAAATCATATCCATAACGGAAAAATATTCTCATGCAATGATCCGCGATCTTTGATCCTCGATAAACTACTAGACAAAAAATCGACAATTTGTCATAGCCCGCGACAAATTTAAATAGCATCTTAATTCACCATTTTGAATATTTATAATAACACATCTTCAAATATGCAATGATCCATGGTCTTTTGACTCGAACTCGATATACTACTAGACAAAAAATTCGACAATTTATCATAGCCTCATTAGAAAGCGACAATTTTAAACGATCATACTTCTGTTGAAAATTGTAAATATTTGAGTTTCTTCCGATTTTGAATATTTAAATAATATCAATAATCTAAAACACAAATATGATTTTAGCTATAGATTTAGGTATTTAGATAGTTTTATGGTAAATTTAGCCATAGCTTTTATATTTTGTAAAGCGCCCTTTAGGTTGTATTTAACAAAAATGGCACTATTTAAATTAGTCGAGAGTTATTATTATTGAAAATGAAGGATGCCTCAGTGGCATCATATATTTGAATTATTGTCCATCTTCATAATCTACAGAAACCGCAATAGTTTTAGTGTCAATAAGACTATCTGTATTATTTCCATATCCATGTCTTATCAAATGGGTATTCCGAACAGGCTATTTTATATTATTATTGCACTTGTTCCACTAACGATACCATACTTGTTCCCATAGACGAAATGTCTCACTTAACTCTTGGATTATCGGAGTGCTGGGCATAACGCATTGCTGCAACAGTTCTCGTAATGTTGCCAGCCGAGATAAATAACAATGCAATAAAAATAATTATCGAACCCTTGTTCTTGGTTGCATAAACTTTATAATGGTTTCTATAAACGTCTTGCAGTAAGCTTCAACCGAAATTTGTTTAGTGGAATTTCAAATTTCACGCAATTATTTTCAGCTTGAAGTGTCATTTCCATCATGAACTATCTAATTAAATATCCATTGATTTTACTTAATTATCAATATTTTTTTATTTTTCGGTAGGAAAAAATAGTGTTAAAACTTGGTAGGTATAAGTCGGATGTTGAGCAGGTACCTACGGCTTATTTATAAATTTATGAAATATTTTTTTTATTTTTTATGTTTTATTATAATAATAATAATAATGATAAAGTTTTATTCGGGAAGGTATGTAGGAGTAGTGCAATGCAATACCTTCGATAATTGATATCATTTTATCAGGTCTTAAAGTTGGATTGCAGATATTCGTGTGCACTTTTTAAACTCGATTCTTAGTCACATTTTTCTAAACTTCAATTTTTTAACCATCTGCGATCTCAGAAGAGACGATTGGTTCTACATTGTCGTTTAGCTGTGAAATTTAAGATTATGTTTGCGTTTTAGCAGAGCTTAGGTTAAAAAACTTTTTTTATTATATTATTTCTACCGTTGAGGGGGCAGAGATTGAAAAATCTCTCAGCCACCTAAAGACTTATTTCGAGCATTGCAGTTCTCTCTCCAGTTTTTGTTTATCCAGACTATAGTCATCCAGAATTTCCTCTACACTAGGGAAGAGGCTCTTAGTGAAATCTTTGACGGCCTCCGTGGTCGAGTGGTATGACGCTCGACTACGAATCCAAAGGTCGCGGGTTCAAACCCGGCGTGCGTATGAAATAAATGTATTTAATTAAAATGTGTCATAACACATTTTATTCAAATAGAATAATATATTATATTATATATAGTATTTTTGCGGCACGTTCCAGAGCGGTAGATACTCTAAGTATCGAACTGGTAAAAAACCACCATTCAGAATTGAAACGTTGCTTGAAATGGCTTTAGCCGTGTTTGATGACCAGATCCGAATAGCCAGGTACTTTCCAACCTTCATCTTTCCTATCTCCTTACTCTCCCCACTACCTTCAACTTCACAACTTGCCCCGATTGGGGATGCCATAGTCTCACTGGCTCCAAACGGTTGGGAGCAGTTGGGACTCTTGTGCAGTATACACTATAAAGAAGAAATAAAAAGTCAATCTGCCAGGCTCTAGGGAATAAAAAAGCTTAAAATACAACATTGTTAACACCTCACAATCAAATTGCGATATTGTATTTCTTAACGTTCGTGAAAATAGCTGTAGATTTCTAGACCACACGCACGCGAAAATAATAAAATCGTGTGAAACTCATATTGAGAAGAGATATTTGAATCTTAGTTTGAGAGCTACACTATTGCCTCGCTGCATAAACACTGCGCTAGACATTGTAGGACACTTTGCACGGCTCGGTATTATGAATCTTGAAATTATTGATAAGAAGACATTTATTGTAGACAGGCATAAAATTGTAAGTCTCTCGTAATATGATAAGGGATATTATTTACAATTCCCTGATATTGCAAATGGCTGTCTGTGGATTTTATGGCACCTTCAATGCCAACTGTAACGCAAGCGTCTAAATTATATGGGTGTCTTGATAAAGAAGTGTTTGAATTTAATTATGCACTTCAGAATCGACAACAGGATCTGAAAATGCAAATCCTTGTTTTAAGAATGTTATGTTTTATACAAGTTGTGATTTCGCATACTGAAAAAGTACTGAAATATGATGACTCGGTTATTTTTTGGTCTAAAAAAGGGCGCATATTCATTTATTTATATACTAACAAGCTATTGACCAGTTACAAAAAAAAAATACATCACCCGAACATGGAAAAAAGAGCAACAAAGAAAGAACAGCAAATAAATGATATTTTAATGAAGCAATGACAAAAATATGAAAAAAATTAGACATTAGAAAGAACATTCAAGTCAAAGCCAAGGTTTTGGTAAAGCCGTACAGTCTTTCATCTATTCCATTCTATTTCCCTCCCTACTCCCTTTAGCCTCACAATATACCCCAATTGGCGACTCATATTCCAACTACTAACGGACTATTGTCAAATTTAAAAAAAAATTACATAACGCGAAATGGGAAAAAAGAGCAACAAAAAAAGAACAGCACATACATAATATTAAATGAAGCAATGAAAAAAATAGGACAAAATAAACATAAGAAAGAACATTTAAATCAAAATTAAGGTCATTTCAATGTTTTGGTAGAGTCGTAAAGCATGAAAAAATCATTTGGACCGGTACCGAAAATTTCAAGATCATGGCTTGAGTCAAATTTTTAAATAATTTTTTATTTATTTTAATATTCGATATTCTGGATATTGGAGAATGATACCCATATGATTGATGATTGAGGAACAGCAATTTATTGTTTCTGAGTCTACGGCAAGTAATGTTGAGCTGGATGAGTTGCAACAAAGAAGGTGAGTCAATAATACAGTAAATAATTTAAAAAATTCAAACTAAATAAAAGTTTTTCTAATGAAGAAATTTTAAGTGTTTTATCAATATCATCATGTGAATAATTGCCTCTTTCTCACCCTAATATCCATGCAATTCCGCGTAAGAAGCGATGTTGTACGAATTCAATTAGTAATCTGTGGGTTTGTGATGTTAACATTGATTTTATTCTTCATTTTTCTTCATTTTCGTGTTTTGCTAAGTAATAAGATTATTTACCGGATATAACAAAAAATACAACCCAATGTATTGCTAATATCAATAGTAAGTATATACAGCCTGTAAGCACTTCGCCTTCCAGTTATTCTTAAAATGAAACTAGTTACTGACTTCCTGGACTGCAAGATATTAAATATCACAAGTCAAGCGATCCTGGAAGGACAGATAATATTAGTATGTTTTAGTAAGTGGCTTATCAGTTTGACTTGGTCAAAGCCTTATTTCTGTACGTGTATAGGCACACTCGATCATCCCGACACCAGATGTGGTGATAAGTGAACAGCCTCGCAGCACCACTGTGTCGATAGGCATCTGTGACAGGGAGCATTTGTCAATTAAAATTCTTTTGAAGCGTATCCAGTGATTGTCATATTTTGATCTCGTGCTATTCAAACTCACCTGAAGCGTGCTAGGTTAAAATAATGTTTATGACATCTCCTCTTCTGTTGGATCACTTATTAACTTTCGGTTTAAATCACTTGTAACATCGTTCTTTAGTACTTTATTTCAATTAGCTATGCAGGTGTTTAAATTTAATATTACTACTTACCCATACTTTTATGCTGGAGAAAACGGATTTCCTCGATCCAAAATCTACGAATTTTCGTTACGTTATTTAGAAAAAATAAAATACAAATTTTTTAGAATTGCACTTCCAGGAGTTCATTGAATAGAAAAATTCATTGTTATACAATCAGTGCATTCATTTTTATGAAAAGTTTGTCCATATCCCTTTTTAGTATTTTATTAAGTTGTTTATATCTTAAAGAAATGAAAAAACGATCTTGTGTAAGACCACGAATATTATTTTATTTTTTATGACTGACCGGTTTCGCTTAGCCTCAGCATCGTCAGGGTACAAAATTAATTTGTTTTTTGTTTTTTTTTGTTTTAATTTAATGTTGTACCCTGATGATGCTTAGTCTCAACGAAACCAGTCGGTCTTATACAAAGATTTTTTTTCATTTCTTTAAACATGTCAAACCTCAAATTGATTGCTTTTTGCGAAAATACGTTTCCATCTTATTTAAAAAATATGTCTTTATTAACTGTCTACTAGAAAATAATCGGTACTCATTTACCATTAGACCCTAATAACGGATGCCATATTTCCACTGGCTCCAGGCAGTTGGAGCACTTCTGCAGTTATCAAATTTAAAAAAAAAACTTTAAAAATGGCAGAAAGTAATCTAGACTCATAAAAAAAAAGTTAAATACTTAGAAGGCAACTCAAAAACCGATGAAGAGTAGGTACCTACCTAGTAAAGATTTTGAAAAGAAACTTGTACTCTTGGAAATCATTGATTTGACGTTATGGTAGATATAGTAGCCAGAGTTGATTCACACAAATGAATGTCTTGCATACAGCTTGTTTCAAACTGGTTATTCGTAAAAATTCGTTCGAAATATAGTAAAAAGAACACATTATAAAACTTTTCAAATAACTGTCAAAACTTTCGAAAATTCAAATTCGATCAAAGTGTAGCTGCTTCCCGGTGACGTTAGGCAAGATCATTGGGGTATCACCGATGGAATTGTGCAGATATGTACCAATACGAACAATCATGATTTTTGTGTTGCTTGGGTCAACCCTAAAAGAGGACCTATTCCGGTTTGCTTTTCTACAAAACCTAAACCCCATCCCTAATCGGAATATATTTTAAAAGACTAAAGGTGGTAGGGAGGGGAAGGAGATGTGGTAAAGGGAGGTTAAGAAGTACCTCACTTTTCAGATGTTGTCACTAAACATGGCTTATACTATTTCTATCAACATTTAGATTCTGAATGGCTGTCTTTCACCAGGGCGATAGTGAGAGTATTTAGCACTTTAAAGAGCATTAAATAATAGTTTTTTGGGTTGTTGGTAATTTTTATGAAAAGTTTATCTTCAAATAGCTTTTAATACGAGAACTGAACACTTTCAAATCTTAAAAGGTAGTTACTTCTACCGTAGACAGTTAGATTTTTCTTCAGTACATTGATTCGCCATCAATCATTCTAGCACAGGTAACACAATTCAGTAGGTAGGTACACATTGTGACTTCTAAATCTTCCACTCTTAACACTTATATATAAATGAGCTTAGTTTATATTTACTCTGCTAAGAGATATTCCATATTTTCTCATGTTGCTTCCAACTATTTGATCGGAATAAACTCACAGCGTGGGGCCAAATATTACACTGCAAATATAATACTTTCACATGAAATTTCTGAAAATTAGTTGCAGTGCGTCTGCGGTCGGAGTTTGGTCGTTACAGTGTCAGGAGTTTACTGCATCAAAGGATGTTCAACATACGTTTCAGGGCGAATAACATTCTCCCATTCGCGATTATGAGACAAGTGAATACATTAAAATAAAATTATACTTAAAACCCGCCCCTTAATGGGAGCGATTAAAATTCGATAGCCAACCCGTTCAAGCCCAGAATTCGCTGAGCGCAGCACGCAATGACTTCTGGACCAAGGTGTTATTCAAACGAGAGGTAAATTAACACAGAAGCGATAAATATTTATACAATTAAACGAATTACGACAATTATCGTCTCCACTGTCATTAATTACAGGATTCAGTGTCTTGCAACTTTACCAACTGTCAATGTATCTTATATGGTATCAAGAGAGTTTTACGGTCAGTATCTGTTGTATCATCTAACATTGTGTAACAAATATCAACATTATTTATATTATTCTACTTGTACTCACTGTCACTTACCTCAGAACAGGTTCTAATGACCTAGTGAGGTAGGTAATGTAAAAAAAAAATAATATAAGAAACAAAAAGTTAAATAATTGAAATATATGGTATATTTTTTAAGTGGTTAATTACTATAATTATTTGTGGATTATCTTTTATTAATTAATTATTATTATATTAATTATTATAGTATGATTTGACGCGTTATCCAATTTTTTTTTTTTTATTTGAATTTTTATTTTACGTGCCGGCATTTTTTTCCGTATGGCCACATATAACTCATCTATTAAGCACACTACTCGCTTTAAATGAGCTGACAAAAAATAATCACTTATTTTGTTGCATTCTGCTGGATTGGTCGGCTACTTTGTTTTTTGTTTTCCGTTTGAAGTGCTTAAATTTTCGAGATGTTTTGTCATTTTCAATAACTTTGAATAATATTTCAGCTAGTTTATGTACCTACATATCGACCCCTTGGAATACCATGGTTCCATCTGACACGGTAATGTCATGCGATTATGGGCTCTATAGAAAGCTATTATAGAGTTCATTATCGCATAGCAGTGCGGCGTCAGATGAAACCTTGTTATTCCAAGATCGATATATTAAATGCACTCTGCTAATACATAGACACAACTCGTGTGACACTTTCAATCTGGTTCAAAGCGGTTTTCGACGACTGTATTTTTATTACAATATTATCATCATAGTATTATTATATTGAGCTAATATTATTTGACCAATGATAGTTAGGGTTACTTGACAATAATAATTAAATTAACATCAAGCAACGCATTGATACTGAATTGATAATCTGGAACTCGTGAACGGAAAGTTACGCAAATGAACTATGTGTCCAAATATGTCCAGGATAAAACAACATTGAAATATAGTAACCATAGCGTCTAACACTAAATATAACCTATAAATTTAAACGTTTCGTTCTTGGAGGTGTTACTTTATCACGTTGTTCAGAATAAGGCCGTGGTTCTTTCGGAACTCATCAACTTGTCAGTTGGTCACGTGACGACCATTTAAATGAGCATTTAATGACGCAAAAATGATCACAGGCAGTTGTTAAGAGGATTATTGAAAAATCTTCTTGAATAAGGGTGTCGTTCGGTAGATTAATGAAATGCGCATTCTAATTTATTCCTTCTTGGTGCTGCATTTTAATTAAAATGCACAGATAGGACAAAATAATATGTAGGTTTATTTGGTGCTTGTTTCAGTTTATTCCAAGGGCCTAGCACAAAAAATCGACATGGATTTTATCGACAATGTCACATGCTTAATTAAGCCGAAGTGAAATGTCGTTTGTTCGTTGGCGATCTGCAGTCGGGCTCGATATCTACAGTGAAACATTATTGTTTGAAAAATATACAATATATATTTACTCCACAAATCTTGGGACGTTAAATGCGACATCTAAGAATTCCTAAGGTAATGCAAAACCTGTTGCAATATTATTGTTTTTACAATTTAGTATTTCATTTTAACAAAAAAAGGGTTTTTAAATTAACTTTTATATTTTAAAACAAATTGTCTATCATTTTCATGCCAGTTATTTTGTGTCATATTAGTTGTTACGGGTGAAAAATCACGGAATGTAACTTAACTTAACATAGAAAAATATAAGTTGCTTTGATCCAGCCATTTCAAATATGGAATATTGTCTGCTAAATTAATTTATAGGTTGGCACTTTATTAGGTAGGTAGGAATTCAGAAGGGTTTTTTTTAATTCCATAATTTCAATTGAAATCAGTTCCAAACAGGTACGTACGTACCTAGGTAATACGTACCATACGTAATCATTGTATTGTGTCATTTATATTTTAAAAAAAAAAACCACAGAACCTGACCCGGTTCAATATTATTATTAGTATAATATTATTGGTATAGATTTTTTTAAATGTATTTTGAATCGTGTTTTTTAATATTGTACATTTTAATTAAAGTAACTTACTTCAAAATAATAATAATACTTGGATGATTTACATAACGCCGTTTTTGTGAAAAATCACCTCAAGGGCGCTGTACAGATCTTATTTTCTATTATCACATTTTAATTCCTAGTTTAAATAAGAAAATATACAGGAACATACTTACCTGGCAGGTTCCATGAGATAGACACACTTATTAAATAAAAATTATAATTATGATTTTTTTTCTGATTGATGATGAGGGCATAGGAGCGAAATTAAAAAAATGGACTTTCTGAATTTGTCTTTGTAAACATAAGTCTTGTAGTATGGATATTTGAATACTTAAAGTAGAGGTAGGTAACCTTTTTGCTGCCAAGGGCCATTTAGATTTATTCAATATCATTCTAGAGTTGGACTAACGGTTGGTGCAAACCAATTCTTAGAGTGAGGAATTGATTCATTTGAAAAATAGTATCCGATTCCCAGCGAGAATTAAAATTTTACGTTTACACCTCTTGACTTTAAAATATTTGCATTTCTGAGGATTACGCAAACGGAGGTTCCCCACCCCTGACTTGTCATTCGGTTTTAAAAGTGTGAATATATTCTACGTAATTATTAATTTGTGCATTTATATTTTATATATATTGCACCTTATATTGCTTTCCCCACACAACCACGAAAGGAAAAATATTTTTTCCGTTGCTTAAGTTCCTCGATAGCTTTTTAACCTGTGAATACGTATAAAAAAATCACAAATTAGTCTTATTATTATTATTTTAAAAAGACCAAATTGTTCGAATATATAACTTTTCTTTCTTGCAAGCACATTTTCCATTCAAATAATCGGTAAAGTTTTACTCCAAATTTAGTGATTTTGTTTAACACATTACATTTTAATATATTATATGAATAATTCAAGAACACACCTCAGCGATAATGTCGGTAGGTGTTTGGGGGCGTGAGAAACAAATTCAGTTGTATTTTGCACACCTGTTTCCTTCCGCCTACTCCTACGGGGACATTATCTGCTGTCTACTTACCTACTGTATGACAATCTTAAACGTTTCACTAGCCAATACATATTCATATTTTTATTATTATTGTTTTGAAAATTGAAATAACAATTAGCATTTATGTTATTTAGATGTGAAAAATCACAATCATAATAAAATGGAAGTCCTCTTAATCATTTGACCGCTTTATAAATCAAGAAAAGGGCTTTGATTTTTGTCGATCAAAGTGGCCCTACTATGAATGCTTATATACAATATTATTAAAAATATTCAATTTAGGATATGATGTGATGTGAGTAAGTAGTAGTCCAAAATTAAAAAAAAAAAAAAAACAAAACAATATTGTTTTAGTAGGTACATATGATAAAGTAATGTCGCCGTTCTTACAATTGTTGGTGGTGTAACGGTCACCATCTCAGAGCAATAATATACAAGAGGGAGCGCTGCTGTAGTCAGTTTTTATGAGTTTTGCCGGACTCGGCTAGACCTGGGCGTTTCTAAGACTAGGGCTAGGGTTTTATATACATCCATTCATATCACATGTCGATATAATGTTTTCATTTATTCGTATAACCACTTTTTCACAAAATTGTAAAAAATAAAAATATGGCATATAACCTTAAAAACCGTTGAGTTATGTCAATTTATGTCGCATATTAAAACGTGTGGGTGGAGTCAACAGAGACGTGGGACACGAAGAATATTTTTATCAATACTTTAAAGCGATGTGATAGTTTGGGAAATTTTGTTGTCTCTTTCTTTCTCGTTGTGTGTGTACCACGTAAAAACCCGGAGAAAGTGATTTATCCCGAATTTGTATAGGCTGGGTAAAAATAATTAGCTCTCTCACCATATATTTTTACTCTAAGGTCATCATATATCCATCGTGCCTTCCGAGCAGTTCATCAGGGTTCAATCTTCACCCATGATATTTTTTTTATTTAAAAAAATTAAAGTTTTCCTTTTTTAAAATACGTAATCTCTCTATTTAATCTAATTTTTATTTATTATTGATTACGATATGAAAAATAACAGGTGTTTTTTTCAACCACTAGACTAGGGACATACCCGTGCATAGAGGTCAACACATAATAATATCCAAAGATCTTTTACGGTTCTGCACTAGTAATATATAAAACCTTTGACAAACCGAAAACAGTTTATTATAATTTAAATAAATATATATATTTCACGTTTTGCTATCAATTTTTATTTTTTCTCGCGACAACTGTATCAAAGGTGTTACGAATTCATTTACGCAATGACAGATGGAAACACCGTATTGAAATTATAATTTTTGTAATAGTTGTAAAATTAAAAACCATCCGTACTTTTTCATTGATCTTCGTTTCTTAATAGAAAAGTTATTAACTAAGAATGTTTTAAATATTTAAATTTTAAATAAAAGTAACTTAGTTTTAACACCACTTTATTGGATGAACCAATACCAATACATATTTGTTCAGTTCAGCCCTGAAGAAGGTTCAGGTAGAGCCGAAACCGGTTGGTTTATGTATATATGTATCCAATAAAGTGGTGTTAAAACTAAGTTATTTTTATTTAAAATGTAATTATGTCTTTCCACAAAGTGAGTGCTTCATGTCAAAGTTTTAAATATTTGTTTCAAATTTGTAAAGTCGCAAATGTTCTAGGTTGAACGTGTACTTTTCTTGGTTCAGATGGGCAATATCACTATGACGAACAAATTTATGTAAACGTTTCCCTCAGAACACAATCTCGCTCCACCATTCTCTGCCATTAAAGTATAAAGTCTTCTCTATTTCATACTAAAACAAAGACAGGTGGACTCGGGCTGTTTTCAAGGCATAAAGTAAAGAGCAGTATCGCTTACAGGTCAAGCAGTAAAATACGAGAACTACACGTAGGGAGACGCACAAAAACCTTTGACAAGTTAAGTTAGACATTAATGTATCGCGTTTCCTGGGAAATGGGATGGTGAGGCATTTAAGACCACATGATTTCAAGTAACTGGAGATTTACCTCAACTTTGTTAAATGTAACCACCGCTGTTTTATTATATTTTATTGTATTCTTGTAATTTTTTTATTGCACAATAAATTGTTAAAAATTACTCTAATATCAAGAGTAATTAGATCACCGATTGCTGGGATAAATGTAAAGCAGCGGTATTCACTTGGAGCAATGTGCATACTGATTCCACACTTTTTGTTCAACTGTGATTTTTGTTTTAGCTGTGCATATTTTGCAAAATTTATTTAAAATGGTATTAGTCGTGTTTTAAGACCAGATTAGAATAGTCGATTATTTGCGAACCTTCATCTATTGCATTATGTTTCCCTCCTCACTCCCTTCAGCCTTATAATATACCCCAATTGGGGATTTCATATTCCCACTGGCTCCAGACGGTTAAGAGTAGTTAGGACTCTTATGGTAGATTCACACCAACGTCCGGATCCGCTCAGTGACGATATTGTTCCGCAAGAGAGCTTATTGATACGGTATGAATATCAATCAAGGAGTATGTGCCAAGACAAAGTTGTGTGGCAGTATATCCTTCTGCCCACCCTTGTAATATTTAACCACTTAGTTAGTTAAATAATTATTTTGAAGTGTAAAAATACTTACATCGCAGATTTTTTTTTAGAACCATTTTTTATCACTAAATAATATTTTTGATATTTAATAATTAATAAAAATATTATTTACTGATAAAAAAATGGTTTTTAATAAAAAAAAATCTGCGACGTAAGTATTTTTACACTTCAAAATAATTATTTAACTAACTAAGTAGTTAAATATCACAAGGGTGGGCAGAAGCATATACTGCCACACAAATTTGTCTTGGTACATAATCCTTGATTGATATTCATCCATATCAATAAGCTCTCTTGCGGAACAATATCGTCACTGAGCGGATCCGGACGTTGGTGTGAATCCAGCTTTATGCGGTATTTACATTTAAAAAAAAAAAACGAAACATGGAAATAGAGTATGAGGCAAAACTGATATGCATTTGCTCCGGATGGCTAACTGATTTTTTTTTTCTTAACCAATTTGTGATAGCGTCGCTGGAAAGGCAAAAGAGCTTGAGCGACACTTTGATCAACAATGAGTTAAATGTGCAGTTTTGATTAGTTTTCTTTTCTGCGTCGAATGTTCTGACTTTCATTTGATTCTGAAGACTTTTTTTGTCCTTCAGCCATCAAAATATGTTAACCACTTGAGAGAAAGCTTGACTCAATCGACACACGTTCGAGAATTTTTTAGCTTTTTATCGCTTTAGGTAACTCAGTGAGAGCATTGAGTTACCTGAGTTAACTTTTCGACTTCTGAATTTTATTCTAAAACAAACAAAAAATTAAAAGTGCTCTGGTGTAAACTTCCCAAAATGGCGCTTCAACCCTGTTGCCTTTCCGGCGACAATATGTACTTTTGAGGCAAGATACTGGTAAACTCCCGCTCTTAAAGTCGCTTCTTTGTTATTCATCAATATTACGAGTATTTAGTAAATAAAAAAATCGGTACCTAATCAACTAATATCATAGAAGTTTTTATTAATTGCGCAATTTAAAAGAGCGCTCTTTTCTCAGATCACAAAATCGAGTTATAAATAAATACTTGTAGCCTTCATCGCTCTGTTAGCCCCACAAGGAGATTATGAAAATCGCTTGGTTCAGTATTTATGCATCGAAACCATCATAAGTTATCCGCGACGAAATCGCGGAGATGATTATATTGTTAATTTTCGCTTGTGTTGAAAGGTTAACTTGATATTTTAAACGAGAAAACGTCTTGTTAGGGCGCCCCGCTTGTGTATTGTGGAAAAATGAGATTGTTTAACTGTATAGGAAACACGTAAGTTCAAAGCAGATTTCAGGGGCACGTTTGGCTAATTAAAATGTAGTTGCATGAAGTTAACACACTCGCATGTGGATTGTCTGTTTTAACATTTATTTAACACAACTAGAAACTCAATTTTTCACAATACTGTGGTTTAAAAAAATACATATACCTACCTAAGAAGTAATTAAAAAAAAAGGTTTTTTGTGTTTGTAAGCATTTTATATGAAGGAAGTGTGAAAGGAAAGAAGTGTGGTAAGAATAGGTTTGACAGAGCTAAGATCCCGTAAAGTAACTAACAGACTAGTCAACAAACTATTCTATTCTGAATGGTTCAGATCGATATTGCTAGTATCTTCTACTCTGAAAATAAATTTGAGGTTACAGTACTTGGTTCTATGCATATGATTTATTTACGTAAAAAAAGGAAAGTTTCTCAAATAATCTCAATTTTACTGACACCGATTTTTAAACACCCTTTAAATGATATACTTTAAAAATATGCTTGAATCAAATAATACATATATTTTAGATGACTGAAGGGCCACAAAAGTCTTCAGAATCAAACGAGAGTCACAGCATTCGATGCAACAAAAAGCTGATCAAAACTGCATATTTAACTCATTTTTGACCAAAGTATCGCTTAAGCCCTTCTTTTAGTCCACGGACAATATAATGGTAGAAGACATTATGAGGAAGTCATTCAAGAATGCCAAATTTGATTTTTTACATCTATCATTAAGTAATTTCAAATCAAATATATACATAATGGCACAGTTATGTCTCAACGAGAACTTTTTCCAGTGCATTAATGAATTAAATGTCAATAATTATTTCACCATCATGACCAAAGGGCCACTGTAACATATCGTCAAATGCGTTTGCTTCCTCGCTGGAAGATAATACGATTTCGAAATCGAGACTAGTCAAGAATGAACTGTGTAATATAATATGATCGCATTCGATCGTCAAAATATATATTTATTGCATTTTCATGCAAATTCGAACAAGATTTCAAATGCGTGCGAGATTAAATAAAAACAAAAAACATTTGTTTCGATCAATAAAAGTGTTTCGAGAATTCTGTGTTCTTGTTGTTTATACAGCCTCATTTTAAGGAATTTTAAATATTTAATAAATTATGAATTTATTTGTGAGTACGTACCTACGCGTTTGAACTATTCAAATTTGGAACTGATGTAAATTGAAATTATCAATATATATATATAATATATTTTTAACATCAATTAAGCAACATTTCGATTCTGAATGGCGGTCTTTCACCAGGGCGATAAAGAGTGTATTTACTTCTATAGAACGTGCCGCAAATAGACTGTTTACAATTTTATGAGTTAAATGTGGGATAGCACATATTAATTATTTTGAACCCGTGTCTTTCGGATTTGTATTCGAGGATCTTAACCGCTCGTCCACAAAGGTCGTCAAAACATGGTTTAGATAGCGCCAATAGTAGATTACCGTGAATGATGTTTACAAATAATAGCCACTTTATTCATTCTGCTGTGGAATTAATTATGTCTACCAGACGACGCCTAAGGCCCCAGAATAATAATAATATTTGGATAATTTGTATAGCGCCGTTTTTGTGAAAAATCACCCCAAGGGCGTTGTACAAATTTTAATTTCTACTTAATATTAATTCATAGTTTATACAAATATACAGCAACATAAACTAATTTATACCTGGTAGGTCACTTCCGGCAGGACACAATCACCATACCAAAATAACTTAAAATTTAGCTGATTCTTACATATATTTTTATTAATTTTTATTTATTTATTCATTATTAATTTTTTATTTTTTAGGGCATGAGAGCAAATTTAAAATAAAAGAATGACTCAGATCTCTTATAATACATATGTGTCTGAAAAAATTTTTTTTTTTTTTTTTTTTTTTTAAAAGGAAATGTTACATATGAGATGATTAAATACAAAAAACGAAATTCCTTAATTTGATTTTGGCTCTCCTGTACATCGGCGTTTATTGACTCATTCCGTTCTTCCTTGCGCATCCAGATGTATTCCCCTTTCATACGAAATAAAAAGAAACTAATGGATTTTGAAAGGGATTAACTTAAATAATTCCAATGCTCAGTAAAGAGTTTGATAAAAATATGCGTTTTTATTCTTTGAAATCTCTTCTAATTTCAACACTAACCTCTAACTAAATTGCATATTAATCCCATTGCTTAGAACATTCAGAATTTAAAACAATAAAAATGATGAAACGAAGAAACTGTAAATAGGTCCTTCTCCTCCCATACAATCTTTATTTATTTCAAGTGGTTAATTAATGTTTAACATTATCCCGCTTGAAAAACAACCAAGAGGGAGACTTTTATTTTATCCACTGGTGTTAATCGGGCGACCGAATCATGGCTTCCGTCCATATTATTTTTGTTGAAACTCTTCGTTGTAGGATCTTTACGCTCTTTCAATGGGATTTTAACTTTATACACCATGTTTCAGAGTAGTACCGAGAAACTAAAGTGATTATTCACGATATTCTAAAACAAAAATCCTAAAAAGATTTTTTAACAGCTCCATTTCAAAAAAATAAATATTTACAAGCTATGAGGTTTGTGATCGTAGCTTTACAATAAAAAGTTTTTTGACCGTAGCTTTACAATAAATCACATCATCGCTAACATCTGGAAGTAGATACCCGCCTATTCGCATAGTTAGGTATGTGCATAGCCAATCAGGTTACGGTCAGTCAATCAAACAGATTTCGCATTCAGCGAGCCAATAGCGCGGTTGATTACCGCCTGTAGTGGACGGTATAATGTTTAGTATAAAGAGTTGGTTAAACCTACTTATGGCATGCTAGCTACTACAAAATATAAAATAAATAATTTATTTCGGTGTCAATGAAAAATACGTTTTTGCATTTTGTTTATAGATTTTTAAGAATATTCACTTCCAAGAGTTTGGCGTTACCACCCTGAAACGAGGTGTGTAGCAACCGAATTTTAAACATATATATGAATGATCTTATTTAGAAGATACGTTGTGCGTCAAATATTTTTGTAAGACTGATAGTGAAAAAATGAATTAAATGATTAGTATTTTTTTCTTGAACACCGATGAACACTGTAAGGATGGCAGAATAAAATGTACAATTTCATGACACCAGAATTCACCGTGATAGAGTTCGAGTGGGGCGTTTAAAAAATCTGTTATGTATTTAAGATGTCATGTCTATTACAAGAATCGTAGGCAATTAAGCAGGAATCTAAATTAATGATTATCATATTTTCATTAATTGAACTGAATTGTTTCAATAAAGTTATAAGCTTTTGTCACCCTATATATATATATTCATTTTTGATCAAACTATGTCAAATTGAGTAGAAACCATTTACCAAAAAAAAAAAAAAAACGTTTATTAAAAAGCTTAACAAGCCCTCGCTCCACTACCCAAAATACTTGTATCACTTCATCCCAAACATGTTTCTTTCCAAAATTGATGATTCCACGTCCCATTGGTGACAGCAGTTGGTCCATTATCTAAATTTTCAACTCGTTTATTCCAGAAGCGGCTTTTACCGACTCATACCTTACTAATTGAAGAAGTGTAACATTACTAAAGGCAGGTAGGACTTACTGGCTTACATAAATGAACAAAAACTAGTTTGGTTTTCATAAATTCCTTAATTGAATTATAAAACCCGTAAGTGCCATTCTATTAATTGAAGAAATGTCACACTCCGGAAGGTAGGGGATCTTATTGGGTATTGAAACGAGATGAAACAAGTTTGGTTTCCATAAAAATCCGTAATTGAATTATTAAAGGCCCCAATGCCATTCTATCGATAGGGTATGTGCCTAATGGTGTGATCTGTAATGATCCCGTTTTTATAAATCACTTGACGGTTTTTAGTCAAAGAGAAAAATTCTCGAGTAAGTAAATATTATTTGAGCAGTCAAAACTATCCGGAGCCTGTGAAAGTATGGCGGTTCAATTGTAGATGCTGAGAAGTGTTGGGTGAGAGAAGGATAAGGAAAATGTGACGGTTTAAAGTAGATACTTAACGTTTTAGATCTGAACACCAAAAATATTTCATGCCATTTCTTCGACTTGTCGTTTTTGAATGATGGTCTCTCAATAAGATAAAACTTAGAGTTCTTATATATACTACTCTAAAACCATGAAAAGTAAATAAATGTTCATTTGCCTACTCCAAGACTTAAGACCGTGACTTCTGGGTCTAGCCATGCCACGGAGGTCATCAAGATTAATGTGAGTTTACGTTTATTTTAACTTACTAATCATGAGCTGAATAATTTCAAAACTTTTGATTACATGTACTTATGGGTATCGTAGCCAGATTTGACTCAAACACAATACTCACACAGATGCATTGCTTCCACAAAGCATATTTATTAAACATGTTTTTAAAAAGAAAATTCTTGTTGAAATAAAACGTGTATTAAAAAAAACACACTGCAAAACTTTTCGAATAAATATGCGTAAGCAAGACAAAAGGTTGTTTCTCTATGATATTTGGCAAAGACATCACTGATGGAACTGTATACGAGTAAATATGCACTAATACACACAATCCTAAGTTTGCATTGTTCGCCAAAACTCGAATTGCGTGACCTATACCAAACTGAACAGATTCAAAAATAACTATCTGAAAACCTAGATATTTTATTCCAAGCAAATAAAACTAAATCTGTTTACTTTGGAATTATCCGCTCGAGTTCGTTGTGCATTCACCATTCATAAAATACTTACCTTAAAAGGTAAAAAGGTACCTGGATATGCTGCATAGGAGATTGCTGCAATAGAATATTTATGTGATGAAATTGAAGTAATAACTTTGTTTGAGACCACAGAATTTTTATTTATTTTTTATGACCGACCGGTTTTGCTAAGCCTAAGCATCATCAGGGTACAAAATTAAACTTAGCTAAAAATTAAAAGTGTGCGGTTATATTTACATACAGAAGGAGAACAGAATATAAAATAAAATAAGAAAACAGTGAGAAAACAAAAGAATAACATTAAATTATAACAAAGGAACAGACAGAAAAAGACAGATAATATGAAATGAAAGATGCAAAACGTCAACTGAGAAGGAGATTAAGAATAATGAGAATTTTCATGAGTTTACGGGAAATATACGTAATATTAGACTACAGGACCAATTCAACTGAATAAATTAATAATAAAGTTTTATTCCAGAAGGTATGAAGGAGTAGTGCAATGCAATACCTTCCATAATTGATAATAATACATAGTAAAAAAAATAATAATAATAAAATAAAAGTTGTTATACACACAATAATAATACTAAAAAAAAATAAACGTAGATTCATAAGAGAAAAATAAAATTGTTTTTTTTTTTTTAATAATAAATCTTTATTTAAATACAATTTACAGTAATAACAGCAAAATAATAAAAATAAAAGCAGAATAATCATATAAAATACATAGGGTGTATAAAGGTGAAGGTACATTTATATATTTTTAACAAGAGATCTATACATTGTAAACAGTATAATAGAAACAAACACCATGATGCAATAACAAACACGGCTCTAAACCATTTATTTTTACGGATTAAAAATTGAGTTCCATAACAAACTCGGCAAAGTCCACTTCTTTCCAAATCAAAGACGGCAGTTTTCAAACGGACCAATAGGAGCGTTGTAAATAGCTGTTTTCAAGATGGCGGTTTGTTGTTGTAAAACATTGTTTTTGTAAAAGTTGAGATATTGACAATTTCGCAAATTACCGAAAATGTCCGCTGACGTGCATAATGAACTTTTTGTTTCCTGTTATTTTTTTTATGGACATAATTTTTTTACTTACTAAACAGCATAGTGGTAAAATAACACTTACGATTTAGAGTTTTATTGAATGATATGATTACTTTATTAGTAGTTATTGTTATGTCATTATTGTAGAAATCATGCTGTGTGAAAAACAAAAATGAATCAATGATAATTCAAGCAACATAGAACCCGGAAAAGTTGTTTTGAAATCGTTAAAAGTAAGAGATGTCAACTATCTTTAGACCAAGCATTTCGGTGATAACTGGAGAAATCTTCCCTGCTCTTGAATATTATTCCGCATTCATATCTTATTAAATCTTTAAAACAAATTTATATTTAAAAAAAATATCAGAATAATAGTTATTATTCTTTTCTAATTTTTTCTTTCGATTTTTAGTTTTTTTTTTTTTTTTTTAATTAACTTACAAATTATTTTGTATATTGTTTTGTATTTCCATCAAAATAAAACTTTTAAATAAAAAATTTTTTTACTGACTTTGACTGCAACCTTGTGAAAAAACGTGTCCATTTCAAAACTGAGTCCAGTTGTGTTGAAAACAAAAGCGGCAGTTCAAATGAACAACAAACACGGCAAAGTCCACTAATAATTTAAATATATTTTTTGTTTCGCACCAGTTAAACTAATGTATCAAGAAGAAAATTAATGTTTTTAGTAAGTACTATTTGTCGAATTTATTTTAGTGACAGTATCACAAGTAATTTTTAAATTAAACGTTTTTTGTTCTTCCTCGAAAACTGTAGTCAATGGACTTAGCCGTGTTTGTTTCTACAGGCCTCATATATATATTACAGAAACATTAACTAAATAGAAATATAGACCATTATCCGTATTTGCTTAATACATATAAACTTAGTTTTTGTATATTTGTACACGGTCATTACTTTTGTTTTCTCGTAATCTGCCTCACTAGGCAAGCCTGTGTTGAGGCAGTAGTTTTTGCCGATTGTTTTGGTTACTTCAAATTAAATTAATCTATGGTTAATGTTATTTGAAAGTGTGAATTTAATATTGATATAGAAATAGTAACATAAAATCGTACATATATGTTTAAGTAATTATTTGTTCTGTGATTGGTTTATTCAATGACTTGGGTGAGTGCACTGGTAAATGCTTTGAACTTTTTTCTTTGCTATTAATCCAAATTTTTATGTTATGTTTGAAATTATCTAATGTTTGACTTTGTTTTAATTTTTCTGGAAGAATATTGAAGATTCTTGTCGCAATGTACCTAAAACTCCGTTGATAAATGAAAAAATGATACATGTAAATAATAATGGAGGATATCAGGTCTCATTTCTGCAAAACACCATCAAGAGGGAGTCCACCCTGGCAGCGTTAAGATTGATGGGGCCAATAACTTACTCCAATGCGCTTCAATGCTAAGAATATGATTATTAATTTTAATAGCTTCCTTTATTTTTAGTGCTTGTAAGTTATATAATCTGTTGTCGTGACCATTTTAGGGAGAATATGAGCACCGGTGCTTTTATTAAAGGTATGATCTAAAATATAATTGAAATAAAATCTGTGGTCTTATACAAAGTTATTATTTCATTTTCATTAAATATGTTAAACCACGAAGTGAATGCTTTCTACAAAAATATAAATATTTATTTATAAATAATTAACGGACTAAAATCCAATTACAAAAAATACATATAATAATAATAAATAGAAAAAAGAGCAACAGAGAAGGAATAGCATATACATAATAATAAATGTAGCGATGACAAAAATAAGGCAAAATAAACAAAAGAGAGAACATTCAAGCCATGGTCTAGTCAAAGTTTTGGTAGAGTCGTAAAGAATGACGAAAATCATTTAGACTGCTACCAAAAACTTCAAGACCATGGCTTGAGTTTACAAGTTCACTGTCATTTTAGTTAAGTTATGTATCCACGTACCAATGCAATTTAGTTTATCATTTCGAAAAAGCGTATTAAAGCTCCATGCGGGAATAACGCTAACCTTGTTAACAATAGCATTAAAGTTAATAATAGTATTACGTAGTAAGCAGCCTTGAAAAATGCATTTGGTATACGAACTGTTGTGGCAGGATGAACAAATCAGACTTTCGGTTCCGAATCGAAGTAATAAAACGTCAGAGAACGGGTGATTTTCATATCAAAGTCAGGATTAAGCTCGAAAGCCTTAGTTACGAACCATCCAGTTCCAAAACTCTCTGCGTATTGTTTGTGGACATGTTTTTAAAACGACTTGTTTGCTCTCTTGATCCAAACTGCGACGTTTATTTTTCTTAAATTAAATTATCTCAGAGGCGCTGATATAGAATACGCAAGATCGGCCTCCGTGGTACAAACATGATTACACTATTACAGGTTAAGAAGGTATTTCATCATCTCTGGTTAACTTTTAACACCTGCTTTTTAAGTAAATTTAACCATAGGATTAACATGGCTTTCTGACTCCTTTCTTAGGTCCTCACTGAAAACCATATACACATTGTCATATAGTAATTATTATTATTTTGTTACTTGCTATGTTGTTTACAGTGTTTGCATTTCCAGAATCGTTTGTTTATAATGCTTGAAAATTAATGTTTTTAAGTACCAACATGTTAACTGTCCGCAATATAATTGCCTTTTCTTTGCCTTAACAAATTTATTAAAATGAATTCATACTTTTCATCTGGGTTTTTAGATCCTTAGCTTCTCGTAAATTGTTTTTTTTATCTGTTGATGTACACATGCACTGTCATAACCATATCTGAACCTTTTTTCTTTTATGATTTATGTGAACTATCATGATTTAAGATAGTTTTAATTTGTATACAAATTATTTTATATATTATTTTTTCCTTGTTAGTTAGTCTGATTAGCTTAGTTAATTTAGTATGAAGCGCACTTGAGGTGAAACATCACAAAACTGCGCTATATAAGTTCACTGTTATTATTATGGCTGTAAAAATAGAAATTAACTTGACGGGTAGCTTTACTCAGCGGTGCTGAAAAATATACTACACGTTACTCGATGAGTAGCGTCAATCAACAGTTTACTTAGAGTTTGTGAAATACGTTCTATGTTTTAATTTCTGATTGGGTCAATTTTAATAATACTGCAAACATAACTTGTAGTAAGCTTGTAGTTAGCTACCCGGCTGTGCCTGTGTTTCAGAAAACTTTTTAAAAGAAAAAAATCTTAATTTACATATAAAATATACTGTTAAAGCATATTTTGACAAATAAATGAATTTTTAATTATTACATTGTTGACTCTACCATGAAGGCCGTCAAATTTGTAATATTGTAACTTGTGTATTTTTTTTCAAAATATTTTACAAGCTCTTATGCTGCATAAAAAATATTCGATAAATAACATACTCGTTATTTTTGGCACAAACTTCTGTCTAGGTACATTTTAAACGTACAGTCTGCAGGTGAAGATTACAACAATGTCTGTCAACGTCGGATAGGAAGAAACAGAATATTACGCAAACATTAATACATTATTTTTTTTCAAATGTGACATATTTAGGTTTTTTTTTAAAATTTTTGTTCAATAGCAAAATGAAGCTATCACCTTGTGCATTCTGCACCAATGCAAGCGAATTGAAAGAAAACATTGTCATGAGGCTTGCAGTTCGTAACTCGTTGAAAATGCAATAAAACTGCACAGAACAGCATGTGACCTCGTTGACGATGTATACTGTAATGTCCCGTGGTATATTCTTAAGGCTTGACCCGCGTTAAGGTCCGAAAGCCTGAGTTGAATATGGGAAGCCTAGGGCACTAAAAAATAATAATATTTGTATAAGTATTTTTACCGAGAATAAATATTTGGGTTATATGATTTTTTCGCGTGAGGTTTTCTCGAAAATAAACTTGTGTAATTTTATTACGAAGAGAATATACAAAAAAATAATTAACTATAAATAGTTTCCTTTGTAAGTACCTACGTCTGTATGAGAGTTAACTTTTCAAATTTGTAAATGATATTAATTGAAATTCCGTATTCTTGTTGTTTGTAAAACCTAACTATCTAACTAAACTAACTAACTAATAATCACGCCGTTTCACCGCAAGGGTAGGCAGAGAGGACAAACCACCATATAACTCTGTATTGGCAAACACTCCTTGCTTCATTCACATTCACACATCGTCTCATACATACTCTTCTGTTATTCTAACTCTTCACATGCCCCATTTAAGTATGTTATGCACTTGATCGTGCTATGTATTCCTCGGGCGTCCCCGACTTCTTCTTCCATTCACTTTCGCGCCATATATTCTTTTCACACTCCTTTCTTCTTCCATTCACTCGACATGCCCAAACTATCTAAGTGTCTCTTTCTTGATCCTATTTATTACGCTTACATCAGCCTTGCATTCTTTTCGGATATCCACATTTTTAACACGGTCATACATGGTTTTACCGCACATACGCTTCAGGGATCTCATTTCCACAGCATTCAGTCTACTTTCATCCTTCCTCTGCCAGTTTCATGCCTCACTGCCATACATCAGGTTTGGTATAAGCACTCCATTATGGACTGCCACCTTCGCTTCTTTGGAAAATTAATTAATAAAGTATCTACTTTCAATGTATTTTCGCAGACATTATTCTATATTTGAAATGGAACAATTTTTTTTGTCAAGTCAAGTTATATCCCGTGATTTTTGACAGGTCACAACTTATTATGTAACAATAATTCGTGCAATCATATAATTGGATGATTTTTTTCGATTAAACTTTTAATACCTAAAAATTAACGAATACTATTTTACTAGTTGTACTGCCCGGCTTTGCCCGTATGTTTCATCACTATTATTGCATCATCATGGCACTTGTAACACAAATATTTTAAACACCATTTTATTATCTTACAGATCATAAAATAATTGAATTATTGTATAAAAAACAAATTAAGTAGTATAAAGAGATACACGTGAATTTAAAATTTAAAAGTTCAAATTATTTTTAACAATTTTACCATAAAGAAAATGGTTAAAAATGTTCCTTTTGTTTTAAATGTATCTTGAACATAATTTGCTTAATTGATCAATTATTCCGACACGTTATTTTTATAAAGAAGCCTCAAAAGCTCACATACCTTTCACCGAGCTTTCGGAGTACTGTTACTTCGTTAACGGGCAATAAGAGTTCATACGAATAAAAATGTAAAGAATGCCCGCCTCTGTACCGTCTTTTTGACACTTTAAATAAAGTGTAACGAAACTTACAGGTATGAGAAAAATTACCCGCGAACTAAGGTCCAGCGAGGTACTTTAAACCATCCCCAATTCTCGAGTGATTTGACAGCAAAATCTAGAAACCAAGCGAAAAGGGGAAAACACAATCAATTAGCAACTGGTATTAGTTAGGCGTTTGAATTAAGTCTTTTCACTATGAGGTTCAAATTTTGTATAAAAATGTGTTTAATACCATCCCGTTCTCTCGTGATGTTAATATCAAGACACTTGGTAAAAATATTGTTTAAGCTGTATTTGTGCTTTTTTAGTGTGTATGAGTAAGGTTTGGCTTTTTTCTGTGAGTGTTACAGTTTTGAATGTGAATTAATTTCTTTGAAGTGCACCGCTGTCGTTACAATGACTGCGTTAGATAAAACCTTCAATGACTGAAGGGGGTATAAATAATTCTAGCCGCTTTGACTTCTTCACCTTCTTTATACCGTCACCGCTCTGTAGTAATTACAAAATGGATTTACATCTCGAAATAATATATTAAATAATAATCACACGAAAGTATCGGAAAGCTGTGGATACAAGATGTGAATTATTCGTCGTTATAGGGTGATAAAATTTTATATTTTTTGATTTGGTTTTGAAGTGTTTCAGGCTTTATTCCGAAGAAAAGCTAAATACTCATTAAACTACGTAAACCCACATATTAACGAATGCGTATGTCAGATAATTGAGTCTTTTTTAAATCGTTTTCTCGAAAGGTCTATATACCAAACTATCAAAGCCGGTAACAAAAAATATATGTCGGTACAAGAGAATGTACCCGCATTGTAATTATGTAGGTGGTTTTTAGTTGGAAATAATAAATCTTAATTAGAAAAACTGTGTGCTTCGGTAGCAAAAATTCTCGAATGGGTATCTCTGGCATCATTTATTTTTAAACTAATGGACTATTGTCTAATTAAAAAAGTACGTAATCCGAAATGGGAAAAAGAGCAACAGAGAAAGAACAGCACATACATAATATTAAATGAAGCAATAAAAAAATAGGACAAATAAACATAAGAAAGAACATTCAAATCAAAGCCAAGGTCAAGTCAAAGACCATGGCTTGAGTTAACAAGTCTTCACATTCTGGACAGTGGAGAATGATAACCGCAATTAGTAGAGTGATGATTGAGGACTAGCAATTCATTGTTTTTGAGTCTGCGGCAAGAAATGTTGAATTGGATGAGTTGCAACAAAGAAAGTGATTCAATTATACAATTAATAATTTCGAAAATGCAAATTAAATCAAAGTCTTTCCTACGCTTTTCTAATGAAGATATTTTTAATGATTGTTCAATTTCATCATATAAATAATCGAGGATGAAATGAATAGTTATGAAATATACACAGCTTTTTTGATCTGAAATTTATAGATCAGTGCAAACACTTTCAGCTTTAATCAGTCTTTCCATTTAGATGTCAAAAAATAAAAGTTTTCATGAATTTTTTCAACCGTCCAATATGAAAAAAGGGTTTTGAACCCTGCGTCCTAAGTCGGGTAATAACAAATAGGAGCATATTATTCATTTTGGAATGTATCTATGCGCTTCATCTTGAACCTTCTACGAAATTAATGATCCTAAAATAATTCATCAATTCAATGGTCACCTCGTAGGTATAACGTATAAGACATGATAATTATTTTATCTGCATGCCAGTTAATATATTTTGTTACGTAAATGATTGTATAATATCTTTTTGATAAATTTTACCCTGACAATGAAAAAAGAATCATATCAAATCCGAAATGTCAGTAGAGTAACATGATATAGCACTTTATGCCCAGATGCTTGAGAACAACTTTTAAAAGTAGAATTTAACCACCTTGTAAAAAAATATAATTGTCAAGAATGTAGTTTCATTGAACGGTTAGGCCTTTTCATGGAGGCATTTCAATTTGCCTAATGAGTGGTTGTATCTTTTGATAACTGAGCGACACCTGAGGCGACCAGAGATATTCATATGAGCACAAAATTAACTATCCGAACCTTTCTATGATATTAAAATTAATAAGATCCTTTTTGGGAGTCGGTTTGACGCTATGTCAGAACACTTATAATTTCATTGATAGAGGACAGTGGCATGATTTATCATTGGATAAAACAAAACACTTCACGTGTAAATGTGGATGACCGAAAAATGAAAATAAAGACTTGTTTATCTCAGAAGCGGCAACAAATAAAAATTATCCCGAATGCAGTCACTTTAAAATATAATCACGTTTTTAAGGTTATGAATAATGTGAACTATGGCACTCAAATACTTAACGAGCTAATAGACCTATTTGTTTTTGAATATAGAAGGAAATAATTAAAGTCTAAGTAATGAACATAAGAATGAGAAACAAAAGATTATAAAACAAAATGATTGAATAAGTGATTACATAATGATGCAAAGGGGAAAATACTTGGAGAAACAATGTATGGAGAGAGAGCTAATTATTTTTACCCAACCTACACGAACTTGCGATAAATCACTTTCTCCGGGTTTTTACGTCGTACACCATGAGAGAGAAAGAGACAGCAAATATAATACTCCGCTTCTATGTACTGTCACAATAATCTTGAGCTCTTGGGTCTCCGCGGAACTTCGCCCACATTTTTTATTATGCCACTAAACTTGACACAACTAAACGGTTTTTTAGGTTAGATGCTAAATTTTTGTTGACAACAAAACTGTGAAAAAGTAGTTATACGAATAAACAAAAACATTGTGTCGATATATGATATGAATGGATGTATGAATACCCTAGCCTTAGTCTTAGCCACGCTCAGGTCCACCGAGTCAGGTAAAATTCAACAAAAACTGACTACACTGCCTTGGATGGATACCACTCTATATACTCTAAGGGAAAATATGTAGGCAGAATGCAGATAGGAATTCAAATAACTTAAAATTCAAACAAATATATATTGGTTTGCTAGGTTTGACGGCCTTTGTAGCCGAGCGGTATCAAATCCGAACGTCGTCAGTTCGAGGCTCGGCGTTCGCATATAAATTGTATTTATTTAATATGTGTTGTGTTGCATTTTATTTAAAGTCGCAAAAACATATACCAACTACTCTACGGCACGTTCCAGAGTGGTAGATACTCCCTTAGTGAAAAACCACCAGTCAGAATCGAAATGTTTCTTGAAATGGCTTAAGCCGTGTTTAGTGTACTTTCCGACCTTATTTTTCTCCCTTTTCTTCCCTTGTCTATTCCCCACTATCTTCAGGGTCACAACGTATCCGAGTTGGATATGCCATATTTCCACTGGCTCCCGACAGCTAGGAGCAGTTCTGGTCTTGTCTGGTATAGTCACATAAAAAATAGTTTAAAGTGGGTAATATTTTTAATTATAATAATTTTAGCGGAAAGCATACTCCTCATACCTATCACTAAGTGATTTATTTTATTTATCAGAGTTGTAGATACTCTTTGTATCGCCCAAATGAAGAATCTCTATTCGGAATCGAAACGTTGCTTGGTATAGCTTTAGCCGTGTTCAGTAGCCAGATATAAACCTTTCTCTACCTCATCTTCTTCAATTCGGTATTCTTCAATTGAGTATTTATTAGAAATCTCTGTAATTTTTAAATCCATAGTTTTATTTATATTATATTTTACAAATATAAAATAAAATAAATTGTTGCCAGGAGCTTTTAACCATGTCAGTCTTACTATGCAAACACAACCATATCATTTTTAATGTTATCCTTAGTCAGTAAAAGTCATATAATTTCGATAGAAGTTATAACGGTATTGTGTGACCAGTAAAAAGATGACACCGCTTCTGTAAATATTTACCCTACCTGTGTCGCGGCCGGTGTTTAGTTTTGTGGTTTTTACGAGCCACCGACTACCACTTTTATGACATTTGGTATGATATATTGGTCATATTTTTTCTTTAAAATTATAAATGTTAAATTTTATTGATGCTTTAAAATAATGTTTTTTTTATAATTTTGATTTATATTTTTTAAATATAAGCTTGTATGTGCTACTTCACTTAGAATTGATGTATATAGAATAATAGTGAAGCTGTATTGAGCCTTATACTCCATTACGTTAGAGCGAATTTTTATTATCTGTGCACGGGGAGTGGTGAATTTAAAAAAAAAAACATTGGTACCACATACAAACTATATTACATACAAACCGTCTATCAATAATAATGCAGGTCGAAATTTCAACAACTTTAAATTTGAACAAAGACATACTTTGTTTTTTAAGGTTTGATAATTGCATTATTTAAAAAATAGAGAGTAAAAATATGTTGAGAAAGAAACTTAACAAAGTCAATAAAGTAGATATTTCTGGACCAAAAATTATGTTGTTCTTTACCAATTTTGTTAACTGGTGGGTGTTTGGATACTGTCGGTTACTATTTTTCAGATAAAATCGAAACTAATATTATTAAACATTTGAAATCACGCCAGAATACCAAATATCCATAAATATCTTCCGCAAACCGGGGGAATGCTTTAAATACTAAGCTATCGCAGCAACCTTCAAATTCACTGCATTATTCCAATATACATGGATTGTTTCCAATTCTAAAGCGCTGGTCAACTACTTAACTTAATGATAGGTTCAGGAATAAAAATTTCACTTTTCATATTTCTATATTATTTCTGCCTTTCTCTTCAAAGACCACTTTGTGTCTTCACCACGTCTTTCATCAATGTTTAAACCTCTTTACTTTCCTTTCTCAGTTCTCGATAACTCCTTCTTATTTATGTGAACATTAACTCGAGTATCAATTACTTCTTCAACTTAACAAAACACAATAACCACCTCTTCACATTCCTCTAACACAGCTTCCGATGACCTCTTGCTTTGCCCCGTGCTTCCAATGACCTGAGCCATGACCCAAACCATCTTGTCACAGAATGAACAGGTTAATCAACAGATGGTGTCATTGATTTCTCTTCCATTTCTTGTCAAAATGCTGCCAGTATCCTGGGTGTTTGACCACAATGGTCAAGATTTAATCCACCAAATACTGTATTCAGCCAAGCACCCATCAACAACAACCAAAAATCATCATCTTCGAATACAATAGTACAACCAGATTCCTTTATACATTTTTTTACTTTGTGGTTTATTTTAGTGACCGCTCTTCCAGGTCGACTATCAATGCATTACTTACCAAGTTTTTTAGATAGTCGGAACGTTTTTGACAAAAAGTGGTTCTAATCGCCGCAGTTTAATTTTGGTAGCTAGGTTTTTATCACTTTTTTTATTCCGTGCACGTATTTTCCTGTCTGATATCTATATTTTGGAAAGATTTCGAGTGCGAGTTGTTAACATATGGTTTTAAAATATATGGGTGACACGGGCTATCTTCCACTTTCCTCTCTTTAGGATGTGTTTGTAGTAATTTTGGTATCTTCACGCTTAATTTTAATCAGACAAAATATTGAAAATAAATGATTTTGTACGTCTTTTTATTCGATATCAAAAGCATTCTAAAGGCTCCTTCAGAAATTGATAAACACTTTGAATGAAACAGAAATAAATATAAAAACTGAATGCTTTTATTAATAAATTGTAAAGAGTACCGTTGCGTAAGCATATTGAAGGAGGACTATCCCACGCAATGTTTTAAATACGCTTTTGCCCATAACATTCCCTTCATTTTCGTGAAATTCTTTTTTCGATTGTTGTGAGCTTTTGAGGGGGCAATTGTTGAAATAGCTACATAATAATATGATATAAATGCTGTAATAATTCGCAAATGACGTAATTCAGGGCACCTACACAAATTAACGTTTATTTCCTATTTGGATTGTGAAATAAAGACGAATATTTTCGATTTGAAAGTAAGAACTCAAACGAGTTTTTTTGTCGCATATTTCTCAACATTGAGGTATATGAATATATCTAAAGAGATCCCTTAACAAAAAAATACTTACGAGTAGAGCAAATATTTTTCTACACATCAGTATTCCATATCGCAGTTGCAAAGCCATTTATGTAAAACCCATCAAAATGAACAATCAACATCACCCTCCATATATAGAATGAAAAATAATACAAAAGCATACTTGCTACTTGCTACCACTCGACTGGAAGCTTCGTAGGTACCACTACGTTTAAGCAAGAACTAGCTATTAAGTTATAACTTTATTATGTACTTCTTAAAACCTTTTTTTGTTTTTGTTTCTAAACTTCTTCTTTGTGTAATTATGATTACCATTTTTGTGGGTTTTTTGCAATGTTTTGGTGTAAAACTGTTTTTGCAAATATAAAACAAATAAATTACATTCTCTGTTGTAATCATAGAGTTGGTAGAGTAGTATCTATCCAAGGCAGTGAAGTCAGTTTTGGACTTGTTTTTGATGATTTTAACATGACTCGGCGCACCTGGGCGTGGCTAAGACTAAGGCTACGGTATTTATACATCCATTCATAGCACAAATCGACACAATGTTTTTGTTTATTCATATAGCCACTTTTTCACAGTATTTTTATCAACAAAAATATAGCATATAACTTAAAAAACCGTTTAGTTGTGTCAAGTTTAGTGACATAATAAAAAAATGTGGGTGGAGTCCCGCCGTGAACCAGGACCTTAAGATCATTGCGACAGTATATAGAAGCGGTCCAAGAAATTTGCTGTCTCTTTCTCTCTCATGGTGTACGCCGTAAAAGCCCGGAGAAAGTGATTTATCGCAAGTTTGTGTAGGTTGGGTAAAAATAATTAGCTCTCCCTCCATATATTGTTACTTCAAGGTTGTAATTATACTAAAGTAGGTAAATGTTAGCTGATGTAATAGTAGAAATAAACATGGTTGAAAATCTGTTAGTTTTAATCACTACGCTACGGCGTCCACTGGGCAAGAATGGCAGGGCATAATTTATTCGTTCGCCTCCCTTGGCTGGTAATTAAAACCAAAAATCGTCATATCTTTCGAAATTTCAACTCGTTGCAATTGTTTCAAAGCCTCCTTACGGACGGCAAAGGTCCCGGGCCAGAAAGCCTCCATTTGCGCGGGAAATTCGACAGGAAACGGAACATGTGTTGGCGTGTGCGAGATGGAAAAATGTATTCAAATTTCTCCGGCCTGTCCGGCAGACGGTACACATTCAGGTACCCCGCACATTGGTCGCCAACCTGTTACTTAAGGGCATTTAGCAGTTTAGTTACATTTTTATATCGAAGGCTTCTTTAGTTTTCTTGCAACTGCTCAGTCGCCTAAACGCCTTATTATAAAAATATATACCGAGGATTTTTCGACCTCAAAGTATATGTTTACATCGTCGCTGGAAAATCAAAAGGGCTTAAGCGACACTTTGGTCCAAAATGAGTTTAGTATGCAATTTTGATCAGTTCTTTTTTTTTGTATCAAATGCTTTGACTCTCGTTTGATTCTGAAGGCTTTTAAGCCCCTTTAGCCATCTAAAATATATTTACCATTTGGGAGAAGGCTTGACTCAAGCAACACATGTTTGGGCATTTTTAAGCTTTGTGTCGCTTCAGGTAACTCAGTGAGAGCATTGAGCTACCTGAGTTAACATTTTTTTTTTCAAAACCCAACCAGGTACTGAATATTTATGAATTTTATTGTATAACAAAAATATTTAAAGTGCTCTTATGTAAACTTCCCAAAAAAGGGCTTAAGATTTTTTGCCTTTCCGGCGACGCTACTATATTAAGTTTGTTGGTTTCAAAGTCTAACTTTTTTTTTTTACAAAAATTTCCAGGTAATTTGAATTCTCACCACAAAAAATCTAATCTTCACCATCTATATTTTCTGCAGAAGAGTGGATTATTTTCACGTCTCATTTTGTGCTCAACAGCTCGGCTGATGAAACGATTTTTTTTTTTCCTACCTACGACAGATTAACTCCTTATTGTCCATTAAAAGATCCACCATACAGCATCCCAAAATACGACATAAACCCCGAAGAAAGCTTTTAACCTCGGAGTAACAATGTATGGAGAGAGAGAGCTAATTATTTTTATCCAACCTATACAAACATGCGATAAATTACTTTCTCCGGATTTTTACGTCGTACACCATGAGAGAAAAAGACACAACAAATATAATACACCGCTTCTATGTACTGTCACGATGATCTTAGGCTCCTGGGTCACCGCCACTAAACTTGACACAACTAAACGGTTTTTTAGGTTATATGCTATATTTTTGTTGATAACAATACTGTGAAAAAGTGGTAATACGAATAAACAAAAACATTATGTCGATATGCGAAATGAATGGATGTATCAACACCCTAGCCTAAGTCTAAGCCACGCCCAGGTCCGCCGAGTCCGGTAAAAAACATTAAAAACTGACTACACTGCCTTGGATAGATACCACTCTATGTACTCTAAGCTTTTAACCCTTTAGTATTTTTAAAAGCTAATTTTAAAATATCGTGGAAAGGTTTTAGACTCCCGGCTAGGTACGTATTCTATATTGTAGATGTATGACGAAGGTGCCGCAGACCGTTGTAGGGCGGAATCAAATATCTGGATAGCACGGGACACAGGACGGGACGTTAAAAGGATTTCACGGTATTTTATGTTAATTTATTTATGCGTGTGACTGTATACGTGCAGCATCTATATTATATCGTACCTTAGGTATCTAAGCACCATTTAAACTTCACAGAAATCTTAAAATATGTGCTTTATTATTTAAAGCTATGACTTTAGCTTACGTAAGCACTTGTGTATGAAAAACAATATGTTTATTATTTTATTTGCGTTGTTGGTCTTTCTAAGAAATAAAACTTTTACACCTACTTATAATACGAGTATATTATTAGAAGGCTAATGAACTTTGCGGAAGAAATGTTTTGAGATGTAGAAATCGTCTTATCAGAATAATAATTTATTTATATCGACTAGTAGGTAGATAAAACATTTCAAGACACAATTTTTAGGAATGTTTATTTTATGTTATTGAGTGGTAGATACTCCAAGTGTCGCCCTGGTGGAAGACCACCATTCAGAATTGAAACGTTGCTTGAAACGGCTTTAGCCGTGTTTGGTGACTAGATCTGAATAGCCAGGTACTTTCCAACCTTCCCCTTCCTCATCTCTTTCCTCTCCCCACTACCTTCAGCCTCACAAAATACCCCAATTGGGGATGCCATAGTCTCACTGGGTCTAGACGGTTGGGGGCAGTTGGGACTCTTGTGCGGTATTCACATAAAAAATAAAAAAGTAACAACCGGTAAAATAATTTTTGTGTTAAACGTCGTTTTGCATTCTGAAATATTAATTTATAAAGGTCCAACTTTTTTAAATACAGATGAGACTGGCTAAAAATAAATCGCTTATAGTTGTACGAGTATATAGAATTGCATTACTTCACACTATTTAGGAAACTGTATAATGTGAAAAAATATTTTTATAAATACATACATTTTTCATTTTTTGGCTTTTTGTTTTAATAGGTGTCATCTAATTAAAAAAAAATGATTTGACGGAAATTCAAGGTAGGTTTTTTTCATGTGACATCGTTCAAGAGTTCCAGCTGCCTGGAGCCAGTAATCTATGGCGCACTTATTCGGAGAATGTTGAAGTTGAAAGGATAAATGACGGCATCCGTGGTCGAGCAAACCAGCGGTTCAAACCCTGCGTGCGCTAATAAATTTTATTTGATTAATGTGTGTCATAACACATTTAATTCATATAAAATAATAAAAAGTATATTTGCGGCACGTTAGTAGTGGTAGGTATCGCCCTGGTGAAAGACTACCATTCAGAATTGAAACGCTGCTTAAAATGGCTTTAGCCGTGTTTGGTGACCAGATCTGAATAGCCTTACTTTTCAGTACTTTTACCATCCATTTCTTTACCTTCCCTACTACCTTCAGCCTCACAACATACCTCAATCAAGGATGCCATGGTCCCACTGGCTCTAGAAGGTTGGAAGCAGTTAAGACTTTTGTGCGGTATTATCTATAGGAAAATTTGAAAAAGTGGGGAAAGGAAGAAAATGGAAAATTTCCACACCAGAACAACAAAACTAGCCTCAAATGTAAATACTTTTAAACACATGTTGAAATTTGAACAATACGTCATATTCTTCAGTGTGGCTTATGAAACTAATTCAACCTGTCATCAATGGCCGTGCCGTGAAATAGTATAATTTATATAAATTAGACGTTTATTAATAATTATTGCTGATGGTTCGTGTTATTTAGTTCGTAGGCAGTTCCCGATGTTTATGCCACGCGTGTGTTGGAATGTAGCGGGTACGCCACGTGCCAGATCGAATTGCCGAGAATTATAGCGACTCTGGGAGCTTAATGATTTCCAGGGTTGATGACGAATACACGAGATTGAGCTTTGGAAAATCAAGTGTTCATTTTTCGTTCGTAGCCAAAATAATTATTGTGCTGAATATTAGGATTCGACTTCACTTTATGACTGCAAATAAACAAGTAACTGCCCCCACACTATCGATCAAATTCTTGTAAAGGTATAATATTCTTCCCAACCTTACCCTTCCTTATCTCCTGCCTCTCCCATACCTTCTGCCTCACAACATACCCCGATTGGGGATGCCATAGTCGCACCGCTTCTAGACGATTGGGAACAGTTGAGACTCTTATGCGGTATTCACGTAAAAAAAATGAGCAAACTAAGATTCAATCAAAGATTTAAACTACAAAACGCAATCGAAAATACAGCTCTACCCAAACAAACATATTTTTCAATCGATTTAACCTGTCCGGTAGTGAGTTTCTGAGAAAAAATCGGTACCGCACGGGTGAGTTATTTAAATAATTAAAATATTTATTTTTTTAAATGTCAAAGCGTAGAATATGTAAAACCAATATGTTTTTACTTAGAAACTGTCACAATAAAATCAATAATACACTATCTAGAAGGAAAACACATAAATGCTTTTTCAGAAATTGCCAACCATCGGTCAAATAGAATAGATAATGTTTTTTTTACTTGTACAAACTTTAATTCACTTACCACAAATGAACGATAAATACAATTTTTTTTACATACTTACCCATAAACCTAGTTATCCCTTAAATATTTAACTAATAGGAATCCCTATTATGTATATTTAGATTTTGTCAATTTTTGGCGGAACCGTACCTGTACGGTCATACTCCTTCCGGACTATTTTTTTCTCCACACACCTGTACGGTCATACCACCCGACAGGTTAACTAACTAACTTACCATCACGCCGTTTCCCCGCAGGGATAAGTAGAGATGACGGACCGCCATACAACTGTCTTGGCACACACTCCTTGCTTCATTCAAATGAATACATAGCCTCTTCCATACTCTTCTATTATTCTAAAACTTCACGTAGCCCGACTCAAATATTTGATTCATTTGATCGTGCCATATCTTCCTCGGGCGTCCCCGACTACTTCTTTAATTTCCTTGTGCGTCATATATTCTTTTCATACTCCTTTCTCCGTTCATTCAATCTACATGCCCAACTCTCTAAGCTTCCCTTTATTGATTATATTCATTACGCTTACATCAGCCTTGCACTCTTTCCGGATATCTACATTTTTAACACAGTTAATCGATTTCTTTGACTAAATCTATAATTTATGTTTATGGTAATTGCATACTCTTTTGAACTTATAGTTTCATTCTTCGATTGATTCTTAAATTTACCAATAATTTTCTTGCTTGTGTGGAGGACTGTTAACTGGTAAGGATTCACCACAGTAAAAAACAATAAAAAACAGACCCTGTCTGATGAAGGCGCAATTGGAGCATGCCGCTCCGACCATTTGCTTATGCGCCGTGTCGGTCATGTTATCTACCCTCTAGCCACAGTGCTTGCCTCCTTAAAGGTATTTTACGTACCTAATACTCAAATTATATCTAATGCAAACACAATGCTATTGATGAATAATAATTATATAATTTAGACAGCGCAAATTACCGCAAGGACACTTGAATCACCTCATTTCTCAAACTTTACAGATATATTGCAGCTTTTAGAGCTGCTCTGGTTGAGTTCAATCTGCCCCAATATAAATATACTGGTATTCTACCATTGTAAGCTTTTTTTCAGCCAACTCCAGTCCTTACGACAGGCGCCTTCATAAAGCTCATCGAGGCGTACAAAAGTTGACACGAGTTCCAAGTCTTGTTTTGTTTTATAACGATCAGTTTTGTTATAGGTTGGACCCGTTGGTGAATGACACGTTTTAAAACTTAAAATCATAGGGCATTATTAACGTCTATAATAGTTCTGCTAAAGAATACCAAGCTAATCGACGTTTATGAACTAGGCAAATTGGTGGGTTATACGCATGTTAAACATGAATTAAATTCTTACTTACGAATGTCTAAAATCTTATTTTTGTACCGCGTAAAGCTTCATTGTAACCTCTCCCTCTTTCTTATAAAAAATGAAGGTAACAGAGAGAGAGCGGTTAGAATGGACCATTCGGCAAAGAATACTATGAATGAATTTGAGCGATCGTTTATGCAGATAACTTTTCTTTTGATTATGCAAATAGTGATATAATAACACTGAGAAGAAGATAGTACAAATTTTGAATAACAGTAATGCCGATGAAAATCAGAATGAATAATATTAATAATTGGCTGATTTGTATAGCGCCGTTTTCGTGATACAAAATCACCCAAAGACGCTTTATAACTTAATTTATATAACGTACAATTTATCACTATAACTAATAGCTATCTGCCTATAAAATATAACTTATAACTTTGGACTCGCAGCTAAGAATAATAATTAGTGCAGTTCAACTAAGACTTACGAGTATAGCTAGTGATTTACAACTAAGATCCATAATTAGTGACTTTTAACTTTGGCTTATGACTAATGACTTAAAAGAAACATATTTACATTTACAAAATATCTGTAATAATGATTGCCTTTGCTGCCAATGATAGAGAATAAAATAAAGTCTAATAAAGGAATAGTTTAATAAAAGTGAGTCGAGCCCTCGGACTGAGTAATCAACACACCGGTGAAGTAATAATAACGTAATTTTGGATAGGATAATTATCAAATAATCTTTAGTTTTGCTCTGTCGATCTTTCGCAAATGTGACGGGAGGTTGTTCCAAGCTGTGGGGCCTGCAACAGCAAAAGCTCAGTCTACGAAGTGGGTGTTGGGATTGCGCTTAGGTACTGAAAGCCTACTTATGGCCGTTGAAGATTCTAATCGAAGAATTAGTTGCCTCGTATCATAGTTCAGAATGCACACTTCCGACTAGTAGGGTGGCACCATGTCATGTATCGCCTTTTTTCTTTCTTACATTTCTTTTACATTACCTACCTCACTAGGTTATTAAAAGCTGTTATAATAACAAAAGGCTTTAAAAAGAATCTAGCATAGCTTAAATTAGATCCGTTCAGGAAATTAAAGCTAATGAAGGTTCCCAACATGTTGTGATATATGAAAATATTATGAAACGCTGGTTATCAGCCTTGCTGCAGGTTTAAAAAAATCACTAAAATATATCAGTGTATGTTTTGAGGAGACTTAAATACGAGTATATGCCATTGCAGTAATCGTGATATAACGTATGAGTTTGTCATCGAATCCAAAGGTCGTGGGTTCAAACCCGGCGTGCGCCAATAACTTTTATTTAATCAATATGTGTCAAAACACAATTAATTCATATAAAAATAAAAACGAGTATATTTGCGGCACGTTCCAGAGTGGTAGATACTCTAAGTATCGCGTTGGTGAAAGACCGTGTTTGAGCCGTGTTTGGTGACCAGATCTGAATAGCCAGGTACTTACCAACCTTCCTCTTCCCTATCTCCTTCCCCTCCCACTACCTTCAACCTCACAACATACCCTATTTGGGGATGCCATAGTTTCACTGGCTCTAGAGGGTTGGGATTAGTTGAGACTCTTGTGCGGTTTTCATATATTGTATTTTTTTTTTGTTTTTGTGACATCAGCTGAAATATTTCTTCTAATGGATTTGATTTGACATAAGTTAAAATAACCAGCGCTCACTGTTTTTTTTTTAAATCTGGAATTTGAGTGAAAAATCTGCATTTAGATGCATACCAGGAATTTGACGTTATTTGTAGGGATGGTGGTACAGCCAGAAGTTATGAGATGAAATTTTTCTCTTATGGACTGACGGTTTTTCGTTTTTTTTTTTTTCGTTTTAGTCTTCGTTTATTCGAAGACATCCAGTCTGTGATGGCGGTATCTTTTAATTTATCTCTCTCATTCGGTGCGCACTAAAACAGATTTTCTGATCGTCAGCATAGCAATGGGAAAAAAAATCGAAATGTTCATAAAACTAAGTTGGTTTGGATGCGCGCAAGAGAATGATAAGTTTTCATGAACTAAATTATTTTAATGAATTAATACTAATATTTTATTTGTTTGGTGCTCTTAACTTTATTTATAGTAAAAATGAAACAATAGCTTTGTATGAGACCACAGATTTTATTTTTATTTTTGTAACCGACCAGTTTCGCTTAGCCTAAGCATCATCAGGGTACAAAATTAAAGGTCATTTTTCGTAATCTTATTCTATGTTAGTTAACCGGTTAGTAGCTGAGTGGACAAACGCGTCGAATTCCTACCCGGACGTCGTGGGTTCATTTCCTCTGCCAGTATCTTCCGCTTATTATGATGGTAGTAAAAGTTTTTCAAAATTGTCAGGTTATTTATGCAACCTGGGAATATTTCAATTACTTTTATGTAACCTGGGAATGTTTGTCTTTCTTTTAAATAATAATAATAATGTATTTTTATATCACCCTTAACATAATACTGTTACATCTGACAATCGGTTAAACATAATTTGTATTCTAGTACCACTTATTTCTACTAATCTCATTATGTTTTACAATTAATTAAATGGTATCTGTGCAAGGGTCGTGTAATTTTAAAATTAAATCAAAAGTATTTCGAACTAATTACCTACCCTAATTGATGCACACCATAAGCCTAAATCTTTCCATCTCTTTTCGGTATAAAATTTTAGAATATTTTGGTTTCAGTTACATTTCGCCACTTCTATTATTTTACTATTTATTTCTTCTTTCTCTTCTTCTTTATATATTTTATGTTGTAGTAGTAATTTAAACTCTGAGGTTTGGGAACACAATTGAAAAATAAATTCTGTTAAAATAATTATAAAAAATATGCAGGAAAGCCTGTCCTCAAGGCGTTAATTTAAACAACAAATCGGATTATATGTGACAATTTCACTTTTTCCACGGTCACACGTTCAGAATTAAAGTTTAAAACCCCACGTCAATATAACAACACTCGCCCAATTCACCTTCGAGCCCCCATCCTCATCAATCATAATTTATTTCTGGTCACGAGATTACACGCATTAAGGCGACGATAGCTCCATTGACATCTTCATACTGGGGCTTGCTAATGTCGAAAATCCCTAAACCGATTAGCTTGGCTCATTAAACCTGTGTCCAAAACTTTTATTAACAATAAATATTAGGTGCGCTTTTTACAGGGTGATCGGTGCATGATTCGAAATATTAAAGGACGTCATGGAAGAAAAATTTACAAAGAGTTCAGAAGATCACATGGCCAATTATTTATCGCAGTAGAAAGTCGAAAAATATCAGAAGGTTGAAGAAACCAAAGCACACACTAGACACTAAGTTCAAAGAGCGTGCTGCAGGAGTATCAGGTCCTAAAGCCAGGAATAGACTACCACACGATCTGAGAATTATAAAAGACTCGACAGAGTTCAGAGCTAAACTCAAAAATCATGTTTTTGGAAAATCATATCCATGAATAACAGGATTGCCCTAATTTACATAGCTAGGCTAACCCGTTAGCAACTAAACTCACCAGTATGTTAATTTTCATGCAATGATCCGCGATCCTCAATCCTAAATCTACTTCTTAACAAAAAGTCTGTCAATTTTACACAGCCCGCGACAAATGTGAATAACTAATATGTAAATATCAATAAGGTAATTTTAGCTGTAATTTTAGATATTTAGATAGTTTCATGGTAAATTTAGCGATAAGTTAAGTTAAGTTAAGTTTTGTGAAGCACCCTTGTGGTGATATTTCACAAAAACGGCACCATATAAATTAGCTAAGTATTGTTATTAAGGTCCTTTCTACCCCACCAGTTACCCGGAGGTTCATCTGTATTAAATCAAGTGACTCCCAATGCCGTTGACTGGCTGAATACCTACTCTTAATTTTTACCTACTCTTCTCCATCAAACAAAGAAGAAAAACAATTTTCAAAATATAAACACAAGTTTTAAATCGGGAATCTAATCAGTAAACTTGACCCTTAACTGAATATTCTTTGTTGATCCTAGCCTACAAATGGACAATACGAACTTTCAAACGCAGTTATTGCACTTGTGAGCCGTGGCGTATTTGAATCGGTAAACAAGTACATGCAAAATCAGCTTTGTCACAAACTCAATGGAACTGTACTATAGCCTTAGAGTATACTAGAGGTAGCCCAAGCCAAGGCAGTAAAGTCAGTTTTGGACTTGTTTTTGATGATTTTAACATGACTCGGCGCACCTGGGCGTGGCTAAGACTAAGGCTACGGTATTTATACATCCATTCATATCACATATCGACATAATGTTTTTGTGTATTCGTATGGCAACTTTTTCACAGTATTTTTATCAACAAAAAATAGCATCTAACCTAAAAAACCGTTTAGTTGTGTCAAGTTTAGTGGCATAATAAAAAATGTGGGCGGAGTCCCGCCGTTAACCAGCGAAGATAGCCCGCTTAAGATCATTGCGACAGTATATAGAAGCGGTCCAAGAAAATTGTTGTCTCTTTCTCTCTCATGGTGTACGATGTAAAAACTCGGAAAAAGTGATTTATTACAATTTCGGATGGGTTGGGTAAAACAAATTAGCTATCCCTCCATTAGATTCTTACTCTGAGACTATAGCACTATTATAATCTACGAATAAATACATTTTATTTACTAAGAAAAATAATCCCAAGCATCTTGATGGACTAATACCCACTGAAGAGCCTACCCTCAGTATTGCTTCTGTCGTAGCGATACGGGAAGATGTCTCTGTTATCTGGACAGCTTTATTTGAAGGGTACAGGGAAAAATAGGGTTTATCAGAAAAACACTATTCTTCAAAAAATTACTTTTTGTAATTTGATTCATTTTAAAAATATGATGGTAAGTAATAAAAGACGAAAAGCAGCAAAAGTTACAATCTAGCCACGTTGTTAAACAGATTTTTTATTCTTCCCATATATTACTCGTTTCCTGAAAACTTTACTTGTTCTTAACCAGACCGCATATTATAAAATGACTAGTTATGTGATTAATCATGGTATTCACATTTTAGTACTTTATTATGGTAGTGAGCGTGACGGCCTCCATTGTCGAGTATTAAGACGCTCGACTACGAATCCAAAGGTCGCGGGTTCAAACCCGGCGTGCGCCAATAACTTTTATTTAATTAAAATGTGTCAAAACACATTTAATTCATGTAAAAATAATTTAAAAAAAGTATATTTGCGGCACGTTCCAGAGTGGTAGATACTCTAAGTATCGTCCTGGTGAAAGACCACCATTCAGAATCGAAACGTTGCTTGAAATGGCTTTAGCCGTGTTTGGTGACCAGATCTGAATAGCCAGTTACTTTCTAACCTTCCTCTTCCTAATCTCCTTCCCTTCCCACTAACTTCAGCTTCACAACATACCCTATTTGGGGATGCCATAGTATCACTGGCTTTAGATGGTTGGGAGCAGTTGAGACTCTTGTACGGTATTCACGTAAAAAAAAGAAGTCCTGTTCTTCCCCTCTACCCTTCAAATCTAATTTTTAACATTTATTTGACTATTTATCATCTCCGCAATGATCGAGAACTGCCACTACGTGCACGTGAACATTTTACTAGAATATTTCTCCTCTAACACGAATTTAAATGTGTAGCATCAAGTACCAATCACCTTGTCTAACGTGTTAATTACTTTTGTTAATAAGTTTTGGATACGTAAGTTAGTCATCATTATGACTAAGTTATAATGTTATGTGATTGACAGCATTAAGTATGTGTTATGAATTAATACCTTCTTGAAAGTGTATATTCTGTCTCCCTTGTAGTCCAGTAATGCGATCGAAACTTAAAGATTAACATAATTTATATTAGATGGTGGACTTAAATAAAAATATATATTTTTATTTATTGCCTAAAACTTTCCTTAAACGCATCGTATTAAAATATTTACGTGTGATTAAATAGGATGTTTTATGGGTGGGTACTTTTGAATATTGATTAATATGTGTGCACATGTAATGTTTTTTTACGAAACAAAAATTACGAAATCAATCAATAATAATAAATTACGATATCAGTTTCCAAATAATAAATCACGTAAATATGGCTTTTCGGAACAACAACAGTCGACAGAGTCCTTCGCGTGTGTAAGTTAGGTCATCATATTCAAGATCACACATAAATTATACTTGATGACCTACCTCATGACACGAACAAACATATTATTCGTACGTGAAAAACAATACCTCAATCTATCAAAAAATCCGACGCATATTTCAATCGAACAAATTGGTGAGATGTGGGACTAAACAAGTGAAGAGAAAAAACTGCGTTCGATAAAATATCTAGTCGAACAAATTGGTGAGATGTGGGACTAAACAAGTGAAGAGAAAAAACTGCATTCGATAAAATATCTAAAATACTCCCTAAAAGCTTTTCTTGGTTGAGTCTAGATCAGAATAATAAAAATACTTTATCATTTTCTTTAAACGCAAATTAAAGTGAAAACATAAAAATACGCTTTTTTATAAATATGCGGAAATTACCATTCTTAAAATTTTAAAGTTCGTCTTTTAAGGCAATAGAATTTTTTATTGGTATTAAAAATGATTTAGAAAAGGGATTTGCCATTATCATCTTTACGTCCATGTGTATTAACGTTCATAAAGGTAACGCACCCACAGTACATAATATGTATGTTTCGGTACTCCAGATGAGCTTCGTGTATGCTGTTGACCTTTACAACATGAAACAATTATCTTTGTAGCCGGTAGTGTAGATTATTTTTACCTATCCACAAAAGAGATACAAAAAAAAACGTTCTTTTTTTTGCATTACTTAGTTCCTCCCTCCGGTCAACTGCAAAGTGATTTATGACGATTGTTTGAAGTGTGTGCTTCGTATTTACGTATTGTAACGATAGTAAATATCCGTGATTATACAAATAAATATATATATATATATATATATATATATATATATATATATATATATATATATATATATATATATTCGGCCATGGTGACACGTCACATTCGTACTTATGGTAAATCCAGCGTTACGTACAATTTATATACTTTATTATGGTAATGATTTAAAAAAGATTAACATAAAGCAGTTGAACGTCTCATAATATCAAACGTGAATAGTTCTTTCATCATAGTTTGTGTGTTTTTACGCAGTACACTTACAAATACGCTGAAGGGGAAAATACTTATATTTCAAATCACCGTTATCAACTCCGAAAAGCTAAATCTACACCACGACGTAGGAACTATAAAGTGTTCAAATTAGTTGATGAAATAGTGGTACCTACCTGCCTACATATAATGTAAGTCGATATTATGTAGGTATTAACTCCATTTAATTTCCGAGGTACCGTATGGAAAGCAGACGTTTCAGTGTTTTGATACCGAATTTGGTTCTTGCGGTCAGTTATTAATTATTATGGATTCGAAGCGGTCAGACCATGCTGTGAGTATTGCCCCGGGGGTTGAACCCTGACCCGGCTCGCTGGTGTCGGACGGCTCCAGGAATATTCAAATAATATTATCATCTCGAAATCTCGACTTTTAGAACAATACCATTATTTTATGACTGGTCCATTAACACCTACGCGCTTTTACAATCAAAACGTAAAGTGCACTTCAATGTAAAATAAACACAAAAAAGAATGTGATCTGAAAAGACATGGTTGCCGTTGAAAGCTCCGTTGTAGTATTTCTTTCTGTTTGATGCGTTGTTTATTAGTACGGGGAGAGGTCACAATGCAACTATTAGCGGTAACTACTTCTTTGGTGGTTCTAGACTTAGGCTTACAACCGAGGATTCGATATCAAAAGATATGAAGAGACGTTGAGATGACATATCACTAAAAAGGCGCTATATAATGTTTGTATTTCTTTTAAATAATAATAATAATTTATTTATTTTTATTGTTCTCTTAACATAATACTGTTATATCTGATAATTGGCTAAACATAATTTTTATTATGGTTAGCCAATTACCCCTTATTTCTATTAATCTTATTATGTTTTATTTATTTTTTTTGGGCAATTTTTTTTTTTTAAGAGTCTGAAGCATTTTTGGAAAAAGTATAATATTTAGGGAATTGGTGAAATATTGTGAGACTGAAGGATGTATGAAAAGGGACAGAGAAGTCTAGTGAAAGCCCATTAAAAGCCTTTTTAAGCTAAATTTGGACTTGGGGTGATGCTCTTTTAACGCGGTGATATTTAGACTATCCTTATTCTTCTAAGCACATCCTTTATCTAAAGGTCAAATTCAATGCAATTGTATATTAGCTAACCTCACTTTCAGAGTGAAATACAACCTTTTATAATAGGATGATAAATTTTGCATGTTGCAAACCTGCGCTTGGAGAACTATGAAATCCCACAAAGGGAGTCTGAAGATGAGATATTATTTTTCCGTATTCACATGGGTATAATAGTATTATGCACTGAATATGTTTATAGCCTATGTAGTTTTATGTAGGCATTTGAATATTGTACGTAAGATATAATGGTTACTTGAAAATGCTACAATGTGTGATCATTACGACAAAAATTACGTAACATTAATGGCAAACACTTTGCCAAAGTGCCTCAGAAGTATAGGTTTCGTGTATTTTTACTCGTAATATTTTCCGAGTTATTGTCCAACTCGTGTTAGAATATCGCTTTGTATTCATTCATAAAGTAATTCAGTTAAAAATCAAACTATCTTATCTAATTAAATTATTTTAATTGGTCTGTATATCTCTTCATCCTCCTAGTCAGTCCATAAACTCTCGATTTTAATGAAAATATCCCTTGTTGAATTTGAATAACTCTTCCTAATTAGTGAAGAAATTTTGTTGAGTTGTTAAAAATATACCATAGTCCAAGGGGATATTACGATGGCAATAAAGACGAGTTGGAAGAAGACAACGCATCTCATGGCTTTTAAACTTATGCAACTGGTACGAATCATTCCGGCCTGCGGTTCACAGGGTAAGGAATGCTCTGATAATAGCAATTTTCCAATAAGGGTACCAGTAGAAGAGAATTCTTTTTTCGAATCCTTATGGAATATCCTTAATTTTTTTAGAATAGTTCAAATATAATAACTACTGAATATCGAACGTATCTGGAAACAACGGGCACTAGCCGTTTTTTTTGTTATATTTTCATCCTTGTTAATTTTTTTTTTAAAAGTGAATACCCCACAAGAGTCCCAATGCTCCCAACCGTCTAGAATCAGTGAGACTATGGCATCCCCAATCGGGCTGTGTTGTGAGGCTGAAGGTAGTGGGGAGGGGAAGTTGATGGGGAAGAGGAAGGTTGAAAGTACCTGGCTATTCAGATCTCGTCACCAAACACGGCTAAAGCCATTTCAAGTGACGTTTTGATTCTAAATTGTGGTCTTTCACCAGGGCGAACGTGTTGCAAATATACCATATGTATTTATTTATTTATAAACTAACGGACTATTGTCCAATTACAAAAAAAAAACATAACAGGATATAGGGAAAAAGAGCAACAGAGAAAGAACAACACATGTGTAATATTAAACGAAGTAATGAAAAAAATAGAACAAAATACTCGTATACACAAGAAAGAACTATCAAATCAAAGCCAAGGTCAAGTCAAAGTTTAGGTAGAGTCGTAAAGAATGACAAAAATCATGTATTATTTTATGTAAATTAAATGTGTTATCACACATCCATGCTTGTTGTAAGATTTTCATTCCGAGCTGTATCAACTCTTATCTTAAAATTGAACGCAGTCTTTTACTTCGCTTGCAATTTCACGTGAGTCTAGTTATTTGATATTCAAAGGTAATAAATTGCTTTGTCAGATTCTCATCTGTAGACGTCGCGTGCAAATTATCACCATAAATTCTTGCATCTATCCGCAGCTCACCATATTTACATCGTAGGATTCATAAGTATTAATTATATTCCATACGCTCCGCAGCGCCAACCCGCCCCAATATATTTGCATAATGTGCTCGTACTGCACAGAGATCGTCAATTATTATTGTTGTCAATGCTTTTGTCTGAGAGTTAACGCAATGTTTTTAATTGGCGTCGCAAACAGAACGCCCTCTGCTTTTGCCATAATATCATAATCATTAATTAAGTTGTGCAAACTATGTGTCTACCTAAATACAATGAGATACGTAAACCTGTGCCTGTATTGACTGTTGATGGCAAGGTATTCCTTTGTCACTCGATTTGCGACTGCAGAATGCAATCGTTACAAAGTGGGGATGTAAGCCGTTCAATGGTTTATTGTCGATGGTTAATGGGATCAACCGGTGTAAAAGTATATACTCGTTACATTAACCAGACAACAAAAGTTCAGTATTGAAGTTACAGTCATGTTTCAATTCAGGAGACCTATCAACAAAATGGGTTTGCTCTAGAGTGTATTTATTTCACTGGATATAATGAGGAAGATTGTAACTCAGTAGCTATTACATACCACAAAACGATGTATACCTACTTCTGGTAGTTAATTTGGCATCCGTTTTATTCTCAATTTGAAAAGGTTATAATGGATACTTGTTATTCTAAAAATGAAAATACCCAAACGGTTTTCCATAAACACATATATTTTTCGAAATTCAACCATTTATTTTGGGTAGACAATTTTTCAATTTAAAATAAATTTACTTTATTTGTGTTAGTGGTTACTACCCGGCATTGTTTGGAATACAGCCCTATTTTCTCAATTTTGTAAAACTTTTAATTGAACAATAAACACATGAAACAAACCGCATGGCGTCTAGTCTTATTTTTATCTAACTCAAACGACATTTTAAATCTCATAATTAAAATGATGGTCAAGGCTAAAAACAGTTGTGTTGACCAATTAATTCCGTAGAAAAGTCTGCGAGTTTCATGCAACTAGAGCTCTCCGTTTGCTCGTTTATAGAGAAAAAAGTGAAAAACAGATTATCTGCTTTATAGATAAGAATACCTTTAGAAATATAATATGGTTGAACTCATAACTTTAGAAGATTTCTAAGACCGATGAAACCTTAGATTTTGTCCAATACATACTTTACGATATCCTAACCATTATTTAAACATCATCATACGCTAGTATACCGACGACATAAGAAATAACTTAACGACATCTGGTATCATCATTACATAATGAAAGGCCAATAAAAAGGTGTACTTGTGATTCATGCGATAAAACATCTTCCTAGTCTTGGGAGGAAACATAATATCACATTCCTCGGCAATCAAGTTCAAAGTTCACACATATTAACTAAAATGTGGGCATGAAATAAAACCATATTCAAATTTCAATGTAGATACAGTAAAAAGTACAAAAATCAATTTGAAATGGTTGAAACGGTTGATGGCCCGAGGCGGTGGGACGTGGTATAAAAACGAACCTACATAGATGGCGCCTCCATATCGAGTCTCTTTGATCTCGAATTACTTTTATTTTTGAATAATAATGAATATATCGAGAAAAAATGTGGTCAGTAATAATATAAGAGATTATAGTAATAACATCTCAGAAAAGGTTTGGGGGTAATTATGAGGTTGGGAACGTATTGGTCCACCTATAATTTAACAACGTCATTGTTCACACAAGGGGAGGGTCCAGTAAGTCGCATAGAACTTTACAATGCAGCAAATCCTTATTTAGCAATCCTGCGTTGGTTCCCATAGAAGAGGAAACTCCGTGGTGGGCCTTAAGGTTTATTGAATTTTATTGATTTTTCACACTGTGTAATGGGTACTTAAGGGCATGGAGGATAAGGATATGAATTTTAATGAGGCAGAGTTTGTGGGGTATAAACGGAATTGAATTTTGTTATATGGTCGGTTATCACATTTTCGAACATGAAACATCAACGCGCGAATAATAACAAAACCCGAATTTAAATATTTTGCTTCATCACCATCTTGAACTCCGTTCTTGCTTTTGTCTCATAATAGTGATTTCGCGTAGTGGCATATACTCAGTAAATTATTTTCTGACAAGTAATTTGATTATGTGAGTATCTCTGAACGGCGAGCTTCTGGACTTTAGACACAGAAGCCGTAAGTTCAAATACCAGCGGAGGTAAATGAAAACATATATGAACCAATGGGGTTATTTCATACGTTTAAATGTGATTTAAAGTGGAATATACTTCCAGTATTACCTCAATGAGAGACAATCATTCAGAATCGATATGACTTGCTTTACTTTAGCTTTGTCAAATGTAAATTCTCGACCTCCCTCTTCCCCTATTTAACTTTCTCCAGTCACAAAACATTCCCCAAAAAATGAATATGCTATGGTTTCACCCACTTTTAGCGAGAAGAATTCTTGATTATTATTTTTGTTCTGAGACTGAAAAAGATATCTTGTCATTCATTTTTCTGAAGATAGTGTATAATATTTTTTATTAAAAATTTAAAAAAAAAGAGTGTTATATTCGGCTACACATTTTCTACATGATACAAAAAAAAAAACTTTAATATTGGGATAGTAACCAGTTGAATAAAAATAACCCATTGTTTAGGAAAATCATATGTATTAAAATTAATATTTCTCTATCATTAAAGTTCCTAGAACACGGTTAACCACAATGGTAATTTATTTCAGTGATCTTTGAACGATCCTTCCTAGAAATCGAATTATTTCAGTTCACTAAAGTATAAATAAGATAACAAAAATGGAAGATTGATACTACCCGGCTTTTCTCAAGTTAAAATAACATTATCTTTCTAAATCTTTGATCTTATTAAATAATGGAAAAATTCTATCAAAAAATATTTCATCTTGTCATATTGTTTGACAGTTAAATAGAGAGTTCAAAGCTACGTATTAATAATGAGAATGATTTTGTGAGCAAAAAAATGGTTAGGTTGACTTAAAAATCCAAACAGATTACGCTATGCCTCCAGAGTTCACCGCTCGAGAATATTTGCGGCATCAAAAAATATTTCTGCTTTATAGATCTGATATTTTCTGAACTATAATATTTGCAATGTATAGTATGTTTGCACCTTGTTCCAGAGCAATACATATTCTCAGCATCACTGTTGCGAGAGACAAAAACTTTCCTTAAATTGGCTTTAATTGTGTATTGTGAAAATATTTTAAATTCCAGCTACTTTTCAACTTTCGACATTTTTCCCCTCCCCACTTCCTTCAGCCTCATATCGTACCATACCCAAAATGGAGATACTATAGTTTCGCTAGTTTCGGTTAGTTGAGATTTTTGTGTGAAATGAAAAAAATATTTTTAAAGATTGTTCTGGGGACTGACAGTCCTTCAATATAAATTATTCTAACTTAACAAATGGATCGCAATATTTGAAGCACAGACGTCAGGTTGAAATGTTGTTTTTATTCTGCCGGTATTTCAATCAAAGATGCTTCGAGGAACCTGCGTCATTGATCCCTTCGACACCAGTGCATAGTGGAAAACACGTCAAACGCGCGCTAAACGTTTGTACACGGTTGACATTCGATACGCCGCTTCTACGACTCCTTCTTGTGTTCACCAGCTCGGCTGTGGAACGATTTATTCCCTCTTACAACATGGGCCTCTTCAAGATCTAGGTTCACTCCTTCCTTTCATCGAAAAAACCCTTCACACAGCATTCCCAAAGATGAAATATCTCCTGTGTGGATAAATGAAGAAAGAAAATTCATTTTTTTTAATCAATTTTTCTTATAATACCTGCAAAACTGAATTATTAAGGTCCCTGTAGATTTTAAAATCTTCATAAAACAATATTTTTCTCCTTATAAAGCTTCTTTCCATATTTGAACTTGCCTGATAAAAGCCTTTCCAGATCATCTTACAAAATGAGTTCTCCTCGGGAAGCCTGGTTTACCAACCTCCGAAAGGACTACAAAGGATGCTGTGTATTTATGTTTGGTCCATCTGTGATCTGGTGGTATTTTACTGCTTCTCGCGGGCATAAATAATGTTCCGTGATCGCAAACCCCGGGATACGAAGAGGAGAATGATCAGGCGGCCAAAGCGTCTGGAAGAATAACCGCACTTAAGCGACCACGTATTATTTTTGTGTAGTGGTGATGAAGAAATGTGTTCATTAAAAGAATATTTGAATATATGAAGTTCTGTTCGAGTTAATATGAGATGTTTATTAGTAAGTCGAGGTTGACTCTTTCGATTTGACCGTTTAATATGATGTTCAGATACTGTATTTCGTTTTGCAAATAGATTACTTACTTTGATATAATAAATTATTTATGAATTTAATTAATTTCACATTTTTACTTGGATACGAATGCATTCCATTTATATAATAATATATACTTTAATTATATTATACTTATTCAAAAAAGTCAAAATAGTATCTTGAATTTGCCTGAGTCTCAACCCTAATATTAAACAAAAAACTAAAAAGAGAATCAAACATTTTTATTTAAAAAATTATGTACTCGTATTTAACACTGAAAACTCAAGTAAAATACGTTGTACATGTCTCATGACACCAGATATCATTTTTCGGAAAAAAATTATGCTGCTTTATTATTGCATATTTTTAAACGACAATAAATCCACAGAATTAAAAGGTTTTTCATCCCAAATTTACACAACAGTGTGTCCACTAATAAAATCAAAATATTGACAATATAAACAACGTTCAATCAAAGGTTATTCTTAGTATAGCTCTGGTGTATGACCACCATTCAGAAGCGAAACGTTGCTTGAAGTGTTTTAGCCATTTTTGGTGACCAGATATGAATAGCAAAGTACTTACTTACCTATCTCTTTTCTATTACCTTCCATTTCCCACTTCCTTCAGTCTCACAACAAAGTCCAATCGGGAATGCCATAGTCTTACTAGTTCCAGACGGTTAGTAGCAGTTAGGACCCTACATCAGAATTAGTATATTTATAACCCCTATTGTGTACTACTAGCTTCGCTTTTTTAAAGATTTTTTTTTAAATTGCGCTAACAGTTTATAGTATTCCATTAAATTATTATTTATTATTTACCATCCATTAAATAATTTTGAGTTGAAAAAATGAGTTCTTGCCATACTAAACAAAAAATTCAATAACTACACAACGTTCGCTTTAATCCGTTCAAATAATAAAATCAAAAGCGTTTCTTTATATTTTTCTTTACAATTAAACTAAAAGACATTTCGCACTCTTATTTTGGCTAAATATTATAAGGGTTCACATCTGTCGAATATCATTTGTTGGATTCCTGGTGATAATTTGTTAGTTTCTCACCTTCATGATTTTTATCCAGTTCCTACCTAACCAACCAGATCGCAATATTGGATTTCAAAAAAAACATTATATTCGAAACAATTGACAGTCAAAAAGATGAGTATTGTTCGAAAAAAACGTGTTGCTCGTTGTTTTTTCGCTTGTTCTTTGGTTTTGTTATTGTTCTCAAAATAATATAAAATTAAATGTGGTAGTTGTTTTTAATAAGAAGACATAAGCCGATGTGTTGTATTTGTGTTCGTAATAGTACAATTGTGTAAGAAGACTGAAGAACTTATAACTTCAACTAAATCGGCGAGTGATTGGTTTCCCATTTTCCCTTAATTCTATAATCGTTTTCCACAAGCTACATTTAGACACTTCTTCAGATAGTATAGTTTATCATTTATAGTCCACTTTTTAAGAATTCATCTGAAACTAGCGGATCCAACATCATCTATATGTCAGAATTTTTTTAAATCCTCTCGAACATATTATTTTTAATATAAACTAACTTGTAACAGAAGTAATTAAAACAATAATTCAAAATAGTAATTTAAAAAAACGAACCTAAATAAACACATCAAGGATCGAAGTATCAATACTAACTGCTGTCCGGGCAGTGTCCAGTAAGGTAGGTAGTTAGTCTGTATTTTTAATCCGCAACCATCATTTTTTCATTTGCAGCCGTCAGATCGTCGATTGTAAATCCCGAAGAACAGCGGTCATTACAAACAATATGCCGGTATCGTCAGCCCGTCTGTAGCTCATGTTTTCTTGTCCCGAGTACCCGGAACTCAGTACTCGGGACGGTACACAGCTACTCCTGGGTACAAGATCAGACTAAGAATTAATAAATGGTATAAAGAACTGAATGATAAAGTCATGGCATCATATTTTTTAATTTTTTTTAATTAAGGTTTTATTTCCATTGTTGAAAATTTTAATCTCACGCCACATAATTGTGTACTTTATATATTTTTTTTTATATATCATTTTTCTTCACATTTCGTCGCCGGAAAGGCAGAAGATCTGAAGCTCCATTTTTGTAAGTTTATACCAGAGCACATTAAAGTTTTTTTTGTTTTCAATAAAATTTATAAATCTTCAGTACAGGTTGGATTTTGAAAAAAAAAGTTTATTCAGGCAATGACGTTACATATATAGACACGTTATAGCCTTAGAATATTAACACAAAATGTGGCCAGAAAAACACACACGTTACCAGTAAATTCATCATTCAAATATCTGTCATGTATGACAAAGATAGACATTCATAGAATATATGTGTATGAACGAAACAGATCCGAAGTTCGGACCGCATTACATACTTGCTTGAAACAACCTTAAGCGACGCGTGACCGTTTAGTACTAAATTGGCTTAAACACCGATCACACCAACTAGCGTGATTATTGCTTTGCCACTTTGAGAGCGCTACAACGTGTCTATATATATGTAACGTCATTGTATTCAGGTAACTCAATGCTCTCATTGAATTACCTAAAGCGATAAAAAGCTTAAAAAAGTCCCGAACTTGTGTCGCTTGAGTCAAGCCTTTTCCCAAATGGTAAATTTATTTTAAATGGCTGAAGAGCCACAAATTATTTAGAATCAAACGAGTCAGAGCATTTGATACAGAAAAAACTTCACATTTAACTCGTTTTTGACCAAAGTTTCAGTTAAGCCCTTTTGCCTTTCAAGCGACGATATACATTTCCCTTGTTATAATTGATGAACCTGCTAAAAACATTCAAGCTCCAAATGTAATAGATTTTAGATTCTTCAATTTTTTGCTAACCCACATTGCAGATATTTGACTTAAATTTAAATTTTAAAAATTGACATGTAGGATAACATAGGAAATACAATATTTTTTTAATAAATACATTGAAAGATTATAAATTAACTATTTATAATAATTCTCATAAAAAAACACTGATATTCATTCACCTTACAAATGCGGTAACATGCTATTTATCGTCATATTTTCAAACTCCTTTTTCACAGTTAAATATTTTTAGGTTGGATGCTTTTTGCATAAATACTTCAAATTTATTGATACAGGGCAGTTAACACAAGCATTTACATAATGAAATTTGATACTTGACCTAACAAATACATTTACTACAATTCATTTAAAAATGGATTTATTTCAAAAAAATACTTGATTCATTTCATTGATTGAAAAAAATGTGGTTTTATTGCCTTAAGAATATAAAAGGTAATATATTTGTGAGTTTTTTTGTGCTAGAGTTTGATGGACCTAATTAATCGAAAACATCAAAGGGAGAGACTAAAATTGTTTTGATTAAATAAACCATTATCGCCAATCGCTTTTCATTATTCTTTCGCTTTCCTAAGCAATAAGAATGCGTATTATAAAATTTAATTGTTGTTTCGGACCACCCGAACTTAAAAGATTTAAGAAATTAGACCAAATGCTGGACGCAGCCGAAATTATTTTTTTTACAGATTTTTTCTTCAAACAATTTTGAACTTTGCGATACGATTTACTCTTGTTTCAACCCAGTTATCTTATTCTTCCTTCTTCTTCTACTTCCCCGTCATCTGGTCACGGTCTCGTTAGTGATCCTCGGCGGATCGCAGCAGCCGATTGATTTATCTGTTTAATACCGCAAATATGGGGATCGAACCGCGCACAAGATATCAAAATACGTGTTGTGAAAGGCCAATTACACTTTTTGTTGACATACTGCTTTATGCGTTTCTTGATGGGGGTTGTTCAGGTTCAAGGTGAAATAGTATTTAATCAATACCTTTTTAAACTGGTTCATTTTGAACAATTTTGGCAGGAAATATATTTCTTTTATAAAAATATTTATAAATTTATAAAAATATATTTCTTCTAGCAACGGGTAATTATGAAATACAGCTTTCAGGTTTTTTTAAATGTAAATACCGTACAGTCCCAACTGCCCGGAGCCAGTATCTCCGATTGGGATATGTTGTGAGGATGGAGGCAGTGAGGAGGAGAAGGAGATGGAAAAGAGTAAGGTTGGGAAGTACCTGACAGTTCTGATCCGGTTCGATCACTAAATATATCGCTGTGCTAGTTCAATACTATAACAAGTCAATTTTGTTTTTTTTTTACTTACTAGTGTTTTCTGATTTTTTATAACATAAGGATTCAAAAGACACCCAATAGTTAATGACTTGTTATAGTATTGAACTAGCACAGCGATATGTCAAGAAACGTTTTGATTTTGACTAATGGTCTTTCTCCAGGGCGATACTAAGAGTATCTACCACTCTCTTACTATTCTCTTTAACACTAGAAAAAAAAACACATATATTTTATATAAACAGGTTTTTTTCAATTCACTTTTTGTATTGTCTTAAAAGGGTGCAAAATAAGTCTGCAAAAAAATATTTTATATATTTTTAATTTTTAACTTATATAGGTACATTGCACAGCCTTACTTATAACAACAGGTCAAAAATTTTCAACTAGACAGTATTTTCATATCGACATTCATATATAGTAGTCTTCGGGTAAATCGATGATTGAATGACACGTACTGGCGATATCTTTACAGTATTTGATTCTCAGGTGCGATTAAACTAAAAAAAACTATCACCAGTTTAGCATTTTATACAAAACCATTGTAAAAAATTCACCTCATTGATACACTTTAAATATTGACTGACGATATAATGCCTATTTGCATTCGTTTTCCAAATTTTACCGATATCTTTAAGAACGTGGGGAGAAAATAAATAATGTTTCAACTTAATGTTAATTGAATTTTAAGGTTGGGTCAACAGATGCCACCAAATAACATTGAAAGCACCATCTCAGAACTGCCTTATACGTGCTTATTTCGTATTGAACACAATCTCAATTTCTACAAAAGGTTCATCATATGCGGCTTTGATATTAATTCAAGATGTTAATCACAAAGCATTAGTATATTCATGTAAGACCTTAGCTTACCAGCTTGTAGGTAATTTATCGAGGATTTCAACTCATACGGAAGCCATAAGACATGCGTAATCGATCCATATCCTATATTAGGTATGTACCTGTATTTATTATGTTAAATTATTTTAGTCGGCCACCAAATGCACAGATAAGTTTCTAGGTCTGTAAATTTTATAAAAACAATATCTGTAGAGATTGGCTTTAAGGCTGTGCAATTATGCATGGTCCAAAAACAATTACGAAAACAAATAATTTATAAAAAACATGTAACGAGAGTTATCTTTTCACAAAGTGATTTGAAAAAATTAACCTTATTTTTTCTTGGGGCATGCACAATGCAGAACTTTACAGACTTTAAGGACTGAATGCCCTTGACATCTGTAAATATACAGAAAAAATAATAGTATTCCTTAATACAGTATCTAGTAAACGCAACAGGATTTAATACCCATAAAACTTAACCTAGAATGAGATTTTTTTAATTCCTTGGGAATAATACACCAAAAAATGTATTTATTTTACTATATTTTAATCAAATCATTCGGTCTTATATCACATTGCTACGCCGACGACCAGCAAGTTTACTTTTACTGCTCACCGACAGAAATAGACAGTCTGAAAATCCGCATGACTGAGTGCCTAGAAGCGATCACTCTGGATGACCCTCAAATAGACTGAAATTGAACCCTTCAAAGACAGAGTTTCTCTGGACCGCCACAAGCAGACGTCAGCATAACATCAATAACTCCCCAATAGCTGTCTCAGGAAGTGACATTATTCTAAAGACATCCATCAAACTTCTGGGCGTCAATTTGGATGCTGATTTCTCCCTTAAATCCCAAATTAACAAGACTGTGAGCACAGGGTTCTTTCAACTAAGACAAATAAAATCAGTGCGAAGAAACCTGCCAACAGAGGCAACCAAATTACTTGTAAACTCGTACGTCGTTTCGCGTTTAGATTACTGCAACGGAATATACGCTAGTCTTCCTAAATATCAAATTAACAAACTACAACTAGTCTTCAACGCCGCGGCAAGACTTATCACCGGCGTATCAAAAATATTCCCATATCTCAGAGCACCTCAAAAATCTTCACTGGCTTAAATGTCCCGAAAGAATCCAGTTTAAGCTTTGCTGGATGGTTTTCAAATCAATTAACGGAATGGCTCCGGCTTATTTATCGGAATTGTGTATTCCTGAAGATTCCAATTCGCGACAGTCAACTCTTAGATCAGCAATGTCATCGGCTATCGGAAGGTTGAAAGAACCAAAGCGCACACCAGACACTAAGTTTGGAGAGCGCGCCTTCGGAGTGTCAGGTCCTAAAACCTGGAATGGACTACCACATGATCTGAGAGTAATAAAGACTCGGCAGAGTTCAGAGCCAAACTCAAAACTCATTTTTTCAGAAAATCATATCCATAATCAAGATGTAACAAGCCCAATAGAACCAAGAAAAACTTTTCAGACTCTCATTCCTTAAATTCATTAGAAGATTATCACCATTATCTGTTCTTCACTACGAAAAGTTAAAAATACCTCCGATATACTTTATCTTAAATTTGCCTTCATGCCCTAAAAATGAAAAAAAAATAAAAAAATAAAATAAAAAATAAATAAATAAATAAATAAACAAAAATAAAATAAAAATAAAAATAAAAATTTAAGTAATTCTAAATTTTAGGTTATTATGATATGGTGATTGTGTCCTGCCAGAAGTGACCTGCCAGGTAAGTATGTTGCTGTATATTTATATAAACTAAGAATTAATATTAAGTAGAAATTAAGATTTGTACAGCGCCCTTGAGGTGATTTTTTCACAAAAACGGCGCTATACAAATTATCCAAATATTATTATTATTATTATTATATTATAATTTTAATAAAAAAATAAAAAAACACCCGATACATTGAAACACCTAAACTGTCTGAGCCCATATAAGATTTAAAATGAAAATCGATCACCAACTATAGTAAAAATATTGATAAAACATAGTGTTCAAATTATAATTCTATTTTTATATTGGAGAATCGAAACTGCATCGTTTTTATTAAGTCACATAAGTATACCGTTTCATAACGGAAGTCGTCTTGCATCTACGAAAAATAAAAACAATAAATCATATAACTGACCATTTCACTTCTTTCCATGGTCTTCTATTCTTAATAACATCAGCAATAGCTCACAATAACTAACTGTTACCATTAAATTAATCTAAATCATATTCAAATCGTGAGCATTTCGGCCACAACAAAGACCAGATACCAAAAGGCTAATGAACGCGTAATGAAGTACAAATATGGCGATTACACAACTGCTTCTGATCGCTTAATTCGGTTACAGTTATCGGTATTATTATTTGTTGCGTGGCATTTTAGACAAATTTGCTCCGCTCAGAGCGGTGCTGTGAGAGATGGCAAATCTCCCGGGCTACGCCGGTGACCCGATCGATACGCGGTATAAAAAAGGAGCCAGTAAGTGATAGATGTGCCTTAATTCAATGGCAGTCAATTAGTTATCATCAAGTGAGCGCGGTACACTGAGGGACATATCTACGTATAACCACTTTGATTTTTAATAAAAATGAAATAATAACTTGTATAAGACCACAGATTTTATTTTATTTTTTACAACCGACTGGTTTGCATAGCCTAAGCATCATCTGGGTACAAAATTAAACTTAACAATATATAGAAAGTGTGTGGTTATACATACCTCTACATACAGAGGAAGAACACAATTTAAAATAAAATAAGAGAACAGTGAGAAAACAATAGAATAACATTTAAATTTTAACGAGGAAACAAAAAAAAAGAGACAGATAATATGAAATGAAAGAGGCAAAACGTCAACTGAGAAGTTGATTAAGTTATAATGATATTTTTTTTGAGTTTACAGGAAATATACCTAATATTGAACTATTGGACAAATTTAACTGATTTTTAAGAACATGACTATTAATTGTAATGTCTTTCTTTATTTCTAGTGCTTCTTAATTATTTAATCTGTTGCCGTGACCATGTTTTTGTCATTAAAAATTTAAACAAAAAATCTGTGGTCTTTCACAAAGTTATTTTTTAATGTCATAATATAAAAAATATGTATATTTATTTTAATTAAGAGTTACAGCCGTTACGTGTTAAGTGTTGGCAAAATGCGGTACGGTGTATTCGCCTGCAGTCAAAGATAAACTGAGGATTTAGCCACTTCGTTACCATTGATTTGCCATTCTCTTTCCCTTTCAGCGTTCCCCTCGAGGCAATAGCGTTATCGAACGATTTTACGTATAAACTTGTATGCCATTTGTTAAGAAAGCATTTCAAAAGAAAGGACTTGCATACTGTTATTTTGATACATCATTTTATACAAATATTTTCATTTCAAGGTAAAATAATTTCTAGTGCGCAGTTGGATTAGGGCTCAGAACAGATAATAGTGATTATTAATTAGGTACCTGCTTTGAGGGTAAGGATAAAGGAAACCCCTTAGCTCTGAGTCCAAAACAAATGCATTTTCAAAAATACACATTATAAAATAAATAATTGAATCTGTAGGATATTTAAACATCCAATCAATTATTATGAATTGTATTTTCAGAATGTTCTTATAATTAGTAATAGGAATAATCAAGTAGATTCATTTGCAAAATAATGTTTCTGTGAAGTAAAGAAGTGTTAACATCATAAACTCCCACAGAAAAACAATTTGGTATAAACAAGAACCTTACCCCTTTGCAACACATATTAAATTATAAATAATTTCGCAGTCCGACCAAAGAAGCGAATCGATTAATATGGCCCACTACTGTAATGAGCTCCTAGCGAACTTACACGGTTCTTCTCTCGACGTGGGCAGGAATTGATGTAATGCCTTTTACATTGTTGTGTACACTATACGCACAGTATATTGTTGGGAACGATAATAATAATAGCATCTCCTCTCAACTTCCACTGTTGATGTGCGCTAAAGAGACGAGCCATTAATCTCCAGCGATTAATGAACAAACATGATTCCTACATCGATTACAGCACTTACTAAATATTGAAGAGTTGAACCCGCGTTAAGGTTTGTATTATGCTATTTACAGCTATAAATGCACTTGTTGGTTGTAATATGGACAAGAGTTAAGTAATTATTATGATACCATGTTTCTGTTTTTCTGTTTATGTGGGGACTGAAACCACCAGAAAAGTTAAAATGAAATGGTGACCCTCCATATAACATACGTTGTTATCGCAAAAATTTTAGATTTGATTTTCGCAAATGCTTTCACTATTATCATTTTTTATGGTATGAAATCATGGTGGAAATCGACTATAATACTGTTTTTCTAATTTTTTAGCTTAGTTTAAATTGTACCAGTCTGAAGATCCACGTAGCGCGGTGAAAACAGATCGATCAAAAATAAATACGTGGAACAAAGTTCTTCAAGTAATTTGAAAACACAAATTCTCTCAAAATTTGTTGTTGATAGTACTTACGAATCCACTGAATTATTATTGTGGTTAAAAGATGAAAATATACATTTTTCTTACGATAATTGAATAAAAAAATCGTATTTATTTGGCTCTGTTCTGTTGTTCATTATTATACGCGGTAGTTTTATAAAACTGTCAATGTTTTCGTTAAAAGGTTAAAGTTCAATTAAATAGTGTTTTGAAACATCGATGTGCGTGAATTCTTGTATTATCTAAATAAAATCTGTCGTTAGGTTGTGAACAGATAATGAAGCTGTTTTAGAACAATTGTTTTAGCAACATACTAAAATTTATCGGTAATCATAATAATTTTGCAGATATCAATGTATGTTTGGATTAAAATGAAACGAGAAAAGATGTTGAATAATCTGTGAAGAAATGATTCGCTCTGTTTATTGTCAATAAATATAAATTGAATACATAAAAAAACATTAACATCAGTAATAAGTTTTGTTCTTTTAAAAATTCGCTGAGTCTCGATAGATATGCTCAATGAACGTACAACTCCAAAGGGAAAAACGTAGATTGTTGAATAATTAATAATAATATCATCTATTTCCTAGGTGTATAGAATCAAATTCCTCACTATTCTTAGTATTTATTTGTATGAGAAAGTGCATTTCAGAAGGTCTATACTTACGTGTTGATGATATTTGTCTTAAAATTTTCTGATTACATTCGCAGATATCATAAACCGCAAGGTTTATCACCTTAATATCCTTTCATCATCTTTACGATACGGCATAAATCATAAGGAAACACCGTATTGTTCGGTAGCCTATCTTAAGGGCTGGCCACGGCGGCAAGGTCTGAGGACCCATGATTAATGACCCACAAACTGCAAACAAGCCAGAATGAGAACCGAGCAATTAATCGCGGAAGATGAGCTTTGAACGGGCGGCGAAACGTATTTATGATGGCGACATGCCGTACTGTTTGTGGCTGGGATAAAATATAAATGAAAATAACACAGTTTGTCCACGGGGAGTTTAATTTTAAGTTAATATTTATATTCAGAATCATAAATGTAAACTGAATTACGGGCCGTAAATCGCTATTGCTATTTTAGAAAAAAGTTCCCGTTTTATGTGTATATTTTGAAGTTCTGTATATTCTGTCAAGAGTTACTGGGCCTGTGTCATCTCCACTGGGTTGTTTTGTATTCTATAAGGAGAATGATGGTATAATCAACCTTTTTTACATATTATAATTTATTATATTTCTACTTCACCTCACAATGTTATGCTCCTATGCGACGAAGTAAACATCTGGGAAACAAATACTATATAACAAATAGTATATACTATCACAGTATAAGCGTACCTTTGTAAAGTTTTTTCTCGTCTAGAAGGGCTAATTTATTTGATGCAACCATTCAACTCTGGGTGTACTTCCTATTCATTACTATTTTCTTTTACAATATGTTTGCACTGCTTATGAGTATTTTTTTATAATTTTTAAATTTAAATATTTGTGGCGCACATAAACACAGTGATAGAAAGTTTAAATAAATTGTTGGTTGTAAAATTCTGATACAAAAAACCGCGTCATAAGAAACCAAATATTGATTCAAAGAGAAAGAAAATTACTAAAATCATGTCAATGTACGCTTTCAAAATGTGATTTATATCTCACAAATAACTAGAATGTTGGCCGATCAGCTTTCAGCTTTATCTAAGCACAAATAAAAGACGATACGAGTACCTACATAATGAAGAAATGTTTGAATTGCGCTATTCATATAACAATACGATGGTGGCATACTTCAACAATAGCGATTGATTATCTGTTGAAATAAATCTTAATCATAATTTGATGTCAAAAAGCCTTGTAAATGTATAGGTCGATTCATGAACATGTCAATACGTGAACGAAGCGAACCGTAAAGCTATTTTCCATTGAAATCTTTGAAAGCTAAGTCGTACTAATATTGAAAATCAGATCAAATGGTATGCTCCGCGCTTATTGCTCAGTATAATAATATAAACAATACTCTATTTCAAAGGAGTAATACCAATGTATTGAGGTGAACCATTAATATCTCGTATTACGATTGTGATCTTTCGAGAGCTTTTTATGTCTGCGCTGTCGATTTTGGAATCATTTGCACAATCAACCCTGCTCTAACCTATTTTGAATGGTAAGCCTCTTAACACTTCTGAAGCCATTCTAATATCTTTACTTGCACTAAAATCCATCAAAATAAATCAATCTCGTACCGAAATAAAGCCCGTTTCACCATAATTTGTTTTATTTCTTACTGCATCTTGAGTGTGGTAACAGGTCCGCTTTCAAATGGAGGCTGCTGCCATAAATTTACGATCTTTATAGGTAGAACGTACTTCTTGAATATTGAACGATAGAGAAAAATAAGAATCTTGTTAGTTGTCATTGCGGCTGAAATACTAGCCCCGTAATAATAAGAGCAGAGGTCTTAATAGATGACCATGCGGTAGTCCCGTGGACCCGTGGCTTGGATGTGTTGGGATTTTTGGTCTGTGGGACCACCTTGCGCTGTACTTCTGTCCCATTGGACACATCCGCTAGTTATGGGCCCAGTAGTCTTAACTCATAAACAAAACAAATTTTATAGAACTGGGTGGACGGAAAGTTGGCGGACATCTACATTATTTGTACATTGACTTCCTTGCTTATTGACAGCAATTTTAAAATGTACATCTCTACTTCCATCACATTTGAGCGACGATTAGTGGCATTTGAATTTGTGATATTTTATGCCCGATTCAGTGTTTGATAAAATGTTGCCAAATAATTCACCTGAAAATTTGTATTATAAACCATTTATAAAAAAATATGAAAACTGAATTTGTCCAATAATCAAATATATATCAATCTATGCACTATTTGAAACAATAATCTTTATTTAATCAATTTATTAAGAAAGTAAAATAAATACAAAGAGTAACATTTAGTCGGCTCTATGCAAAAACCAATAACGTGCCAAAAGCTAGCTTTGTGTACAATTCAATTGAATTTTAGGATATTTTCCTAGAAAGTAATCACTTTGTGGTTTGACATATTTAATCAAAATGAAACAATAATTTTGAACCACAGATTTTATTTTAATTATATTTGTTCCTTTGCTATAATTTAAATGTGATTCTTTTGTTTTCTTACTGTTCTCTTATTTTATTTTAAATTGTGTTCTCCCTCTGTATTTACGAGTTTATATAACCACACACTATATTTTTGTTTGTTTAGTTTGATGTTGTACCCTGATGATTTTAATATAGATATTATATTGATAGTTTAAGCAAAACCACTCGGTCATAAAAAATTAAACAAAATTTGTGGTCTTAAATAAAGTTATTTTTTCATTTCATTAAATTTTAAGATTTCATAAAAAATGTCTGGGTAGTAATTTTTTTAAACTTCTTTATAGTAATAATTTTTAAAGTGCTCAGTGCTATGTCTGCTTCCAGATCACTCATTTTTTTGTGGTTCTATTTTGTCAAATTCATCAGTTTGGTAATACTTAAAAATAGCTCGAAATAAGTAAGACATGCAATACAGATGTTTTATACTAATTCGTGAATTCCTACATGCTAAGAATGCACTAAAAACCAACCAGTATTAAGAGAATTGAAAGCACAATGATCATTTTAAAATGGGCACCCAGTCACCAGCGTCACCAAAGCGCACCCTGTCTTTAGTGGTAGTGTTCCGTGACGTGTTGCCGCCATCAGTCTTCCTGCCCGAATTAAAGCATTGTGCCGCGGCGCTGCCCATACTTATTCCTTGCCCGATTATTAATTGCATAACGTACGACTACGCCGGTGGTCGGGCGAACCGTACATTATGGCTTGAAGAAGAGGACAGTGCGCAGTGGTAAGAAACTAAAGGATGGACTAATTAGGATACAGGATACTATGATTAAAAAAAAATCTTTGGGAATACTTTTTGGTAACTTCAATGTGTTTAGCTACATACTAGTACTGTATCAAAATATAACTAGCCGTTGGAAATAACAGCTAGATGCCACCAACGTCCAACGCTGTTTACAAAAACTTGCGCCATCAGTTGGATATCAATAGTTACATACGAGTATTATTCAACGCAGTCTCAACACCTACTGATTATGTATCTATTGTTTTAACTTTAGCGCCAAATAAATAAAAAAAGTGTAAGAGTGTATGTTTCATGAACGATATTATGCGTAATTTGAAATGATCTTTTGGTTATGTGCCTTCCTACTGGACGTTTCTGTGGGTTTTCCCATCCGAAACGGAGAGACGTAGCGCCTAGCGTTAAGCAAATCTACCGGTGGCGAGTAAAATATAGCTGTTGGGTTATAAAATAACACCTTCAAACGGCACCAACGATCCAATTGTTTCAACTCTTCCAACAGGAATTATTATTACTAAAATCAATATCTTCGTGTCAACGTTGGCGTTATTTCCAACGGTTATACTCTACAGTTTACAATAATTGCCAACGATAACGGCGGTGGTGTTTTTTATAATAATCATTAACGCCCAGTACTTATAAATACATTCAGTTTATATCTATATTATTATGCGCAATAAGATTTAGTGCTTAAAATCATTATTGTCTATTGGCATGTTGTTAAATATATATATTTATTGTGGAACCAATACCAAAGTAGTAAAATAGAACGCCGCGTTAAAATAAGAACAGGATGGGCTCCGTATGCTACCAGTTAAAAAGTAATGTCAGAAGAACGAAATCTTGTCGATGCGCTGACTATTTTTCAGAAAAAGGGTTTGCTTTAATCCTTTCATATAGCCCCTTCCTTAACTCACCTCTCAACTTACATAATCCACTTTCACAACTCACTGGGGGTTTTAGTATTGCTTCACACAAGACAAACGAGGGCGCTATTTTAGTGTCACATAAATTGAAATTCTCAAAAACGATTTATATTTTACAGTTATTTCATGGATCCGATAAAATTCGATTGATCATTTAGTTTTATACGAATTTTAAACGTAATTTATAAAATGAATTGATTTATTAAATAAATTAACAAATAAAACAAGATTTATGCATCCTGCACATGGAAAGGTTTTGAAAGACAGTCGCCAAATCCTTTGAACATTAGGGCACAACGAAAATAAACAATACTTACCTTCAAAATATTCTGTCTTCACATTTCATTTTTTATGTTTTAGTACCGAGTATTAATTGAACGTTTGTTACCTCTGCACGATCGAAAAGAATAATAGCAAAGTTGATTTACAAAAGCTGGGCAGTACTAATTTGCCGAACAATTGGAGCTAAATTCAACGGAAACTGGATGATTGACGAAAATTTGAGATCATAGGTAACTCGGGTCAGGGGTCAATACAACACAACAAGTAAACGTCTGAGTGTTAAAAATTACAGTTAAATATTTTGATCTTTGGTCAAGAGATGATTTCCAGTTGAAAGAAAATAAATATCTTACTTCTTAATAACTTCCTTTTACCATGAAACTTATTTTGTCTTACGCCAACCATCGAAGTGAGTGCACGTCATCGAGTTTTTAACGTTTGTACCAAATGAAAGAGAAGTTTCAGATACCATATTTCGCTACTCCAATTTAGAAGAAAAGTTTATTTTTTTCTAATTGTTTTATTTTTTTGCTTATTTGTGCTGTAGACACGTTGCTGTCGGTGGGCATTCGTCCCCTGATAGGCAAATTCTTGATAAAAATGTGATTATATGAGGGATCGAAAATTGAAAGTCGTACTGGTTGCAAAAAGACTTACTTTGTTGTTCTTCAGTTCTGGATTTCCAGTTCCAGAGGTTCCTGCCTATTCTACCAAAATTACTGAAAATCTCTCCTAATTCTCAGAATTTATTCATCGGATTCTTACCAAGGAATATATTAAAATACAATAAAAGTGGACCCTTCTAATCCTGCCAATTATTTTTTTGTGAAAATATGGGCTAAAATAATGTGTTTCCAAAAATCATTTTTTCTGTAACTGGTAGTTAAGTTGCGTATTGACTGGAACGTTTTCGGAACAAGATTAATGAGATTGTTTTTGCAATATTATCGTCTTAAGATTATATAAGCTTTGATCCGGGACCCGTGATTGATTGAAAAGAGATTCTCCGCATTTAAATTAGGGAAAAAAAACAGTGTTAAAGCACCTAAATCAATAACACAGAACAGTCATGGTAGTTGCAGATTAAAGAACTGAAGTCTGTACAGCAGAAAGACGAAACCGAAGCGACTCAAATTGATATGAATTCCTTTTTTTCTTCTGGTGTCCACTTTTATCGAAGGTTGGCTGTCTTAAAGACAGTCGTCATTCAGCACACCCTAGTCCGGAACAACGTTGGAGTGAAACTGTTAATGGCCCTCCATAGTGGCGATAAAATTAATTAATTTAATGTGTCACTATATTTATGAATCAATCAAAGAGAATAGCTATAAATCACAAAAACATCCAAATTTAAGCTTTGCTTCTCTAACCTGGATATATTTTCTGTCGATTTATATGTTTTGATCCCTAAGTTATACTCACTCAAAACCTTTTAATTAACATTTCCGGCTACATCGCGTAAGCCGACTGAAATTCAGATTTCCATCATGAGAAAGAGTTTTTAGCGACCATATATTATGATGGTGATTCATAGATTAAATCATTGATTTTGTAATACTTTTACAAGAAATTGGTCGCTAGTTTAGAGAACCATTGACATTTGATAATAATATGTGCACTTTTGTTTGCAAATATATCCTCTTGTTAACTAATAATGTTAACTATATAACTTGTTCCCAAAATATTTTTTCTGGCAAAATTATCTACAACTTGGATATTCACAAACATAGTACAAGGACATGCAAAGAAATCAGACTACCAAAAAGAATAAAACCAATACACAAAATAACCTAATTTAGAAAAGGGATGAAATGTTATAATGTGCAGCCGCAAACCATCAAAATAATGTCAATTATTTAATAAATAAATTAAAAATAGCATTGAAGAACCATTTAAAATACTTTAGTTGTATCAATTAGTATTTAAGTTATTATTATCAAGTCAAAAAAATATTAATTGTAAACTATAATATACAAGTAACTTATATAAAATAAATTAAACTAAACTCTTTTATTTGAATACAAATTTCTCCCATCAAGTTCTAGTCATTCTCATAAAAATTAGTTGTTTCTGTAGGTTTTTTCCTCGTAGTTACAGCAGATGGTTTGGAGTTATGACGGATACAAATTTAGAAGCAAGGAGTGTAACATATCCTTCATATCTCGACAGCACTGTAAATACCAGTCGGCATTTCGAATTATTTATCCGTCGGCTTGTTTTTGATAGCTCTTAATTTGCCATAAACATGTCGGTACAAAAAACAACCAGTAGCCAACTATCAAAGAGAGCGTTCTTTAATAAACGGTTGGAGTAAAATAAATCGCCATTAATAATTTATACATTCGGAAGCAATCTTTCATAAATCTAATGTCCCCCAGCCTTTTCAGTGTAATCTCTTTTCGTATCAAATAGCCATTGGATCTATTAGGTTCCTTTGTGGGGAGGAAGAGTGCCCTTGGCTAGGCATAATTACCATTTGATGATTAATGTGCGGGAATATCTACGATTGCTACAGTTTCGTCTGTTCGGGCGGTCGAATGAATTTCCCTAATGATTATTGATTGTATCGACTCACACAGTGGCAGTCGGAGAAGCCAGATTACTATTGTGGATTGTGCGTCTCTCTCTCAGACATTCGAAATATTTTTACCGGCACCATTTGTTCGCGGCTCCCTTGTGCTTGCAGCCCGATAAGCGAGCAGGTTATATTAGTTCGATTGGACGGGCTATTCGATAAGTTCTGAGAACATGGAAAACTGTATAAAAAAAACTCAGAAACATTATTAATATTTAATGAAAGTGAAATAAAAACTTTGTAAAGACCACCGATTTTGTATTAGTTTTTATGACCGACCGGTTTAGTTTAGCCTAAGCATCGTCAGGATACAAAATTAAACAAAAAAAAAAAATAAAGTGTGCGGTTATATATTTATACAGAGAGAGAACACAATATAAAATAAAATAAGAAAACAGTGAGAAAGAGACTGTAAGAGGTAAAACGTCAACTTAGAAGATGATTCTACGAAAAAATAATAAAAAAATATTATTAATATTACTTCACAGAATTAGCATTCCAAATCTTTTTACAGATATTTTAAAACAATAAAAATGAGTTACAATTCTAAAACTAGAAGATTAATAATTCTAAGATGAAACTATGAGCAAAAGTTTCACTTCTTATTATTTTTATGGTTTTGAGAGTTGTTGATTTTACAAAAGTTAAAAATTACACAGGCGTACCTCAACTAATTAAATTATGACTGGCATGGAAGGCGTCATGAAATTTGTACTTAATAGTTGATTTATCTCTCTCAATTACTAATACTTGAATCGGGTCGTGTGAAGAGTCAGAATAACAGAAGAGTATGTATGAGACGATGAATGAATGTAAATGAAGCAAGAAGTGTGTGCCAAGACAGAGTTGTCTGGCGGTCCGTCCTCTCTGCCTACCCCTGCGGGGAAACGGCGTGATGGTTAGTTAGTTAGTTAAATTCCAATGCAACCATTTTTAGCTGCCTGTGTGGTTTGCTATCAAGAGCAGCAAAGCTTTAAAATTTAAATTCATAAAAGCATCTAGTAACGAAGAATGGGCCATATTGTTAGTTCAATATTTTAAAATTATTTTAAAAGTTTTAAATTGGCGAAACTAGGTTGAAAAAGTTATTATCGTTTTTCTAACTAACCAACTTCCATCACGCCGTTTATCCGCATGGATAGGCAGACAGTACAGACCGCCATACAACTCTGTCTTAGCACTCACTTCTTGCTTCATTCACATTCATACATCGTCTCATACATATTCTTATCTTATTTTGACTAATTACACATAGCCCGATTAAAAGTATTTGATTCACTTGTTCGTACCATGTCTCCCTCGGGCGTCCCCGACTTCTTCTTACATTTACTTTCGTATCATATATTTTTTTCACACTCCTTTCTTCGTTCATTCGCTCTACATGTATAAACCATCTAAGCGTCCCTTTCTTGATCCTATTCAGTACGCTTTCATTAGCCTTGCATTCTTTTCGGATATCCACATTTTTTTACACAGTCATATATGGTTTACCGCAAATACGAAAATCCTTTCCCTACCAGTTCCACGCCTCACTGCCACACATCAGGGTTGGTATAAGCACTCCATTATGGACTGCTAGTTTCCCTTTTTTGGATTTTTTCATTTATTTGCGTCAACAACGTTCAGTCCTCCATTAATGGACTATGTTTTAAATATTAATTCCTAAGGTAAGTAATGGTCTAAAAAACAATATTTAAACTTTATTCTAAAGAAAAGTAGAACACTCGTGAGCATTTATTTCCATTTTATTACAAATGGTAGACTAGCCCGTTGAGGTATGCATAGAAGTTTAGTACCGAAATACAAAACTAACACATACCGACAAGAAATAAAGAGTGAATTTATGACATTTTTACCTTAATTACACGCTTTGACATCTCTTCTATTGATTTAATTATCCATATACCAATATGAGTGGCCGGTCCGAATTCTGAAGCAGATGGCCCGAATAAATTTACCAGGAAATATATTCAACGAGATTCAGTCCACATCCAGCGGTTCTTACAAAATGAGTACAATTAAAAATTTTATGGCCTCATTTACAAGCAAGGCTCAGAAACAATTTATCCAAAGGGAGATGATACCGCCTCAGTGATATCTGAGGGTCCCAAGGGATCACTTAGTTTACAATTTATGCTTTGAATACTTGGCCCGTTGTATCGTAATGTAAAAAAAACAACTTAAAAGCCATTAATTTGTTACTGATCGTGATTTAAATCCAGAGAATTTTGCTCTTCATTTAAACGTGCCGAAAGGACAGAACTCGGCGGTTGGATATGATTATATTTTAACAGGGGCTTTTAACGGTGTTGGTAGATTTTTTAATAAGTTTTTATTTGGTGAAATTGGAAATAATCTTACAGCATTAATGCTTATGTTTTTTTAAATATTTAAATTATATCAATTATCTAAAACAGAAAAAGCCAAAAAATAAAATAACAATGGTCACAACCGAGACTCGAACTTGGATTCTCTCCTATATCCGGGAGTAACGCCTTAACCAATTCGACCACTGGGACCTTATTAAAAAGTGGCATCTCATATTTTCACGAATATTATTTTTTTAATTTCTTCCGATTTTTGGCAGTCATCTTTGTAATGGAATAACTCAAACCGAGTTCATTGAATACCTAAATGGTGTTTTTGATAAGCAGCCCTTTTTTGTGACCATTGTGTTTTTAATTTGTGGCTTTTTCTGTTTTAGATTATGGATATTATTCAAATAAGTTTTATTTTTTACTTGATCCTTTCAGGCCTTGAATATATTATACAATTAAACCTATGCTAAAGAGCGTTTGTTTTTCAAAGGCCTTATTTAATTTATTAATAAGCGTTTGATTGTTAAAAGTTATTTATTATTTATAAACGCGTCTTTTTACCAAATACTCGGAACAACTCTCTAATTCGACTATGACTAGAGTGTTTCGAAGTCGAAAAAAAGAAGGTAATTTGCAAAACAGCGGAAAGAATGCAAGGCTGATGTAAGCGTAATGATTAAGATTGAGAAAGGGACGCTTATTTGGTTTGGGCATGTAGAGCGAATGAACGAAGAAAGGAGCGTGAAAAGAATACGTTATGCGAATGAGAATGGAAGAAGAAGTCGGGGATGCCCGAGGAAGACATGGCACGATCAAGTGAATCGAATACTTGAACCGGGCCATGTGAAGAGACAGAATAACAGAGTATGTATGAGACAGTATATGAATATTAATGAAGAAAGGAATGTGTGCCAAGACAGAGTTGTATGGCAGTCCATCCTCTCTGCCTACCCTTACGGAGAAACGGCGTGATGGTTAGTTAGTAAAATAGAATTTCTGATTTAAAAGATCTTCGTAACCTATCATAAATTCATATTAAAATGGAATTCCACTATATCAATAGTTACAAAATTAAAAACATTAAAGAGTAATGCTTAGTGGTCAACGCATCAAAATACTTAAAATAATTACAATGAAAAGATAGTGGAAAAGATTTACGTAAACAGGTACTTGTAGATTCCGGTACAATAACAAAGATAATTTTTATTTTTTAGTATTTTTAGAAACACGACAAATCAGGAAAAACAAAAATCAATCCTATATACTTTCCTAAGCTCGTGTGTTTATATTGCGATCTCAAACTGAAGAAGCTGCAGCGTTAAAAAATGCTTTCGTCTTTATAAATTAGTTCAAAAATATATGATTTTCAAAAACAAATAGTTTACTCGAATCACTAGACACCTGAGAGGCCATGAGGTGACGATGTACCTAATATGTAATTATTTTCTGATATTGGTCGAGGGCGTCTTAAGATTTTTGAAGTTGGACATTTCAAGGCTGTCGATCTGAGGAAAAAATAAGTGTAATGTTATCATAGTATGCATTTTGTACCAAAAACCAAAGCTTTATTGCTTTGAAATGATAATATTGAAAACAACACTCAACTTTGTAACTGACACTTTCTCATAAACGAATTTGAATAGCCAATATAAAATTCTTAACATTGTTTTTTTACTCACTATAGTTTTCGTATTTCTATCCTATCATTTATATGTGGCTATAAATATATGTGCTTTTCTGTACAGTGGCAGCTCGTGTTTTTTTGTTGTACTAGAGTGCCGATTGACCATTGATGTTGTTGTTGCCGAAAATGTTTTTTTAAAATTATTTTCAAATTTTCGGTTTTTTGTAAGAAGTTTTTTTAATAAAATATCACTCTAGTCATTAACAATTCACGAACGGCTACCTTTTTGTATACCTTTGCTTACCTTTATTAATGAGTTAGCATTTTTTTAATATATTTACTTTTGTATTTTCTATCATGATTTAACTTACTTTAATAAGATATTTATTTTGAGGCTATTGTTTTATATTAATATTTATTATTATTATGCTATAAATATTTTGTTTATCTAGATAACGGTATTGCATTGTGAAACTATATGGTACACATTCACGAGTATCATAATACGGGCATAAACCTAGTATGGTAGTTGAGAGAGCTACAAAACATGTAAAATAAATTCAATGAATAAGGAAAATAAAACAACAGTAACATATTTTAAAGAAAATAGGACGATGACTTGTTACCCACGGAAGTGGTTTTAAGTAGGACAATATTTTAAATAATATCTACTTCTGTCAAGTAAAAAAGTGCGACTTCACGTGGTAAAATCTCTCGAAGGTGATATAATTCTAATGAACGGGGAAAACAGAAGAAATAGTGGTTTAAAAAAATATATAAATACATATATATATATGGTATATCTATAAGTAATTGCGGTTAAGGAGATAACTATATGATAGAATAAGCGAAACTTAAGTGTGTCATTTAACGTTTTAAGTTTTGTTAGGAAAACCGGAATGAAATATATTATGATATATTTATATCTACCAGGAATATTTTAGCAACTAACTAACTTATTCCCACGCCGTTTCCGCAGGAGTAGGCAGAGATGACGAACCGACATACAACTCTGTCTGGGCACACACTCCTTACTTCATTCACATTCATACACCGTCTCATACATACTCTTCTGTTATTTTGACTCTTCACATGGCCCGATTCAAGTATTCAATTCACTTGATCGTGCCGTGTCTTCCTCGGGCGTCCCCGACTTCTTCTTATATTAATTTTTGGAGAATTTATTCTTTTCACACTCCTTTCTTCGTTTATTCCCTCTACATGCCCAATCCATCTGAGCGTCTCTTCCTCAATCTTGATATTTCATCAAGGGAATATTAATTCATTGCGGAATGCTTATTTTTGGAGAGGATCGAAAGGAGTTGTTTTTTCACTATTTTAGTCAGTAATATTATTATACGTTGTATTTTTTTTACATTGACAGGAACTTAATTTTTAATATATTTTTTTTAACATTAATTTTGCCCGTGTCATCTAAATCTGATACTCGTTTGAAAAACAAACTGCAGTTTACTTCTTAATTTTTACTTATTTGTTGTATTTAACTGCTTTATTAATAATATTTTTATGTAATCAAGCACTATTCTTTCCTACAATATTGCATAACTATCTTTTATTTTGTTTGAGCAAATAATTTTTCATTTTTGTCTATTTAATGTAAACCTTTATATATAAAAGTCCACTCAGGCGTATACAATAAAATACATAAATATATAATTCTAGTAGTAAGAATTGGGAAAAAGAGATGTAAGGAAATACTTATCTAACATTTCTTATGTTATTAGTGAATAAATCTACAACTATTTCAAACAACACTTTGATTCTGTGGGGAAAGTAGCAAAAGTTTTTTTTTTGCGTAAGTGTTACGGCATTGTATTTCTTGAGTATTACTATGTTTAATGCTTTCTACAATTGTATTCTTGTATTTCCTTACGATCGTGGTAACTTTAAAAGCCTAGCATATCCATACAATGTGAAATGTGTTCCCGTTATAGCTCAATGCATAATGTAGAAGCCACAATAGAAGCATTACTAATATACGAGAGATCTAACTGAGCTTTGGAAGACGATGGTTAGCACCGTAGATTTATTTATGTCAGATAGGCCACTGCAATAGATGCAACAAAAAATTGACCCAAATTAAAACATGTAATTGGTATGTTTGTAGAGGAGAATCTATATCACTAGTTGCGATTAGTGAATTTCTATCAACATCAATATGTAACATAAATTAAATAATATCTTTGCTTTCTTGTTGACTTTTGTGTTTTAATTGTTTTTTATCTTTAATCGTTTAATTACATTTTTTACTACAATACTACACATTTTGCATATATTAAGTATCAAACAGAATACATTAATTTTAAATATTTGGTTTTTCAGGAAGGAAAAACACTAAAAAGCCTTTATTGGGTCCTTTTCTCGACTCGAGAACAACAACTGCATGAGCCCTGACGAGCAGTGATCGTTAAAATGTGAATAAGGACTGTCACTGATAATAAAAGGCTGAAAATAGACGGAAAGTGGCAGGACTTAGTCATTTTCAATTTTATATAAATGAAAATATTATTATTTCGGATTTTCAACAAATAGTGCAACGTTCACAAAACTTTAAAAAAAAACTTTGTAAAAGACTACAGAGTTCTGCTTGGCCTAAGCATCATCAGGGTACAAAATTAAACTAAACAAAAAATACATAGTGCGTGGTTATATTATACTCGTTTTCTATAGAGGGAGAACACAATATAAAACAAAATAAGAGAACAGTAAGTAAAAAAAAAAACCTAAATTATAATAAAGGAACAAAAAGAATGAGACAGATAATAATAATTGAAAAAGACAAAACGTCAACTAAGAAGGTGATTAAAGAATAATGATAAATTTTGTGAGTTTACAGGATACACACCTAAAATTTGACTACTGGACAAATTATTAAGAATATGATTATTCATTTTAGTGGCTTATTAAATAATTGTAGTAATTATCATTGTACCAATTACTTAATTTAACAGCTGAGTATTTACGATAAACCAAGAAATTGTGAAGACACTCATAATTCTTATTTTTCTTCATGGTTCAAAAGCCAGATCATTGATCCCATTGCTATTGTTTTTTTTTTAATATTGGGGTCAATCTAGTGTTTTCTTGTTCAACGGTGAGAACACAATAACTAAAGGTAGATAGGCAGCAATACCTTCTACAATGGATATATTTGATACCATTTTACATAGAAATGCTAGGCATTACAATATTTTAAATGAAGGTTTTCGATGTTATTGTTTGGGTGCACCTTACCGGTAGCCATATTTTTATTTATAAACCATTTAAGTTTACGACCGCCATAGGAGTTCAATCTCAAAGCTTTTGTGCTCGGCTAAAATGCTGTTTACATAATAATAGATGGCTTGCTAGGTGGGAATTTACAAATATTTTTTTATCTTTGAAAAAAGTTATCAAATCTTTAAAAGCTATTTACATTGTTGTGATACATTCAGTTGACTTAAGATTTTTGATCGTCAAGCTCAATATCCAGAAATTTGGAAAAAACTTCATGATTAAAGGAGAGTAATTTCTATTTCTTTTCCATGTTCAAGGCTTTGTGTTTGGAAGGTTTAATCTATTGTGATACAGTAAGTTATACATTCCGTTAGCTTAAGATTTTTAATCGTCAAGCTCAATATCTAGAAATATGGATAAAACGTCAAGATTTTTTAAATTTATTTTTTTATAGTGAATACCGCACAAGAGTTTCAACTGCTCCCAACCGTCTAGAGCCAGTGAGACTATGGCATCCCCAATTGGGGTATGTTGTGAGGCTAAAGGTGATGGGGAGATGAAGGAGATAGGTAAGAGGAAGGTTGGGAAGTACCTGGCTATTCAGATCTGATCACCAAATACGGTTAAAGTCATTTCAAGAAACGTTTCGATTCTGAATGGTGGTCTTTCACCATGGCGATACTAAGAGTATCTACTATTCTGGAAGGTGCCGCAAATATACTTGTTATTATTATACATGCATTAAATGTGTTATGACACATTTTAATCAAATAAAATTTATTGGGTTTGAACCCGCGACCTTTGGATTCGTAGTCGAGCGTCTTACCACTCGACCGTGGAGGCCGTCGAATGATTAAAGGAGAGTAATAATTATTTTTCCCATGTTCAAAGGCTTTGGTTAAGATGCATAAGTACGTAATCTTTTTAATTTCATAGATAAAAATGGATTTTTCAACGCCATATATTAATGTAATTTTATTGGCATTTGAATGAATAAAATATAATATTAACGCGAAACCGAAATGTAGAAGTAAGGGAACGGAGGAAGATACGTATGAACGTGAAAGTAGCAAGGAGTGTGGGTCAAAACAGAGTTTTATGGTGGTCAATCTCATTTGCGTATCCCTCCGGGGAAACTTGAATTAATGCATTAATAAATATTTTATATTATTTATTTGTTTGTCAAAGAGTTTTAAGTCGGGATAAATAAACGAATACTTTGTCCAAGAAGTTAAAGCATCAGAGGTTGCTAGAATAGTTTTTGTCATTGACATGAAGAAAGTTAATAACAAAACGTCTATTCAATAGCTCGGTTTGAGGGTTATACCATAATATTCGCTGTTCTCCTGACCATGCTTCAAAATCTTATGCAATAAACAAACATTTTTTCTGCTTTATAGTTATAATTCAAATCAATTACCCATTTATCTATACAAGGTCAGTTATCAATGACGCGGTAATAAAGATCAGAAATAAAACAGTAAAAATATTCTTGGTTTAAAAAAACAAAGTGATTTAACTATAATAACAATAATAGTATACGGATATTAATAACTATACGGATTATTCCATTTTAAATTTGCTTTCATGCCCTAAAATAAATAAAAAAAGCTTCTCTTTTTTGCCAAAAATAAATTTATAAAGATTATGTCTATCTGATGAGACTTGTCAGGTAAGTATGTTCCTGTTTATTTTCTCCGTATTTAATTAAATAAAAAATAATTTAAACTATGAATTAATATTAACTACAAATTATGATCTGTACAGCGCCTTTGAGGTGAATTTTCACAAAAACGGCGCTTTAAAAGTTATTCAAATATTATTATTATTATTTATTATTATTATTATTATTAGGAATATTAAAGAACAAAATAATGTAAAGTCGTATTCAAAGGTCTCTGAGATCACAAAAAAGATAGGACTGAACCGGGGTCCAGAATCGTATTTCAATATAATTATTCACACCATTAACCGATATACCGAGATGTTTGATGTATCACCGGCAAATGATCCGCGTTCTGATTACTTCAGGATTAAAGTTTAAATCCCGTGTCAGACCAACACATCAGACGTCAACAGAGCAACATAAAAACGCACATACAAAAACATCAATTAAAATTCTAGTATGCTTTTCATAAAAAAATTAAAGATTACTGTTCAAGAATTGTATTCACTAGAAACCTCAGACATTTTTCTAACTACTCGTATAAAAATAACAGATTAATCATTTGTAGTATTGCTTGTACTAGAAAGCAAAAAATTAAAGATTACTGTTTAAGAATTGTATTCACTAGAAACCTCAGACAGTTTTCTAACTACTCGTATAAAAATAACAGATTAATCATTTGTAGTATTGCTTGTACTAGAAAGCAAAAAATTAAAGATTACTGTTCAAGAATTGTATTCACTAGAAACCTCAGACATTTTTCTAACTACTCGTATAAAAATAACAGATTAATCATTTGTAGTATTGCTTGTACTAGAAAGCAAAAAATGACCTTCCTCTTCCCCATATCCTTTCCCTCCGCACTACCTTCAGCCTCATAACATACCCCAATTGTGGATGCCATAGCCTCACTGGCTCTAGAGAGTTGGGACTCTTGTGCGGTATTTATTCACTTTAAAAATTCACTCCCAATGACTCGAAAAAAATTCATAATAGGCGAAAAACACATTCTAGGATTTTTTATATCATCTAGGAACAAACTTTGTAGATACGCATCATCCGACGCCGTCTGTCAAATCGGTTGACAAACGAAGCCAACATCCACGTTTTGTTTATTATTTTATTGCTGGACGATAGATCGCCGAGTGTATGGGGGTTTCAATATGCCTCGGGCAACCAAGTGGCGCATTCGTTGTAAAAAGAAGCCGAAACGAATAAACAAAAATAAATTAAAAACATTACAAATTAATGTGACTTATATTTAAATTGAATCTCACTTTCAACGTGGTCGCCGCGCCGCCACAGCTATAAACTTGTATCAAAGATATTCAAATGACTCGTTTTCATTATATGGACATGAACCCTCAGTTCATAAATTGGTTATCGAATTTCTTCTGCATTATTTTGTGATTTATGTTATAGTTTTGGGAACTTTGCAAATCTTTTAAAAGGTACTTTCGAACTAAAGGATATGAAGCTATCCAGAATATCCTTGAAAACCGATGGATCTGTATATACCTTTTAGTTCATATTTAATAAACTTCTAAAATGTCTGTATTACTATATCGTCGCTGGAAAGGCAAAAGGCTTAAGCGACACTGGTAAAAAATGAGTTAAATTTGCAGATTTGATCAATTTTTTTCCTACATCGAATGCTCTGACTCGCGTTTGATTCTGAAGACTTTTGTGGCGCTTCAGCCATTTCAAATATATTCGCCATTTGAGTGATGGCTTGACTGAAACAACACAAGTTTGGGATTTTTTTGCATTTTTTTGCTTCAAGTAACTCAGTAAGAGCATTTAGTTAACCGAATCGACTTTTTTTTCAAAATCCAACCAGGTACTGAAGACTTATGAATTTTATTGTAAAACAAACGTACCCTCGTGTGAGCTTCCCGAAATGGCGCTTTAGTATTTTTGCCTTTTCAGCGGTGATGTAAGATTATTAAAAGATAGGTATTTTCATCGCGAGTTATTTGGTGCTCAGGATCACAGAGCCTGTTCTTAATAATAATAATAATATTTGGATGATTTGTATAACGCCGTTTTTGTGAAAAATCACCTCAAGGGCGGAGTACAGATCTTATTTTCTATTATTACATTTTAATTTCTAGTTTAAATACAGACAGGCAGAGATCAAACTAACCCTCGTATTATGATATTACGAATATCCGTTTGTTCGGTCGTCATGAAATTTGCACAGATTTTTTCATCGAGATGTGCTCGGTAAACGCAAGTACTATCTACGCCATTTCTATCGTGAGCTATAAAACTATTAAAAAACACGTGATCAAATTGTTCGATGAGTGTTGAAATCTCGAACGAAACCGGGTAGTAATGTTAATAGGTATGTAATGCATGAAATAACCTCAAAAGTCCTACAGACTGGAACATTTTCTGTAATTTATTAAAAATATTAAAACATTTTTTATTTTCACAGTAAAATTGACGTGTGTCAATTTTTTTTCAATTCCGTGACAATTTTTGACACCTTCACAGCGGATTTTGACACTGAAACAGTGAATTACTCCGCAATTATAATGAAATATCTTAGTTTAATGAAAGCCTTTCGTTCGACATCGTCCGCTCCGGCCGTTGAGAAATGTAATGTAATCCATACACTTAAATAAATCATTTTAATTTCTGACATCGTGCCCGTGGATGTACCCTAATGTATATTAATGTGAACAGCACAAATAGCCGTGTTATTCTCGATACTTAATTGCCGCACCGTTTTGGAATTAATTGCTACCGTCTAAATACCTCCTCTCAAGCCTTAATTCGTTGAAATGCTCAGGCTCGATGACTGATTTTCTATCATCCGTTTCTAGTAGCAGAGCTTTAGAACGATTCTTTATATTTTCAAAGCATGTACAGGGTTACCAAGCATTCCAAAAACCGATAATAAAACTGGCCGAGCGGTATTCCTGCGTATTCACTAAATTTATTATTAATTATTCAGAAAAAAATGTTTTAGTAACATAATGAATGTTTGAACCAACTATTGTTACCTGAAAATGTTTATGGAAAAGTACTTATTTCCTATTCCGTGCAGTCTTTGAATAAGCAAATTAACAAAATAGCTTCTACTAAACATACGAAAATACAACTCTGCATATTAAAATTATTTTAAAGTAGGCACCAATTTCTGATAACTTTCCTAATAATTGTGTAGAAAAATTACTATTGAGATACCTACCATCTCCAAAATATATATTTATTAAATAGTATTGAATACATAAGATTTTAGTATGTTCCAAGTAAAAAATAAAGAATAACATATTTTATAAGTCTAATTTTGTGATTATCTCTTTACACAGGTAGGTACCTATTTATCAAAGTATCCTTGTTTTAGCAAAACCATGATATTATATTATGGCAACCCTATAAATGTATCATAAAACCAAAGATCGTGGCAAATTGCGAAGGAGGATTAATCCATACAAATATTTAATATTGTGGTTCTTGAATGTATTATTAAACACTCTTTATTCGTCAGTAACCATTAAAACCGCAGCCTTACATTCCAAGAATGTTGAATTGATTTATAGTTATATAGGTCACGAGCCATTTTGTGTTTTTTGTCCATTTTAACAAAAACCATTAAAATAGAATAAGCTTTTTAAGGTTTCATATCATAATAAACGGTCAACTTAATACGAGTATATATAACGCCGTTAAGCTTTTGTAGTAAATACCTGTGTGTTTATAAATTTAATTTTATGTTTTTAAATTAAATGACGCGTTAAATGATCTGTCCTCAAATTTCGCAACATTTACAGGAGAAGGTTCCACCAGTCCATTATTCGATTGACCAACCGGAGCGTGAGTTATCTTTGAGTAAGATTGTTCATCACGCAGAGATCAGTCAAGTGCAATGGTGTCAGCTCGTTCAGTACCGTATACCTACGTGAAAAGAGATTTTTTTACTGAACTCTTTATGTGACTTGAAGCAAGATGAGAGAAATATTGATATAACAATATTTTGTAACACCGCATATTAGACGAGCTGCTGTGTTGAACACCCTTTCACTATATTATTCAATGATTTATCACACGGTAATTAAGGACGCAGAAATATGATTAAAAATTATAAGTTAATTGGAAGGTTACTTTCTATCTTTCTAATACAAGCATTACTACAAATGATTATTCTGTAAATTTTCTATTGGTAGTTTTAAAAATGTCTGACGTTTTTAGTGAATACAATGTTTTTACTATAAAACCCTTTAAATTCTATTAAAAATCATTGAACTACTTATATTCACATTTTAGGTCAGTAAAAGGTGCATTTTAAAAACCAGCAAAGGCATTTTTGAACTTCAATTTCAGTACGCACTTCATTAAAGAATTTAAAAAATTACTGTTAAAACATTGTATTCACTGGAAACCTTCATTTTTTTTCTTACTACTCGAATAGAATTAACAGGGAAATACTTTTTAGTTTTGTTTGTATTAGAAAGGAAGAAAATGTTTATTTTTGAGTGCTTACCCTTAATAATCATTTTTTTTATATTTTACATTTACATTGTAACCACAATATTATTCCATAACTTAGCTATCCAATTGACTGCATACACAATGTGAGGAAGCATTTTATTTTATCTTAAAGGTTACGTTTAATGCATTACTTTTAATCTTAATAAGATTCCGTTAATATCGATGTGTCCTTTCCTCATAATCATTGTCTTTTTTTCTCAAGTGGCGATAAATCAGAAACCACATTGAATTGTAACAATTTAGCCAAAGGATATTATGAATATTTCATCGAGCAAATGACTAAACTTTACTAATGTTGTTTTTGTTTATAAAAAAAAAACATTGAAACGGAATCAAGAACCATCCATTGACAGCGCTCGTAATGATTCAACCACGAGAAGGAAAACTACTAAGAAGGACGTGTATTTTAATCGAAGACACTTTGCAAGAAAAAAATTCTCAATAGCAATAGGTTTACTATTACAAATTTAAAAAATACTGTGTTGTTCTAAGTTCTTAGGATACCTCATTGAAAAAAAAAAAAACCACTACGTTTTAAGGATATTGAAAATTATTAACACAATTATTTTGGTGGTTTCTCGCCACAAATGATTTTTAATCTGTAATCTGTAATTTCGATTTTTTTCTTTGTCAATACGTAAAAAGTTAACAAAAATCATTATACTAATGGTAGCTTAACATATTTAACAGTTAATATTGCACAAGAGTCCTAACTACTCCCAACCGTCTAGAGCCAGTGATACTATGGCATCCCCGTCGGGGTACGTTGTGAGGCTGAATGTAGCCGGGAGAGAAATTCAATGGGGCAGAATGAGGTTAAAAAGTACCTGGTTTTTCAGATCTGGTCACTAAACAAGGCTAAAGCCATTTCAAGCGACATTTCGATTCTGGATGGTGGTATTTCACCAGGGCGATACTTGAATTATCTACCACTTTGGAGCGTGCAGCAAATAAACTATATATTATTTATGAATCAAATGTGTTATGTATGACACATAATAATCAAATAAACTTTATTTGTGCATGCCTGGTAGAACCTGTGATTTCTGGATTCGTAGCCGAGTGTCTTATCACTTGACCACTGAGGGCGTCTACTACCCTGCTTATACCTAGATTTTTATAGAAATATATAGAACAAACAGTATGGCGCCCTATCTAATTGTTTGAAGGGTCGATGAATATTGGAAGCTCCCTAACTGAAATATATGACGAATATATTATTTGATGAAAATAATATATAACGCGAAAGTGAATAGAAAAAAGTCGGGGACGCCCGAGAAAGACATGACACGATCAAGAGAACCAAAAACTCGGAACCAAGAGTCGGGTTACGAAGAAGAATATGTATGAGACGACGAATGTATGTGAAAGAATATGTATGAGACGATGAATGTATGTGAACAAAGTGTCCTCCATGAAATAGTTTTGGATGGCCAAAACAGCCTCATGCAGACGATTCGTTCTCTCTGCCTAACCCTGCGGAGAAACGGCGTGACGGTTAGTTAATTGAAATTTTTAGAAAAATTTTTAACGGTGTCTGATTACTTCTTATGAGATTGACGTACATAAACAAGTACGAACTCATTTCTAAGAACTTAGACACGAAATGTTTTATTGAAATTAGATTTCACTATTCGGCATTGATGGTTATTTTTTAAAAATATTTTAAGAAAATCAAAATCAAAAACACAAATATGAAACAGAGAAGCCAGAAAATAAAAAGACAATGGTCACAACTGAGACTCGAATCCTATACTTTATCCGGGAGTAACGCTTCAATCAATTCAGCCATTGGAACCTTATTAGAAACCGACATTTTTAATCGATCTCATACTTTTCATTGAAGATTATTGATATTATTTTTTCCTCTGATTTGTCTGTCATCTTTGTAATGATAAACAAAACTCTCTCTACCCGAGGACGTTGAATACCTAGATGCTGTATTGGATAAATGTCCATTTTTTAAATTACGGATCATCTTTTGACTTCTTACAAAGTCGGGAATTGATTTTGAAATTGGAATAAACTTGAAAGCTTTAATGCTTAGTTTTCGAAAATTTTATATTGAAGAAATTATTTTAATCAATTTTTTATCAATAATCATATTCTCGAGAATGTAATAATTATTTAAATACTGACTCTATTAAAGTATTAATTAATTTTTTCAAACTCTTTTTTTTTCTCAGAAAACCCTTTCTAATCCAGTGCCCTCGAATTAAGTTTATCGCTAACATCCCGGAGATCATACGAGAGAGGGTATAATAATATATATGGTATTGCGGGCTACCTCACTCCGGCGGTACCTCAGAGGTGATTCGGTTATCTTCCTCCCCGAGGGCTCATTGTGATTAGGTATCGGCCAGGATTGGTACGGCTGCTGTATTTCATTTGCTCTTGTGCGCCGAGATCGCTGCTGGCGAGATGGGAATGCTATCAATATTAACCGATACAAAACTGATCGTGATGGGTGTCATTTCACAGTGAACAAGTGCGGGATATTATATACGCTATAAATTTGATATATGTCTTTGATATAACGCTTTGTGTATACCTGTTACGGTACTTCTCTTGAAATGTTTTTTTTTTCACAAGCAATGACTTGGCCCTTGGTTGTTACCTTGAAGTAACAATATATGGAGGAAGAGCTAATTATTTTTACCTAACCTACACAAACTTGCGATAAATCGCTTTCTCTGGGTTTTTACGCCGTACACCATGAGAGAGAAAGAGACAACAAATTTCATAGACCGCTTCTATATATTGTCGCAATAATCTTAAGCTCCTGGGTCACCGCGGGACTCCTCCCATATATTTTTAGTATGCCACTAAACTTGACACAACCAAACGGTTTTTAAGGTCATATGCTATATTTTTGTTGAGAAAAATACTGTGAAAAAGTGGCTATACGAATAAACAAAAACATTATGTCAATTTGTGATATGAATGGATGTATAAATACCCTATCCTTAGTCTTAGCCACGCCCAGGTGCTCCGAGTCAGGTTAAAACTTGGTTAAAATCATCAAAAATTGACTTCACTGCCTTAGATAGATACTACTCTATGTACTCTAAGGTTGTTACACCTTATCCTGAAAATGAAAGATTTTTTTAACACACCAAGAGACTATTTTTTTTTTCTGTGTGCAGTTTTTTGATACTGTTTATTTGTTGAATTGACGCGTCGTCCATGTTTTACATGAGACTTGAGGAAAGCGATGAGATTAATGAATTCAGTTGAACCCAAACTGTCGTCGTTGGTTTCAAGGTGTTAGGCACACATATAATATTACAATTTTCTCCCCTTAGGTATTAAGTATTGTGCACTTATCTTAAGGTGCATCTCAACTTCTTATCAACTATATTTTCGTAGAAAAAATCCCTTTGTGGTTTAACATATTTAATCAAATCGAAATAATTATTTTGCATAGGACCACAGATTTTATTTTATTTTTTATTGTTCTTTTGTTATAATTTAAACGTTATTATTTTGTTTTCTTACTGTTCTCTTTAATTTTATTTTTTACTGTGTTCTACCTCTACATAAACTATAACTAATTTTTTTTTGTTTATTTCATTTTACCCTGATGATGCTTAAACATAAGTGGTTTTATAAAAACTCCTTTTTTTCATTTTGATTTCTTATTAACTGTTCTATTTTCTTGAATCAAATCTAAACGCATGGCTTAATACTAGTTTACATGTCGAAATCAAATTTTAAATGTTTTTTTCGTTTCGTAATATAAGCATCAACTTTGTTAGTACAAGTAAAATTAAATTAATGTACGTATTTAGAAATATTAGTTTAAACAAAATACATAAATTACTGTTGCTTACAACATCTCTTTTATAAATATTATTCAGTATGTTCATAAGTTTTCACTCAGAATGATAGTAACATCTCAAAGAATCTTAAAAGGACCGCTTCTCAGCATTGAATTTCGGTGTAATTTCGAAAAAAAATTGAACAGAACTATCCTAAAAGCATTTTAGCCATTTTTACAGTAGAGTCATTTGAAATTTAGAATTGTAATATATTTTCAAATGTTTTATTATTCGAACGCAAATTTGTTTTTTTTTGTGCGTGATTACTTTTCCTTCGTATTATTATTATTAATGTAAAAAATCTAACAATCATTTTTTTAAAATATTTTGAAACCTAGACTAGAACTGGCATAATTTTCACCAAACACTAAAGCCCGCAATACTGCCATAAACGAGATTTATTTGTGAAGAGAGGATCAATTATTTGTATTTAACACATAAGTGCGTTACAACTATTTTTTTTGATTTTTACCAATGTGCTCGTATTATCACAGAATTATTAAACCGTCTAAACTAAGCCGATAAAAAACTGAAGCGGTTTGCACATATATTTTATATTGTCTATTGTCTAAGACAAAATGAAGACGTTTACCATCCAACCAATGGTAACTTAATATTCAAAGTATTTTCTATTAACTTTTATAATCATAAATCTTGAATATCACCGCACCGATATTGAAAATTAAGTTATTTAAATTGGTTATGAGGGCATTAGGTTTCATTCATAAAACGGAAACGAAAATACTATAAAAAATAAATGTAGGCAATATAGTAACATTCTTAGGCGATTGAATTTGGTTTTTCTAATAAATGAAATATAATACCACTAATAAAGCAAGTACCTTTCGAAAATAACTATAATTTTACGCCCTACAAAACGTGTTATTCGTAGTAGGTATTTAGTAAAAGTCAAATATTTTGCAGCTGGTGGGTTTTACTCACGCGTTGGTGTCTTACACATATACGTTATGGAGGCATTTATTAAACGTTGCTCACAAAATCGCATCCAAAACGAATCGTTTTTATTTATTTTCCTCATATTTGTATGGAAATATTAAGATGAATTTTATAGCGCCCTTTTAGAGAAAAATCACCTCAAGAACGCTTTTAGTGAATACATAAACTCTATTCATATAATTATACCTCTATTTTGGGTTGGTGTTTAAGTTCTAGCAGTTTTATCGAGTCTACGTCTGAAAAAATCAGGTGGTTTAAAATCAAAGAAGTCGTCAAGTAAAATTGAAGGGCAAACTTGCTATTGGGAGATTCCACTAATATTGTTGAATAGGTAGCATAAATCCGCTTTTATGATGTTAGCAATCTCGTAATGATCTCCACCTAAACGGAACAAATGGTTACAGTGGCCTCTGGAGCCCTCTCTTCTGTCAAACTCATAGAAAAGGATACCTTTCTTAAGTACGGCATCAACACGTCATCTTATTTAATCAATAATCAAATAAACCCGAATTGACAAATTCTGGACCCCTGTAGGTGAACCTATTTTATAAAACAATACTTTACATTATGACATTGTAAATCGCTTTCACCTTAAATACCTAAGTATATGATAATAATAATAAAATAAAAGCTTAAAAGAATTAAAAATTAATAAAAAATAAATTTTAATCAATTAAAAAATAAAATAAATAAATTGAAATAAATAAAATTATAAATATATATAAAAAAACATCAGCTAAAATTACAAGTTATTTTGATTAAATTTTTGTGTTTATTAGAAGTGACCAGCCAGGTTAGAACGTTCCTGTGTATTTTCTCTGTTACTTAATTTAAATAAATATTAATGTAAACTTGAAATTGAGATTTGTACAGCGCCCTTGTGGTGATTTTTTCACAAAAGCGACTCTATACAGAATTATCCAAATATTATTATTACTATCAACCAATTGCAAAGAATGAGTGCTCTACAAAATGATAAAAATCGCCAAATGCCAGTGCTATGTACCAGTTTGTGTGATCTATTATGCAGCCTTTGATAGTGTTTACGGTTGATAGTTTCTGTAGGCTCTTAATCATTAAACTATGCAACTGTTTAAACGTCCTGAGCTGTCATTTGTACAGAAAGCACTTTGTGGCATTCATGTTAAATAAATAATATGAATATCATAACACCGTATCACATTACGGAGACAAACATAATTTATAGCGGAAATGATTTATATAAATATATAAGACAGAGTGTAAATTAGGCTCAGATGTAAATTAGCATAAATTTGAAAGGAGTTTACGGGGAAGGGGCGTAGCCACGGACCCGGTTATTTATTTATTTATTCCCATATTTCGTTTTGTCCCACACAATCGACGTCATTCAATGATAATTGTCCCTTTCCCTGTGCGGTGGAATTATTAAATATATAATTCAGGTTTGGAACAATGCCGCATTATAAAGGCTGGTCTGTCGACGGGCCTCGATTGCTATTGTCTTAAGCTTATTTCTATGCGACAGGGTAACATACAACGGTGTCACCTATTAATAGGACAGACCTGTGTTTCTAAACACTCCCCTAATATGTGAACATGGTCACAAAAATATATTAATATAAAATTAATAGTCATATTCTTAATAATCAGGTAATTTCGTGCAGTAGTTCAATATAGTAGTTCAATAGTTGTTCAAAATATTAATATTTTTAATAGAACTATAAAGTTATTCTTATTTATTTGCTCCTTTTATGGTTATTATTACTATGTAAAAATAAAAACACTACCCATTTCTGTAATTTACCATTTACGTAGTACCTACTTACGAATTTTATGGTTATACTTTTATTAATATCATTCATTTTTCTTGTTGTTATTATGCCATGTACTATATTATTTTTTAAATCTTCTATAATGATATTACTAATTGTAACTACATTACGCTGCAATAACATACGTACACTTTACTAACTAACTTCTTTGAAATTTATCATGCTAAGTATTATATACGTATACAACATTTTTGTGAAACATACTATGATAATATAAATAATTGTATATTTAAAAAACTTGCGTTTTACATAGTAACATTTTTTTAACTCTTGCTTTTATGTAATATTCTTCTCGTGTATTGTACTCCTTTATATAACTAAAATATATTTTATGGAAAAGCCCTTAAGGCGTTAATAAAATAAAATAAGAAAAATAAAAATATTAAGTATATTTTCTATACACTCACAAAATTTCTCATTATTTTTTAATCACCTTCTCAGTTGACGTTTTGTCTCTTTCAACTCATATTATCTGTCTATTTCTCTCTGTTATAATTTAAATGTTATTCTATTGTTTTCTCATTGTTCTGTTATTCTATTTTATGTTTTGTTCTCCTTTAATTTCTTTAAAAACATATTTATTTCAAATTGTTAAATGTTTAATAACTAACTAATCGCAACAACATTCCCTCGCAAGTAATAACAAAGATGATGCAACACCATCTCCAGGTACACATTGATCGTCACAAATACTCCTATATTAATTGAACCATTGTGTTTGAATCCCGACGAGCGCAAATACATTAAATACAATCAAAATGCACTATTCCACATTAAATCAATAAAGTCTAATATATTATGGTAGTATCAGTATCACTCTGAAGAAAGCCCACCATTCAGAATCGAAGCGTTGCTTGAAATGGCTTTACGGCCGTGTTTGGTGACCAGATCTGAACAGTCAGGTATTTTCTAGCATTATTCTACCCCATCTACTTCCCCTCCTCACTATCTTCAGCCTCACAACATAACCCAATTAGAAATACTGGCTTCAGACGGTTGAGAGTAGCTGGGACTCTTGTACAACACAAGAGTCCTTCAAAATAAAGCGTAATATGGTATATTTGCGGCAAGTTCCAGAGTAGTAGATACTCCTCAGATTGCCCTGGTGAAAGACCACCGTTCAGAATCGAACCGTTACTCGAAAATGATTAGGCCGTGTTTGGTGACCAGATCTGAATAGCGGGGTACTTCTCGACCTCACTCTACCGCATTTTCTGTCTCTCCCCACAAAGCTTCACAACACATATCGATTGGGAGTACCATAGTCCCACTCGCACTGGAAAGTTGGGAGCAAATAAAGTACTTTATTGCATTACTAAAAAAACAATTATTTTACTTAAATCTGTAACAGCACTTAATTTGGTTATCTCCAAAATTAGTACAATGTAGGTGCACATGGTGAATTGTACCTTTGAGCCGACGGTTTCTCAGTTCATACACGATGGATGAAATTATACTTTGTTAGAGTTACGAGTTTTAGATCATTCTAAGAAAGTACTTCGTTTCACGTACCTAACCAACTAAAACCCGTCAAATTTCGTAAAACAAAAACAAACATTAAAACAATGGTTTGAGGAGCTGTGATCTTCATAAGTAAGGTCACAAATGGACAAAAAGAAAAACATCCCTCGAGGATAAAGTGTGCCGGTAAATATAATAATTTGGGTCCCGGAATGCTAGTCCATGGTGAATATATTACCTGCGGAAATAATGTCTCCATCGGCATTCAAATTACTTGAACGTTTCCGGTCACATATCATCTTAAAAAAAACTAGGAATCCAATTGGATGCGGCACCTACGAATACGCAAATTAGATGGACAATTTATTGATCTGCCTGATTTCATACAACTTTTGTAACTTGTCATTTTCACAAATGTTTTTGTGCGTATCTACAAATTCAATTTTAACGTCGAATCTTAATATCCAAATAATAATATAATTAACGGTTTTGTCCACATAACGTTTTTAATTAACATTGCTTTATTATACTTACTAGGTATATAGTTAATGTTTAATAAATGAATATCATTTTTTTTAATTTTGAAAGTAAATACCGCACAAGAGTCCCAACTGCTCCCAATCGTCTAAAGCCAGTAAAACTATGGCATCCCCAATTGGGGTATGTTGTGAGGCTGAAGGTAATGAGGAGAGAAAGGAGATGGGAAAGAGGAAGGTTGTGAAGTACCTGGCCATTCAGATCTGGTCACCAAACACGGCCAAAGCCAATTCAAGCAACATTTCGATTCCGAATGGTGGTCTTTCACCAGGACGATACTTAAAGTATCTACCACTCTGTGACGTGCCACAAATATACTATATATTATTTAATATTAATTAAATGTGTTATGACATATATTAATCAAATAAAATTTATTTGATCACGCCGGGTTAAAACCACGACCTTTGGATTCGCAGTCGAGCGTCTTACCACTCGACCGCGGAGACGGTATATAATGTTTAAAATAATTGTATATTTGTGTCAAATATTTATTCTTAATAACCCAGTTGTATGCACGTAAATACAAACAAAATCTGTGTCAATTCTGAAAAAAATCTGAGAACACGAAGGTCTAATTATTTTGTTGGGTTCAACCAAGGGTGAGTTATAATAATATGTTATGGATTCTTTTTGTACTAAAGACACTTTACTTGCACTTTATTTGTATTTATTTCATAGTATGAGGTTTTACAGGGTAATATCTACACCAGAAGCGTAGTGTTACTCCAACTGATATACACTGTGTGAGACTAACTAAATCTTCAGAATAAACCGTCTCATATAGTGGTAGAATGTCTACAAGGTGTGTCAATATCAGTTGGGGTAAAGTTCAATTTAACATTTATTATTTAACATAGATTATTACCCAAATAATTTCATAATACATAGTTCATCTTAAACAAAATAGTTTATGGGCGATAACAAATTTCTGTGAATAATAGAAAGTCGGTTAAATGGGTCCAAAGTGTTATCTCCCTTGTATGGGTAGGTACATGACAAATACTTGGATTTTTTTTAACATATGACTTCATGGTAACACGCTGGAAAAATGTCTTAAAAACATAGTTTCTTACCTACCAGGCCGAGCATAACGAGTTTTTTTATAAAATAAAAGTGTGACAAAAATATTTCTTTATTAAATAATAAAGTAAATCACTATATGACCACTACCCAGTATTACTAAAGACTTAATGTCCAATTAGTATCTGTTACTCAATGCATGTGGTCGCTTGATAACCATTGCCAGGTTAAGGGTTAAAATAACTTAGCTATTCCCATATCGTCACTGGAAGGGAAAAGGCCTTAGGCAACACTTTGATCAAAAATGAGTTAAATGTGCAGTTTTGATCAGTTTTTTTTAATGCTCCGACTCTCGTTTGATTCTGAAGACTTTTGTGGCTCTTCAGCAATCTAAAATACATTTACCATTTGGAAGAAGACTTGACTCAAGCGACACAAGTTTGGGATTTTTTTTTATTTTTATCGTTTTAGCTAACTCAGTAAGAGCAGTGAGTTACCTGAGATTTTTTTCAAAACCCAATTATGTACTGAAGATTTATAAATTGTATTGTAAAACAAAAAACAAAAACTTTTCAAAAGTGCTCTGGTGTTAACTTCCCTAAATGACGCTTCAGCCCTTTTGCCTTTCTGTCGACGATATATTAAATAAACGTCAACTGGTATTGAAATGAAGGTAGGTACATAGCAGGGGTGCACTCGGAAATTTCAAGTACCAAATCGTTTTATTTTGTACTATTAACCGCAATAATTTGATCCACAGCCATAGGCAACTGCCTACATGACAACGTTATGAAAACTACACATTCACTTCTATGTTTACATGGATATGAAGCAAAAAGAAGTAACCGCACCAGCTATCTTCTAGACGTAAACAAACGGGTCACTGACTTACAGCGCTTGCTCAGTATTGTAGGATATGCTTAGGCTACAGCAGTGTCCTTCGTCAGATACCGTTTTACGAAGTGATAATATATTTAAAGATATGAAAAAAATAACTTTGTATGAGACTACAAATATTGTTTTAATGTTTATGACCGAGCGATTTTGCTGAGCCATCATCAAAGTACAAAATTAAACTGAAAAAAATACAAAGTGTGCGGTCATATATACGAGGCCTGTTCGAAAAAAAGGTTCATTTTGAATTTTCGCGGGCTGTGTACATTCGATTATGGATTATTTTTTTTGTTATGTTGGTACACGTATGTTTATTATATGTTAGCATTATCAGCCATTTTGGATTAGTGGTTTGTTTTTGACAACTGGAAAGGTTAGTCACGTTTGGTGTGTTCTTCGATTTTTTACTTTTGAAAAAAAAGTATCAAAGAATATGTATTAAATTTTGCGTTAGCACGATCAAGTGAATCAAATACTTAAATCGGGCCACGTGAAAATCAGAATAACAAAAGAGTATGTATGAATGTGAATGAAGAAAGGAGTGTGTGCCAAGACAGAGTTGTATGGCGGTCCGACCTCTCTACCCACCCCAGCGAAGGTTAGTAGTCAGTTAGTCACGTTCTGTATATGAGTTTAGATTTGTTTAAAAATTAGTCAATAATAAAAAAAATAATTTAAAAAAAACGAAAAATTATAAAGATTTTCGAGTTTGCACACAAATAGGAAAACAAAAGAAAAAAAAACTCAAGAAAAATAAATAACGACTAAGGTATTATGGGGTTAAATATTCATATATGGATTGTATTTTCAGAAAATATCAGTTTTATCTTGCAATAATATCATAAAAACAATTCGATTCCATTATTTTCCCATTTGCACCAAGCCAAATGGGTCAAGTCTACCCTTGTTTAATGTTATATTGTTATTTACGGTCAATTCATTTTACATTGTCACTCCAAAGGTGATTTATTTATCCTCACACTAATCCACTGGCGGCCATTCAGCCAATAAACCTAAATCATTGTTGCCAGGATATTTCGATCATACTGCCAGACGTACTTTGATATTATGGTTGTGATTGCCATACGAAAACAGCCAACGACTGAATGACGATGTTGTGTTAGAGCCTAGTCCACAAACGAATGTTAAGTTTCTAATAATAACGTTTCTGATCAAATATCTACGAAAGACAAAATCGTTTCTTACTCTCTAGAAGTTCAATTCTCCCATTTTATTTTGACATTTTAAGAATAATTATGTAAGATATAAATATAAATATTGCAGAATATTTTCACTAGTAATAAAATGAAATAACAGTTTGTATGGGACCACGGATATTATTTTAATTTTTATGACCGACCAATTTCGCTTAGCCTAAGCATCATTAGGGTACAAAATAACACAGTGTGCGGTTATATATACATACAGAAGGAGAACAAAATATAAAATAAAATAACAAAACAATGCGAAAAAAATAGAATAACATTTAAAATATAACAAAGAAAGAGACAGATAATATGAATTGAAAGAGAAAAAACTTCAACAATAGTATTATTATTATAGAATAGTAATTTTTTTTCAGTTTTCGGGAAATAAACTGAATATTGGACTACTGGACAAATTTAACTTAATAACTTCTTAATAATCAGGTAAATTTGTCCAGAAGTCCTATATTATGTATATTTCCCTTAAACTCAATAAAATTAATCATTATTCTTTAATCACCCTCTCACGTGACGTTTTGTCTCTTTCTATTCATATTATCTGTCTCTTTAACTGTGTTCTTTTGTCATAATGTCTTCTTAGGGTGACAGACTTCTTCTTTCATCAACTTAGACGACACGGGCATTGGTCGGACAAAAAAACCTCTCTTCACATAATTAGTTACCTTATTTCGATAGTTATTTTACATATGTTAAACAATATTAGTATAATAATAATATTTGGATAATTTGTTTAGCACCGTTTTTGTGAAAAATCACCTCAAGGGCGCCATTAAAAAACTATGTAATTTATTTCACAGTACAATGGCAAATAACCTAACCTAACCTTACTTTACCTTACCTAACATATTATATTTACTGAACGCCCACAAAACAAAGTGCTAATTCTTGCAAATCAGTATTCTTGGATATTTGTTTAAGTTTATAGTTTATTTTTCTCTCCCAAACCCAACAGACTTCAACTCTAAGCTAATGAAATACTTCACGCCTTTTTGACATGCTGTAACACAAAGATTCTGAATGACAAAGCCTAAAAGTTTCCAAAGCTTTGTTTTCATAGTTAATACCGCACAAGAGTCCCAACTGCTCCCAACCGTCTAGAGCCAGTTGAACTATGGCATTCCCAATCGGAGTATGTTGTGAGGTTGAAGGTAGTGGGGAAGGTAAGAATATCGGGAAGAGGAAGGCTGGGAATTACCTGGCTATGCAGATCTGGTCACCAAACACGGCTAGAGCCATTTTCAAGCAACGTTTCGATTCTGAATGGAGGTCTTTCACCAGGACGATACTCAGAGTACCTACCACTCTGGAACTTGCCGCAAATAGAGTGGTAGATACTCCAAGTATCGGCCTGGTGAAATACCAGCATTCAGAATTGAAAAGTTGCTTGAAATGGCATGAGCCATTTGGTGACCAGATCTGAATAACCAGGTACTTCCCAACGTTCCTCTTCCTCATCTCCTTTCCCTCCTTACTACCTTCAGACTCACAACATACCCCTAAAGGGGATGCCATAGTCTCACTGGCTCTAGACGGTTGGGAGCAGTTGAGACTCTTGTGCGGTATTCACGTAAAATAAAAATCATTCAAATAAAATTTATTTTCGCACGCTGAGTTTGAACCCGCGACCTCTTGATTCGTAGTCGAGCTTCTTACCACTCGACCACGGAGACCGTCTCGAAGAGCAGTTGTCGGATAAGCGATTTTTGAATCAGCCGAATATTGCGAGTAGTATCCTTGCCGGTAGAGACAGGCCCTAATCTCAATGCAAATAAGTCCTTAATAAGTGGCAGCCGGCACGCGCTCAGGAAGTGACACTTACGCGCCACTTGTCTCTGTTCACTGTGCACCGTCGAGCAGTGCGCAGTGCTGCATTATGAGTGAGAATCGCACATTGGGGAAGAGTGCTGAGCCATTTTATATGAAATCTCCTTCGACATTCGTCGTGACTTTGCGTCTGTATTAGTTGACGGTCTTTCGAGGTCGAGTGGGAAAGCGCTCGACAACGAATTCAGAGGTAGCGGTTTTAAGCCCGGCGCGCCCAATTAAATTTTATTTGGTTAATTTGTGTCATTCCACATGTAATTCATATGAAATAATATATTGTATACTTGCGGGACGTTTCAGAGTGGCGGATTCTTAAAGTATCGCCTTGGTGAAAGACCACCATTCAGAATCGTAGCGTTGATTGAAATGGCTTTAGCCGTGTTTAGTAACCAAATCGTACTAGCCAGAGACTTCCCAACCTTCCTCTTATACATCTTCTTCCCCTCCTTGCTACCTTCAGCCTCACAAAATACCCCAATTGGGGATGCTATAGTCCCACTAACTCTAGACGGGTATTTTTTTATTTTTTTTAAACATATTTTTTGTTTATCTGTAAATTGTAATTAATTTCCCTCGAGTACTTTTAGATTTGTTTTTATTATTTTGGTTTTTTTCTCTCTTACTTCATAACCTCTACTATTTCTATAATAAATTAATTAAGAAATATCAAAATATCCACTATCACGTTGATCGAGGAAATCACTGACCAGAGCAAAAGTCATTGCAGGATCCGGCTCGAAAGACCATCCAATACTTTTGCATCGTATTAGAATTTGGGTTAATAAACTTTAATATCGATGATTTATTTTGAATCTCGTACCCGTAACCGTTTTATATTATAAAAAAAGTATCGTTATAAAATCTCAAAGATATCAAGAAAAAAAGTAAAAGAAAAATATATTTGTTTGCTTTTAATACCAGTCTTAAATAAATTAAAATGTTATTAGGGTACGTTTAATGGTAAATATCTTGGAGTAAAAATATATGGAGAGAGAGCTAATTATTTTTATCCAACCTGTACAAATTTGAGATAAATCACTTTCTCCGGGTTTTTACGTCGTACACCATGAGAAAGAAAGAGACAGCAAAATTTCCCAAATTATCACACCGCTTTAAAGTATTATAAGGATGTTCTTCGTGTCCCGTGTTTCCGTTGGCTCTGCCCACGCGTTTTGATATGTGACATAAATTGACATAAGTCAACGGTTCTTTCTTTAGGTTATTTTCTATATTTTTGTTTTTAACAATACAGTGAATAAGTGGTTTTACGAATAAACAAAATATTATGTCGACATGTGCTATGAATGGCTATGTAAATACCCTTGCCCTAGTCCTAGCCATGCCCAGGTCTAGCCGAGTCCGCCAAAACTCATTTAAACTGACAACAGCAGCGCTCTGAGGTTAATATAATATTTTGCTTGGTTTTCTTTTTGAGCTATATTCTCGGGGCCATCATCAGTAGATGTATAAATGTTAAGCTCATCTGCACTGATATTGGACACTGCAAGGCTGTTCAAAACATTTGCCAAGGTGCATGAAGTAACATATAACCATAGCCCAACACTTCTCAAATTATCCTATATAAGTAAAATAAAATGGATGGCGTGTTTGCCTCAATCCAGCCGTTTGATTGTCCCCTGGGCAGGGTAGCGCAAATGAACGCGTAGCAAATTGTTGGTCGCTCATTCTCCGCCAGATAGCTATTACAATGACCACTTCAATTAGTCTGGAATGTGACCAACGATTCCGTAGTTATTCACTGTTTCTGATTGTGATAAAAGCCTTTCACGGATTAAATGTGGATTCCGGTTGCCCCGAGACTGAGGTAGCTTTCAAAGCGTTTTCGACTGACTCGAGTACGGTGCGAGGAATTCCACAGTTGATGAATGAACGGAAAACGAAAGGTTAATTACGTTGCAGTGTGTTAAACACCTGTGTTTACTGTATTCGTTGACGATTCAGAAGAAAGAATACATACGCCTTTACAAATGCACTCTACCTACAACTTTCTTTATGTTTATGAATGGTTCATAAATGGCACAAAGGTATCATGTAACATGGAAATCAATAGTAATAAGTTCTTATGTTAATTAAATCGGAGATATTTATTCGTCTTCCATTTATGGTAAACGCATTCACATTCTTCCGTTAGATTTTGTAATTTTACAATATAAACTATTCTCATGAGTAAATCGCAGTATATAAGGGAAAGGCTCTTAGTAGATTTTTAAAAATATTTTTCACGAGAATGGACAGCTCGGTTATAGAACGTCATCATCTTAGGTTTCATGTTTCCTTCCTCCTACAACATGGTTCGGTTTAAGACCCTAGTTTACTCCTTCCTCTATTTATAGCTAACATTATTAAAGTTATTTCAACCAATTTTTCATTTTTGAATGGTGGTCTATCATCAGGGCAAAACTTAAAAAGTTATTTTATCCCGTAATAAAACGCAAATATACCATATTATAAATAAATCAAAAGTACATCTTACCTCAAATCAGGTTGAGTCTAGAGCCAAAGATTTTAACCATTCTGCCACGAAAATTATGAAAGGAAAGAATGTCATCTCTATGTTGGGAGTAATTCAAAAGCCTTCCTGTATATTTAAAATATTTAATTATTCCCTAGTTCGAAAGAGTAACATGTAAAAAAAAATGACTGGACATATTGGGTTAAGTGTAATTGATAGTTCAAGAATCACCCATTCATCAACTGCAAAAAGCACTGAGTTGTAATTATACACTTTGATCAAAAATGAGTTAAATACGCAGTTTTTTTTTCTACATCGAATGCTTTGATTCTGAAGACTTTTGTGGCCCTTCAGTCATCTAAAATATATTTACCATTTTGGAAAAGCCTAGACTCGAGCGACACAAGTTCAGAACTTTTTAAACTTTTTGTCGCTTCAGGTAACTTGGTGAGACCATTGAGTTACCTGAGTTAATTTTTTTCAAAATCCAACCAGGTACTGAAGACTTATGAATTTTATTCTAAAACAAAAAAAAGCTAAATGCTCTTTTGTTAACTTCCCAAAATGTCACTTCAGCATTTTTGCCATTCCGCCGACTATATGTATATTTGCATGTAACACTAAAAACAACAAATTAAATGGAAAGTATTCGAATCCTACGCTATTATTTTAGATCCGTTTTCTCGGAACTAGGGAATCGAAATTGTTACTATATATATATATATATATATATATATATATATATATATATATATATATATATATATACATATATACATATATATATATATATATATATATATATATATATATATATATATATATATATATATATATATATATATATATATATATATATTTATATATATATATATATGTATATCACATCCATTTTATATGTTATGTACCTACCCATACAGCGATAACACTTTTAACCTATTTGGCTACTATTTATTATCAACAAAAAATTGTTATCACCCATAAACTATTTTTGTTATGATGAACTACTATGTAATTATTTGGGTAATAATCTATGTTAAATAATAAATGTTATGTTAAACTTTACCTCAACTGACATTGAAACACCTTATAGACATTCTGCCACTTAATGAGACAGTTTATTCTGAAGATTCAGTTAGTCTCACACAGTTAATATCAGTTGGAGTAACACTACGCTTCTGGTGTAGACATTACCCTGTAAAACTTCATACTACGAAATAAATACAAGTGAAAAAGTGTTTAAGTTTCAAAGAATCCATAACATATATATTTGACGACTTTTATGGTCGAGTGATTAAAACCCTAGCTATGAATCCAGAAGCCGCGGGCTCATATTTAGATGCTTTACAACCAAATATCCATTGCAAAAGATCAATTTCTTTCAAATTCATAACATCGCTCACTGAACGGCTCAGCACAATACGAAAATCAAAACACCGCCATGTCGTCATTTCATTCCATACTGCACAAGCGTATCATTACCTCACAGATATTATCTGATCATGATCACAGCATCCGACACTGCCAGGACCAGTTAAAAACAATTTAAGTACATGATAAAATATGGGGTCAAATTAGACACTACATCTTCTGAGCGGTGCGAGTCATAGTCGTATGTGGCTGCATGCTTTGCGTCGCGTCCGTCAAACATAAATGGCGAATTAATGTGCTTATCTTAAAATAGAAATGTTGGAAGATATGAGATTTGTAGCAGGCGTACTTAGATTATTATTTTTTTATCTAGATATATATATATATATATATATATATATATATATATATATATATATATATATATATATATATATATATATATATATATATTCATATATATATACTGTCGACACCTAGATGATATAATATATGTTGATAATGAAATTAAACTATTCTTGAAAGAATATTAGGGAACAACTGACATCGGACTAAATGAGTAAAATTAAGATATTCGGCTTTTGCAAATAAGAATTAAAAAAAAAAGGTTTTTATTAACTCTACAATCTATGTTAACCCCTTATTACTGAAAAGAATTGAGAAAAGGACGCTTAGATGGTTTTAAACATGTAGAGGGAATGAAACAAGAAAGGAATGTGAACAAAAATGTATGACGCGAAAGTGAATGGAAGAAGAAGTCTGGGACACCCGAGGAATACATGGCACGATCAAGTGAATCAAATACTTAAATCGGGCCATATCAAGAGTCAGAATAACAGAGGATGTATGAGTCCTTGTATCTATGTGAATAAAGCAAAGAGTGTATGCCTAGACAGATTTGTATGGCGGTCCATCCTCTCTGCCTGCCTTTGCGTGGAAATGGCGTGATGGCTAGTCATTTAGTTAACCCCTTCTTTATATTTTCTTTCCTATCCACGTCTCTATTCGGTTTTTTTCTCACTCTTTTACATTTTAAGTGGCATAATTAGCATATTATTTCGGTATCATAGTTGCCATAGCTGATATGCCATATCAATTAGAATACAACGAATTAAAATTAATCATAAATATTTTTGTCCATTGAAGGGTGGCACCCAGCGAGAATGAGTTTTAGTTTAATGATGTTTCAACACAAAGTTAGTAATTTCGAAAAATCTTAACCACGCGAATCGGAAACCAAAAACATTTTATTGTATTGCTTTCATTTACGCTTATTCACTTTCGAGTCATGTATTGTGTTAAAAAGTAGCCGATATATTATATATTATTGAAATAGTTTGCAAAAGATTGAACTTTTTGTATTTATTTATATAAAACAATTTTCCTTCAAACTTATACTCATGTAATGATGACCCAACCGGCAGCACATGTGCAACTTACCCATGTCACTAAGCATTCCTAGCAATCTCCTATTGTATCCTAATTGCTTCCCTTAATGTAGTTTATGTCCAATAAATTATAGCCTTACATCTTCTTCCAATATACCGGTCGGTTTTCTTTCCCATGTGCGTTCAATTCCTCTGCTGGCTAAGTCCTCCATCATTGCACAAGCAACATCTTCCGATTTTTATGATGGCAGTAGGAGTTTTTCAAATATTCTCAGGTTATTCGTGACCCGCAAATTTTTGTCTTACTTTTTATTAAAACAAAAAAATAGATTTATATTCTTTTCAACATGTATTATCCCATAGACCACATGTTTGGACTATGATACTTTTAGTTTGACCATGCCCTTAATGCAGGTATAAAACCAGAGCTTTTCTAAAAAAGCACTTTATTCAATTCCCATTCCTATTTCAATTCCCATTCTACTCTTGTGCAGCAACTTGCATTTTACAATCATGTTCAGTTAATGGTCAGTTAATGGTCAGTTATAATATTATATCAATTGTCTTATTAAAAATTATTCAAGAGAAAGTGATTATATTTTATTTATCATCCACGAAGAAAAGCGCCTATTACCCAAAGGGCATTCTGTCGACCGAATCTGCCATCATTACACCCATCTTACTCAGCTTATACAAATTATTACCAAACACAATAAGGTCTCACAAAAAACCAGAACGTGTTTAACCCAGCAATATTTGTTTAATAACTCATCATTGTTTAATATGTAAAAAAAAACCTGTTGCCTGGTGGTATCTCCAATTGTCCCGAGTAGTGTGATTTAACTCTGCTACAAACGAGGCTCTCTTGCACTGAAGAAATGAACAAACAACAGATCATCAGTCTTTATTCCCGTCTAGACACTTGACCGCAATATACTCAATTTGTAACAGGTACCTTCATAACTCCATAATTCTGGTAGGAACTCAGTCATGAGGCTTAGACCCATTACATTCTAGAAATGCATGAGGTTATTTACATTAAAAAGTTACATGCAAATTTCAAAGGAAAAATATTGTGACAGTGTTTTTTGTACACATTCAATTACACACTCTTTCTTTATAGTTCACTGTAAAAAAAAAATCAATTCTGACGTTTAATTTGTAGGTACTTGTTTTCTCTTTTCGATAATGGCTATTTGGAAAATTGCATACTTTTAAAAATCTATGATAGTTTACAATATTTTGTTTTTGAAGAGTTTTATCTTTAACGAGGTACATTTGTTACTTATGTTTTTAAAACTTAATACAAAAATTAAGTAGAAAATCGATCCCTCTTACGTAAACTATCGTATCTATAATAGAGTAGTGTTTAAGTCTATTTAGATCACTGTAAATCTAAATATTAAACATTTTTTTTCTTTTTGTATATTATTTGATATATCAAATGAAAATATTTGCTTAAAATTTTGAACTTAATCGGCTACTATTTGTAATTGCAGTGATAAAAAAAACTTTAGATATCTTTTCTCAGCAATCGGGATTATAAAGATACGATAGTTTACGTAGGAGGGTTGAAATGTACATCGTAAAAGATAAAAATTTTCAAAAACAAAATGTTTAGAGATTGTTACATAGTTAATTTCTAAGAAATATAACAAAAACAGTTCATCATACGCTATAAACCCCGAATACTCTAGGGCGCCTCTAAACGCCTCCACTCATGCGGGTCTTCTGCTGTCTCCCTACAGTTTTGTATGCCCAAGTATATGGTGTTGGCTTCCATACCGTCCAGCTACGTATGTTTAGGTCTCCGAACAATTCGTCGTCTTGTCCTGCCCAGCGGAGTCATCCCAAATACTTTGCCTTTATTTTCAATGCCTCTTAAAAATACACAAAAGTTAAATAATGTTTAACTGTAACGTGCTTCATAAAACTATTGACGGAAACAAAACTTTTAAAGTTAAAAATTGGAGAAAATTTGAAAACGACATCGTTTTACTCTGTTTGTGATATTTTATGCCAATACCAATAACTTGCATGGATTTTAAACCTATCCCAAAACGCTCTCAACAATTCGGTGCAACAATTTATCAACGCAACAATTGATCAGTGCAACGATTTATCGATGGGATATTAATCGATCGACGCATTATGAATATGCTTCCAAGGGGTTAATTCCTAGCTTACTGCACTTGATCAAAATGGATGCTGGTGATAAGGCAGTGAAATATGTGCACCGGAGCGTGTCGCCATCAAGCTGATGCACTCCGCTGATAATACATCCGAGGAAATTGGTTTAAATTACTAATCCCAACAACAAACCGGAGGACACCATACTATAATATAAGAGGCACGTACAAACTTGCAATTGATCAAGGCATGTTTTATGAATACGAGAAACAACATAGTATAATATTTGTTTTGCACATTTTTACAACAACAAACACAATTTTATCAACAAGACAACGACTTGGTCGATCCAAAACAGAATGTTCTCCGTTTATTTGTTATTTCATCATAAACGAGAGAGAATTCCCACAATTTGGTATTAAATAAAGGTCAAATGTACTGATGTGTAATAACCAGGGAGACGGAAAACGAAAATAACAAAAATCTTACCTACCAAGTTTTTTTATAGCTCCCCGGGAATAATATAACAAGAAGTATATTTTTGTGTGTACTATATTAACATTTCAATAAATAAATCCTAACTTTGTTAAATTTTATACCGCATTTTAATAGATTATATGACAACACATTTGAAATCAAAAATTTTAAAGAAAATAATTAAAGGCCTAACCGTATTGCACATTGCTGGGTGGAAGGTACTTATCATTCTGAATCGAAATTCCGTAGTTTGTTTAGTAACTAGATCTTGATAACCAGTTACATCCCTTTTCCTTGCGGTCCCGTATCATATCATCTCTGAAAGAATTAAGCTACCATATCGTCGCTGGAAAGATAAAAGGGCTTAAGCGACGCTTTGATAAAAAATAAGTTAAATATGCAGTTTCGATCAGTTTTTTTTTCTGCGTCGAATGCTTTGACTCTCGTTTGATTGAGGTTGACTTTTGAGGGGCTTCAGCAATTTAAAATATATTTACCATTTGAGAGAAGGCTAGACTTAAGCGACACAAGTTTGAGATGTTTTTTTAGCTTTGTTTCGCTTTAGTTAACTCAGTGAGAGAGTTAAGTTTCTTGAATTAACTTTTTTTTCAAAATCCAACCAAGAACTGAAAACTTATGAATTTTATTGAGAAAAAAAACTGGTGTAAACTTCTCGTAATGGCGCTTCAGCCTTTTTGCCTTTCGGTGATGATATCATTATCCTTTTCAATACGTTGACAATAAACTTGCCCATCATTTGCCATGTATGTATTGCAGACTATCATAATACGGACATTGGCTTAGTTTGGAGGATCCTTGTATTATAAACATTTTCAAATCTGTCTATTGTCTATCTATTAATAATTTTGTACGTATGCTATTGAAATTGTAAAAAGATTAAAATTAAATGAATTAGCTCAAAACGTTTACATCAGCTACGATGTTTCTAACTCTTACCTAAATAACAAAGTAAAAGGGAAACACTTAAAGTCCTATAAAATAACTTTCGTAATAAACAATTCATTAATTTTATGTCCTTCTATTAAACTATATATAAGCTCTTTAATGGTTGGCAATGTCGAAAAAACAAATCGAATAAACAACTCCGTTTTATTTTTAAGCCGAAATAAATTTAAACTCAATAATAAACACAATTAAGTGCTGTGAAAATATTATTTATTGGATAAAAAAATGTTACGATATTTTAAACATAAATAAAATGAAATACTTCAGACATGATGCAAAAGTCTCGAGAAAACAATTACGTTGTTGAAAGAATGAGTGGACGGTGATATTTTCATCACCGAATCATATATTTTTTTACATGTTTTTGTTTGAGTCATAACTATGAAAATTTATGTTTTTTTCATATTATTTTGAGGCGAGTAATATATATTTTTTATTATTAAATTCTTTGTTGATGCTTTCGGTGATATTTTTACGTGAAATATAAGCTTTTTTGTTTTAATCAGTTAGATCAAAAGCAGGGTATTAATAAAATTCTGGCGATACAATTATAAAATCGAGTCAAATTCTATTTAACGACTACGGCTTTGTAAAAAATGTTTTACAGTTAAAATAATGAAAGTTAATAAAAAAACATTTCTTTCAATGTACCCCGAATGAAAAAGATGACTCATGTAATGGTTCGTCATCGAAAAAGTGGGAAAATTTATTAGATATAAAAAATAAAACAATTTTAATATCCTGAAGGGATCATCCTTTAGATCATGAAAGGTGACAAGGAAGATTGGTGTAAAATGTCATAAAAGAAGACGCAGCACCTATTTGCTTCAAAATTCATGTGGCTGGTACCAGTTTAATTTCGATTAGGTATTGCAGTCTAAAAAATTTAAAAAATAATTAAATTTGCAGTAGAATTACTCGAGTCATCATAAATAAAATAGTTGGCTATATTTGGGAATGGAAGAAAATACATTATAATAGAAAAAAATGCCTTTCGAATATAATAATATCTCAAAATTTAATCTCGGAAATTATGCGTATTTGAGATTTGAATTTGTTTTATGCGATAAATATCGCTGTAACGTAGACTTAATTAGATATAATTAATTCTCTATTTGCATCAGATTCTAATGTTTATTTTTTGTTTGCATTTCATGGAATACTTTGTGCAATTAATAAAAGTATTTATATCGATATCGTATTATAAATATTACCTGGTAATATTTATAATACGATTTGAGGCAGTATTACAAATTTTTGGTGTGGTTTTCTGATTCCTGTGTAATTATCAGATACAAAATGTAATCGTTAATGTAAAAAAAACTACGAAAATATTTTCAACGAAAAAAAAACGACAAACGTATGAAAGAAACTGTATAAGTAAATACACACAGGTAAACCAGGCTGAACAAAAAAACATATCCACATAAGAATGTATTACTTAAGTTAAGTCTCTTCAAGGCTTAACCATAAGCCATTATAACTGAGCTTATTGTATTACTACTAGCAAACTATGACAAGACGCAAAATAACAACCTTTGCATTTGTGTTCTGATGAACTTTGCTCACGATTATAAAATTTCGATTATAACGCTCAATGAGTTGGTTGGGAAGGCATAGTTGGTAAACCTACCGCTCCTGGACATAGTGGAGATGCCGAGTTCGAGTCTCGATCACAACTAATCTTTTTATTTTGTATTTTTTTTTAATATTCTTTAAAGATTGAGAATATTCTCACAAAAATCAAGTTAAAATTCGATTAGTAAGAAAGAAAAGGGTCTGTTGATGTGATTCATTTCAAAGTACCTACATTATTGAATATTTCCACATAGTTTGAAAGTAAGCTTTTTTTTCTTTAAGATAAATAATATTTAATTTCTTCGATGCAAATAAACTTCACAAAAACTTCGCCTTAACTAGCTGAATTAATGTCTTCATCATATATTTGTATAGCACGTTAACAATGTTTCAGAATTAATTGTAAGTATTATTGGAACATAACTAATTAAAAATATTTTTATGCACAAGTCGTGTCATACTGTGAAAATACCGAGAGAAAATTTTATTGCAAAATTTAATGAAACAACTGTTAAAATTAAAAGCATTGTGAATCATCTTCGTTTAATTAATTTTTAAGAAAGCTGTAAAACTTAAGTCAAATACATTGAACTGAGGATACATAAATACATTGTCTAGATGTATTTAAGTTCTTCGGACGCGGCCAACCCATGTCAATGTAATTCGTATGTAACGTACTTTCTCCATTTTTTTTAAATCCCCTCTTAATTTAGACGCAAAATATTTTTTTAACATGTATTATTATTGTTTGTTGTTTAAAAAAACTATCTTAAAATGATATCTTGTATGTTTTGTCGAATATTACTGTTAACAACTGTAGTGTACAGCTAACTTTTATTAAAGTTTTTTTTTATAATTTACACACAGAGTACCGGGTCAGTAAGGCCCTCTGATCTTTTTTAAAATTTGTTGAAATAAGAAATAGGATAAAATAACATTAAAAATTTTGGGAATGACTGCAAGGGGCTAATTGTTACGAAGAATTCGTTCGGATTTCTTCAGGGCATGTTTGTACAAAAAGATTCGGAACTTCCAAATCTTGCTGAATTCGAAAACCCTGATCTATTTTAGAGCTATCAAAACTAACCACATAGGGTAAGATTACTTGTGCATATTTTCTAAACAAATTTAAAAAAAAACAACACATCTAAAAATAAAGTCCTTTCTTTGACGAAATATATTTCTCTGAGGGTCCACCAAAGATTTTTTTCACAACCTTATTACGAAATTGATTCCAAAAATGTCGTTCAAATATTCAAACAAATCAATTTCTATAATACTTTTGGCTATAAAAGTTATAATTTTACTAGATTTTTTTAAGGGTTTGAACGTACTTTAATATGAAAAATACAATGTCAAAATCGCACTTGTAACAAATTTAAATTTATTTTACTCATCCAGAATAAACCTAATTTTTAAGATCTTTAAAATTATATTATTAATTAAATCAGAACACTATGTTTAGTGACTTAACGTTCCAGAAACCTTTTTAAATGAGTGTCAATCGTTTATTAATTTGAGTAACGTTTTGTCATGCGACTCTTACCAATAAAAGAAATACAGATCAAGTAAATTATTTTGTTTGAATTGAAATCAATATCTCGGTGCTTGCATCTTTCTTTAAATTCAATTAAAACAACAGAAAACGTTTAAAATTGGAACATAGTGAGAGCTTTGGATTGTGCTAATACACAAACTTATTATAAATAAAGCCGTTTTTCAACAATTAAAGACCCTCGGCCGCATTTATCCAAAATCGCAATCCGATAGCGACGAGCAAAGTCCGGAACATATTGGATGAATAAAGATTAAAAATTAAGTATATCCTCAGTTTGCGTCTCGTTAAATAAAAGTGTGCAACTGTTAGCTAAGGAATTAGTGGCAGACCGCAGCCATAAATAATGCCCCGGCGCAGTTAATATGGTTACTGGTGCATATGGGACTGTGCTCATCTTTTTATAATTCAACACCAACTGTGAGCGGCATCTGAGGAATTCGAGGTGAAGATGCCTGCGCGCGTTGAGATGTTCAGATTATCACAAATCAAAACACGGCCATGTAATATTCTGTTCAAAAATATCTGGTTAAAAATAAAATAACTCACTCAAGATTCTTACACACATTTTTTTTTTAAAATGCCGTCAATCTTCCTGGCAACATTAAAAATATGCTTTGCAGAAAAACAGTTCTTTTTACCTATAAACCACAAAGAAGAAATCCGTTTATCTGAAGTAAAACGCAGTTGTTTTTCTGTCTAGATTTTATGGACCATCGCTACTATTTTTATGAAAAATTGAGATTTCAAATCACATAATTTTATTATTTGTCCCATGTTTAGCATTTTTTTAAGGATTTATTTATATATCAAACATAATAGTAGATAAAACGAAACAGAAAAAAATACATTACACTGTAAAGTGTTATACTTACATAAAAAATTATGTCTAAATTTTCATTATAAAGATGTACCATTATACAAAGTTGTGTTTGTGTGTATGTTGTGGGAGTTTTATTTATTGAGTGACTATGAAACAGTTTCAGTGAAAAAATTAAGAATTTAAATTAGAATTAACTAAAGCATAAATTGAAAAAATAATATCAATAATCTTCAATGAAAAGTATGAGATCGATTAAAAATAAGGATTTCTAATAAGGTCCCATTGGCTGAATTGGTTGAAGCGTTACTCGTGGATCTGAGTTCGAGTATCGGTTGTGACCATTGTCTTTTTTTCTGACTTTTTTCTGTTTCATATTTGTGTTGTTGATTATTTACAATTTATTTTCATTAATATATATTTTTTATTTTAGGTTTTCGGTGTATTTAAAAAAAATTATATATTTTGATTGAGATCATCATTAATGAATCTTATTTTTTCCAGTACACTGTCAAAGATTTTGTTTTCCTACATTTTTGTAATTTTACTGACCCACTGTTTTTTTTTACATATTGGAATCGGTAACGTGCATTTTTACCTCATCATCTTTATGCAATAATAAAAAAAATATATCGATTAGAGTGAGTACAAACGAAGAAGCCGAGTATTAAAGCTAGTAGCTTGATTCCGTAAAAGTAGGCGCATAAATTATCAAATTATTATTACTACCTGGTTAACAAGATTAAATCATATACATTTTGATCAAAAATAGTCGAAAAATATCCCGACGGACAGTGCTAACAGCATTTTCAGAGCTAATGTTTATTATTTTTGTGAGCACCAAGCATTTTCACTTGAAGAACAAGTGATAAATAATATCTCGGCAATAAATTATTTTTTAGATTACCAGAACAATTTTGAATTTTATGATTTTTCTCATAATACAATCTTGAACATCCTCCAAATGCATTCGTTGAAAAATATAGCTTAATATTAAATTTAACCTCTTATATTAAATTAAGATATAATTTCATCGGCCTGTCTTCATAACGAGTATGGAAATTTTAATTATTGTAATAATGTATGCGTATTTAAGTTTGTTCATTTTGGAATGATGCCAATTCTGTCTTTTTGATTCAAGACCGCATATATTTCAGGAATCATTGATATGTGAACATTTTTAATTTTTTTGTCGTGATTACAACTGATAAACCCGAAACAAAAAAATATGATGTGCATAATTCAGTATAAATCCTAATTATTAATGGTTTAGAGATTTTTTATGATTTGAAACATGATTCTACCCTTTTTATTTTCATTGTAATAAAATTCTTTCTAGATGATAATATGTTGTTTTTTTTTATGAATTAGGCATGTTATAATATTTTTAATGCTACAAAATTTCTCAGCGGGGAACGCCATAGATTGCCTGGATTTTGACTTTGGGATTCATGTGTGGCATAACAAATCTTAATATTTGTTATGCCAGAGAAATCGTATTTTATTAAAATCAAAAACTATTTAATAGCCTTCCAAAAACCCTAAAAGAAGCCTCGAGTCTTGGCACTTTTCCTAGGATTTGTGCTGAATATGTAAAGAAAAACCTATGTTTTTTTAAACATACTTAGATCTCAATTTATATCTATATATATATACAAATATATACTTGTATATTACCTTATGTGCTTCGTTCTATTATTATAAAATGTATTTAAAAAATTACTAGATGTGTAAAAAAAATGCATACATCTAAATAAAATACAAAACAAATCCACAAACAAACACAGGTAAATATTTTTAAATATAAATAATCATTTTTTTACTTTTTATTTTATAGTGGATACTACATAAGAGTCCCAACTGCTTCAAACCATCTGGACCTAGTGGGACTATGGTATTCTCAATTGAGGTATGTTTTGAGGCTGAAGGTAGTGGGAAGGGAAGGAGATAAGGAAGAGGAAGGTTAGGATGTACCTTTCTATTCAGATCTAGTCACCAAACACAGCTAAAGATTTTTCAAGCAATTAATTTTTCGATTCTAAATGGTGGTCTCTTACCAGGGCGATTCGATGACTATTCACCACTCTGGAACGTGTCGCAAACATAGTATGTATCACTTATTCACTTGATATCAATTAAATTTGAAATAACACATATTAATTAAAGAAATGAAATAATAACTTTGTATAAGACAAGTGTGCGGTTATATATTCGTATTTTTTGTTTAGTTTAATTTTGTACCCTGATGATGCTTATGCCAAACGAAACCGGTCGTTCATAAAAAAAATATATTCGTGGTCTTATACAAAGTTATTGTATCATTTTTATTAAATATCTCAAGCCACAAAGTGATTGCTTTTAACGAAAATACATATTGAATAAATAACATTTATTTGCGCACGCCGGGATTCGAACCCGCAACCTTTGGATTCGTAGTCGAAATCTTATCACTCGACCACGAAGCCGTCAAATTTGTTACCATCGATATCGGTAAAAAAATTGTAAAGTTACGAAAATATCAGAAATGCATATTGTATTGAGCAGATATTGTGCAGCTCCTATGTGCATTATTTTTAGCATAATTGCAGCTCGTCCTGTCTGTGTGCTGTTTAACCAACAGATTTTGAAAACCGTATCAGCAATATACCCCCATTATTTATGGCGCTCGGATGCGATTTACGACTGCCCCCCATATGAATCTTCACGCCTTAATTCGCCCAGCGGGGCGCCCAGGAACGGGAGGTATTCTAACATGGGCAATGCGCAATGGGCATGCGCGCTGGACCATTTTGTGGATGAGTAAAACAAACAGGGCCGAGAGAAGTAGTACTTTCCAAAATATGTTATTTTATCTTAAGGGGCAGCACCAAAAATAATTCTTCTGGTTTTCTAATAAAAGTAATACTTCAAATGATTCATATGTTAATTACATGCGAGTAGTTGGGAAAAAATCTTAGGTATTTTGTCAACACAATTCTTAAGCAGTAATCTTTTAAATTCTTTATGAAATGTTGACTGGGATTTAAGGTAAAACCTTCAAAAATACTTTTGCTGGTTTAAAACTGCACTTTTTGCTGACATTTTAGTTTGTTTTTAGTATAATTAAAAAGATTTTAGTTTCATCAATGAATTCATTAGAAACCTTAAACATTTTTCTAACTACCCATAAAACATTTACAAATAAGTCATCCAGGCTTGTATTAGAATGCTACAAAGTGACGTTTAACGCCATTTTTGGGTACTGAGGCTTAAATAAGTATATAATTGACAATCTGTATCCTGAAGCACAAAAAGAACTATCGAACGGTTAGATCCAGCGTCACGAAAGCTGTACAGCCTTATCTGTCTGGAATTTATAGGTAAACAGAATTATTTTCAGTTCCCAACAAGATTTCTATCATGAGCTGTGGAGCTTTTAAAATATCGATTTTACTTAAATTAGAATAAATTTTGAAGCCTTATGCTTTTTATTCTGATATTGATTCTTGAAATAATATCAATAATCAATACAAAGATGGCAGCCTATTTCGGAAGAAATTGTAAAATAATATTTAAGTTTTGATGAAGTATGAGATCGATTAAAATGCAGGTTTCTAATAAGGTCTCGGTAGCTTAATTGAGAGAGACGTTACTCCCGAATAGATGAGAAGTTCGAGTTCGAGTCCCAGTCGCGACCGTTATTCTTTTTAGTTTCTGGCTTTTTCTGTTTTATATTTACGTTGCAGATTATTGATATGATTTCAATAATTATTAACATCAATTTATCTGACAAAAAATACGGATTTCGTCCGTTTTACGTCATTATTATGTATTCTTCAGCGTGATTAAATTAAATTAAATTTCTTTTTTTGTACAAAAAAATAGTCATCTTAAACCAATTTTAAAATTATTTTTATTTTGGTTTAAGAATTTAATTAGGATCCAGATTGCATGCAATGGTTCGCATAAAAATGTTTGGTAAATTAAACTGCACTAAACTAGTTACAAGAACGCTATAATAGACTTCTTCCAAAAATACTAATATTACTTTATTCCATTCTAAAATATCTAGTTATTTTTTGTGTACTTATCATTTACTCCATGCTACTTCTGTGTCACTAATATTTTATATTTTATAATACACTATTATGTAAAAACTTATAACGACGTTTGTGATAATTATTCATGTGATGAAATTGAACAAACATTTTATTAAATTTCTTCATTGGAAAAGCGTAGGAAAGACTGTGATTTTATTTGCATTTTCAAAATGATTGATTGTATAATTGACTCACCTTCTTTATTGCAACTTATCCAGTTCAACATTCCTTGCCCTAGACTCAAAAAAATGAATTGTTCTTCCTTAATCATCACTTTACTAATTATGGGTATCATTATTCACTGTCCAGAATGTCGAAACTTGTTAACTCAAGCCATGGTCTCGAAATTTTTGGTACCAGTCTAAATACTTTTTTTCATTCTTTACGATAATAATTTTCGAAGAATACAATAAATGTATGATCTCTAACATCAATGACTCTACCAAAACTTTGCTCAGGCTTTGACTTAAATATTTTATCAAATGTATATTTTTGTCGTAAGATTTTTTGTATTAGTCTAAATGATTGTTTTCATTCCATATTGATTTGACTCTACCAAAACTTTGACTTAACCTTGGTTTTGGTTATTCTTTCTCAAATATATTTTGTCCTATTTTTGTCATTGCTTCATTTAATATTTTTTATGTGTTGTTCTTTGTCTGTTGCTTTTTTTCCATTTCGTGTTATGTATTTTTGTAATTGAACAAAAGTCCGTTAGTTTATAAATAGATAATAAAATAAAATTCTAAAAAACGCCTAAAAGACGCTGGCGTGAAACTTTGTGATAAAAGTCCTGCATTACTTCATAGCTATCCAAGACTTACTCGACTCTTCTCAACTATCACACTAGGCCATCCACCATAAGCATACCTCTGCATCTACTTATGCCCTTGTGAAATACATTTGAATAATAATTTCAATTAATGGCTGTAGTATTAACGGCGGCCCTAGCTATGGGAATTACTAGCCCGACGCTGTAAGGCGACGACAGCCGTTAGAGCAGTTTATGCCACAAAAGCCAAATGGAATGGAAAAGGTCACTCAAATTATTATGTTCATTCGCAACAGTCCCGGCATTCCGCAAGGTTTTGAATTAGGAATGGGAAATTATAATGTTTATTGTTTGTAGTTTATGGCTTCGAACAAATGTGTAATTTTGTGGCGTTCGGTTTGATTTTAGCATTTACCTACATTAAAAGTTGTTAGTTAATACTCAATACAAAGTACTCAAACAAAGGGAGCTAACAGCTAACTAACAAAAGTTTTTTACCTCTACAAAATAATTAACTGATAAATTATGAAGTATTTAAATTTCTCAAAAAAGATGGACAGAATGAACGGTATCACTACAAATATCGGTCTTGCTTCACAATTTAATTTTGTAGTTGCATGTGAAGTCATAAGCTAGAATGTAATCTGTAGTTGTGGGTAGTTTTTAAAAATGAATACTATACTGAAACGTTTCCGTAGATGGAAAATTTCTAAGAAGAATAGCAAAATATTAGATGATTATAGTCAATAATTGTCAAATGATAATGGTCGCTGACCGGTTAGTAACTGAGTGGATAAACGCGTCGGATTCCCACCAGACGGGCGTCGTGGGTTCAATTTCTAAGTCCTCCATCAAACCATTTTCTAAAAAAATTGGAACTGCAAAAGTGTTATAAATAAATCTTTCCGATTCTGAGTATTGTTTTACAAAGTGCTCAAACCCTTTATTTTAAAATTTATTTTGTGAAAATAAAACAAAATTCTTTTTTTTCTTCGATCACTGTGTTTTAAAACAAACACCAGGGAGTTAACAGCTCAGCCACGGAGGCCTTCATGATTTTTTAAGTACAATTCGTAATTTAAATTCAAAATAAAATATTTTAAGGATATACCAACCTCTTTTTTTATTCCTGTAGGTGTATATAGTGTCGACCCTTTAAAAGTTTGCATTGGTAGACTAGTATTCAATACTCCATGATAATAAATGTGAAGACGATCAGTTTAATGGTTTTCTGAGGGATGGGAGATCAAAAGCAGGCTTTATGATATCTCCTGGACCAGCGGGGTACTTATAATGACTCGAGCGCCAAACCGAAGCATAACCGTAATACCTATTCATAATGATTGCTTGCGGTATACCTACTCATAAGAATAGTATGAAATGGCAATGTTTACAAAGATCTGATATATAAGAGGATAATCGTCTTTTATAATATAAACTGACGACTTCTAGAGAAGAAGAGCTGCCACAGACAAGCAAAATCGAGTCATTTATTTATTATTTATTTTTAAATTAATGAACCATTGTCCAATTAAATAAAATACACAACACTAAATAAGAAAAAAAGAGCAATAGAAAAATAACACATAATATTTGAATGAAGCAATGACAGAAATATACATTTGATAAAACATTCAAGTCAAAGCCTGAGCAAGGTTTTGGAAGAGTCAATGATGTTAGAGATCATACATTTATTGTGTTCTTCGAAAATTATTATCATAAAGAATGACAAAAAGTATTTAGACTGGTACCAAAAATTTCAAGACCATGGCTTGAGTTAACAAGTCTCGATATTTTGGACAGTGGAAAATAATACTCATAATTAGTAAAGTGATGATTGAGGAAAAGCAATTCATTGTTTCCGAGTCTACGGTAAAGAATATTGAACGGTATGAGTTGCAAAAATAAAGGTTAGTCAAATATGTAATTAATGTTTTTTAAATGCAATTTAAATCAAAGTTTTTCCTTCGCTTTTCTAATGAAGACATTTTAAATGTTTGTTTAATTTCATCATATGAATCGCCTTCATAGAGACCATTTTTCCATCATCAGGGCAGATGATGGACGCTGTAAGGTAACACCATTCCAGTTATTGGGGATAACTGCTTGCATATCGCGGGTGTAAACTAGGCGCCTGAAGTTCAAGTATACACTTACGAAATTCAACACATCGTTTGTTTGAAAGTACTGTCAAAAATAATAAAATTTTATACTGGCATTTTAGTTCACAATGAGGCATGTATACTCAAACAATTATGAAGAATATATATCTTAAAAATACTTTATAAAATTGGTATCAAAATGAAATAACTGAAAGCCTTGCAGTACCTTTTCATAAGAAAATGCATTGCATTTTATTTATTTAATTTTTACGTTTTAACGCATTGCTTCAGAGTCAAACATATCCATTGAATGTATATTTGCTTAAGGATAGCTATGATTCTACTCACGTTATAAATTATATTGGAAACATTGGTTATTAAACTGTTTAAAACTTTTTGTTTATAACTATAAAAAAACTTATATTTTTAAATAGTTTTTATAAATTTAATTTATGTAACGCCATTCAGTGAATAAATCAGCCGAAACAATAGATTTGAAGTATTGCTTGGTTTTCGGGTATACATTAAAACAAAAACATAACTTTCACTAACAGTGTAAAGTATTTGTTGTGTTTAGTATTTGTAGCAAATGTATTCATCAAAGTTTTCTAATACATCCGTTGAATGTTAAAACAATATTACCAATATTTACAACACAAGAAAAGTTATCCAACTCTCTAAAAACAAAAAAACATGTGTGTTGGTTTACGTATTTCCTTTTACTAATAATTATTCTATTGTCTTCTTCATAATTTCGTTAAAATTTTCATAAAGAGCAAAATGAATTACTACGTACTTTATTTGGTCAATGGTGTTTCCATACATAGACTGTTGTGTGTAAGAATTTTACCAGAAAGAGTTATTGTCGACGCTCTATCGACTGTGGGCGAAGAATAATTACATTCGAATAATGCCACGTGCACCGTTATTTTATTAGTAACTAACGCTACATGAGACGCTAAAATACCCTTATTTATTTTATTATTTAACTAATTGTCGTCAAAACGTAAAAAAAAAGTTTCCGTGTGCGAAAGAAGGAGACGAATAAAGATATAAGTGATTAAATAAAAACAAATTTATAACTTCATTCCACTTTTTTATTTTTTGACTGGACCGGTTTCAGCCTATAACGGCCATCTTCAGACTAGTAAAGATTGTTCTTATTCTATGGCTTATTTCCTTTTTTGAGATGTCAGGGGTAGTAAACCATGATTTTACTTTAATTATATTTATCAGTATTGCTGCATGATTTTACTAGTTACAAGTTAATTTTAGTTTACTATATTATATATATATATATCTATCTGGTATGTATCTATCTGTCTGGTTTCTATCTATATGTATGTATCTATCTGTCTGTATATATCTAGTAGTAAACTAAAAGTAACTTGTAACTAGTAAAATTATGCAGTAATACTGATAAATATAATTAAAGTAAAATCATGGTTTACTACCCCCGACATACCAAAAAAGTATATAAGCCATAGAATAAGAACAACCTATACTAGTCTGAAGAGGGCCGTTATAGGCTGAAACCGGTCCAGTCAAAAAATAAAAAAAGTGGAATAAAGTTATAAATTTGTTTTTATTTAATCATTAAAATGGAATCTACCATGAATTAACAGTTACAAAATTAGAAATAATAAAGAAATAAGCTAAGACCTCGTTGATTGAGACTCCGTCACATTTGACATCGTTGAAAAATCGTAATCGGCACCCATTAATTTTTTGACGTTTCACCTCAAGTGCGTTAACTACCGAATTTTGGCCCGTGACATTTAATTTAAAAAAATGCAAAATATTCTTAATGGCAACATCAAGTGTGACGGAAGATCAAACACCTAGGTGTAACTCGTCTCATACCAATGTAGGTACGTATATATTCCATTTCGCAAGGAAAAAAAAAATTGAGTTTGTGTGTGTTTTATTTTTATTTTTATAATAATTTATTGCTGGAAAGGACACTTGTTGTGAAACAACATAAGCAATCATAAAAGGACATGCACCTTTTAGAAAAAAACCTCTGAAATAAGATTATTCGTATTAATTTGTATTTTATATTTATATAATGCATTTTAACAATATCAATGTATTTTTTATCATTTCGTAAACTATGCGCTTGTTAAACTTGTCATTTAGAAATTTTCTTAAAAAAAAGACTTGCCGTATTACTTTTTAGATTTTTAAGCGCCGACTTAGCGTTGGTTTAGTTACACCGGACGTAGGCCATTAAATAAGACAGATAAGCCGTGGTTATAAAGCAAGTTTACCGCTATTCGGACCTTATAACACGCGTAACATTTACACCTCGTTTATAAGTAAGGGGGTTAATGTTTTAATATTCTAAAGACATTTGAGCGAAATAAAATGAGTATAAGTACGTAAAAGGCATATTTTATGGTCACACCCTTCATTCTTTCGCATTTAGATAAACTTCACATTATTCAATCAATCGTCGGTACTCGTAATGCATTAACTAAATCTTTATTAATTAATTATTAACTATAAAGCGACCATTAATCGACATTAATAATTACTATTAAGTATGCCCTTATGCTTTTAATAAATTATTAAGCAGATAACTTTAACTGCTTGCGTAAATCTACTATTTACGCTTCCAATAGACACTCCTTTGAATATAAAGGAGTGCCCATTAGATTATATATAAAACCTTTGAGATACTTGATTTTTAATTAAATTATTTAGTTAATGCTAATAATATTTGGATGATTTTTATAGCGCCGTTTTTTGTGAAAAATCACCTCAAGGGCGCTGTACAGATCTTATTTTCTATTATTACATATTAATTCCTAGTTTAAATAAGAAAATATACAGGAACATACTTACCTGGTAGGTCCTATCAGATAGACACACTTATTAACTTAGAATTATGTTTTTTTTGCGATTTAGGGCATGGGAGCGAAATAAAAAAATGGACATTCTGAATTTGTCGCACAGTACAGGATTCGGTTAAAATTTGTGTATCTAAAGGTAAGCACCAATGAACATTTTTTTTTGTTAAATCCTTACTACAAAGTAGAAGTCTGTTAGCCCGAAGCAGTAAAAATTCTCCAACAACGAGCTATGGCTATTTTTTTCTAAATTATTAAGTATAACTACGAATAAATTCGACAACTTAAAAAAATTAGAGGTATAAAGTTTTATTATTTCTAATTTTAAAACTGTTAATTCGTGGTGGAACTTCATTTTAATGATTTTAATAACACCAATTTTTTCAACTTCATTCGACTATTTTTTTGTATTTAAGACCTGACCGGTTTCACCTTGTGACGGGCATTAGCACTAGTCTAAAGTTGCCCCTCATAAGGTGAAACCGGTCAGGTCTTAAATAAAAAATAGTGGAATAAAGTTAAAAAATTGATATTATTAATATCGTAAAAAGTTTTCTTAGTTCCTTAAATAAAGAAATCCTGTTTATTTATATCTTTGTAAATACCGTACAAGTGTCCCAACTGCTCCCAACGATCTAGAACCAGTAGAACTATGGTATCCCTAATTAAGGTATGTTGTGAGGCTGAAAGTAGTAGGAAGGGGAAGGATATAGTTGAATAGTACCTGATTATTCAGATCTGGTCACTAAACACGACTAAACCCATTTAAAGTAATAAGCGTTTAAATGATTAGTGATCTTTCAACAAGGGAATACCTAGAGTATTTAGTATTGGAACGTGCCGCAAATAAATCTTATAGTTGAATCTGATTTTAATTTACAATAAGCGTTTAAATGATTAGTGATTCGCTACCTAGAGTATTTAGTATTACCCAAATAAATCTTATTTTAAGTTATTGGTTGAATAGTACCTGATTATTCAGATCTGGTCACTAAACACGACTAAACCCATTTAAAGTAATAAGCGTTTAAATGATTAGTGATCTTTCAACAAGGGAATACCTAGAGTATTTTAGCATTCATCTTAGAAGTACGCCGCTAATTACAACCCAGGGGATTCATAGAAGAGGATTATAACCACTCGACCACAGAGGATGTTCATGTATACAGTATTGTGTCAGATTTTAATTGCTTCGATGTGTGTAAATTATTATAACTTTTTATAACCTGGGAGCCATTGAGGTGATATTTTACAAAAATAATAAAGTCTAGCGAACAGAATACCTATAAAAAAAGTTAATATGTCGTACCCTGCCTATTTTTCGATTTATGCGTTTCACATAGAAAAAAACATGAAAGAAATACAATTATATTGAACACAGTGCTTTCTTTAGTAAAGAGCATTTTTTTAACACAGTAAAAAGCAAATGTAAATTAATAAAAATATTTTACAATCGCGAAGACAAGAATATAAGTCATGGCACTCCCCTTACCGAAAATAAAATAATATTTTTTTAAATATATTTTACTGTCGTTGGCATTTCCGTTGGATAATTAGAATAAAATATTTCCCCACACGAAGCTCAAGTTTCCCCATAGTAAAGCGTGGCCTTTGACTTCTGGCAGTCTCATCTGGAACGAGCTTCAGATTTATTTGATATGGTCTGCGAATTTCAGTGCCATAGAATAAGGAAAATCAAATAAATAAATATTGTAATATTTATTTTGGATAAGTTTCTCAATTTTTACAATACATGTTATTATCACCATAAAAAATACACAAAGTAGGGTTTGTACATCCGTTGGGTTATTATTTAATTTACTTTATTTTGATTAAGCATAAAATAACGACGTCAACAAAAATTGTACTTGTAAAAAAACGTTTAGTTTAATTTCTCTTGGGCCCGGTGGTCTTTCATCTTCCTGTATTCCGTTAAATACATACGTAATTCTTGAAGAATGTTTTACAATGTGCATTTCTCAATTACATTAACTCATGGTTTCAGTGGTTCGGATTGTCCGTGTATAAGTTGTGGAATCATTTCTATAAAGTGCGATTGGTTTCTGTATGATTTGTTAACTATTGATTAGTTTGTGGTTCTATGAAATGACTCTCAAAGCATATGTATCTCCATAACGAGCTAACCGTTTTCAACATGTTAATAGTATATTTTGTAAAAGTTTGTGTTTTACTAACTACTTAGTATATTTTTAAGTCCCGATGAAGATTCTGCTGAATCGAAACTAGTTGACATATACCGAAATAACGGTTGATTAAAACAACGTGTGTTTTTATTTTACTAATCATGCCAATCCACAAACTGTTTGCGTATTGTGATAACTTAAGTTATTATTATTAAGTAAAAAATAATATTCATTATAATTAGATACTATGTAAGCTTTAATGTACAAGTACCTAATATAATATAACATTATTCCTTCCACAAGATATAATTTTTAACTTATGAATATCAACCTTACTTATAATCAACTTTTTTACTTAAATAATGTCAGTATTTTGAATATTCTTTGTCACTACTTTGGTTGTAGTAAATGTTTAGGTCAACTCTCAAAGAAGAATCATTTGTAGTTATTTAAGGTTATGGATTTTTAATACTCCAAAGTATGTACCTATATCCTTAACTAAACACAATGCAAATAGAAAAAATGGCCTTCGTAACATGGCGCCACAAATAATATAAAAGTAAACAGATGAATCATTACAAATATAACATGCTTTTGTCATCAAATAAAGTTTATTTGCCATCAATATTGCATTGAATTAAATAAAGTGTTAAACAAATAATAATGAAATCATTGAACGTCTCTGAATAAACAGTAGCAAAACAGGTCAGATCTCTCGGGATGGTACCTCCGTCTGTTGGTCCATCGCAGTGTAATAAATCGTAGGAAAGAATTCCGCGAAAAACTCCTGTTTTGCCGAGAGGCTGTGCACTCTGAGTCATCGTCTCAAGTTACTCCGAGTCAATTTCATTCATGAGTCATATCATTAAAATGAATTATATATATTTCGTTTGTGAAGAATATTTGCTTATGGTGATTTTGGTGTGACTACCGAGGTATAATATGTAATAAATAATATTTACATATCATATAGACAATCCTGTTTTTATGCTTGATTTGTTTGTTGGTCGAGACAGTAATATCTTTGAATTGCTGAAAAGGCAACGCTTTCATGTAAAAAGCTTTAATGGCATATTTATAAATATTTCTCTTGTACAGGAATCCAAGCTGCACGAAACCTTTGAAATTACGGCAACCACTCTCTGGATACATTTGTGAGGTAGGTAATGAGGAGGGGACGAAGAAAGTTGGGAAGTGCCTAGGTGTTTAAGCTTTAAGCCACTCCAAGCTTCGTTTCGATTCTAATTGGTAATCCCTCACCAGGGTTATATGATCTTCCACTCTAGAAAGAGATGCAAAAATATTTTTATCTACTCTTTATCAATAAATTCAAACTCTATTTGTAAATTAACCCACAAAACGTATAAATTAACAAACCGTATGGCGTCTCCCTTATTTTTTAATCGTAAAATGGGTATTTCAAATATCTCTAACTTATGATGAAGTGGACTTTGCGACCTGGAAAAAACTATCCTTATCTAGAATTTTGCAGGTGTTCAACTTTATACTTATGAGAAATCCGTATAATTTTAAAACGTAATTGTTTACTTAAAGTTTTTGTTTGAAACCATTTTATTAAGTCAATTTTTACGAATACTGTTATATGATCAGAGAGAATTCTTTAAAATCCCTAAATTCTTAGAAATTTAAAAATTAATACCTTACACATACCCAGATTATTCTGTTACATTTACGATCGTTTAGGTAATTTCCTGAAAAGAGCTAAGAGGAATTCAGGCTTATATCAATGGAAACCACCGCTGGAATGTAGCTTTATTTATTTTAAAGGAATTCCAGTCTTTTTAGAGGTACTTCTAAGGTGGTTCGATATTTATTGCGGCGCCCAATGTGGTACATACACATTGAAAGATAGAATGTGGTGAGATTGAATCTCGGGCACGCGTAAGTAGCGCATTTTGTGTAACATTAAAATTATTCACCATGCATTTTTTTTTAAATGCTACTTTTAAAAAAAAAACTTCCTTTATTTAAATTTACCAAAATGTGTTTTTTTTTTATATTGTTGTTTTCACTATAAATATAAAATTTTAAAGTCCTCATCAAATCAAATATATATTAACTATACATAATTAATTGTGAGTACGTACGAGTTTAAACTTTAAAAGAAATGGAATTGATGTGTGTGTTTCCTACAAATCCCTACCCATCTGACAAAGTGGCTACATCTGGCAGTTATATATTTATCAGACATTATTCTATATTTGAAATGGACAGATTAAAGTAACTAATATTTTTTCCTGGTAATTCAAATTACATCCCGTGGGTTTTCACGGGTAATAATAAAATATGGCAGCGATCGAACCTTTTCACAAAACCATGTGTTTGTTTTTGATATTCGTGCATTTCTGTTTAATTCATTATTCTTAATAGTATCTTTTTCCTCAAGCATCATGTTTTGTGTCATTTATTTCTTCTATGTTTTTATTGTTTCCAACATATAATGTATTGGTAATATCTATATCATATAATTAACTTTTTTTTTAAAGTACCACGTCACTACCGAACTTATTAAATATCATTGAGGTTATCTTAGATGAAAAACTTTTAAAAATGTATAATATATTCTTAGCTATCCGAAAAAATATCCGCATCTACTCGTAAGTCAAATTGAACAATGTTTTAGGTGAGCCCAAAACTGCATTGTATGGTACTCCACAGGGAACGATTTTTGGACCGATTCTGTTTGTTGACAGTATAATTCGAATTTAAATCTTACATATCGTCGCCAGACAAGCAAAAGGGCTGATACGCCATTCCAGGAAGCTTACACCAAAGAAAGTTAAAGCTTTTTTGGTTTTACAACAAAATTGATAAGTCTTCGGTACCTGGTTGGATTTAGAAAAAAAAGGTTAACTCAGATAATTGAATGCTCTCACTAAGTTACCTGAAGCGACAAAAAGCTAAGAAAAGTTTTAAGCTTCTGTAGCTTGAGTCAAGCTTTCTCCTAAATGGTTAATATATTTTTAATGGCTGAAGGGCCTCAAAAATTTTCAGAATCAAATGAGATTCAGAGCGTTTGATGCAGAAATAAAACTTTTGAAAACTGCATATTTTACGCATTTTGCGTTTCCAACGATGATATGGTTAAATAAATCACAGGATATGCTGAATACATTATACTTATTATAAAATGAAAGTCTTTAAGTAACTAGCTTGAAGAAATATACTTATTTGTAAGTTTATAAATGTATTCTTAATAATCAAAAATATTCTATGTTTCACAAATGTCTTACGCCGACAAATTCCACGAGCGGAAGCTTGTACAAGTAGGAGTTTAAATGTAATTGGACATTGGTTCCGCGATAAGCAATCAATTTTATCACTTTAACTTCCCCAGCGGACATTTACACCTTGGCCGCGGCCTACCGAGATGAAAATCATTTGTTAAATGCTTCAAAATTACAATAAAATGAGCCGACGTCGAAGAATCGAGATTTCAGAAAATAAAATAACAGATATCATCGCATTCCTGTGAAGCTAGGATATAATTTGATTCCTAATTTGTTATATAAATGAGTTTTGTTAACCGATTTTCCTGAATCGGTCTCTTTAGAATGTTAAAATAATGTGAACTTAATTGTGTGATATTAATGTGGAATTCCTCCGATTTTTGAAATACACCCTCTCTATCGAAAGAAGGCTTAAAATTGTAAAAATGTTCAAGATTTTTTTGGATATATTTGTTTTAGTTTTATTTACTTTATATTGGCTACTTGTACACTAAACTTTACAAAGTATCTAAAGTGAATGGAAGAAAAAGTCATGGACGCCCGCGGAAGACATGGCACAATCAAGTAAATCAAATACTTGAATCGGGTCATGTGAAGAGTCAGAATAACAGAAGAGTATGTATGAGACCGTGTATGAATGTGAACTAAGCAAGGCGTGTGTGCCAAGACAGAGTCGTATGGCGGTCCGTATTCTCTGCCTACCACTGCGGAGAAACGGCGTGATGGTTAGTTAGTTAAAGTATCTAATTATAATTCATATACTTATTGACTTAATAATAATAACTAAATAGTACTTGATATAACTAATGTATTTTAAATGGTTCTTACAGGCTATTTTAAATTTATTGACTGGCATAATATGGATGGTTTTCAGCAGAGCATTTTAACCTTTCATCCCTTTTTAAAGTAAGCTCTTTTGTGTATTGTTTGTATTCTTTTTTTGAAGTTTGATTCTTTGCATGATATGTTTGTGTAACAAGTTGTTTTTCCTGTTATGTAGAAACATCAATGTGTTTAATGTCAGCATCGATTTCACTGTTGGCTAATTCAGTTTCTCTCTCATTTTAGTTACTTTTTGAGTATCTATTTAGCCTAAGTATAATTACAAACTGTGGAGACGACTAAATAGTTGACAGTAAGCAATACAAATTATTGTTAAACTTTTTAAATTGAGTCCTGTTTACGAAATTGGAATAACACTCTGATAGCAAAATAATAAAAAAAACACTGTGGCTCACGGTTTACTCATGGTTCTGACAAAGCCTAAAATTGACAATAAATACTTTTCACATTCGCAACATTTAATAATTATAAAAAAAGCAATTAGTGTCTTTCAAAAAAATTCATTAAATCCACGAGAGTATTGAGATAGTATATAAGATTGCTAACTATGGTATTTTAATAAAAATGAAAACCACAGCTTTTTATGACCGACTGGTTTCGCTTAGCCTAAGCGTCATCAGTTGTCCAATATTAGGTACATTTCCCGTAAACTCATAATTTGTTTCATTATAATTAATCACCTTCTCAGTAAGTTGACGTTTTGTTTCTTTCATTTCAAATTATTTGTCTCTTTCTTTCTGTTCCTTTGTTATAATTAAAATGATATTGTATTGTTTTCTCACTGTTTGCTTATTTTATTTTATGTTGTGTTCTCCCTCTGTATGTATATATAACCGCACAATTTGTATTTTTTGTTTAGTTTAATTTTTTACCCTGATTATGCTTTGGCTAATCAAAATCGGTCGGTCAAACCACACAGTGATTGCTTTCTACGAACATATATTTTATTTTAGTAAAGCCGTCTTGAAGATCGCAATAGTGTTATCTAAAACTAGATGATCATAGACTAAAATATTGTATTTTTTAAATGTTACGAATTTTGAGAATACACTAACTATTGTGTAGAAACTATACACTGTATTACTCAACTATTACAAAGAGTCTCAAAGTACAAACAATAATCCTGTTAAAATTTACTTCTCTTCTGTTAAAATATTTCTTATTCCCTTCACAAAAGCCTCATTTGTCACTCCCTATCGCCAGTATTTTGCCGTTGCCTTTAGAACGCTGTAGTTTTGATACCATTATAACCATAATGTCTCCATTATTTAATGGAAAATGCTTTTCCCAAACGAAGGCATTGTTGTTTATTATTTATTGTGTTCGGTCGGTAAACAGATCCCTGCAAAACAAAGTGGCGATATATTTGAATAAGGAACACCTAGATAAGAACGGGGAAGATAACATCTGGACAAAGAAGAGGGCAGATCAATCTTCGTTAACTTTATATATTATTTACAGCAGTATTTTTCTTTTCTTTACCATATATTTGAAACAAATCCAAATATTTGTAAGCAAAGTGCGAATGTATTGTAAGTTTAGACTTATGTTTACAAATCTAGAACCAATAAATGCCAAAATAAAACAAGAATTTTCGTTTGATCATTGTATAAAAAAAAAATTTTAGAGCCATTTCAACATTTGATTTGGAATGGAAGTCTTTCGCCGGGGTTATATTGAAAGTATTTATCACTCTGGAACGTGCCGTAGATATACATTATAATATTTTATAAAAATGAACTGACAAAAACTAAAAAAAAATTCCTCTCCCGGAATTCGAACCTGCGACCTCTGGATTATTATGTATCATACTACTTATTTTTTCCGTTTTAAATATCAATACATGCTTTTTACAACATGATCCTATACCCATAATAAATGTATATATAGGCGCTGTAATTACGTACCCTTTTATTTGTTACTTTGAAATCTAATGATGGAGAATATTCTGTGTCAAATATGGACATTATCAATATTTACCGGCTAGTAAAAATATGTATTGCACCTTTAAAAAAAAATTTAATGTGTATATTATTTTTTTTTCAAAATATGAAAAAATGTATATTTTTTTGAAACTTTTTCTTTAAAAAAATATATAAATATTTCCGGGTTACAAATAATTAGACAATATTTGAAAAACTCCGACTACCATCATAATAAGCGTAAAATATTGCTTATCGTACAGAGACAATGTCATGGTTGTTTTTTATTAATTGATTGAATTTCTAACATTTTCTCGTCTTCAAATCGTCTTCGTACTTAAACAAAATAGTAGTGAAATGCTAAAACCATAAAAACAACAAAAAAATTTGAACTTTTTCTGTTTCCTTTTCAATTTTTTTATAAATATATTTTACCTGATTTTTTTTAAGCCTCCGCCTGAATTTTTTAAACATTGAACGTCCCCCACACTATTCTATCCCTATTGCAACGGACCTACATTTTTCACTGGTACTTTTGCTTTAACATTGTTAGCCGTCGAGCCTTCAAGGCTTAGGTCCAAGACTTTGTCCTTTTAGAGGTCGCTGCGCAGTCCGAGTGCGCACCGCGCGGTGCCGTGCCCAGCCAGCGCACTATTTCTCATTGCATTGTATTGCATAAAAGTGCATCTAAGGAAGGAATTAAAAACATGGAGTGTATTCAACGCGCCTTTTTATGATTTGTTTTGTTGTTTTCACATTACATAATACGATAAACGTGGGCTTCAATTTTTTGTAGCTCTTTCTGCATGGTGTGAATGTTGTGAGAAAATATATTTTTTTTAAATTTACATTACTTAAATTGATTACGTTATTAAACTATTATTATTATGTCTATATTCCGTAAACAACAATACTTTTGAATGGTGATTCTCTAGAGTAACTAGGAGAGTTTTCGTATTTTGGAAGTACTTTTGCAGAAGACGGGTTGTCTAATGTATACAATCCGATGTAACGAGGGCAGAATGCAGAAGTAACGAAAAAGAAAAAATACCTTAATAGACCCTAACAGTTCACAATGGAAATCTAATAACGACCCTTAGTGTATTGAAACTAGCAATGGGAAAAGTATACTGATTGCAGTTAAAATGAGATCCCTTAAGCGTGTGTGAGAAGTCAAATCACGAACAACCGTATTACGACTGATTGCATCCAAAAAGTATGCATGGCTAATGTAAGGGCATTGAACAAGAAAAAGAAAAAGACCTGTAGAGCAATTGTATCGTGAAAAAGAAGGTCAGATAAAATACTTGAGTCTGGCCATATTCATGTCTATGGTTAGTATAACAGAAAACAATGTATTAGACGACACATGTATTTTAATGTTGCAAAGACGGGTGTTTTTGGCAAACCACCACCCCTTTTCGTCATATACGGTAGATTAAATCTTTTTGTAACCCGTTTTACTCTCATGCAGTAATACATCTGAGAAAGTCACTGTTTCTTTTCTCAACACAATCGAGAGCGTTGGACTGTTTGGTAGAGCCATGTTTTGTTCACTTTGTTATGTTTGTCCTTACAGTGAGCGAGTTAATTCTGTGTAAAGCGCTCATGGATTGAATATTCTATTTCTGATACGAAGATGTATTCGCACAAAATTGTCTGAAAGGAAAATTAGTAGAGTACCTGCTTTTTGCGTTTTTTCCAAGAATTATTCAAATGAAAATTAGAAGTTATATGAAATTTGATAAAAATTAAATTATTTGCATACAGTCAACAACGCAAGCTGATATTTCTGGTTTTGTTTTTCCATTAAAAATATCGATACTTTTACCCAAACTGCCCGAGAAACAAAATGGTTTGACGTTACAGGTTTTTCTTCCATTTTGCGTATTTAAATTACTTAAGACCTGGACCCCAGACGGCTCTAAGGTAGCCCTGACAGTTGCTATGATACTGTTCTAATCCTAGAATATCACCATCAAGTTCTCGGATTTGCAGCCCTTGTAAGAACCAGCGTGGCAGGAATGAGGGGATGGATCAAAAACTCTAGAAATTACCTCATCATGGAATTTCGTCAGATCTCAAATTCAAGAATAGACGCTCATAGGGGTAAGATACTGACCCCATCAACCTTAACGCTGCCTGGATGGACTCCCTCTTGATGACCTTCTGGAGACCTAATATCCTCTATTTACAATTTTGCATTATTTTTTTTCTTTTGAATTTATGTTTTTTCTTTATTATTGTGCATTAAATGTAATACAACTTTTATTTTATATGTTATGATCAATTATGGAATGTATTGCATCGCACTTATCCTGCATACCTTCTGGAATAAAACTTTAATTATTATCTCGTTATAAATAGCCACACAATATTTTTTTTACCCATGAGTAGTGATTGTTTCGGCTGTAGGTAAAATAATAAGTACAATGTATAATTTAACATGTTTTGATAGGTACGTTACTAGTAAAACGTAAGACAATGTTTGAATTGGAGCTTTGTATCTTCTATCTCCTATTGAAACAGTGAATTAAAATCGTACCGCGATACCTTGCTAAACTTATAGTGCGACTACGCCTGAGGATAATTAACGTAATCTTCGCGATAAAACAAGATTCAAAATCTAATTACCGCTTATTGTTAGTAGATTTACATTATTCGTCTGATACCATCTTCCATTCCCGTGAATGTTTTCCTTTTTTCGAATAATTTGTTACCAAGTTTTAATAAAATTGTGGTTTTTTGTTTTATTTTTTAAGAAAGATAAACGTTCCTGAGTTGCAAATAGCCTACCGAATTTGAAAAAGTCAGCGGAAAATATTGCTTGTACAATGATGGAGGACTTAGCTGGCAGAGAAATTTAACCCACGAGTCCCAGATGGGATTTCGACGCGTCTGTCCACTCAGTTACTAACCGATGAAAATTTCATTTTAATTTCTAATATCATAAGCGGAAAATGTGGCTTGTTCAATGATGCAGGACTTAGCTAGTAGAGGAATTAAACCCACGATTCCTGGGTGGGAACCCGACGCATTTGTTACTAACCGTTCACATTTTAGATAACTATTGAATTCAATTACGTTTAAAGTACGTTGTTCACAGTGATAACAATCCAATCAAAAAATATAATAAAAAATACACAGTATAAAAGAGATACAAAATATATGAATACATTCAAAATAAGAAAAGTGTGAATGAAACTAGTTTAATTCAAATTTTATTCTACTGTTTTCTCATTGTTTTGTTATTTTATTTCATAATTTGTTCTCCTTCTGTTTGCTTATACAACCACACACTTTGTATTTTTTATGTTTAATTTTGTACCCTGATGATGCTTAGGCTAAGCGGAACCTGTCGGCCATAATAAATATTATAATATTCGTGTTCTTATGCAAAGTTGTTTTTTTATTTATTTAAATATGTCAAACCACAAAGTAATTGCTTTCTATGAAAATATAAAAATAAATTAAACTAGTTATTTTACTTCTTTTTACATTTATTGCCAAATGATTCTGTAAAGCTTAACTTGTAAATGCAATAAGCTTAACGACGGCCAACCTCTTTTGTTTATTTTTAGGTTTGTTACTAAATACTGAGATTTGTACCAAGTAGCTATAATTAATGATTGAAACTAACGCAAGCTCAGAGGTCACTGAGAGCTTTCCTCCCACTACTTTACTATGAAGGTCACATACTGACAAAAGAAGACTATAATAACTGAGTGGAATGTTTTACAAATTCGAGTAAGTACCCATCCACGTAATAATAATAATAATAACAGTGAACTTATGTAGCGCAGTTTTGTGATATTTCACCTCAAGTGCGCTTCATACTAAATTAATTATGCTAGTAAGATTAACTAACAAAGAGAAAATAATACGTAATATGTATACAAATTAAAACTATCTAAAATCATGATCGTTATCATAAATCATGAGAGAAAAAGGTTCAGATATGGATAAAACAGTGTATGTGTACATCAACAGATTAAAATAAACAATTTACCAGAAGCTAACGGCATAAAAATTCAGATGAAACAAATGAATTCATATTACATATTTGTCAAATGAAAGAAAAGGAAATATGATTGAGGACAGTTAATATATTGGTACTTAAAACATTAATATTCAAGTATTATAAGTAAACGATTCTAAAAATGCAAACAGTGTTAATATAACAAGTAACAAAAGAAAAATAAATATTTTAAGACAATGAGTATATGGTTTTCAGTAGATAGTGAGGACATTGAGTTATAATGATAGAAGTAAGGAAAAAACCGAAACAAAACAAATTAGGGACGTTTTTAAAGAAAATAAATTTTGATAAATTACGTGTTGTTAAGGGTACATTTGAATGCTGTCTCGCTGCCGATATTTCACAGCAAGATTTGCCTTTACTCGTTGCTTCCTAGATACAAGTACACGACTACAACTGCTCGCTGCTACCAGATTTTATATTTTCACCCGAGCTTACCGCGTTCTGCCGCAGATGCCAAGATAATGCCCCGCACAAGAGCGGGCCGGTAGCGAAAAACGCAGCAAGCGAGATCGGTATCCGTATTGTTAATCCGGTAATTTGAATTTATTGCGGAGATAGCGAATGCATTTATAATGAATAGTTCGCACAAAGGGCGGACACCGCTTATCGGCCGACCGCCGGTGCCAATTTGTCCCAAGTCGAAAGTAATGCGATTTTTCAGCTTTCTGCGTCGGAAAACGTTACATTCGCACTGGCGACATTTTTACTTTTCCAAATTCTTAAACCCCAGCACTAAACGTTGCTTATATATGAAGGAGTATGCATATTACCCGTTTTTGTTTTTCTTCGTTATTTTTATGTGGAATGCTAGATTTTCACACCCTGCAAGCCCGCCGGAAGATGTTTTTGGGTAAACATTTTTATAAGTTGATTTCCGAAGGTATTTATAACCCATATATACTAAAGGAGATCAACTTATTTTCCCCTAATAATTATATTCGTGTGAGGCATCATCTGACGTTTTACACACCGAAAGTCAGAACTTCCTCATACAAAAACACGTCAATATATAAAGCGATGGAACTATTCAATGAAGCTGCATCTACCTTAGATATATTTAGATGCACATATATAGAGTTCTGTCATTATCTTTCGATATACGTACATAAGTGACCGTTACGTACATAACGATCTACATAATCTTAAATAAAATATTTATTTTTTTACACAGCTTTTTACACTTGCCAATTCAACGATTATCTTTTAATATGTGTATAAGAATGAACCTCTCTTATATCATATACCTTGTGTTTTTTGTTTTTCATTGCTAACCTTATTTGCGTTATTATATCATATATAGTGCGTCACACTACTTCAGTTTGTACTTATATAACTCCTTTGGATATGTAATACCTTGTCTATATGTGAGATGTACGTAAATGTTTAATTTCTTTTTTTACACTACGCATGTATCTAGAATATTTGTATATCATTCATCTCTTAATGTATTGTAACAACTGTTTTTATGAGATCTTGTTAAATAAATAAACGTCACTGTGCGGCATGCTAATACAATAAATACTACAAATGATTCATCTGTACATTTTCTATGGGTAGTAAATTCTATGAAAAACATATTAAAATGTCAGTAAAATAGGCAGTGGTTTTTAACCAGCGAAGATATTTTACCTAAAATTCAAGTACGCAATTCATAAGGAATTCGAAAAGTTGCCGCTTAAGAATTGTATTCACTGGAAACCTCAAGCATTTTTATAACTATCCGTATATAATTAACAGAAAAATCATTTGTAGTATTGTTTTTATTAGAAAATCAAAAAAGCGTTGTTTTTAGTGCCGCAAAAACCACGGGTGTAGTTAAAGCTTGGTAAAATATAATGGGTTTAATTTTTTATAGTACTGGTAATTACTAGTGGTTACTTTAAATTAAATAGGGTAGTAAATACATAGGTATATTAGAGGATTGTGCGTTATCCATAATATTAATTTTATATTAGATGTGTAGTATTGAAATATCTCCTCAAGAAAGCTACACACCTACTTATTTGAACAACCATAAAGGTGAATTTATATTATTACAAACTTTTCATTAGTATGAGTATGATCACTGGAGAAAGGAGATAAGTTAAATGAAACTCTGGGCTTGAATCTTTCAAACAAAAAATATAGCAAAAGAGTTCTTATTGATCCCAACTGTCTAGAGCCAATGAGAATAGGGCATCCCCAATTGGGGTATTTTATGAGGCGAAAGGTAGTAGGGAGGCAAAGGAGATGGGAAGAAGGAAGGATAGGATATACCTGGTATTCAAATCTGGTCACCAAACACGGTTAAAGCCATTTCAAGAAACGTTTCGATTCTGAATGGTGGTCTTTTACCAGGGCGATACTTAGAGTATTTACCACTCTGGAGAATTAAGAAAATTGTTAAAGTACGTTAAAAAACTAGTAGTGTGACCTCAGAGTGATAATATACAAGGGAGAGCGCTGCTGTAGTCAGTTTTGATGAGCTTTGCCGGACTCGGCTAGACCCGGTCGTGGCTAGGACTAGGGTTAGGGTATTTATACATCCATTCATAGCACATGTCAACATAATGTTTTTGTTTATTCGTATGATCACTTCACAGTATTGTTATAAACAAAAATATAGCATTTGAGAGTTATGTCAATTTACGTCGAATATCAAAACGTGTGGGCGGAGTCAACGGAGACGCGGAACACGAAGAACACCCTTACAATACTTTAAAGCGGTGTGATAATTTGAGAAATGTTGTTGTCTCTTTCTTTGTCATGGTGTACAACGTAAATATCCGGAGAAAGTGATCTATCCCAAGTTTGTATAGGTTGGGTAAAATTAATTAGCTCTCTCTCCATATATTGTTACTCCAAGAGTGTGGCAAACAGCTAAAAATAACACGTTGCACACCAATACAAAGATTTCACCTATGAAATTTTATTTTTTTAAGCCGAGCTTAAGTGTCGGTTACAGAATAATCTTTTTGTTTTCTATGTCTTCTTATGTTTTATATTTCGTTGGTTTTAATTATGTTTTAAATTTATTGTTATCAATTATTATTATTTAACTGCTGCCTAAAAAACATTTTATTAGGTAGTGCAAATTGAAATTTAGCCAGGCTTTCTTAATACTACTTTATAAATCTAAATATTAATTTTCGAATAGGTATGTTAATAAGGCTTCTATCAATATTCGTATCGATGATTCCATAGCTCCAACAACTTACAAGTACAACCATCACTCGTCCCATCTCCATTCTTCTCCCCAAGTGATGAGATTCTAGTTCTGATTGACAGGTGATTTAAGCCGGGTTCAACTCCGGGCTCGACACACTCAGCACACCTCAACATCTCAATAAGTAGACCACCCGTGGAACATCCTAGACAGCGTCAGTCACTGAGATTATATACCTGTAGAATTATCCAATCATAATTCAGATAATATATAATATCTTAGCTCTCGAAGCAATTTTTTTGTTTTGTTATTTCACCAATGTCTTTCGAGCGGGGAACTCTGGCATCTTGAAATTTGTATGTTTTTTTTTATTTTTTTAAAGAAAGACACACTTTACACGTACAAGACGTACCTACATACAAGACAAGAAAGTTTTATCAGGAAAGTGAGCTTAAAATAAGTTTTTTTTTAAGAATGACTAACGTTCCCAGTTTACAAATAACCTGACAAAATTTGAAAAACTCAAACCACAATCATAATAAGCGAAAAATATTGCTTGTGCAATGATAGAAGACTTGAACTTGACAGCAGATGATTGAACCCACGACACCCGGGTGGGAATTCGACGCGTTTATCCACTCAGCTACTAACCGGTTAACATTTCGTCGTATTATTGGGCTTTTTTCACATCCTTATGTTTTTCGTTAGATTTATTTTTAAATGTGTTTAATATGAAATAAACTGTTTAAAACTAATAAAAGAAAAAAACATTTTTTTCAAAAAACGCTGCTTAAAATAAACACTTTACTTATTACACCTAAAAATTTCTACGGAATGTTACCAAGTGTACGCAAGATTATATTGGCCGAATGAAATAAAAAAATAAATTTAAAAATCTTACCATTCTTTAATCACCTTCTCAGTTAACGCGTTGCCCCTTTAACTTCATATTATCTGTCTTTTTCCTGTTATAATTTAAATGTCATTCAATTATTTTCTCACTGTTCTCTTATTTTATTATATTTTGTGTTCTCCCACTGTATGTATAAATAACCGCACACTTTTTAATTTTTGTTTAGTTTAATTCCGTATCCTGATGATGCTTAGGCTAAGCGAGACCGGTCGGTCATAAAAATTAAAATATAAAATCTATTATCTTAAACTAAGTTATTATTTCATTTTCATTGAATTAAATTTTTTTTTTTTCTGGATATGCAAAAAGTATACGACACAATCTGCCCAGTATCACACTGACTTATGGATCAGAATAAGGTCACAGACAGGTTTACCAGATGACACATCGTCCGCATCTATTCCATCGTTGGTCAATCATCGACAAAACAGCCGCATCATTTCCACGGATAATTTAGTCAAATTGGCCCTAAACCAATCGTTTAATTTAAATAATTCGTGATTATCGGGCACGAAGCGCGCCTTCCTCGTTGAGTAACTATGGCGGCTCTGGCCGGCCACGTGCTCAATTCTCATTTCCACCACTCTTCCATCTGTCGGTATAACAGCTCTTCCTAATTGGAAAATTTCGCTATTCATACTCGTGACAAAAACAATATCAGCATGCATCAATCACCATCACAAAACTCTGACCAGCAATTATCATATCGTTGCCGGAAAAGCAAAATGGCTGAAGCGCCATTTTGTGAAATTTCCACCAGAGCACTTCAAAGTTTTTTTTATTTAACAATAAAATTTATAAGTCCTCAAAACCGGTTAGATTGAACTCAGGTACCTCAACTTTCTCACTGAGTTACCTGAAGCGACAAAAAGCTAAAAAAGTCCCAAACTTGTGTCGCTTGAGTCAAGCCTTCTACCAAATGGAAAATATATTTTAGATGGTTGAAGGGCCATTAAAGTCTTCAGAATCAAACGAGAGTCAAAGCATTCGATGCAGAAAATAAAACTGATCAAAACTGCGTGTTTAACTAATTTTTGACCAAGTGTCGCTTAAGGCTTTTTGCCTTTCTAGCGACTATACGAGGCCTCTTCAAAGAAAAAGGTGAATTTTGAATTTTCGCGGGCTGTGTACATTCGATTACCGATTTTTTTTTGTTATGTTGGTACACATATGTTTATCATTTGTTAGCATTATCAGCCATTTTTGATTAATGGTTTGTTTTTGACAACTGAAAAGGTTAGTCACGTTTTTGTGTGTTCTTCGATTTTTAACTTTTGAAAAAAATGGATCAAAGAATAAAATCCATGATTTGTTTTTCCACAAATCCAGGACGCTCATCGTCATTAACATCTTCTCGGCTTTCTGTAAAGCGCTTGTACCACTTATAAACACGTTTTTGAGACAAAGTAGTCTCGCCGAATGCCACAGTCAACTTTTTTAGTGCGTTGGAGCACTTTACTCCATTTTTAACGCAAAATTTAATACATATTCTTTGATCCATTTTTTTTCAAAACAAACCTTTACACAAATTTTGAATGTACATTTTTTTCAAAGGTACAAAATCGAAGAACACACAAAAACGTGACTAACCTTTCCAGTTGTCAAAAACAAACCACTAATCCAAAATGGCTGATAATGCTAACATATGATAAACATATGTGTACCAACATAACAAAAACAAAAAAAAACGATAATCGAATGTACACAACCCGCGAAAATTAAAAATTTACCTTTTCTTTTGAACAGGCCATGTATGTATTTATAACTGGGCAAAATGAATGAGATTTTTTTAGAACTTCGACGGGAATTCAGCCCCCAAACTCTCATATCATTTTCAAATGAGTGAACGGACATTTTTTCGGAGATTAAAATTACCAATTTTGACTGATTCACCGTCATCATATGGGTTAGGTTTGTCGGAATAAGTATGATAGAAATGTCTTAAATTTACTTAATAATAGTTGCAAGTGGGAAGGTGTCTGGTACCATTTGCAGAGGTTGCATTACATCACCGGATCGCTCATTTAAGGACCCAACACCTCTGTTCCCTAGTCATACTTCCCCAGCTCCCAAGGCATCCTATCCTACTCCAGGTTTTTTCCACGCAGTCAGATTGCCTCGTCCTAAGTCCCCATCTAGGACATTTGTGTTGGGGTACTGACTTCATATTCTTCATCACTATTCCGCTGTCTTACATTCTTCAACAGCGCCATTATTTGACCGCCTCCGTGGTCGCGTGGTTAAGACACTCGACTACGAATGCAGAGGTAGCAGGTTCAAATCCAGCGGGCGCAAAACACTTTTTTTTTTAAATTTGCAAGAAGCAATCACTTTATGGTCTGACATTGTATTGAAATAAAAGAATACTTTTTTATTATTATTATTATTTTTTTTTTCGTAGAAAGGAACCACGAATTTACTAAGTTAATATTTTTTTTATCACTCATCCTCTATTGTAGTATATAATGTCTCACTCTATTATTTTTTTACTTATATATACCTGGTAATATTCTTTATTTTTTATATGTGCCCTGACGAAGATCGATCTAAGCGAAACCGGTTGGCATTAAAACTTTATAAACTGGTGGTTTAAAAAAGGTTTTCCATTATTTTAATAAATTTTATCCAATTAATGTGTTATTTTGCATTTAATTCATAAACACTTAAATACAGTATATTTGCGGTACGTTCCGGAGTGTGTTAGATACTCGTAGTATCACCCCGGTAAAATACCACCATTCAGAATAGGAACGTTGCTTGAAATGGCTTTAGTCGTGTTTGGTGACCTGATTTGAATATCCAGGTACTTCTCAACATTTCTCTTCCCCATTTCATTCTCTCTCAATTACGTTCAGCTTCACAACATACGATAGTTCCACTGACTCCAGACGGTTGGAAGCAGTTGAGACTCTTGTGCGGAAAAAAGGCAAATAATGAAATCGAAGGTAAGTCTAAATTTGGACAATAGAAGGCCGCTAAAACTACAATGATTCCATTTTCTATGGTAATAATTTCCATTGACTCCCCGTAGTCTAGAAGTGTTATCGTCTTAACAATAAATCAAACCAATAAAATAACACGCACCACCCAAACACTAACCGACAGATCATCTCAAAGATCACAGAAACCGACACCATGTCTTCTTTGACTGTTATTGAGAAAAATGCGACGGTCAGTACCTCATGTGTTTGTTCAAATTAGATAAGTATGCAGATCCAAGGAGATGTTGTCTCGTAATAGATTCAAAATTACGTTTTACGAACCATGACGTAAGATGTTATAAAATGTGGCAACGGAACTAACAATTTCGGTCGATGTATTTGGTTAATTTTAACGACAAAGTTCACCAACATTCGTCATTAAAGTCACCAGTTTTTATATGTCAACTCAACTCCACCCACTAATTTGATATTTGAACTAGAGAATCTAATAGAACATGATACCTTCGTAAGATTATGTAGAAATCAAAGTCTCCGATAGGCTGGCCATTTAGAAAGAAAGTCAGATATCATGATATTATTGAAATGATGCCCTATTAAAATAAATAATAACCATAAAAATGAACTAATAAAGCGCAGTTTTGTGATATTTCACCCAAAATGGGTTTCATACTATCAAATAATATATCACCTAACCTAATATAACAAGGAGAAAATAGTTATACAATTTAAAACTATTTAAAATCATAAATTATAAGAGAGATAGGATAAAATATGGGTCTAACAGTGCATGTGTACATCGACAAATAGAAAAAAACAATTTAATAGAATCTAAGAGTGTAAAAATTCAGATGAAAAGAATGAATTCGTATTAACAAATTTGCCAAAGTAAACAACAGGATTTTTTTCTTAAGGACAATTAACATGTTGGTAGTTAAAAAAATCAACATTTAGGTATTATACAGTGTGAATATAACAAGTAACAAAAGAAAAAAATAAGATTTTATGACAATGGGTGTAGGATTTTAGTAGATAGTCGGGACATTGAATTGTAAGGAAACGTGTAAGTTGAAAACCCAGAGGCATATCTAAGAAGAGGACTACATTGGAAAAAAATGGAATCGGAATAAAGCCCTGAGAATAGAAGATAAATTGAAGCTGAAGCTAGTGGAGAGCATTTATGGTGTAGAAAAATCCTACCCAGAAAGGTAGGCAAGGAAAATGATTTATTTAATCCACCAAAAACCATACTTACAAGGTTATCAGAAGCAGAAAACCCTACATTTAAAAAAAAAAACATAAACTGAAGTTCACCATCTCCGAAAATGATCTTCAATAAAAATAGAAAAGAAAAGGAAAATCTAGCTTAGATAGAAATAAATCCAGTAAGGTCAGGTTGGAGCCTTATTAAAAAATGTATGATTTTGATGAAAAAACTTTTTGAAATGACGATTTATGCCAAAAGCATTATTATATAAGGACGTTAAATAAAAATAAATAAAAAAAAACTCCTCACCCCTGTGAAGAGAGAATTATTATAGTGAATAATTTGTATTCGCTTCTTTATTTATGATCTTCTCACGCTCCTTTTCTGATCTCTCATAAAGCACTGACAATTGGAATCCTTCAATGAGACCGCTGGCTTTTCCTCCGCAGCCTCCAGTTCACACCGGAGAGGATAATCTTGAGATGATTGAAAGCTGAGAATCAATATGTCGCACGAGCGTGCGGTACCATCTGCTCCGCCAAGTGGATTTATTATTTATTGCGGCCTAATGGGCAGTAATCTCGCGGTAATCAATTGCGGACCGGGAGATTAACGTCAATCTCCGGGATCGAACGTTACCGAGACATGTGCTTTACGTGTTAGTGCGATTTCTCCCTACAAACGTGCAAAATAGCTTTTGAACGACCTTTTCACGATTATGCGCTCCTTGGCAAAAATGAAGAACGTTTGTTGAGATTACACTTTGGAACACTGGTGATGGGCGTGAGTGTTTTGTTTGTTCCGCGGGTATTTCACCGGAAGTTACTCCAAAGAAGTAGCGTCACTGATCCTTTCGACGCCGATGGACAGTCGAGGGACCAGCCGAAAATCTACTATTCCAACTTCTATTAATAATAATAAGACACAGCAACCATAGACTAAATCTGTGTGCGAAAGAAAGAAGGGAGTGAGTAAAAAAAAAACAAGTTTTCAGTTAAGTACGCAGAATTGTTCCTTTGATACATATATACCATGGAAAAATGAGGTGAGTCAGAAAACAAAATAATGTGCGATTATTTTTTGAAAAAGGACAAATGAAATATGACATTATTACATGAAAAAAACCAAATTCCTAAATTTTGTTTTTGCTCTCCTGAAAACCTCTGTTTTTTACTCATTCCGTTTTTCCTTTCGCACACGGAAAATAAAGTAAAACAATAATCTGCTAAAATCACTGTCTGAATACAGGCTTGCCTAATGGGGCAGATCATTAAAAACCTAAGCAAATACATATTTTTTTAAATAGAACATATATACTTTGTTTTTAACCACTTTTTTATTTAATATTTTGTCTACCGGTTTCGGAAGTACCCTTCCATCATCAGGACAATATTAAATTAATCTGAAATACAAAATACTGAGATAAATATACATATTTAGGAGTTGGAAGGAGAAGGAGTAATTGATGAAATTATGGGAATAACAGAGCGGTTTATTGGAAAAAAATTTTACGAATATACATATTTTTTTAATTTAATATTTATTCTTTTTTAAATTAAGTTAATATAAATGAAGTGAATACACATAATAGTCCATACGTGTATTTAATTACTCTGTATGTTATTTTTAATATATTTGCTGTAATATATCGATCACTTGTTCAAATATATTAATCATTGCACACCTTTATACAATCTAATATGTTTATCTTTTTTAGTTATTATTGTAAATTGTACTTACAAGAAGATTATTATTTGATGGGGCAAACTGTATTTAAATAAAAATATATAAATCATTAGTATTAAGAAAGCATGCCTAACATTCGTAGATGGTTGATATATTTTACGTGGCAACGGGATGTTTAAAATAATATATTTTTTAATACGAATACTGGTTTATCTTAGCTTGTTATATTCACAAATGTTGTATTTATAAACTTTACTTAACAAATAATCTAAATTATTATCAAAAACAGTTGTAAAATTTATGTTCCGAAATCTTTTTTTTTTGATTGCTTTAATGAAATAATCGCTCAAACATTATATCTAAAATTATAAGAGCTTTTTAGCACTTATGGGTATTTATTAGCGTTGCAGTTACCTAAGACGACAATTATTTTTCAAATAGAGTTTTTTTATGTTTCTTACCAAAGGAATACGTCTTTTCTTCGTAGAATACTCGCGCATTATGATGCGACATTATTAATTTTCAAAAATACCAGTATTTATAATATATTTTTATTACTGATGAGAAAATACAAGCATTCATTTATATTTTGGACGCCGACCAGGCTTAACTTGTACCCAAGCTTCATCAGTTCTGCATAATTTTAACCATTATTCTGCTCATGTTTTACAGTTCTCATAAGCTTTGGCACAAGTGAAATCTGGTTGACTTTGGATTGAAGATAAACTTTATTGGTAAGTTGTAATTTTACAATTGAATATCAATAAAAATACTTTCATAGAAAGCAATCACTTTGTGGTTTGCCATATTTAATGTAAATGAAATAATAACTTCGTATAAGAATAGATATATTATGAGTTATTCTTTTGTTTTCTTACTGTCCTTTTATTTTATTTTATATTTTGTTCTCCTTCTGTATGTACGAGTATATTATAACCACACATAATGTATTTTTTGTTTAGTTTATTTTTTTACCATGATGATTCTTGGGCTAAGCGAAACCGGTCGGTCATAAAAATTAAAATAATATCTGTGGTCTTATACAAAGTTATAATTTAAGTTTATATATTAAAATAGATATATTAAAGTGAAAAAAAATCGCAGCATCAAGTTATTATGGGTCTCTTAAAATAATACAAAATGCAACCTTTTTTATATCGAATTGACACTGTCCTTGTAAGTTATCTTTATAAATTTTATAATATTACTTGTAGAGTTGAATTACATGTAATTGACCATATTATCCAGATCACACCTGATTTCCAATAAGTACAGATTTATGCCATTTGCATAATAACTGTGAGATTCAATGCAGTAATATGAAATTATAGGCTTGTTTATCGCTCTCCTGTCTGCTTGACGCAGGGATAAATGATGGAACACATAAAATAATGCGGTTGATGCTAAAGCCATTGTCACACGTTTAGTTATTTATGGCAAGTAATTGCCATTCTATTGTAAGGTGTTATCAATTTGAATAGGAATTTGCATTGGGGCCATGCGCATGGCAATCCTTTGTTTATGTCAAGTTTTCCGGAGAGCTTTGAAGCTTTTGATCGATTCTGTTGTTTTGATCTTAGTTGACTCGTTGTCCAAAGCTTCGGGTTGTACAATGGCGTCACGAGTTTAATCTTCTTTTAGAAATGTAAGTCTTCCATCATTTCACAATCAACATTTTCAGCTTATGATATATGTATACCTGTATATATATGTATATGTATATTTAAAAAAAATTATAATGCATATCGCACAAGAGTCCCTGTGTGTCTAGAGCCAGTAGGACTATGAAATTGCTAATTGGAGTATGCTATAAGGTTTAAGATAGTGGGGAGGGGAATAAGATGGGAAAGAGGGAGGTTGGAAAGTACCTTGCTATTTATACCTGGTCACTAAACAGAGCTAAAGCCATTTCAAGCAACGTTTCGATTCTGAGTGGTGGTCTTTCACCAAGGCGATACATAGAGTATCTATCACTTTGGAACGGGCCGCAAATTTACTTTATATTTTTTAAATGTGTTTTGACACATATTGATTAAATAAAAGTTATTGACCGGGCGGTAGCTGAGTGGACAAATGCGTCGGATTCCCACCCGGGCGTCGTGCATTATATTCCTCTCCTGGCTAAGTCCTCCATCATTGCACAAACAACATCTTCCGCTTCTTATGATGGCAGTAGAAGTTTTTCAAATATTTTCAGGTTATCGTAACCCGGGAATGTTTGTCTTTAATTTTTAAATGTTTTCAAATGTTTTATTTGCGCACACCGGGTTTGAACCCGTGACTTCTGGATTCGTAGTCAAGCGGCATACCATTCGAACACGGGGGCCATCATATATGGTAGAATCAAAATATTGTTTGTATTGCTTAATCAAAACATGGATAATTTGTCTTTCTTTAAAACAAATGTACATACTTTATGTTTTGTAGTCGAAAAACACTGAAAAATAACAGCTCCAGAAAGATTCGCTAATGGTCGCTAGTGTTACCATTAGCTAGAAAAAAAGTTACTTTCCAAGCGGAAAACGCTGTACAATTTTTAGGAAGCTTACCATTTGATAGATTTTTCGGGTTAAGGTCTAGATTCAAAAAAAGGTTTTTATTTTCGTTATGATTAGGCGTAAGCGTTATAATACATATAAAGCATAATTCTTTTTAAAGATTTAAATCAGAATGATCATTTGGAAATTCACCGGTTAGTAGTTGAGTTGACAAATGCATCGGGTTTATTCCTCTACTAGCTAAGCCCACCATCATTGCACAGGAAACATTTTTATGTTTTTATGGTAGTAGTATGAGTTTTTCAAAAAAATATAAGCAGAGTAAAAAATTAGATTAATTAATTAAATCTTTCAAAAATATTTTTCAATTACCCAAAACGCCTAATTTTTTGTTATTTTCTAACAGCAGAAATAGATTTTTTGCATTCTAATCCAAAATTTTCGACAAGGAACTAGTTCAAATATCGCAAACACTTTGCTCTAGCTTATTTGTATAAGTTCAATTATTTACAAATTCCCTAAAAATAATTATTCACGATGACAAAGAATTGCGCGCTATGCTAGGAAATAATAACCAACACCTTGGACTGTGAAATATAATTTATTACAACTATCTCAATAAAGCTGGGATATTAACAGTTTTGAGCTATGAACGCTGACGTATTAAGGGAAAATTCCGGACTATAAGAGCACGATTACCATCAAGTTCTATCAAAAGGCGAGATTTCTATATTTATGTATATATCTATGGCGGATATTCCTTCGAGAAATTCTCTAAGCTCTTCGTTTGAGATTAAGCACTAGACTTTTTTTAAGATACAGAGAGTAGTGGGTAAAATCGTAACTGAAGATAAAGGTTCCATCATTATAATAAATAAGTAGATAATTGATTCGTACGCCTGCGCCCTGCGAAATAATTGATTTCCACAAGTGACCAGACACAGTAAGTCTCTGGCGAGAATTGGTCTTGCAGTCATCGCGCAAAGCTAGAAATACGTTGAATAGCTTCCCCGGCACAGAGATTAATCATTTGTCTTTCGAATAAATCAATAGTCGACCGAACTCGGCGCCTTCAGCCGACGAATTACATGAGTAAATTGAAATTTTAAGTTACAGAAATTGTTTTAACCGAAACCAATAATTTACACTGGCGGCCGAGGGGCCAGCCTAGCCGGGCAACGCCGGGCAACGCCGGGCAACACCGGGCAGGGCCATATAATGGGCCCCGTGTAAACGTCTTGTTCCGAGAGCGAGTGCGTTGCCATTCATTATAAAGGCTTATTAAACATGATTTATCGACCGAGGTGGATACAAAATTTCGATGTTTCTTAAACGTAGACTATTCCAGTTGATATAGTTATACTGGCTCCATTCAGATTTTCAAAGGTATTTACAATTTTGATAACAATGGAATTAAATAAAACATTTGAATCATTGATTTTATTTTCGTTTTTTTTTACATGTATGTCAACGTTTAGGATTCTTTTCCCGACTTCGTTCAGAAGTCTCGAACTATTTTGCTTTTAAACATTTAAATAGTATTAATAATCTAAAACACAAATATTAAACAAAAAAAGCCAAAAACTTTAAAGAAGAATGGTCATGAGCGAAACTTAAACTCGGAACCTCTACTCTATCCGGGAGTAACATCCTGTCAATTACGCCATCAACACCTCATTAGAAAGCGGCATTTTTAAACGATCTCATACTTCTGTTGAAAATTATTTATATTTGAATTTCTTCCGATTTTAAAAAATGCCGCTTTCTAATGGGGTCTTGCCAAAACCTTGTTCAGGCTTTGTCATGAATGTTCTTTCAAATGTATCTTTTAGTCCTGTTTTGGTCAATGCTTCTTTCAAATATTATGTATTTTTTTTTTCTGGTTTCGTATTATGTATTTTTTATAATCGTAAAATGGTTCGTTAATATAAAAATAAATAAAAAAATTATCTTTTATAATTATGTTCATTGATATAATAAGCTTATCATATTTTATCACGTTTTGCACATCTTTTTTATTATCTAAGTCCTTAATCAAAACAATCAACAATAATGAGTTTAAAACACAATGTTTCTGTAACAGCTTCCACAAAATCAGAGAGTTTTGAAAAACCGAGCTCCCTTGAGATGAAGTACCAAACCGCCCCGAGTTATGTTTTAATAATGCACGGATATACTGTCCCTTCACTTGTTAATAATTACCGATGCCTATAAACATTTCATAACGTAATAAACACACTTGTTACAATGTGCGTGTCACTTCTTACTCTTAATCCAACCACTGGTCGATTTACTCGCAATAAACCTTTATTTGTGGCTTCGGTATCTGAACTCATTTTGTTGATGGCATTTCAATGCCTTTTTAAGCCTGTCGAGTGCACGAGAACAATAGCACCTCAACGTGGGACTTTTAAGGTTTCAACTGGATTTCCGAGATATGGATAGGTTTCTACGATTTATTTATTTATGAACACTCGTTAGAACTACATATATAATTGTACAAAAGCGGGCTTATTGCCAGGTGGCAATTTCTTCAGACGTACCCAATAATAAATAAAAGTAAGTTTATGGTGAAAACTGCACAAAAGTCTCAACTGCTTCCGACGGTCGGGAGCCAGTGGGACTATGGCATCCCCAATCGGGGTATGTTGTAAGGCTGAAGATAGTGAGGAGGGGAATGAGATGGGAAAAGGGAAGGTTGAGAAGAACTTGGCTATTCAGATCTGGTCACCAAACACAGCTTAAGCCATTTCAAGCAATTTTACGGTTTCAGAATGTCTTTCACCAGGGCGATACTTGTTTACAAGTGCCACTCTGGAACGTGACGCAAATATACTGTATGTAATAGCGTTGGAAAAAACTTCAATATGTGTGAATGCTTCAAAAACTGCTAGTTCTTTAAAATTAACCCTTCGCAGTGAACACTTCAATTGGAGTCAAACTCGCCAAAAAGAGATTTTAATTTGATTTGGTGAGGAACCGGTTCCTTTGACCTTCAATTGAACTGTACGCTACCGAATAGTTCTTTGAAGTACTTGAAATGAAGTACTTATTTGTAGGCTTTGAAGTTCAACTTCGAAACTGTATCTGCAAATTAACTGCAATCTAACTTCAATTGAAGTATTTGTTCACTGAACAGTAAATAAAGTTTGAACCGCCGCAAAATGAAGTAGTTCACACGGAGCGGTCACAACGCTAAAATGAACATATGAGCGGAACTACCAACTTCAATTGAAGAATTTGTTCAATGAACAACGAAGGAAGTGGGAACTGCCGCCAAAAGAAGTAGTTCTTACGGAGCGGGCACAACGCTAGTATGTAACATTATGTTACTTAAAATAATAATTACAAACATAATAATTTTAATTTATTTGCGCACGCCAGGATTTGAACCCCCGATCTCTGGATTCGTGGTCAGGCGTCTTAATCACTTGACCACGGAGGCCATCAAACAATGATTACAATGAATAACACTTGAATTTGTTTTTGTAGTTGGAGAAGTAGGTTTGTCATATTCAAATCTATTTTCTAGAAAAAAATAAACATTTCACAAAATCTTTTAAACTCAAAATAACTCCTCTACAAAACTAAGATCAGTACTATAATAAAAACTATTAACAACCATTGAATTGAAAAATATTAAAAAACGTGGAATTGTAAAATATTACTTTACAAAATATTATTTAGAATACGAGGCAAAAATTTAAAAAAATGCCTTCAAACAATTTTGGCATGTTACTGTCACACTTTGCAAGCCACCGCAGCAGATTTTCCTCTTATTTTTTTCACAATTTTCAAAATTTGTCCTGAAAAAAAGTTACGTGGGTCAAATATAACATGAAAAAGTACTTAAATACTGGTAACTCTGAAAATTCTCTCTAAAACCCGACACGTGTTAGCTAATATCGGAAGCTTTTGTGCGATTGTGGAGTACCGAGAACGGGGTGTATAAATATCGAGCCGTTATAACTTATTTGATAGATTAGAGGTATGTCAGATTTTTTTAAACGATGTATACCTGTTAAAGGATAACTAGAAGTACGAAAATTTGTAAATCCTAGCCTTCTCCAAGACCGATTGGTAAAAGGTTGAAATTAAAGCGTGTACAAGCTTTTTTTGAACTGTTACGAAAGCTTTTCAGTAAATGCTAAGGTTAGGTTTGGTTTTATAGGAGAGTCACAAACATGTTAAAATTTGCAAACTAAGATCTCAGAAAGGCTCATCGTGTATTTAAGAGGAAATAAGGAAACTCGGGAGAAGCTTGGTAGTATAGTGAATTAATATTTATATATAAATATGCAGTTTTAATCAGTTTTTTTTTCTGCAAAGAATGCTCTGACTCTCGTTTATTTCTGTCGCGCTTCAGCCATCTTAAATATTTGTACCATTTGGGAAAAGGCTTAACTCAAGCTTTTTTTGCTGGTAACTCAATGTTAGGATTGAGTTACCTGAGTTAATCCAACCAGGTACTGAAGACTTATGAATTTTTCTTGTTAAAAAAAACTTTAAAGTTCTCTGGTATAAATTTTCCAAAATGGCGCTTCAGCTTTTACCCTTTCTGGCGACGAATTATGTGGTCATGGTAAATGCAAATATGACATTTTTTACAAACTTTGCAAGTTCTCTTATGTGGTGGCCCATTTTTGTATAAGATAAGTTTTCATAGAAACATCAAAGGAAAAGGAAAGGAAATTCAATAAAAGTACACGAGTATCATTGTATATTATATTGACTCAAATATCAGATATGTTTAGGTTAAGTGATAGAAGAACTAAAATAAAAGTACTGAAATATTTTTATTCAGGTACTTCTTTACATACCTAATGCCATCAGTTGCAGATATCCCGGCGGCAAGCACTTCACAAGATCCTCGGCATATTATTGCATATGAATGGTCGCAGCGAGATGACAACACAATTCTTCCCTTCAGCGCGGCGTTAGGCCAATCTCCCAGCGGATCTGCACGCTTTTTGACCGCAATAGCGACCGGGAGCGCACTGTACATAGCATCTGCTGCCGCTGCGGTACAGCCGCACTTTATTGGCGCTGATATGGTCGAGGTTCTGCTGTACGTGATATGCTAATGCAGACTTCCGTAAACTCAATTAAACGGGGTATTACTGTTCAAATCTGCTGCATCATTTTATATTGGCTGTAACTTAAGAGTTGCGGTGATGATAGAACCAATGGAGGTTTTGCTTTTAATTACCTTTTTTTTTTATTCCAAATTTTGATTCTTCCTCTTTTTATGGCAATGATTTTATGTTAAACCAATCAAGGACTATGGTTGTACCTGATAAAAAAATCCACTGCAGCTGCTTTGCGAATTTGGCAACTTTTAAAGCTGAATGAGAAAAATCGAGTATGGAATTAAAATGAAAAGGTATAAAACACATATCATGTACACAATTTGGTTACTCTTTTGCTGATGTATGCTCAATCTAATTTATTATTACTATTTTTATTTGAAGCATAAATTCCTTATTTAGCTATGGGTTGTTTATTAAATGTAGTTCAATATACTATGCAAGTAAAAGAGTAAAAAACGATATGCCTAAAAATTGCATAGTGTTGGATTTTGAATAGATAATTTATTGGGTTCTCACCTTTTTGTTTGTCATCCAGTTCCTACCTATCCCGCCTTTTCGCCATTCGATTTAGTGTTCAACACCACTGTGATCGAAACGAGTAATAATAGAAGAAGAAGAGTTTTTGGTGAACAACGTGTTGCTTGTTGGTGCTCTCGCTTCTTCGTCAGTTTTGTTGTTGTTCTCAAAATAATTTAAAAATAAATGTGATTTCGTAAATTACGAAGACTTAAATCAGTGTGGTGTATTCGTATTCATCAATAATACAAGTGCTTAAAAAGATTTCGAGAATTCCAAACATAACTTTATCGGTGAGTGAATTGGCTTAGTGAATCTTTAATCTACCCACATCTATAATCACACGCTAAGCAAGAAAAATAATACGTAATTTTTTTGAGAGTATCTCTCCTTCTCCAATTTCCTGATCAAAAATTGATAGGCAATGTGAATGTTCAGGCAACAACGAAGCTTTAAATAAAAATAATTATTTCATCACTTACCTATATCTTCCGTTATGTTATCCGAGGTGAACAGTATTCAGCATGTTTACCTCAGTTACGCGTGTAATTAATATTTCGCTACCGAAGTATCTCAAGCCGCATTCATCTCTGTGTAGAAAAGTAGATAATTGTGCCGACGTTTTAATTACGAAGACCAGAAGCTTGTTCCTCCTTTAGGGTAAACATTTAACCGTGATTAATTTACCTAGCAGCTGGTACAGCCAGCACAAGATTCGAGCTTTGACTGGGTTGTTGCCGGCTCATAAGCCGACCAAACATAGCATAATATTAAAACGTTCGTGTGAGGTATTTACCTAATCAATGTAAATATACCTTCAAAGGAAAACTGTTCTCACACTTGTACAGAAAATTCATCTTCAAACTCAGAAAAGCTGAGAAAAAACCTGTGCTACCTGGAGGAAGTGCTGCCGCTTACACTATTTATATTTTTACCACCGGTCGGATTCTGGTGTTATTTTGTGTCCCTATGGTCCATCATCACATCCTAGAAACTTGTTATTGACCAGTTCTATGTTTCTTATATGATAATTTTATATATATATATATATTAAATATTAAATAATATATTTCAAAAATTAAAAATAATAAAAAGTATTGTTTAAATATATATATTTTTTTATTTATTTTTTATTTACACAATAATTTTTATTATTTTTAATTTTTAAAAAACAATTTTTAGTTAAAAGCTCTGCGATGTAATTATTTTTACGCGTGACAGCTGTTTCGCCTTTTGAGGGCATTATCAAACTATTTATAAATTATCAAGAACAAACATTATCAAGACAGTTTGAAAATGCCCTCAGAAGGCGAGGCAGCTGTCACGCGTAAAAATAATTACATCGCAGAGCTTTTAACTAAAAATTGTTTTTAAAAATTTAAAATAATAATAATTATTGTTTAAATAAAATTTAAAAACCTAATAATCAAAATGGAGTTCTACAAAATAAACTTTGAAAACCATAAATAATTTTATATATAATGCAGACCACCATGATACAGGTGTATGCCAAGTTTGAGAGGACGTAATATGCTATGTTTTTTTAAATCTGTCTCTTTTCAATAATTTTGTAAAATTTTGAATGAAATTAAAAAAAAAACTAGTAGGAACTGTTTAAAAGTGTGTTTTGGTTTTTATTAATTCGGGATCAGGAAACTAAAACTTTAGCCAAATCAATTTTCAATTCCAAGCATAACAATGAAATCCGACCACGAACCAACAACTCTAAAAATTGATACATGTTTTTTTAAACAGTATTTATAATTTATTACACGCATTTCCTGTGAACATTTCAAAAACAGTTCTGATAGATTTTTCAAAATAGTATTTTTTTACATACTGCATTCCTATAGTGTGTTTTGTCGCCACGACATTCTGACAATTTCAAACTGTAACTTCTGCTGTCTTGAACAAAGAAGAACAAATGCGTGGGTGTGCTTTACTGTATAGTACATATGAATAAATTATTTGAAAAAAAATAGACGTAATTCTTTGGTAAAAAAATCTTTACAAAAACACTATTCATTTCTTTAAGCTTAACACTCGTCAAACTTAAAATTATTTATTAAAAACGTATTGTCCATTATTATTTGATTATATAACAAATAGATAGCATTAGCATAACAGGCGAAAAAAATGCTCTAAAATATTATAGTAATAACGTTTTTTTATGTAGTTAAAATGTATACTAAAATTACAGTTCTACAGGTGGGTTTCAATTTGAGGAATGTTGTAATTCAGATGAAAATGAGGGAGGGGGTAGAGATGGGGTTGATGAAGATTGTAAAGTCCTTGGCTTTTCAGATCTGGTTATTAAACTTATCGACGTATTTCTCGACACGGGAACTCTTTTCAGTGAGACAGATAGCAAAAACCAATGGTCAAAATGTTACCAAGAAAAAAAAAAAAAAAAATTATATCTGAGTAGACGAATGCATCGAGTTCCCATCCAGGCGTTTTGGGTTCAATTCTCTGCTTGCTAAGTCCTCCATTATTGCACAAGTAACATTTTTCACTTGTTGTGGGGGAAGACGGAGGAATTCAAATATCTTCAAGTTATTCGTAACTCGGGAATATTTTTTTCTTAAAAACTGTATCATTAGTATTTGCACACATAAGAAAAAAAAACTCTAACATAACTTTCCGAATACGTCGTATGCGATATGAAAACATAGTTTTAATTCTTAACACTATTCTTCGTCGAAAAACACATGATGTTCGCTATCCCGCGACTTTACAATGCACAATTCAATTCGACGCAATGCATTGCACATTATTCATTATTTAACGACCGCTTCGCAGGTTGAATTGTATATCTGTTTCAATCGACAGCACATTACTTTTACCCTCTTTATTTCACTTGACCAATTCCAATGATAATTAGTTGGTGTATTAATACATCGTAGCGTCGATAAAAATTTATCACGTAAATTATCTCATATCGAAACTAGGTACTTAGTTGAAATCTGGGGAAATGTATATTTATAAAATATTATACTATTGGACCATATATGAAACATACTTAAATTAATTACAATTTTAATTGTGCATCTTGATTTGTATAAAAATCAAGGTATTTAAAAAGTTGTGTAACTATCCAGAATAATCAACAAAAAGTTACACGAGAAAATAAACCCCTTGGCAATGAGAAATCTGTATGAACACATAGTGTGTGTGTCCTAATAGATAAACTAAATTTGCTTATACACACAAAAAAACACAATTAATTAAAACATCACCAGTGCACACACACTTTAAACTACAACATGATAACATAAATTTAAACTCCATGCATGCACGAAATGGAAAACAATCCATTAGCTTTGAGGGGAGTATTTTATATAATTTATTTTCAAAGCACATATTAAAAAGTATAGGTTTATTAAAAATATATTCTCGTGGAAAGCAATCACTTTGTGGTTTGACATATTTAAGGAAATTTTAAAAAAAAATGTATAAGACCATGGTTAGCGAATTCAGAAAAACCATGGTTATTTAAACATCTAAGATGTCTTTTGATTCTAATATTGACTTGACGGGTTTTTTGCCTAAATGTTATTCATTTCTTTAAAATATATTCCTCCTTAAATAAAGCGATTTTTTTGTAATTAAAATAAATTGTAATTTTAATGAATTTTCTAGGTATTATACGTAGTTAAACAACTGTCACTTGTAATTTCCGCTGTCTAGACTTTTTTTTAAGGTACTGCTATAATAGGTGTCCAATAAAATGAACAGATAATAAAATGAATATGTTTAAAATAGTTAATTAAAGATGGTTAAAACCGTAACAAAATAAACCTTAAAATGGTTTTCATCTGTCTTGTCTTGTCTTCTTCATACATAACCTGAAACGCAGCAGCCATCTCGACAATTATTCTTGCTTATGTAAAATCTATATTCCTTTTTTTCTATTTGTAATGCATTACCTAACTCCGTTAATTCTTACATTCTGCCCTTATTTGGCTTCGTGTTTAAAGAGTGTAATGCTTGCACAGTACAGCGGACAATAAGTCTCCCCGCCAGGAGATATTTCCTTACGAGGGGATCGCGTAGCCCGATCATGTCGGCCACCATTTGTATTCAATGCACCGGGGCTAATATGGCGCGAGAAGTAATATTGACAGCCAAGTTATTTATCTCCTAGTTTCTGAGGAAATACCGCTGGCCTGGTCCATTCTGCCTCCCCTCGGGCGATTCAAAAGAATCCAGGCCGATTCAGAGGAACAGCTTGTTTTACACACAATGAGAAGACTAAGACAGATATTCTAGTATCTACCCTAGTGTTTACTTTAGAGAGATACCATGTGTTGCATAGGTATATAACATAAGGCTATATTGATTTATGGTGCAGGTTGAGTGCCGTTAAGTTTTAATATCATCTTAATAAATGTATTGCTACATGAAGTCGTTAAAAAGAAATAAATAAAAATTATGTTTTTTGGAGAACCTATAAAGCACCTTGAAAAAATTTCATAAGCAATCTACGAATATTTCTTTATTTTTTAAATTATAAACATGTGATGAACGTATTTACATTAAGACACGCGTACTTTTTATTCATCACATTTAATATATAAATCTATTTTATAAAAATAAAAATATATATTATCATTTGTCTACCATTTTCCACACTTCGGATTGTAATGATAATATTAAAAAAGCATTCAAATATTTTCATTAGTATTTTTTTTCTCGTAAAGCTAAAATTCAAAAAAATATAATTATGTTCATGTTTGCCCCGATTGAGAAGTATCGCTCTGGAAAAAGACCACCATTCAGAATCGAAACGTTTCTTGAAATGGCTTAAGCCGTCTTTAGTGACCAGATTTGAATATTCAGGTAATTCCCAACCTTCCTCTTCCCCATCCCCCCTCCCTCCACTACTTTCAGCCTCACGACATAACCCGATTGGGGATGCCATAGGCTCATATTCACTACAAAAAATAAATAGTTCAAAATTAAAATAAAGCACAGCGAACTTCGCCAGCAATAACCTGTTCAATTTTACGTAAGTCACTGCGCTCAAAAAATGTAGAATGCTACGTTTTTTTTACATGTTTACGTAAAGCCTTCGTACAGCAGCAATAATACGTAAAAACATCACGGTAAAACCGATTCAAATAATCAGTTTAGCAATATGCACTTGGTCTCTCTTCTCATAAAAATACCAAAAACAAGCATTGTGTTATCCGCGAAGTGCGCAAAGCGTTTCATTATTCAAGTGCGTGGATTTATTGGTCCATTTTGCTATAAAGGGAATATGTTTTCAGGCGCACTGCGCGCAGGCAGACTGCAACAATCACGCTCGATACGTTGGCACGGACCGGCCCATCACATCCATCTCCCGATCGGCGCACGGCCGTAGCGGCAGTAGTTGTTGCTGCATACAAGGACTGAACATGAAGCTCGTCATATTAATCACGGCAGGAAGATTTCGTTCTAAGTTGCGCGCGCGAGGCATGTTGATTGTTGATTGCATCTGCGTGGTTTTAACTCGATGGTTGCGTTCGAGGACTTACTCGAATCTGAATGATTTGTTTGATAAAAAACTCCTCTTTGAAGACATACATTAATGAATACTTAGGATATTTTCGTAGGAAGCAATCACTTTTGTGGTTTGACGTATTTAATGGGAATAAAATAATAACTTTGTACAAGACTACATATTTTATTTGATTTTTTATGAACAGCGAAAAAGAACATCGATGGTTAGATACCCACGGTTTTTTTAGAAATTGCCAATCATCTTATTGAACTAGATCATACCTTCAATAAAACCACCGGTGCTCATGTTCTCTATAAAAATGGTCATGGCAACAGATTTAATAATTTAGAAGCACTAGAAATAAAAAAAGCCATTCAAAAAATTAGTCATATAATAATCAGTTAAATTTGTCCAGTAGTCCAATATTAGGTATATTTCCCGTAAACTCATAAAATCTCTCATTATTATTTTTTCATCTTCTCAGTTGATGTTTTGCCTCTTTCGTTTTATATTATCTGACTCTTTCTCTCTATTCCTTTGTTATAATTTTAAATTTTAGTTATTTGTTTTCTTACTGTTCTCTTTTTATTTATTTTATATTGTGTTCTCCCTCTGTATGTACTAGTATAATATATAACCACACTTGATGTATTTTTTGTTTAGTAGAGTAATGTACCTTATGATGCTTAGGCTAAGCGAAACCGGTCGTTCATATATATATTAAAATAAAATCTGTGGTCTTTTACAAAGTTAAACTTAATTTTAATTAGAATTATAATAATAAATAATTAAGACTTTAACAAAAATATCTGCAATAAAACCGGAAATGAATTTTAGGTAACTATGTAATTTTTTTGTTGTTATTATATCTAAACAATAGTGCCAACTGCTCCGAGTCAGCAAATTTAAGAATATTTTGTGCGGATAGTGCAATCAACTGGAATCAGTAACATACAGCACCTCAATTTAATCACCCGCGTAAGGTAATGGAAAGGGGTAGGAAGAGAAAAGATATCGGATAATTTCAAAAGGAAAATGGGCGAAGGAATACATCGAAACGGAGGTTTGTTGCAAGGAAACTAATGGAGGAAGACAGGCCGGAAGAATGTTTTATGGATCATCGAACCTCGAGTTGTTTTATTTGAAGAAGAAAGCAGAAAAGTGTTTTCTGAAGGAGACAAAACTTTCAAACGTTGAAATCTAGCGTCGTAATTTTTTACAGATGTTTTACTAAATGCTATTCTTAGCTCGCAACGTAATTTTCATCACTCAATATAGAGTTTAATATTTCGTAAAGACATTTAATTTTCTAAATCTAAGTTGCTTAATATGTTGCTTGTTTAATATATTTCAATTGCTTATTGCTTGTAAGAAAAATGGGTTTTGAAACTATCAGTATTTTATGAAACAGTTTGAAATCAAATTTTATTTATTTATTTATTTATAAACTAACGGACAATTACTAACAACTAACGTTCAATTACAAAAAAATATATAACACGAAATGGAAAAAAAAAGAAAAAGAGAAAAAAGAGAACATACATAATATTATATTGAAGCTATGACAAAAATAGGACAAAATATCCATAAGAAAGAGCATTCAAATCAAAGCTAAGGTCAAGTTTGGTACAGTCGTAAAGAATGACAAAAATCATTTAGATTTATACCAAAAATTTCAAGACCATGGCTTAAGATTGTGTAGTGGGAGTTAAAAAAAATGACAACAGTAAATTAAAGTCATAAACGGCTTCCTTTTGTAGGTCAGTAGAGTGCACACGCTCATAAGAAAGTCTTCGATTTCGACTCAAAATAAAATTAATTCGAAGATCAACATCTCCACACATTCACTTGAGCATACAGTTCCTCTATCTCATATAGCGTTGTTACAAACGTGATATAAACTGACCGTATCCAAAATTCAGTTCAGTGCATTTGTCATGTCGTTAACAATGTGAATTCGGCCGAGGAATGTTGTTGTTCTTCCCGGTACATTAAATGCTTGATGAAGGCACGGACTCATTGTAGGAACGTCTTAAATAAATAATAAATATCTTACACGGATTACACTGTGAATTATTCGTATGAGATTAATAACAGAATAACACATTCGTAAATTCGTGAGATAGTTATCAATCTAACAAAACTATTAATAATAGGTATCAAAGAGTATGTTCTTTTGTCGTACTTACCTCCATTCATTCATATTTCTAGAACCTAAGTAATTTTAACAGTTTTTTTTATTCGAACCCTGGTATCTCCTCTTAATAATCTTAGTAATTATAATAAAATGCCAGGAATACATCTAAATTTACCTATCACTTAAAGAAAGTTGTTAAGCCTGAAGCCCTAAATGGTCGAGTGGTAAGACGCTCGACTACGAATCCAGAGGTCGCGGGTTCGAACCCGGCGTGTGCAAATAAATTTTATTGATTTAACATGTGTAATAATACATTTAATTGGTATAAAATAAAACATAGTATATTTTCGTTCCAGAGTGGTAGATACTCTAAGTATCGCCCTGGTGAAAGACCACCATTCAGAATCGAAACGTTGCTTGAAATGGCTTTAGCCGTGTTTGGTGACTAGATCTGAATAGCCAGGTACTTCCCAACCTTCCCCTTCCTCATCTCCTTTCTCTTCCCACTACCTTCAGCTTCACAACATACCCCTACTGGGGATGCCATAGTCTCACTGGCTCTAGACGGTTGGGAGCAGTTGAGACTCTTGTGCGGTATTCACGTAAAAAAAAGCAACTTAATTTCCTTTGTGAATAGGTGCCTACGTACAGTGTTATTCAAATTGATGGATGTGTTCAGAAAATCATATAATTCAATAATTAAAATTTCACATCCCTACCTACTAATAATTGTTTTAACAGACATTATTCTGTATATGAAATGGGTGGATTAAAGCAGCTAGTATTTTTCTAGGCAAGGAAAGTTACATCCCATATTTTTCACGAGTAATATATTATCAATTGCGTAATAGAGATACCAATTCATATATTAGATACAATTTGTCATACCTACTAGGTTCCGAAGAAAGATAATACCATAATGCACACGTTTTTCAAATAAATAACTTATTTTCAAAAAAAAAAGAGTGTTAAATACTCTCAGTATTGCATTAGAAAATACCACCATTCAGTATCAAAACGTTGCTTGAAATGGCTTTAGATGAACTTAGTGATCATATCTGAAAAGCCATGTGCAATAAGGGATGCCACAATTTCACTAACTGTGAAGAATTGGAATTTTTTGAGACTCTTGTGCGATATTTACACAAAAAACTGAGTTTGCTCGGAAAGAAAATATAGTAATTTTGTTAAAGTCTAAAAATATTCAAAACTTAATAGTTGCAAATCAATAATACTATTTGTTAATTTAAACATTTTTTTTGTTCAGTGTAATGAAACCGCTAAACAGATAGTCGCAAGACGTGCGACCAACTTTGATTTTAAAGATGTGACCAGTTTTTATAAGAACTTTTCGACTCATAGATCTGACACAGGCCAATGAAATTCATTATCTGTATATTCAAGAAGGAATTCGGTATTTGAAAATGTTTTATCAATATCACCAGAAGTGAAGAAAATTTGAGGTTACTTTGGGCACACAGAAACGCCCGCAAAACACTTTTATTGTTTATTTATTGTACGTATAATTATCATATAGTATATTGTCGCCGGAAAGGCAAAAGGGGTGAAGCGCCATTTCGGGAAGTTTATACCAGAGTTCTTTGGAGTTTTTTTTTTTGTTTCATAATAAAATACATTCTACAAAAATAAAATACAGCTAAAATACGTACAAGTCTTTATACGTGGTTGGATTTTGAAAAAAAAGTTCACTCAGGTAGCTAAATGCTCTCACTGAGTTACCCGAAGCGACAAAATGCTAAAAAAGTCCCAAACTTGAGTCGCTTCTTCTTGAGTGAAACCTTCTCCCAAATAGTAAATATATTTTAGATTTCTGAAGGGCCACAAAAGTCTAACAGAAACGAAAACTGAACAAAACTGCACATTTAACTCATTTTTTACCAAAGGGTCGCATAAGCCCTTTTGCCTTTTGAGCGACGATATCTAGTGGTTGGATAGCAAAATTTAGATTTGGTTGAAAATTTGTGTGCTATGGATTTTTTTGTTAATTTTAAAGTAATTAGCTTAATAAAACCTGGGTATATTTTTTATAGAATTTCAATAAGTAAGAAGTTATTAACATACTCCATGAACAACTCCACCGCTGAAACTTAAAGCAACATTACGGGACCAGAGAGAGCTTTCGTTTCCTCAAGAAAGAATGCCTGTCATTTTTCGCTTCTTCATATCACCTGAAATTCATCGGCCTTGTTCCGGTGCTTGTTTGAAATTTGCCTCATAATTCAACATCACAGCATCATCATTCAGCTGGACCACGAGATCATTGGCCCGTGTCATGTAGTGGGGAAACCTCGCGCCTAAATCACCGGCCCAGCGGGCGAGGAACCGACGGAGATCTGGACCCATTATCCCAGCGGATGTATGACTGATGTTTTGACAATCGGCTCACTTTGAATATTTTAATATTGTTATTATTTCATTCTATAAAATAATGTTAAGTTTTTTTTTGTATCGGTAGGTACAAAGCTTGCTTGATTGTTTATGTTATTGATCTTCAATAAATATTAAAATATTATAAATATGTTCGTATTGTATTACGTTCCTTATACACGACATTTTTAAATACATTTTACAAGGATATGATACAACAGCTTATTAGTGAGTGTAGTTTTTCTCTATTGAATTTGTTTTAATTCATGTATTAAAATTTTCAATAACTCGTCAAAAAATATTGTTACCAGAATAAACGAACAATCAGTTTGAGCATTACCGTCAATCACTTATTTGCTAGAAACTATGATATCGATGACAGCGAAAGTGAATAAAATAAGAAGTCTGGGACGCTCGAGGAAGGCATGGCGCGATCAAGTGAATCAGAATAACAGAAGGGTATGAGACGATGTAACGATGAATGTCAATGAAGCAAGGAGTGTGTGCCAAGACAGATGCGACAAAATATGGCGGTCCATCATCTCTGTCTACTCCTGCGGGAAAACACATTTGACTTAATATTATTTGTTCAACATGCAAAAAAACGAAACTATAGAAATAAACTATGAAATTTATTTATATCGTTTCATATATGGCATTAGAAACCATTGATTGGACAAACGCGTCGGTTTCCACCCGGACGTCGTGGGTTCAATTCCTATGCTAGCTAAGTCTTCCATCATTGCACAAGCAACATCTTCCGTTTATTATGATGGCAGTAGGAGTTTTTCAAATATTTTCAGGTTATTCGTAACCCGGGAATGTTTTTCTTTCTTAAAAAAATAAATAATAATAAAACCTAACAACATAATAATATAAAAATTGTATCTTTATGGCTTGATGAAAATGAGGGAATAACGTTTTATCGAATCGATATTAGTTTCTTACTACATCTTATATTTCTTGTACACTTTATAAAAATAAAAATAAAAATTCAGAATAGCAATATCTAGAAAAAAATTGGGTATATATTGTCATACATAAACGGTAGCATAACGTGATACAAATATCTTCAAACAGAAACAATTTTAATTATGTGCAAAGTGTACCTACACAACGAATAGTAATGTATTATTTTTGTTAATGTTTTAAGGTCTATAATATACTCGAGAAATCAAATCTTGTACCAAAAAAGCTCAAATTAAGTAGCTTTATTTTTAAGTACTCACACCACTGTTTTCGTTCTCCCTGTAGCCCCCGCTCGCGAGACCATTATCCTCTCCCGCAGAATTCAACCTTCTGTACCATCCATCACACAGATCATGCAGCATCCACATCTTAACATTGGCAGACTGATTTGTATCGATATCTGTAGGGACGCACCTCTCAGTACATGCACAAGATGTATTATTTGATGGGGGATTTATTTGTTATCTGTGCATACGAGAAGCAGGCAGTTGTTTATATTATTAGTTTTGTGTTTTATGAAGGTGCATGACTGAAGTGCGGGTTGATTGAAATTTACGTCACATTTGACAAAGTCATAATTTAATGATTGTCGCCATTTTGTTTTTTTTTTACATTTTAACGAACCAAGTTAAGCGCCGATTGTCGGTCAATTTCAGTTTTTCAACAATTTGTAGTCGGCTAAAAGGCATAACAGCATGCTTTTCAGATAATCGATTTCCCGGCCCGACGGCGTAGATTTTAGATCCGCGCCTCTCGTTTAATACTTGATACGATTTGACACCTATTACCTATATTCTGTCCAAATGAAAAATTTACACTGGGTATTAACAGAAGGAATAAGACAGCGATGTAAGAATTTTTAGTGCTGTCACAATCTTTCAGCCATTTTGACAGTTTTTTTTTTCCACGAATTTGAAACGTATTTTACGTAAACGGTATTTTTTCAACAAATGTTGCTTTTGAAGAATTTTTTCATTCAATCGTCGTCTATCGTTAAAAACGGAATTCCAAAGATTTACTACATTCGTTCTTATGAAGCCTGAGAAAACGGCACCTAATTTCCGACCCCAAGGGTTGCATTTTGCCCGCAAAGTGGTATTTAAAAAAAAAACTTTTCGAAGATTAATTATTCTCTACTAATTTAGAGTAACTAAACATTTACTCTTTAAACGTATCATTTTTGAATCTGTTAATATTTAGATATTTTCAGAGAGATAATCTGTTAAAAACAAGTGATGACATTTCTATAAAGTGATGCTTTTCACATAAAATATTCACGAGTTTACGTAGGAAATAGAGAAAATACGTATTATATTAGAAAGACATAAAAACAATTTATGTGATATAAAACTTTTCCATTAAAATATGTATTAAATGAAAATAGAATATTGTTATATTTTCGAAGATGTACGAATTGAAATTTGCTACTGACAAATTATTATAATATTTATTACAGGAACTAACTTTTAACGGTCGTCTAACTAAATTTGTGGTTATAAAATAGATTAGGTTTATCATAAATCAAATATAATGGTCGTAAATTAATATTCAGAACCTGAATGAATCTTATCCACAACTCTTTTTTAAAAATCCGTTAGGTGCCATATAAGCTTAAACGTGTAAATCTCAAAACGGTTAAATAAATAAAAAAACATGTACCCACCTAAATATTGTAATACAATATTTTAATTCGTCTCAAAATACAGGTATTCGATCAGTTCGCATTAACAATAAATGCGTCCATAACTCTAACTTAACATGAAATATTGTTTAAGTAGAAAGAATAAACTGTCTCACAACTCTGTATTGGCGCACACTCCTTGCTTAATTCACATTCATACATCTCCCAATACATACTCTTTTGTTATTCTGACTACTAACCCGATTCAAGTACTTTTTTTCTGTGATCAAAGCGTTATTTTTTTAATCGTTTCCATTACGCTTACATCAGCGTTGCATTATGTTCAGATCATTAAATTTGTAAGACGGCCATGCATGGTTTTACCACGCATACGCCTCAGGAATCTCACATTTTATCAATATTATAATAACTTTTTTTTAATGGTTTTAAAGTTTATTTTGTAGAACTCCATTTTAATTTTTACTGATAATGCCCTCAGAAGGCGAAACAGCTGTCACGCGTAAAAATAATTACATAGCAGAACTTTTAACTGAAAATTGTTTTTTGAAATTTTAAAATAATAATAATTACTGTTTAAATAAAATTAAAAAACCTAAAAATTGTAATAACTTACTCCTACCATAAAAAACCTACTTTATTATTCAAGACCAATTCTTGAACAATAAATCTTAACGTGACCCTTTAGTTAAAAATTTTTTTTGAAGAGAATACGTCGAAGAAAAAATGAAAGTTTCATTCCTTTCAACGCATATTTTTTACATAAAACCAATCTCCCTTTTTAAGTGGATACCGCACAAGAGAAATACTTTCAAATTTTCTGAGCTAGTGGGACAGTGGCATCTCAAATGCGTGTATTTTGTGAGACAGAAGGAAGGAAGGAAGAAAAAAAAAGTTGGGAAGTACCTGGCTATTCAGATCTATGTACTTGATACGGGTAATGCAATTTTAAGCAACGCTTTGAATTCTGAATGGTAGTCATTCGCCAAGGCAGTTCTGATAGTATCTATTACCCTTTATTAAAGATCATTAGAAAATTTGACAGATTTCTTCAATGTCAATCTTTATTTTGAAATGATTTAATTAGACAGTTATTATATGTGCCCTGACGAAGCTTGATCCAAGCGAAACCGGTTGGCCTTCATCATAATAAATTCTGTGGTTTTAAAACAGAGTATTATTTTATTTAAAACTAGGATTTCCTTAATGATCCTATTTTCAATTTCAAAAAAAGCTAACGCCTTCCAATGAAATTGAAAAACACAAATAAATTACCTTTTATAACCCTACATCTTTGTTATTCTGTTATTCTCAATAATGAAATAGTTATGAATCTATCTGCATTTCAAAGGCAGTGATTATACTTCTAATAAATCGTCGTAATCAATTAAAACGATAAAAAATATTCTTATAAACGCTGGTTTGGAAGAGCAATAACACACCAATTTGTCATTACAATTTTCTGTAGAATGAGCACTAATTTCCTCTAACACCCACCGCCCACGTGGCATTACAACACGTGGATGGGAGATATATAAAGGATGTGTTACATCAACTTTATCGAAAGGTGGTCGTTAAGTTTGTCATTTTTAAGTATGCATCGCTTGTAAAATTAAAATTAAAGGGAATGATACATCCAAAGCTTGGAATTTATAGAAAAGCACATAAACAATTCATCTAGTCAATGAAATATAAATAATATTATAAATAATTTAAAGTTAATGTTTGTGTCTTCTAGATATGATCTCTATTGAATGGGACAATTTCTTTTTTTCCCCAATTTCTTTTTAATTTCTTTCTCACTTTTCTTGCCCAGGTCCGATTGAATAATTTTAAACTTTCACGTTAAATATACGATACATACTTACTTCTTTTTTCAGTTGTTCTTTCTGATGTTATTTTGGTATTTCACCAGAAATTTGGCAAACCTTTACACAAATTTTGAATGTACATTTTTTTCAAAGGTAAAAAATCGAAGAACACACAAAAACGTGACTAACCTTTCCAGTTGTCAAAAACAAACCACTTATCCAAAATGGCTGACAATGCTAACATATGATAAACATATGTGTACCAACATAACAAAAAAAAAAACGATAATCGAATGTACACAGCCCGCGAAAATTCAAAATTCACCTTTTCTTTTGAACAGGCCATGTACCATATATTAAATGTCTCATATAAAAAAAACACTTCTTGAACAATCGAAAAGGTGAAACACAGAAAACAGTGTCTAGATTTATTTTTGGGTATTTCAATAGATATTTCAAAGCTCCATAGCCCATGATGCCAATGACTGTGAGCAGAAAAAATGTAATGTTGGTCAAAAAATGCCAGAGAAAAATATCTTTGCAATTTTGTGACTGCATAGTTTATTTTTGACAGTTTTCACTGTTCCAAACTTTCCACTTGATACATGAAAAAACTTACTTTTGTTTCTGGAAAAATTTGGTAGTCGCTTAAATGCACGCCACTGATATCTGAAATGTACTGATTTGAAAATAGAACCTAACCTAAAATGGTTTGATTCTGGATGATGGTGTTTCACCAGTACGTTGTACGGCTGCAGCCATTGGGACCCAGTCATTGGTATAATAAAAATCCATCGTTTCATTGCATTCCACAGTTTTATAAGCCGGTTGCACCATTGCAATAACACCCACAAAACTAATAATATACAGCCGACCATATGTTCCTGCGCGGCCTTTTCCCCGCGGATATATCATCTATTCTCCGGCTGTATACTTATTGGGATGATCCATTTTTTAATATGATTCTAACACAATGATCTTGTCGCATCAGAGATTCTTTACCGGATTATGGACCCCGTGCCAACGAAAATATCGGGTATTTTTTCCGCGTCATTTGCATGCCTTCAATGAAGGTTTTCAACGAAAAGACACGAAGAATTTTATACGTAGGTACTAATACCTGCAAAAATTTAACATTTTTTTAAGAAAATAAGTAACTGCTTATCTTATATCAAATTTAGCAACCACCTTTATTACCCAGCTTTATTTTATTTATTTATTTTTATTTTATTTTATCTAAGTACATATAACAGGCAAGATTCCCAAAACATATATACATGATTGGTTATTCAATTGGCATATTTAACAACAGTTAGTAATCAAGTAAAAGTTTATGAAAAATGCAAAAGTAAACGAATAACAAACAAAATCAAAAGAATAATATTATACAAGGTAGAACATAAATGAATGAATTATTGGCACCTGTACTGAAGAGATGCCTATTAGCCGTTTGGTACTTAGTACTTCATGTAACCTGTCTATAACTAAAGGGCATCATTACAATAACAGCTTGATATGATTGACAGTTTTTTTTTTAATTGAGTATTTGTGTTTGTGGTGAAAGGTAATAGATTGTTGATTTCATCGGGAGTCCAATAAATGTTGAACATGTTAAAATCGCCATATATTAAGATGTGTTGGTTTGGTTGCTTTGCCAGAGATTTATGATCAGATGATTGAAAAATATGGAGCAAACTATTTTATCTATTTTTGTAATGAAAGAAATGAAAAAAAAAACTTGAATAATTAATATTAATAAAGAAATTATTTTATTTTTTTATGACCGACCAGTTACGCTTGGCCTAAACATCATCAGATACAAAGTTAAACAGAGGGAGAACGAAAAATAAAATAAAATTACAGAACAGTGAGAAAACAAAATAATTAATATTAAATTATAACAAAGGAACAGAGAGAAAGAGACAGAACATATGAATTGAAAGAAAAAAACGTTAACTGAGCAGGTGATTGAAGAATAATGATATATTTTATTTACAAATAATAATATCCATGGTCTTATACAAAGCTATTTTTTCACTTCTTTAAATATGTCAAACCACAAAGTGATTGCTCTCTACGATAATATATTTTTTTATTAGTTAAAATTTGTGTCATTAACCTCGAAATATAGTAGATAGAACTAATGTCATCGTTCCAGTATCAATATTCTCTTCAATATCGTAGATTATTTTCTTTCCTTAAAAATATTCTCCACACACCATCTCCCTAGATAACAGATTAAGAAAACCTCTGATTCTCCTTGATGTAGTTTTTTTGTAATAATTTATTTTATAATGAAAATCGCTCAAGAGTCCCAACTGCTAACAAACGTCTAGAACCAGTGAGACTATGGCACCCCAATTGGGGTTATTTTGTGAGGCTGAATGTAGTGGGGAGGGGAGGAAGATGGGGAGAAAAAAAAGAGGAAGGTTGTAAATAACTGGTTATTCAGATTTGCTAACCAAACACCCATCTAAAGCCATTTCAAGCAACGTTTTGATTGTGAACGGTGGTCTGTCACTAGAACGATACTCAGAGTATCTACCACTCTGGAAAAAATTGGTGTGCAAATATACTACTTTTTTATATGAAGCAAATATATTACGACAAATGTATTTGTGTAGGCCCGGTTTGAACGCGCGACTTCTAGATTTCTAGTCGAGCGGCTTACCACTCGAGCACGGATGCTGTCATCGTAATAAAATGTCATTAAATAAAACAACACCAGTATAATAATAAGACACCACCTATTAATTGATTAGGTAGTAGCTGAGTGGACAAACACGTCGGATTCCCACCCGGGCGTCGTGAGTTCAATTCTTCTGCTACCTAAGCTCTCCATCATTGAACAAGCAACTTCTACCGCTTATTTTAATGGTTGTAGGAGTTTTTCTATACCAGGTTATTTGTAACCCGGGAATGTTTGTCTTTCTTTTTAAAAAAATTTATAATATTTTAGTAACCGACCTATTTTTAATTAACTAACTAATTAATTAATTAACTAACCATCACGCCATTTCCCGCAGGGGTAAGCAGAGAGGACGGACCGCCATACAACTCTGTCTTAGCACACATTCCTTGCTTCGTTCACATTCATACATCGTCTCATACATACTTGTATGTTATTCTGACTCTTCACGTGGCCCGATTCAAATATTTGATTCACTCGATCGTGTCATGTCTTCCTCGGGCGTTCCCGATTTCTTTTTCCATTCACTTTCGCATCATATATTCTTTTCACACTCCTTTCTTCGTTCATTCACTCTACATGCCTAAACTATCTTGCATTCTTTCCGGATTTTCACATTTTTAATACGGTCATACATGGATTTACCGAACATACATCTCAAGGATCTCATTTACATAGCTATCAGTATACTTTCATCCTTCCTCTGCCAGTTCTATGCCTCACTCCATACATCAGGGTTGGTATAAGCACTCCATTGTGGACTGCTAGTTTTGCTTCTTTTAAACCGACCTGTTTTTGGTGGTTACAAAAACACATTAATTTTATTTAAATCTAAGTCTGGTAGGAACCTTACACATTAAAAAAATATCAGTGCTTATAAAAAAATACAACAGTATCCAACAGAGAAATGTATATCTGCAAAAACGTAAGCCGTTTTCGATGTCGCTAAATTTTAATGCCTGCCCTTAAGAGCCGATGACGCGTAATAATTATTGGTACTGCATAAACAACGGACATAAGTGACATATCCCCGCTTAGCCTCGCATTACTTACCCATCTTTAGCGGGGCAGAAGGCTGTGCTATTCCTGCGGCCCGGCGGAGCCTGAGTTCAGTGTCGTCAGCGGTCGCTGGGGCTGGGTAATATGCGCTCGTGACTTGCGCTTTAAAATAACTAGTTTACTAACGCACTGTGCGATGTGCACTGAAAACTGCACAGTGGCTATTTGGTCACTGTGGCCGCACATAAGTTAGCTTTACATGAATGTTCATCTTTCTGGAAAACACAATTATGGTGTTGCTGCTGAGAATATTGTTTTTTCTGGGGTACTTGCGTTGTTTATTTTGATAAAAAGAGAAAAATCACTTTTTGAGTTTAATTCTGCAGAATTGGACGTAGTTATGCAGAAAGCGTTCAAACCACAATTTGCAAAAATCGAGTTTTACATGCTTTCCTTTGAATAAATACGAGATCTATATATTCTGAAAACAATCAAGCTCCAAATGCAATAGTTGGTAATTCGTTTTTTTACTAACCTACATTGTAGATATTTGACTTTAGTTGAGGTTTAAAAACATTTAAATTTAGGACAACATAGGAAAAACAAGTATTTTTTGATAAATACATACTTTGACGGCCTCCATGGTCGAGTGGTTAGACGCTCGACTACGAATCCAAAGGTCCAAACCCGGCGTGCGCCAATAACTTTTATTTAATTAATATGTGTCATAACACATTTAATTCATATAAAAATAATAAAAACTATATTTGCAGCACGTTCCAGAATAATAGATACTCTAAGTATCGCCCTGGTGAAAGACCACCATTCAGAATCGAAACTTTGCTTGAAATGGTTTAGGCCGTGTTTGGTGACCAGATCTGAATAGCCAGGTACTTCTCAACCTACCTCTTCCCAATCTCCTTCTCCTTCCCACTACGTTCAGCCTCACAACATACCCTATTTGGGAATTTCATAGAATCACTGTCTCTAGACGGTTGGGAGCAGTTGAGACTCTTGTGCGGTATTCGTATAAAAAAATAATTTTAAAAAATTAAAATTATATTACATAAATTATTTACTTATAATAATTCTCATAAATAAAAACACTGATATTCACTTTACAAGTGCCATTATTTGCTTTTGCATCGTCATATTTTCAAACGCCTTTTTCTCAGTTCCATATATGGGGTTGGATGTCTTCTACATAACTACATACAATTGTTCATTAGATACATATCTAGCAAGAAAAAAATAGATGAGTCAAAAAAAAAAAAAAAAATAAAAGATTATTTTTTTGATGAAAGAACATATCACATGATTACATGAAAAAAACAAAATTCCTGAATTTTGTTTCAACTCTCTTGAAAACCTGCGTTTTTTTACTCATTTCCTTTCCTTTCAAACACAGATTCAAGCTTTTACCGTAAATTTAAAAAAAAAAACATTGTTATAATGGTTTTGACAAGCATTTGTACAATTTTTTTAATGTAAGTTATAATGTTATAAATGTTTTGAATAAATATTGTGGTCTATTATAATCCGTGCGTACATTTTTTATTAGGTATTTTTTTAGTAATTGCCATGTAAAAACAGTTATTTTCATCAAAATCGTAATCAACTGTGAAATAGTGTTAACATAACATTTAAACTTGATTAATTTAAGAGAAAACGAGTTTAATTCAACTCTTGTAAGCATATTCTTAATAGGATTATAATATTATGCCTTGTTTGATGAATCTTGAATAATTTATTCACAACAACCTTTCCGAATAATAACTTTTTTTAGATATCAGTTTTTCTATGAGTTGTCAGAGTAAATGAAATAATTATGGTTTTAAAAAATAATCACAATGAACAAAAATGTTTTTAACTAATACATACTTACACCCTTGTGGTAATATTTCACAAAAATAGCGTTTTATAAATTAGCCAAGTATATTATTGCACAAATGTGACAATTTTGTAGGCGGGTATGAGTACCGCCGCCCTGGGAACCAATTATTGGATGACCAACACCTCTGCCACAGGTCGCCCCAAGTGGTTCGCTACGTTTGGTGACTTAGCAGGGGTGCCCGGGTTTATGGGGGGAGGTTTGTCCAGGTCTTGGCGGCGGGCACGTCGGCCCACCTACTGCGTGGCGGGTCGGACTGGGAGATGCCGGTTGAGGGAGACCCTTTACAACCGGCTACCGCTGTCCGGGCCGCTCGGTAGTACAGGGGCCCGACCCGAGAGCTCACGACCGAAGGTGGGCTGCCCCATCAACGAGTGAAAAAACCCTGCCGCTGCTGTTGTGCCGGTTCGTGACCGGAGGGGACCCAACGGCAGTGTTTGGGGCGCATTGGGCGACCTCTCCAGCTGGACTCTCCCGGACCATCGCCTAGCACCGCAGTGGGTGGGATAGATTCACTCGTCTGTCATTCCTGGATACACCAACCCCCAGCTTCCTACTCACCCTCTACACCTATTCCTTCCCAAACCTTCCCTTTCCCATTTTTTTTTCTTTTTCATAATCATTAACATGCAACAAATAAATAAAATCAATAACGTTAATACAGCGGCGAGCAGTAGGCGTCCCCGGTGCAGGCCAAAAATGATGGTCAATTTTGCCAACATTCGCGGCCTGCACAAAAACTCTAAATTTTGTCCACCATCATCTTTTGTCCCAACGTCCCAACCTTCTTTTTTCCTTTCTGAAACGCAGATAGCCGAGCCTCTAGACGCCTCCTATCTGGACTGCCCAGGCTTCTCCTTGGTAGGCAAGTTCAGACCCAAAGGAGGTGTCTGTCTTTATAGCAGGGCTGACGTCAACTGTGTGCGACTGTTGAATCTAGAAAACCCTAGATTCGACGTAATGTGGTGTGCGCGTCAATCTTGCCAATATGGCAAGATTTTATGCGTGTTTATACCGCTCACCGAACCTTAGCGAATCAGACACATCCGAGCTATTTCAACATTTGAGCGGAACTATTGATGATCTCTTGCCCCGCTACCCTTCGGCCGAGTTTGTTGTTCTGGGGGACTTCAATGTTCATAACGAACCATGGTTGAAGTTCTCAGGTCCAACAGACTCGGCTGGCCGACAGGCGGAATCCTTTGCCCTTTGCCACGGACTGGAGCAACTGGTGCAGGAACCTACGAGGGTTCCTGACGTCCAGACTCACCGCTCCAATCTGTTAGACCTGTTTTTAACTACCATGCCACACGGGTACAAGGCTGAAGTCACAGCGCCTTTAGGATCGTCCGACCACTGCCTGGTTATGACATCAATCCCCGTTATTTGCAGAGCGCTTAACGCGACGCCCAAGAGAAAAATGTGGCATTATAGGTCAGCAGATTGGTTCGGTCTGCGGGCGCACCTGAATGCTTTCCCGTGGTCAGCTGTCTGTTTTCGGACTTCGGATCCTTCCAGATGTGCCCAGGAAATTGGTGAAGTCATCACATCTGCGATGGATGGCTTCATACCATCTACCGTTAAACAAACTGGGGTGGGCTCAAAGCCGTGGTTCAGTCGACAATGCTCAGATGCAGTTCGACGAAAAAACGCGGCTTACCGAGCCTACAACACATCTCGAACGTCCGAAAGCAGATCAGTTTACAACCAATTGGCAAAGGAGAGCAAGAAAATCATTAATAAGTCAAAATTTGAGCACGACCTGCAGATCAGCAGAAAGCTGGCTGCCTGCCCGAATGGCAGCAGAGCGTTTTGGTCGCTAGCGGGCTCCATAGGTCGTAATTTCTGCAAATCCAGTCTGCCGCCTCTTACCAGACCCGACGGCTCACTAGCAAACACCGCCACCGACAAGTCAAATTTACTAGGGAAAATGTTTGCGGATAACTCGGCCCTTGATGATCAAGGTGCTGTCCCGCCGTCGGTTCCTCACTGCGGATTCTTTATGAAAAAGCTGAGGATCCGGCATCGGGATGTACTCCACGTCTTACGAGGGCTACAAGTTAATAAAGCTAGTGGACCTGACGGAGTACCTGCACTGGTATTGCAGAGGTGTGCTGCAGAAATCGCTCCAATTTTGACAAAGCTCTTTAAAATGTCCCTGAAATATGGATCTGTGCCATCTGGTTGGAAAAAAAGCGGTCATTCATCCTATTCCCAAAAGGGTGACCGCTCCAACCCGGCCAATTACCGCCCCATAGCGATCACATCGATTCTATCCAAGGTGATGGAACGTGTGATCAACGACAAACTGCTCACATACCTCGAGGAGAACAAAATAATTAACGACCGTCAATACGGATTTCGGCGGAACCGGTCCTGCGGTGATCTTCTCGCGTATGTGACGCATGTTTGGGGGCGGTGCTTGGAATGTTTCGGCGAGACCCAAACGGTTGCACTGGACATTTCTAAAGCCTTTGACCGGGTTTGGCACCGAGGACTTGTCAACAAACTGCCATCTTACGGACTTCCCGCATCCTTGTGTACGTGGATTGCCGATTTTTTGAGGGAGAGGTCGATTCAGACGGTTGTTGACGGTATCACCTCTTCCTCTCATTCAATTAATGCTGGCGTCCCCAAGGATCGGTTCTGTCTCCAACTTTGTTTTTGTTGCACATCAACGACCTTTTGTCATGTGCACCAATACATTGTTACGCGGATGACAGTACAGTTCATGATGGTTTTTTGTTTGACAAGCCCCCAAAAGGCACAGAAACAAAAAACGGCTCGGAGGGCTTTGAAGCAGAGAATGGACGAGTACCTTGAGAGAATCTCCTCTTGGGGTAAGAATAATCTCGTCGAATTTAATGTTTCAAAGACCCAATCATGTCTGATTACGACTAAAAGGGATCCAAATGATAATTTAGTCTCCTTCAACGGAAGTAATCTTCCCAACAAACCTTCCATTGAGATGCTTGGTGTAACCCTAAGTGACCAGTTAAGGCACCGGGGCTCCATCGAAGCCAGAGTAAAGTTAGCCTCTCAGAAGTTGGGCGTGTTGTACAGGGCCCGCAGATACTTCAATAGTACACAACTGCTGACCTTGTACAAATCGCAAGTACGCCCCACTGTTGAATTTGGTAGCCACCTCTGGTCTGGAGCCCCTAAATACCTGAAAAAAACCCTTGACTCTGTGCAGAAACGGGCGGCCCGTTTGATAGATTCTCCTATCTTAACAAACGGATTGCAAACCTTGGAGCACAGACGTCAGGTGGGAATGCTGTCCTTATTCTACCGGTATTTCAATGGACGATGCTCCGAGGAACTTGCGTCATTGATCCCTTCGGCACCGGTGCATAGTCGGGAAACTCGCCTAACGCGCGCCCAACATTTGTACACGGTTGACATTCAATACATGAGAACGGGTCGCTTTTACGACTCGTTCTTATGTTCAACAGCTCGGCTATGGAACGATTTGCCGGCCTCTGTTTTTCCTCCCTCCTTCAACATGGGCCTCTTCAAGACCCATGTTCACTCCTTCCTTTCCTCAAAAAAACCCTCCACACAGCATCCCCAAAGATGACATAGGCCCTGAGGGAAATTGTTTTCCTCAAGGCCTCCTGTGTGGAGTTATTGTAAAAAAAAAAAAAAAAAAAATTTGCTTTTCATTTTAAACAGTGGAAACTATAAAACTGTAAAATAAAATCAATTGGTTTGTGTAAAGATTTAAAACCTTTTTTATAGTCCAAACACCTCTATCATACTCCCAACCGCCTAGAGCCAGTAGGACTAAGGCATCCTCGATTAGGGTATGTTATGAGGCTGAAGGTAGTGGGAAGGGGAAGAATATAGGGAAGAGGAAGGTTGAAAAGTACCTGGGTATTCAGATATGGTCACCAAACACGGTTAAAGCCATTTCAAGTAACCTTTCGATATTGAATGGTGGTCTTTCACCAAGGCGATACTATGAGTATCTACCACTCTGGAACGTGCCGTTAATATACTTTATATAATTTTGTATGAATTAAATGTCTAATAACATATATTTATATATTTTTTTAAATTGTTGATTATTGATATTATTTAAATATTAAAAAAAAAAACATTAATGCTTTAAAGTTAATTCTAATTTCTATAAATAAAAATTATGTGCGCCCGCCGGGTTTGAACTCACGACCTCTGGATTCGAAGTTCAAGCCTCTTAACACTCAACCACGGAGGCCGTCAAGTCTTACACCAAACCGCTGAGTGCCAGTAGAACTAAGGCATCCCTAATTGCGGAAAGTACCCGGCTATTCAGGTCTGGTCACCAAACACGGCTAAAGCCGTTTCAAACAACGTTTCGATTTTGAATGGTGGTCTTTCACCAGGGCTATACTTAAAGTATCCACCACTCTGGAACGTGCCGCTAATATACTAAATATTGGATGTAGTTATACTGTTCGAAACTTACCAACATCACTGTAAAGGCTCTAAGAAAGCCTTAACCTGGTGCGGCATCTGTGTACATTGTACATATTTTGTCGCTAAATAGATTGCACAGTGGCGGAGCTCGGCTTTGTTATCACCGAGGCAGTTACCCGTGTTATTTACCCTAGCTGCAGGAAGATAAAATGCTTTGGATACCTACATCTCGTATACCAACTGAATAAAAACGTCGTTCCTGGAGATTAAAGTTAACATCCCACTCTTTTTTTTAAATGCATCAACAAACTATATTTACACTTAGACGTTTATAAATATTTAGTTCTTAGTTTCTGAGAAAACTCCATTAATTGAGGACTGAACGCTGTTGGGGCAAATAAGAAATTGTCCAAAGAAGCGAAGCTAGCAGTCCACAATGGAGTGCTTATACCAACCCTGGTGTATGGCAGTGAGGCATGGAACTGGCAGAGGAAGGATGAAAGTAGACTGAATGCTGTGGAAATGAGATCTTTGAGACGGATGTGCGGTAAAACCTTGTATGACCGTATTACAAATGTGGATATCCGGAAAAAATGCAAGGCTGAGATGAGCGTAATGGATAGGATCAAGAAAGGGACACTTAGATGGTTTCGGCACGTAGAGCGAATGAACGAAGAAAGGAGTGTGAAAAGAATATATGATGCGAAAGTGAATTGAAGAAGAAGTCGAGGACGCCCGAGAAAGACATGGCACGATCAAGTAAATCAAATACTTGAATCGGGTCATGTGAAGAGTCAGAATAACAGAAGAGTATGTATGAGACGATGTATGAATGTAAATGAAACAAGAAGTGTGTGCCAAGACAGAGTTGTATGGCGGTCTGTCCTCTCTGCCTACCCCTGCGGAGAAACGGCGTGATGGTTAGTTAGTTCTTATTGATGATGTATCCGTTACATTGAGTACATAGTTCATAAAAAGTGTTTAGACATAATTTATGTTGTGAGTAAAAATGTACTGATGGATTTATTAAAAAAAATATTATCAAATAACTATTATCAAATAAATAAATAAAATTATTCAAATCCTACCTGCCTAATAAAATACCTACCTACAATTTATTATTACAATACATTATTTTATATTTAAAATTGATGGATAAAACCAAATAGTATGTTAAATTACATCCCGTGATTTTTCGCTGTCACTAAAAACTTAAACTAAAACTAGCAGAACGAAGTATTAATAATACTCAATTTAATTTTTCATTTGAAACGTATAAAAAAAAATATTTTCAAAATTTTAATTAAAAAAAATTAAATACAAATAAAAACAACCTACGAATGCCTTCGGAAATCAAATAACTCTCACAAACCTTGCATAACTTTAATTAAATTGTATTCGCATATAACGATTTTGTCTTAATAGGTACATATTATATATTTTAATTTACTCGATTTCACAAAAAAACACGATTGCGAGATTTTTTTTGTTTTTTATTAAAGACCGGACTGGCTTTTCCCTGCAACGGATATCTTTGACTTACTTATTATAACTGTATATTAAAAACTCCATGAATTAACAGTATTAAAATAGGAAATACAAAAAAAGTTCGTAACGATTATTTTTCTTAAATATGACAGTTATGAAGTAATACAATGTTTGATTGCTGTGTAAAACATATGTACCCAACAACCCAACGCTTATTTATTGATTATATGGCGATAATTTCATTATAATTTGTTTTGTGTAAAAACGTACTTAATGCGAATCATTTTTTAATTTGTATTTTTTATTTCAAATAAAACATGCAACAAAGTTGCACTCCCATGAGTTATCAACAAAACTTATGGTGGGACTGTAAATTAGTTTATATTTGGTTTTATATAAACAAGTTTTCAAAGCAAGTATGTAAAACTATATAACAAAAAAACAAAAAATATGTTAACTTGTAAACAACATTATAATAAACAAAAAAAAGGTTTCAAATATACATATACAAAAAAAAAAATTACGAAAAAATACAATAATATTTTGCAAGAAAGAAAAAGTATGCTTTTATCGAAATCTACAAAATTAACTAAAAGCTTCCAAAACAAGGTTGGTATTTATAAATATTAATCGCTTTCCATATAGCATTTGAAAAATAAGATTTCAGAATATCATTCCGAGATTTGTTTGCTGCGTACACGTGTCTCATCCTTATTACACAATGATTTCTTCGAGAGTTCAATGGAAGGATATTTTTCAGTACAAATGTTTGTTATCCTCATTGTACTTGTAGTTTAACGTTGAAAGCAATCATTTTGTGATGTGACATCAAACATGAATCGCCACGTTTGAGTGATTGATTTATTTTTACTGTTTGTTGTTATTTTTGTTATTATTATCCAATTATTCTTTCTTATAATCAACTTTGCTAACGGTTTATAATAATAATAGTAATACTTGTTTATGTATTGCCATTTTTGTGAAATATCACCTCAAGGGCGCTTTACAAAACTTAAAAGCCATCGCTAAATTTACCATAAAACTATCTTAATACCTAAAGCTATAGCAAAATTACCTTACTGATATTTAGATATTAGTTATTTACGTTCGTCGCGGGCTGTGCGCTATGTTTTTTTTTATCGAAAGCTGAAGTACCTCCGTTGTCGAGTGGTTAAAATCTTCGGCTGCGAATTTAGAGATCGCAGGCTCGGATCCCGGTGTGTGCAAATAAGTGTTTATTAAATAATTGTATGGTATTTCACATATAATTCACACAAAATAATAACATTTGGGGCTCTTCCAAGAGTGCTAAATGCTCTCAGTATCGCACTGGTGAAAAACCACCATTTGAAAGCAAAACTTTGCTTCAAATAGCTTAAGCTGTATTTGGTAACCAGATGCGAATAGCCTGGTACTTACAAATCTTTCTCTTTGTCATCTTCTTCCCTTACCCAGACCCTTCAGCTTCTTCCGGGCAGTCGTGAGCAGTTAGGACACTTACGCGGTATTCACATTAAAAAACCCACGTTTATATTCGTTTGTAATTTGTGTGCATGAATGTTCAAGCATGTGGCTGCTAAAAGTAAGGTTCCACTGCGCTGGGAACCAGATTGATACACGTTTTATATTTCTGTCGTTACAATAATTAATTTGAACTTTCTAACGTTGACATGTTACGAGTTTGAAAACCATGTGGTTGAGTGGGTAGTATTCTTGCCTGCGGTTCCAAAATTCTTTATTCAAACCAAATTTTCATTTCAAATCGATACTTACTTGAGAATATACCAAGTTTCAGTCAAAATATAACAGTAATTACGCCTTAGTTAGTATAACTAAGAAATTATCGAAGCACTTAATGTGAAACAACTTTTAAAAATAACTGTGATTGTTATTACTAAATTACCCGTTTATTGCAGTCTTATAAACAAAATACGAGTATACACAAAAGAAATGAAAAAAAGAAATTGTAAAAGACCACGGATATTATTTTTTTTTTTATGACCAGTTTCGCTTAGCCTAACCGTCATTAGGGTATAAAATTAAAATAAGCGAAACCGGTCGGTCATAAAAATTTAATTAATATCCGTGGATACAAAGTTATTCTTTCATTTCTTTAAATTTGTCAAACCACAAAGTGATTGCTTTTTACGAAAATATAAAATATATACAGTCAAATGCGACTAACATATAATTCTTTCTCCTACTGAAGGGCTCTGTTATCGGAGGTTGGCTTACACTAGGACAATCTTCACCTTGCAGACTACAAGCTGCCGCCGGGAATAATTCTGCGGAACTGCACTCGCACCAGGTACGTAGAGTTCAAAGTCATGAAGTCCTTCCATCAGTTTTCCCCTGGATCATTAAATAGGTTGATATTCTGAAATTTAAAGATATTAAAGTTTTCTTCCTTTTATAGGTAGTAAAAACTTGCATTTTCTAGCAAGTCACCCCATCCTTAGTATTTTAAGGATGCGCTATAATATTTATATCTATATTTCAATGGCTTATATTTTTCGTGTAAATGCTTGGTTTAATGTCAAGATAATACATGATGGAGTCGCTATATTCTAGATTTCAGAATTTATAGATCTCTTACCATAAATGTGAAAACATTTATGGCAACTCATTAAAGTTTAGAGCGTTTCCAGTGATAGAGTTACCGTATAAGCAATGTCGCCATCATAATTACCCGTAGTGTGCATATGAAATTGATATTATTGGAAAATTAATTCAACTATAAATTTACTGAAAAATTGTCACATTCGAAATGGAATCGATTACAGTTTTCTCGTGGTCTCCCATTAAGTTCTACTTCAAAACAAAATACGCATCTTCATTTGTTTCATCACACGTATAAAATAACTATTTTGAGTGTCACTATGTCCATTGATCACAGCCAGGGCAGGACTAAAGAATGTGCCTACAGCTCTTTGAATCTGTAATCAATTGATTGATGTCAACAATAATATTACTAAAACTAAGGCTATTTGAACCCGCTAAAGATATTCCCTACATATAAAATAACTTATGGAAACATCCCAAACAAAATGTATTATTTTAAATATGACTATTCTTACCCATAATGCAGAGTGGAGTAAATATCCATTACAAGATATAAATTCTATGGTGTTTGGCAATGACTAAGTCGATTCATGTCAATTTTGACTTTAAAATATTGTCAAATCTGTCACATAACTATCTACTCATAAATTAAGATAACGTAATCGAAAACACAAATCTGAAACTTATTTAAATTTCAATTCCGATACTTGATTTGCAAAAAACCAATTGTTCTACCCCAAAATATATATTTATTTTTTAACTTAAATCCTCAACGCAAATAAATAAAATTTCCTTTGAATATTACTAAATTATCACTCCTCAAAATATGCTTTTATAGATACAATTATAAAAGCCATACATTTATTAGTAAATTTAAAAAAAAAAAACAAAGTGGTTCAATTTTTCGTGATAGTGATAAGAAACTGAGTCTTTACGAACATGTGTAGTACTCAGGTTTAAACAAACATAATATATTTTTGTTCCAAAACACTAAGTTTTTTGTTGTCAAATTGTTCCTTAGATAGCATTATTAAAATAGTTATAAGTTTGTGTTTTGTTGTATTTTTTATAAAATTTCCATGGAGATTTTATGCATTTTTACTTCTTAACGATTTTCCACTATGATTGGCTTTACATTTCAATAAGACACATGGTAGATCCGGCGCTGTTAATAACCTACACGCAACATTTTATAAATGTATGTATTCAATTGGCCAGCTTTTAAAACAACACTTTCAAAAATAAAGATAGATCTTAATGAAATCTAAAAACAAGGCTTTAAATCACCACCCTCATTTCGTGACTAAGGTGAGCTTTCGATTCGTGTGAATTCACTGATTGCTGCACTTAATTGACTTTAAAACTGATTTTAAAGCAATCCATCTCAACATTTGTGTTGTTTTATCAAGAGTAGAAAAATTCTTTCTTATCTGTGTACAAATTAATGTATATTGTATGTTACAACACATCTTTTGTCAAGGTGGTTGTATTTAACAGGAACACCTCAGTTTTAAAAAGCTCATTCAATTATGCCTTTTTTAATAGAAAAAAATCTCGATGAAAGATTCAAAGCAATTTCCTGAATATCATTAGAATGTGAGATGTTTCAATTAAAGCTTTTTATAAGGTGGTTAAATATTGCCTGCCGGGGATAGTTGAAAACCCTATTTTTTCAATGAATATTCAATTGTCCCCTTATCAATTGAAAATTTAAAAAAAGTCGTAAAAAGATGTAAATCAATTCCAAAAATGTTATTTAAATATGTGGGGTTTCCGTTTTAACTTTTTCCAAGGTGGTTTAACATTACTTGACAGTGACAGTTGTCTTTGACATTGACTTTTGAAGTATGCGGGTAATCTTTATGGCGCATGCGTGCCCAATGACACTAAATCGTCTTGTATTGTGGTGTTAAGTGTTAACACCTGCCCAGGTCGCGTGTCTAGGCATATGCAGCCTATGCCTTTATGCCACGAAACAAAGGGGATAAAGAGATACGGCTTGAATGAAATTAGAATGATAAAGGCTGTATTTCAATAAGAAAACATTACTCTCCGACCGCGGTCACGTGATCCACCGAATATCTCTTTCTCCGGTGATAGAGTGGTGATAGTGGAATTGAGTAATAAGTTGTGCATTCCTTCAGCGGACAAGGTCAAAGTAAACACATTCATTAGACATGTGTTAGAAGGTTCAAGTGTTGTATCAGGGCTGGATTCACTGGCGTCAAAAGAAAGATGGATCAAACATAGAAAATAAGCACGTGCTTAGGGTACCGAGGGAGAAGGGCATTATTGATATTTTTAGAGCCAGATTTTTCAGAGGCAATATGATTTTTTTAAACTGAAAATGAGCTGAATAAAGTTCTGCTTAAAACAGTACTAAATATTTTTTCAAAATATATAATCTTTTCACAGTGCTCAAAAAATTGAGGTTTCATTTTTGAGGTTTTCAAACATAAATAAAGTGAGGGTACACGAACAAACATGATTTCTCAATTAAAGTGTTATTTATTAAAAAATATACGAATCAACCGAAATATTCTTATTCCGGCCTTCGGTAGTATGAACGCAGCTAAACCAAATTGGTTATTGGTACTAAATGAAATCCATTTTTTAGTTAATTTCTGGCTGTAGGTACTGAAAAACTGTACATGTATATATATTTATACATATAGTATATGTATTTATTGGTCAACACCTAATACGGCGAAAAGTTTGAATTTTAATCGATTACGATCAGAAACTGAAATATTTACGCCGGAAAGACAGAAACGCCATTTTGGGAAGTTTACACCGGAGAACTTTAAGGTGTTTTTTTTTACAATAAAATTTGAAAGTCTTCAATACCTGGTTGGATTTGGAAAAAAAACATAAAGTCTCAAACGTGTGTGATATGAGTAAAGCCTTCTATCAAATGGTACATTTATTTTAGATGGTTAAAGGGCCACAAAGGTCTTAAAAACCTGATTAAAACTTGAACAAAGCGTCACTTAAGTCATTTTTCTTTTCCAACGTCGATATAGGAAAACACATAAAAACTTTTCAGTGGGTCTGTGACAACAAATGTCAAATAATTTTTTTATTTAATCAAACTGTTTTTCCAGGAATAAAAAACGACTCCTTGAATAGTAAAGTCTACGCATTCAACTACATCGGTAATTTATTGGTTCATTACGTTCGCATAGCAACTTTTTTTCATTTCGTAAATACACATTCTTTTAAGTTTTTTTTTCTCACTAAAGTTTTCATTCAGGGTGTCATGATGTTGATTGCAAAGTTTGATGCAGATTTAACAAAATGGGTAAACAACTATCGAGAAGAACACCAATCATGACGGTTAGACAAATAAATTGAGAATTCAAGCATATTCTAGATGGAGTAAGTAGGTATTCATCACTAACGACACTTTATATTTTATAGACGACAGTTTGGCAAATGTTACTGGCAGATATATGTGAAAGATTTCAGAGTTATGTTACGCGTACATATACACGTGTCAGCTGAACAAGAAACTTCACTTAGCAAAAAACCATTAAAAATTTTACCTCGACCATTAGTTTTTGCGTTATCCGGCTGCAGTGACCTTTGGAAGCTTGCTGATTTTATGGCAACTGTTTTAGCGATAACCTTCATCACTTTACTCTAGGCTTTAGATTTTTTGACATTCTCTAACCATATATTATTTTGAATTGTTTCTATTTAATAGTAGAGGCAATTCCAATAAAAATAAACTGCATACATTTTGGTAAGTGTAAGCTATTTAATTTCGCATATTCTTCTTTCAAAGCTTCTTTCTCAATTCGGTATATCTATACATGTAATACTTTACAAGAGCCAATATGAGTTGTTTCACTAACTTTATTCGAATACCTTATAGCGGTTAGTATGGGGACCTGATACTACTGATTAATAAATACGTTCAAAAACTATTTTTATAGTAAATTTAACTTTTTTTTTTAAATCAAGCACTTCTTTTAGATATTAACAAGGAAAATATAACACCTTCATATCATCAAATGGTAATTTTCGTGACCGGGTGTAAGTGTTCAATAAAATATATCATAAATAAAGAAATTCCGTAAAAACGAAATTAAGGTATGTACCGGTGCAATATAAAACTATTTTCACTAACAAATATTTATTACACCTCTTGATTGAAGGCAAGTCTATGTGTCTAAGATAATAAAGTGATCTGAAGCAGCTCCCTGTATAGTGAAAGATGCTGAGTTCAAATCTCATTAAGTGTATATCATATGTCATGTGTAAATCATTGTACGATGTATCATTATAATTTCGTTAATATTGCGTATTTCAGCCATTTTATTCGTATGAGCATATTTTTTCCGAGGACCTGCGGTTTGCAAGCTTAATAAATCTTTAAAAAAACGCAATCCCGATTCTAACTCCCCAGATTTCAGTTGCAAACCGAGTACGTTTAATTACGAGTTTCGTTTCGCTCCGCTCACTCCGTGGAAATCAAAAATTCTAAAAATTTAAACCAATTTGTAGCTTTTTTAAATATTTTCCTGTTTTTTATTTAATATTCCTGTCATATTTTATGTTTTAGCATTTTTAGTACATTATTCGGCATTTTCAGTGTTTATTTTGACGTATTTAAAAAAAATGGATATTTATCCAAGATACTATCTAGATATTCAATATGTGTTCGGGCAGAACATTGAATATCATCAAAAGATGGCCGCCTAAAATTGGAAGAAATTCAAATATTATTTTTTTCAATAGAAGTATGAGATCGTTTAAAAATGCCGCTTTTTAATAAGGTATTGGTGGCTTAATTGGCAAAATGTTACTCCCGGATAAAGTAGAGGTTTCGAGTCCGAGTCTCGATCATGACAATTGTTCTTTTTAGTTTCTGGATTTTTTTGTTCATTTTTGTGTTTTAAATTATTAATATTATTTAAATAATTATTTATTATTCCAGCTACCCGTATCAGAACAAACAGTGTCTAAAAAGGTGGATTGGTAGGCGCCAGTTAAGCGATATATAATTTTAAAATCACGTGACACCTCGTGGTTATTAGTACAGTTGGTATTAAATCGATGAAAATTATATATCCTCGAATGTCTGCAAGTTGACTTTGATCATCATTACGCTATTTTATCAGCAGTAAAAGTTAAATTAATGAGCGAAATGATGCGCTCGGAGATGGGCTGCATACTGAACTTGGGGTGTAATATTAAGTGTCATAAACATCGTATCGGAGATGCAATCTGCATAGTGCGTGTAGCGGCAGTGGTGTTAATGGACACCCTCTTCATAATTATCATAAAGCTTGTATTTAAATATAACGGCTAGTCATTAATACCGCAGTCCGTTTGAGTATTTTTGTCGCAAACAGTACCCGTGAGTAAAATATGAGTAATTAATTCCACCTGATATTAATAGTTGGTGCATACTATATTATTTCACAAAGCTTGCCGCTAAACATTGGGAATGCTGAGGGCCAATGGTTGCGTTTATCAGACAACATTTATGAAATTATGAAACTGTAGGGTCAGCGGTAGTCTATTGGCACACAAAAGAACGTAATGTGTAAAAAAAGTTGAGTTTTCAGAATTGTTCCTTAGATACTCATATAGCAAGGAAAAATGAGATAAGTCAGAATATAAAATAATGTGAGGTTATCTTTTGAAAAAGGACATGTGACATATGAAATACATACGAGGCCTGTTCAAAAGAAAAAGAGGGATTTTCGCAGGCTGTGTAAATTCGATTATCGATTTTTTTGTTTGTTTTGTTGGTACACAAATGTTTATCATATGTTAGCATTATCAGCCATTTTGGTTTAGTGGTTTGTTTTTGACAACTGAAAAGGTAAGTCACGTTTTTGTGTGTTCTTCGATTTTTAACTTTTGAAAAAAATGGATCAAAAAATATGTATGTAATTTTGCGTTAAAAATGGAATAAAGTGCTCCAACGCACTTGAAATGTTGACTGTGGCTTCGGCGAGTCTACTTTGTCTCAAAAAAGTGTTTCTAAGTGGTGCAAGCGCTTTTCAGAAGGCCGAGAAGATGTTAATGACGATGAGCGTCCCGGAGTTGTGGAAAAACAAATCATGGATTTTATTCTTTGATCCATTTTTTCAAAAGTAAAAAATCGAAGAACACACAAAAACGTGACTAATCTTTCCAGTTGTCAAAAACAAACCACTAATCCAAAATGGCTGATAATGCTAACATACGATAAACATATGTGTACCAACATAACAAAAAAATCGATAATCGAATGTACACAGCCCGCGAAAATTCAAAATTCACCTTTTCTTTTGAACAGGCCATGTACATACAAAAAAAAATCCTCAATTTCGTTTTGACTCTCCTGAACATCTGCTTTATTGACTCATCCCTCTCTTCGTTTCGCAGACAGAAATACATGTAAAATAAAATAATAATAATAATTTATAGCTGCTTTTATGTATCTATAATAATAATAAACTTATATTATGTTTTGGTGTAAATCTGTTTTTGAATACAACACAAATAACTAAAAAATTACCTACTCAAAACAGCTTACTAAAAATGACCCTACAGAGTAGTGGTCTATGCGTGAATCTATAGGTCGTATATTTTATTAAGAAACGTATTGTTATAAATGCCAAAAAGTAAAACATGTATCTGTGTTTGCATCAAACAGTTTATATTTTATTACAAAAATTATACGTAAAAGAAAAAATGTTAAATATATAAAATTAGACTTATAAAAGATTCGTTAACAATAATGATTAAGAATAATAAGATGAAAGAAAATGATTCATATGTTTCATGAACCTAAATTACTTACGACAAGTGTAGAGCCAAGTCTTATTGATAAACAAATTTTAAGGTTGAGGTTTTAAAAAAAAGTACTTCAGGAGTAAGTTAAAATAATTCTTGATGTTTTCGTGAAATTGAATTCCACTGTGTTAATCATTTACAAAATAGTATGCGTAACAAGCGAAGTACGTTTCGAAGAGCAGGAGAGTCATGAAAAGGTGATCCTACTGAGAGATGTTCTAGTGAAGAACATAAATTTAATAACTATAAGGTTACTGTTATTTATTTGCACCTTATATAGTTATGATTGCCATGTGAAAATAAAAATACTTCACATTTAGCTATAACATACTATTTACACAGTACCCACTAACTAATTTTATGGTTATTCTATTGTTTTTATCATTCATTTTTTTGTTTGTTATTATGCCATGTAAGTACTATATTCTTTTTTCAAATCTTACATAATAATATAACTAATTGTAACTACACTACGTTGCAATAACATACTTTCACTTTACTTACTAAAATTGAAATTTATAATGCTCTGTATTATATAAAAAAATATACTATGATTATATAACTAATTATAAAACCTACGCTATATTTATATACTTGCGTTTTATATACTCACTTTTTTAAACTCTTGCTTTGATGTTATATCCTACCCATTTATTGTACTTCTTTATTTAACTAAGATGTATTTTATTTAAAAGCCTTTAAGGCGTTAATAAAATAAAGTAAAATAAATGGGGCTACGCATTTTGATAAAGTTAATAATAGCGAAGTTTGCGAAATTCAATCCTGAGGAAGACAACTCTAGACAGAGAGTAGATTTTGGGGTAAGTACTCCAGCAAAATATCCATGAAATTGCATATTCATTGTTGATCTATGTTTGTACAAGTTTACCTATAATATGTACGTAAAGTCTAATTTTAATCATCTGATTTGTTTACCATTATTTAAGAACTTCATTTTATCGTAAATTTTGTCCTTGCTATTCTAATGAACTCTTAATCGCAGTAATCTTCTTTGAACTCTTCGTGCACCACGAAACCTTTAGTTAGTTTTGTGCCTGTGTAATAATACCAATATTTATACATCGGTTATAAACTGAAAACACCTTCCCATAAGACCACAAATTTTACTAAAAAAATTATGATGGACCGGTTTCACTTAGCTTAAGCATCATCAGAATACAAAATTAAACTAAAAAAAATGTATGCATTAAAACTCATTTCCAGAAATTAGAAATAAATTAAAACTAAATAATTTATATAAGTTCTGGTGCTGATAAATATCGATAATAAAATTATTTAACATACATCGACAACCTCAACAATTATTACTGTACCTCATAAACTTCTTTTATATTTTTGAGCGCAATACGTGCTACGTCATTTTGGTCCATGATGGCGATTTGATCGGGGCAAATCAATGAAGAACGATTGGAAAATTACATAGTATCCGCGGTGAATGTTCCGAAATAATAAGCGAGAATCAACGTCCATTTGTCGAAATGTATGTTATTTGGTATGGAAATCTTTTTTTTATAGCCATATTGTGCGCCGGATTGACTCGGAGGGTCATAAGGCAACGCGTGATGAAAAACTGGTTGGCTAATCACGGTTTAATAATGATTATTCGACCATATTACCCGCATTACAGGCATTACCTACCGACGTTGCCGAGATTACCGACGTTTGGTTTCCGACTTGACTATGATTCAATGGTATTTTATATCCGTAGTGAGACAGCCAATTGCCTAATCGAATGGTTAGGAATAACCGCACGCGCTGTTACCTACTTTCGTATTAATATTTTATTTATTATTCCTACGGTTCTAATATCAAGGTCATAAGTGAATTGACTGTAGGTGATTTTTACTGACCTTTAAAAAAATGCGTTTAACCGGGAGGCTCGAGAATGTCTATGCTTATGTTGCATTTACACAAAACTTCCAAAGAAATAGAAATCACATAATGGGTTGTTGAAGAACCATAGCTTAATCGTGGAGTTAAGTTTGCTTGACAAAATCAATCGGACGCCATCGGACTACTAACCTAACATCACAAAGCAAAAATATAAGCTTTGCTGAGAGGTTCTACCCCGCTCAATCTTCTTTAATAATAAAGCTACTCTTTAAAGTTGACCCGAAAACTTCATTGCTTTGAAATTATCGAGTCTGAACTATTTCACAGCTTGCGGCATTCTGTAAGATCCGGCTCGAAGGACCAAAATGTTGAACCCGAAGCTGCGATAAAACACCGAATGTTTTTTCGGCTTCAGATGAATTTGGAAAATAGTGGACTATAAAACTATAAGCTATTCTACTTGATGGAAGTGTCTAATTATGGATGTGGAAATTTTACGGAATGAAAGGACAAATAGAAAGGGTAACTGTTCACTTACCGATGAAGTTGATGTTGTTTTTGAAGTCTTCTTACACAATTGTATTATTAACGAACACAAAGGTGCCACACTGATTTAAATCTTATTAAAAAAAAAACACCCACATTTATTTTGAGAACAACAACAAACCGACAAACAAGCGATGATCCAACGAGCAACACCTTTTTTCACATCAAAAACTCTTCTGTGCGATTGTCAATTGTTTCGAACACAGTATTGTTGAATACGAAAATCGAATATTGCAAAATGGTTGAAAAGGTAGGCACTGGGCAAAAAACATGAAGGTAAGAACCTAACAAATTGTCACTTTGAAATCCAACAACAAGTATAGTTTATTACACAAGTCTTGAAAAAACACAAAAGTATTTTTACTTAAGGTGACATTTAATAGAGAAATAAAAACTTTAATTTTGTTGGGAAAATAGAGTTTTACGTCAATATACAGATTAATGTCGTTTTTACAATTCATATATACAAGGTCAAAAGCATTACCATATTTGGATCAAACTCATGAATTTAACTGAATCCTTTAGCCTATTTCAAGTAAGTACAACAGTTGGAAACTATTATAAATGGGATATACATAATTCTGTTAGGTTTATGGTTCCAGGACATACACAAACAACCCGGGGTCGAACCCAGAGCCGGGCTCAGTCTAATCTAAGTGCCTATTAATGTTAGATCGAGCCAGTTAGTAATATATCGGTGCATTTACCATTACGGCCGGGTGTTCCTGACTTGTCTTCGGGCTTTCTGGAGCAAGGTGACCATAAGATAAGTCTTTTTAACAAAACGTTTAATATTTTTCATTATTGTTTCATGTGCGATTATTTCTATAAACCAAATGTCGTTGGTTCAAAACTCGGATAAAAATGTGGACTATTTCCAATTAAATAGAATTTAAATCACTAAAAATGTAATTAAATGAAACAATAACTTTCAATAAGACCACAGATTTTTTTTATTACCGACTGGTTTCGCTTAGCCCAAGCATCATCAGGATAAATCACCAAACACGGCAGAAACCATTTCAAGCAACTTTTAAAATCTGAAAGGTAGTCTTTCATCAGAGCGCACATATATATGAGGGGTGTAGAAGCAAAGGCAGCAATCTTTTTAATCATTAATCCCTTCTTGAATAGTTGATAAAGTGTTTTATATTTTTTTCTTTGGTAAATATGTTGATACATTAAAAGATTATTGTTTTGAATTGTTCCTAGTTTAAATGTAAACAAACATTTTGATACCCGAATTGATATGTTTTTTTTTTAAATAAAAATCATTATACTATTTTGTATAAATTAAATGCAAAATAACATTTTTTTAAGAAAAAAATATTGCGCACGTCGGGTTTTTGAAACGGCTTTTTGAATCCAATGGGTTGAAAACAGAAAGCTCATCATAACCTCGAGATGCCGATTAAAAAAAAAGTTCAAGGTTTTTTATTTCGTTTACCACGTACTCGTAATGATTACTTAGATGTAAATAAATATCCATATAAAACGATGTTTTATTTAATAATATTATTTATGAAAATGAAGTAATAACATTGCATTAGACCACTAATTTTACTTTATTTTTTATGACTGACCGGTTCCGCTTAGCCTAAGCATCATCGGGGTACAAATTTAAACTACAATATTCAAATATATTATTTAATTTTCGTTAAATATGTCAAACCACAAAGTGATTGCTTTCTACGAAAATAAATTAATATTTTATTGTTTGATATTGGTCACCCCATAATCCTTGCTCAAAACGGCCCATTGCCGCCTCGGAGCATCATTAACACCGCGTCCTTTGCGCGGCCTTATAGGGGTTTGATCCTTTTGCCGAGGCCATAAACATCGGCGATTCCTCTCGCAAAACAAACTCAGTTCCAGCCTTGCCGCTAATGTTATTCATTGAATAATGAAATTACCCCTCAACTAAACTAAATTAATTACTCATTGAATTATAGAATTCGCGAATCGCAGTCGTCAATAAAGCGTGATTTATGAAGATTGGTAATGAATAATTTCAGGTTTTAACGAGAGGTTTCCTACCTAACATTTGTATTGTTAGACTACCTTTCACCTGGTCTAACAATTCTGTTGTATTTATGTGAAGAGGTATACTCGTATGTCACAAAATAACCAAGAAATGAGTTATGTATGGAAGCATTAAAATGTTTGCTTTTATAATTTATACATACAAAGTACGCAAAGTATTTTTTTAAGAAATAAATGTAGTGTAAAATTAACTGTGCCTCTTCTGAACAATTGAATTGTGACAAATATCTCTTCATCTAAATGCCACAGAAGAAAAAAATGAAATTTCCACCTTCGGAATTCATAAAAAGCAAAGCTAGCAGTTCGCAATGAAGTAATTATACTAATCCTGATGTATGGCAGTGAAGCGTGGAACTGGCACAGGAAGGATGAAAGTAGACTGAATGCTGTAGAAATTAGATCCCTAAGGGCGTATGTGCGATAAAACCATGTATAACCGTGTTGAAAATGTGAATTACAGGATGTAAGCGTAATGAAGGGGATTATAAAAGAGAAGCTTAGATGGTTTGGGCAAATAGAGCGATTGAACGAAGAAAGTGAATGGGAGAAAAAGTCCGGGACGTCCGAGGAAGACATTGCACGATGAAGTTTATCAAATAGTTAATTCGAGCCATTTAAAGAGTCAGAATAACAAAGAGTATGTATGAGACGAAGTATGAATGTGAAATAAGCAAGGAATGTGTTGTATGACGGTCCATCCACTCTGCTTACCCTTGCGGAAAACGCCATGATTGTAAGTTAGATATTTAGAAATGAAACAGTAACGAATAATAACGTAGTCTCATCTACCTGCGTGGACGAGCGGTTAAAATCTTCGACTACATGGTTCGAATACCGGCCACGCAAATAAAATGCATTTGATTTATTTGTTTTATTTCAAGTTTAATAATTATAAAATAATATATAGCATATTTGCGGCGCGTTCCAGAGTGACAAATATTCTTAGTATCGCTCTAGTGAAAACCAAACAGTCAGATTCAAAACATTGCTTGAAATGGCTTTAGCCATGTTTAGCAATGGTACAACCTAACCTTCCTCTTTCCCATTTATTTACGGGATCGAATATTTCGAATATTTTCGAATTCTTCCCGACGATCTGCAGCGGTTGAGACTTTTGTGCAGTATTCTTATTAAAAAAAATAACTTGGCAGATTTGATAAATAGGTACCTAATATTTTTTATTTACTTATTTTTGATATCGAGTTTGAGTTATCAATTTGATGTGGTAATTGTAAAATTTGAATACATTTTTTGGAAACAAAAATGTAGGATATAACGTGATAACCTTTGAGTTCTGTCCTGTTATGTCGCATAACAAAACGTAGTGGGCGGAGTCGCTACAGACGCGGGAGACGGAGAACAGGCTTACATACCTAAAAGCGGTGCCATATTATGTGAGAACTTGTCTTGTCTCTTTCTCTCTTACGGTTTACGACGTAAAAATCCGGAGAAAGTGATTTATTGTAAATTTGTATAGGTTAGGTAAAAAAATTTAGCTCTCTCTTCATATAAATTCTTGCTTTGAGACTGATAGAACCCAAACGCAATTCAAATACTATGTTTGGAGATCGCGCTTTCGGAGTTTCGGGGCCAAAGGCTTGGAATAAACTTCCTCCGGAACAAAGATGTATAACGAGCCCAACAGAATTTCGGTTCAAACTAAAAACTTACCTTTTCAGACTCTCATATCCTTAAATTCATTAAAAGAATCTCAACATAATCTGTTTCTCGAATAATCACCTTTAGATATACAAATTTTAACCAAACCAAATCTTGAACTGTATGATAAATTCAGAAAGCCCATTTTTTAAATTTTTAAATTTTTTATTTTTATTTTTTTCTAAATCGGAAAAAAATAAAAATAATAAACAAAAATCATAATTATAATTTTAAGTTACTAAGTGTTTCTATCTGATAGAACCTGCCAGGTAAGTATATTCCTGTATATTTTCTTATTTAAACTAGGAATTAATATGTAATAATAGAGATCTGAACAGCGCCCTTGATGTGATTTTTTTACAAAAACGGCGCTATACAAATCATCATAATATTATTATTATTACCAACTTTAAAAAATGTTTTTTTTTATAGAACGCAATCGTTATTAGAATTATACGTATTTATCAACGCTGTGAACTTTCATATATTGTATATTTTTAACATGTTTTGGAATATCTTATTTCATCAACTTCGATATCGAGTTTGAGATAGCATATATGTAAGATAAAGCTTAATTTATCTTACCAATATGATTTTTTCAGAAGAAGCTTAAAATTAAAACGTAATTAAGATTTTTTTGGTAAAATACAGGGTGTTTCACCGATGATAATATTTTCAAATAAAAATAAGGGTTTTTTGGCAACTGTAGTAATGTACCGGGATTTGAGCGAAATATTTAATTAATGTTCGTTTTAATAATTTGAAAATAAACTAAATTAATATCATATAGAGGCAAGTAGATCTGAGGCATCGTAAGATTTGCATGTTTTTTGTTTGCTGTTCACGATTTTATAGATCAACTGAACTATTTTCACCTCGTAAGATCATTTTCAAAAGAACTGTGGTGCTTAAATATACTTTTCAAAAAAATTGGATAAGACACCACTGTTTTTTTCATTTTTTTTAAGTGTACATGTTTTTGTTCTTTCAATAAATGAATTTTCTAAGCCGAGTAATTAAGACTGAGAAAATACAGATTTTATTATTTTTCGTAGCAGACATGTTTTTAACATTTAATAGGTAAATATTCATAATTTTAATATTGTCATGATGATAAAAGAGTGCTTCCGAAACCGGTCGACAAAATATTGAAAATAATGTGACTTCGTTCAAGAAAGTTCATTTGTTTTATTTATAAATATGGCGAGCCACAAAGTTAATGCTTTTTACAAATATAAAGTATTTATTAGCTAAAAATATATTATGTTTAAAATTTTCACAGAAAGTAAACACGTTGTGGTTAGGGATTACAATTTAAAATAAAATACATGTTTTATTTATTTTGTATATACGCCCATGGGGCTTTTACATAACAATTATGATAAAAAATAGTATTAATCGAATACGATAAATAAATAATAAATAACAGTGAAAAACAAAGGAAATATGCTTTAAAATAAATGTGCTAACAAAACACAGTTTTAACAGATAAAATAAAATGTTAATTATGTCATTAGCATTACACATGTCAATTATTAGAAAAATTATAAATACATTTTTAAAAAAAATGACAAAAGTGTTAAGTAAAGGTAGAAGTTTAAAAAAGCATTAAAAAATATATTGAGATGAACAGTTTTTTAGAGATGAATAAGTGTTTAAGTTGCATGTTCAAATTCTGAATCACTACTACGTACTATAAATATTTGTAATTTAATAGGTTATTGTTACTTTAGGATAAAAAATAGATTAATAAAATACTATTTATGGTATTAGTAGTTTTTCTGATTGAGCCCAGTAAAAAGTGAACAGTCTGGGTTTACATAAATGCAGGAATTTTAATTCATAAGCAATAATATTATTGCACTTCTTTATGATTTTGTTTAACACCACTTCATTGAAAATATAATCAAGTAGTTTTAGTTTTTCCTGAACTTCATCGGATTGCATGACTGCATAAATATTTTATTATATAATATTTAAATAACAAAATTACAGTAAAAAAAAATAAAAGAAGGGGTAGGATTAGGTTTCTCCCCTTTTATTTATATTTCTCTCTTATATTATGTTTCCTTTACTGGTTTGATTTTAATTATGTTTTTTAATTAGCATTTACCTATTTATACGTTCCATATAAAATTTTAAGGGGAACGGAAACTAATTTACAATATAAAAAATTAAGTGGTGTCAAACAAAACATTTTATAAATAAAACAGATAAACTTTGTTCTATCAGTTTTATTATTCAATATTATGTCGACCTGTTTCGGAAACACCCTTTCATCATCAGGACAATATTAAAATTAACCGAAAATACAAAATACTGAGATATATATATACATATTTAGGAGTTGGAAAGGGAAGGAGAAGGGGTAATTTAGGAGATTATGGGGATTATGGGAATAACAGAGCGGCTTACTGGAAATATATCTAGGATAGGACTATAAGATAAATTAATTTGACTATTCAAAATACTACATTTACTGAAAACATTTTATTTTAATTTTAATATATATACGAGTATATTGGGTTATGTGATAATAACAACTATTTCAATAGTAAACCCTAACATGTTATAATGATATTTTGTAGGTATGATATATTTGAAACAACCTTTATCCTGAATATTTACCCAAAAGCGAGTAAAGTGTCAACTTCAAAGAGATAATTAAAATCTGGTGTCAGCTTTGTAAGCTGGTTATGGAAATGGATCCACCCATAAAGATAGTTAGCCAAAACTTTGTTTACTAATTAAGACGTTTGAATATCATTTTGTTTTATCATTTTTATATTTCCCTTAATCGGGGGATATAAAGATTGCGACTAACCGAATAATAATTAATGATTAAGTTATAATTAACGCCCGGAGCAGCACCGAATGGTGCTTATAAGGTATCGATTAAGTGCCTAATGAAGAAACGTATCTGGCTCGATAAGTGCTTTTAAGCACTTAAGTGCGGCCTTTTTACAAGAATAAAGAAAGGCTTAAGTTTTCAGTTTGAATTTTTTAAAATTCTTTTAGTCTTTCACATTTTTTTATTATAAATACACAAGTATTATTTTATTTAAAATAAGAAAACGATTTTGCAACTGAAAGTTTTATAGTATCCTCTTTTTCTGTAAGCAAGAGGGCTTAAGCGACACTTTGATAAAAAATGAGTTAAATATGCCGTTTTGATCAGTATTTTTTTCTGCATTGAATGCTTTGACTCTTGTTTGATACTGAAGAGTTTTGTGGCGCTTCAGCCATCTAAAATACATTTGCCATTTGGAAGAAGGCTTGACTCAAGCGACACATTTTTGGCTTTTTGTCGCTTCAAGTAACTCAGTGAGAGCATTGAGTTACCTGAGTTAACTTTTCAAAATTCTCACCAGGTACTGAGGACTTGAATTTTATTTAAAAACAAACAAAACAAACCACTCTGATGCTCACAAACAGAAACCAAAAACAGTGCTCTGATGTAAACTTCCCAAAATGGCGCTTCAGCTCTTTCGCCTCTCCGGCGATCATATAACGGATCGGGGAACAAAAATATAATATTCACAAGGGATGGATTACAGTCATTTGAACATAAACGTCACGTGGGAATGCTGTGCATCTTTTACCTGTATGTAAACGGAAAATACTTCTAGCCCTTTTGATCTATTTGACACCGGTGTACATCCGGAAGATACGCCAAACGCGTGCCTAACATTTCTGTACGCAACTGATATTTGCCGCATGAGAATGCGTCATTGAACGACTCGTTCTGGTGCTCAACAGCTTGTTTTTTTTACAGTGAATACCGTACAAGAGTACCAACTGCTCCCAACCGTCTAGAGCTTGTGAGAATATGGCAATCTCCAATCGGGGTATGTTGTGAGGCTGAAGGTAGTGGGGAGGGAAAGGGTAAGTACCTAGCTATTCAGATTTGATCACCAAACACGATTAAAAAGCTATTTCAACCAACGTTTCGATTCTGAATGGTGGTCTTTCACCAGGGCGATATACTAAAAGTATCTAAAACTAAGAAACGTACCGCAAATATGCTTTATATTATTTTATATGTAATTAAATGAGTTATGACACATTTTAATTCAATAAAAGTTATTTGCGCGCGTCGGTTTTGAAGTCGCGAACTTTGGATTCGTAGTCAAGCGACTAGACGGCCTCCATGGTCGAGTGGTAAGACGCTCGACTACGAATCCAAAGGTCGCGGGTTCAAACCCGGCGTGCGCCAATAACTTTTATTTAATTAATATGTGTCATAACACATTAAATTCATATAAAAATAATAAAAAGTATATTTGCGGCACGTTCCAGAGTGGTAGATACTCTAAGTATCGCCCTGGTGAAAGACCACCATTCAGAATCGAAACGTTGCTTGAAATGGCTTTAGCTGTGTTTGGTGACCAGATCTGAATGGCTAGGTACTTCCCAACCTTCCTCTTCCCAATCTCCTTCCCCTCCCCACTACCTTCAGCCTCACAACATACCCTATTTGGGGATGCCATAGTCTCACTGGTTCTAGACGGTTCGGTGCAGTTGAGACTCTTGTGCGGTATTCATATAAAAAAAAAAAATTTAAAAAAAGCGTCTTACTACTCGACCATGGAGGCCGTCGTGGAATTATTTGTGACATTTCCTCCCTCCTACAGCATGGGTGTTTTCATCGGGCTTATTCCTTTATTTAAAAAGACCCTCCTCGCAGCATCCCCAAAGTTATCCTAGGATAAAAATAAATTACTCTCCTCAACATCAACGCCTCCTGTGTGGTGTGCAGATAATACAAATAATTTATGTGTGCCGCTGCGTGTAGAATTTTGATGTGGAAAACACGCCCTATTGGATTTTTTTTTTTAACTTTGAAGCCTTGTTATGATTTCAAGCCTCCACAAATAACGCCAATTTCACGGGTTTTGACACATTATGAAGTGCTTACGCTGAAAATAATTGGCATTTAAGTGCATAATGGTAAGGGCATCGCCCAGGGGCGCAACGGGTGGGGCCGCTCGTCACACTGAGCGGAGCCAGTAGGAATCTTTAAGTAAGGCAACACGCCCCGGGGCAACGCATGTCCGCGGCACTGGAATTCGTACCAACTTTAGTCGTAATGTTTGGGACGAAAGGCACGTATAGATTTGATCGATTTTAGTGAAACTGGAAAAGTTGCATAAATGTTGGCAATCTATATTGTATGTTGGTCGGATAAAATTTATTTAAGAACTCTTTGGTATATTATGACTAAAGATGGTATGTGTTTCTCTTGCCTACGTATGGTTAATATCCTTGGCTACGAATTCGGGGGTTACGGTTTCAAGACTCGAGGTAAGCGAATTAAAAAATATATATATTTATGTATGTTTTATTTCACATGTTTTTCAAATAAATCAAATCGGCGCCCTAGAGTTGATATTTCTCAAGCCGTGTCAACAGTAGTGCCATGTAAAAAATGTAAGTATTATTGTTATTAACTAAAAACAATTTCCTTTGTAAATACGTACGTACGAGTGTGAACTTTTCAAATTTGGAACTGGTATCAATTGAAATTATCAAATTTCAAATTCTTAAATCTCTCCTAACCTAATAAAGTATAATTTATATATTTTATTTTTATTTTTTTATTTACAAAATAAGAAAAAAAAATTACATATATATAGAAATTATATCAATGTTACACAATATGGATAGTTACTTAAATATATAAAAAATAATATTGAAGAAAAGTAATTCGATTAAATAATAAAAGCATATATATATATTAAACATAATGCATATTATAATTTAGCGATATAAAGGTTGATAGTACATTTGATATGTTTATAACTTCTTTTTTTTTTGTTTGTATTACTATATACTATATATACTCGTATTTAAAACAGAAGCCAATATTTTTTAGTTAATCCACGATTTTCCACGAGTATTAACTAGTTTTAATCTATATACGGAACGTACCATACGAGTAGTAGTAGATACGTTGTAAGTAATTATGAATTACCCTGATGAAATAATATACATATTTTTTGACTGGATCTGAATAGCCAGGTACTTCTCAACTGACTTCATCTCCATTTCCTTCCCCTCCCCGCTTATTTTATTATTTTACGTAATGATTTCAGTCAATGCTATGTGTATTGCTTCATTTCATAACCAATTCAGAAAATCGCATCATGATAATTCGATACAATTGATCACTAGCTGTAAGCATTGTTATCAGGAACTACGTTACCTGCGAGCTTTTATGTGCTCCTGACCTATATTTTTAACGTTTCCGGATTTCCAACGGTCGAAAGCCGTAGAGATTATCATTTACCGAAAATAATTACCGTTGTTATCATATTCAGTAATTCCTATATCGCTTTTATTGGTTGTAATCGTCGTAGTAGTAAGGTATTGTCTGATTATTTTATGTGACCTAGTAATGTTTATCATTAAAGGTCTTTGCACTTTCACGTATATTCTTAATCGTATAATTACCATGATTAACGTGGGTAGAAATTTTTCATTAGTGTATTTTATATCAGGTAACCGGATTTCTTTGGTGATTATTATAAACATGACTAAACGCGTACGTCAGTCAATTGCGTTGGTATAAACAAGAATAAAAAGACTTGGAAACTATGAGTTGATGTTCCTCGATCTCCACTCTACTAATTATAGGTATCATTCTCCACTATCCAGAATTTTGAAACTTAATAACTCAAGCCAATGAAATTTTTGGTAGCAGTCTAAATGATTTTTGTCATTCTTTACGACTCTACCAAAACCTTGCTCAGACTTCAATTTGAATGTTCTTTCAAATACATATTACTGTCTTTTTTTGTCTTTGTTTCACTAAGTATGTGTTGTTCTTTGTCTGTTGCTTTTTTTTCCATTTCGAACATAAATGTTTTTGTAATTGGACAATGGTCCGTTAGTAATACATAACCCAAGAATTTGGATACTAAAAATATATGTGAAATAAATTTACAGAAATTATCAAATAGAAAAATATTTAAATAAAGTTGAGGAGAGAAAAGGAAGTGGAAATGGTGTCCGAGAAACTCTAGAAACCCTTTCACAAAAACAGCCAAATTTTTATGAAAAATTTTCATTTTTGAATATAGGTGTCTTACTAAAATGAAAGAACCAAAAATGCTTTATGTAAAAAATAATTTTGTTATGTATGTAAATTAAAAAGTTTTTTTCCCACACATTGTTTGAACTCGCCACGTCTGGCCCAGAGCAAATGAGGTTACAACTTTTCTTCGGAGGTGGTCAGTTGATGTTGATATAATTATAACACAAACTTCGAATCTACTGTTGTTATTTTTTATTAAAGAACTAAATTATGATGCTTAAGCTATATTCGAATAGCAAAGAGACATTTTAAAAGAAAATTTATTTGAATCTGTTATCAATATTAATGCTCTCTACACAGGAAAGTTTTTACGATAACGTCTTAATTTTATTTTTTTTTTAATAGACTAGCGGGAAGATATAATATTTCGAGGAAGAAAATAAATCGTGGAAATGAAAACATATTAATAATATTATCGTATGGAATAGTAATAGAATAGGTTCTTACAAAGATGTAAAACATATGCTTTTTAAAGGTATTAAATATTGTAATTGTGATAGGAGGCTTTTATTAAATTTTATAATTCTTAAAAGTTCATTCAAACTGTTGCGATATTAGACGTATGACAAACAAATATGTAATTTAATGCCCTTTTCTCCAACAAATTATAAATGTATTCTTTTCAGAAAAAAAGGTGTTGTTGCACACTGAATGCGTACCGATAGTTATGTGTGTTCTTATACGCACTGATATACAATTGTTTGTTAATTATTGTGTCCTACTGACGTTTATTGTCAAAACGACTAGATTTCTTATTAGCACACAAAAGTTGAGATCGTTCATATCAAGAATTTATGTGATTAGTAAGTAATTTGAATTCATACCTTCGTCAAACTTATAAACTTCCATTTTCGATTTCCAAAGCCATATTTCATCATCTTTCCTATATGCTATAACTATTTCTAAAAACTCAGTCAGACTAACAATTCATATTTGACATATTCAGAAGTTATGTCTGATGAGCATTAGTGATGCCAATTATTTGAAGAGCTGTCAATCGCGGCAAGAATGGAGGAGCCCTAAGCATGGTGGCTGAATGGTGTGGACATAAATACCGTAACAAAGCCAGTATAGAATTGAAGAAAACAGCAGGCGATCGGTACAAGTAAAGGCGGCCATGACTTTCTAAGAGTTGTAGCGCCGATGATGTATCTACGGATATTGTGATTTTTCAAAGTCGTAATAAGAAGCTTAAAAAGCTTACCCTATTGGCTTACCTGTTACCTCAAGACCGTGAAGTTAGCTAATCAAACGCGTCACGTTACTACGTTCTTCGGGCCCACATTATGTAATGTCATTCGAGTTAAGGCCGCCCGAATTCGGTAAACAAAACGCACGAAGGGTTATTAATATTAACATGCGTTTGTTTGAATTAAATGACGCAAATTGCAATACTGGATTGTCGCGTGAATCAATTTGACCTTTAGAATAATCTGTGGGATTTTCGGTTACGAAATAAACGTTTTTCAGGATAAATATACGACTGTCCGCTAGAGAAATGACGGATTTTAAAAGGGGTGAGTAAAAACAAGTTGGCATTTTAAAAGTAAGAAACATTATGTGAAACGTGCGTAGGTTGGGTTTGTTTCTGTTTCTCGGAGTTCTTGCCGTTAAGGGTAAAATCCGCTTTCTCGATTTCTTATTTCTACTTTATTTCTTATTTTTCTTATTCTGCAATCGAGTGTTTGACATATTTTTTTCTACGGCAGAATCATCGGCAATCTGGATATACCAATGTTATAAAAGATTTCCATGGATCCGTTTGATTTAGTGCTCCAAAACTATGACAATCTTCAAACAAAAAAATATGTAACTAAATGCTTGCTTATTATCATCGACCCGCTTAGGGGCTGATTTTTTCGCGGATTTTTTTTTCATGTCAAGGATTTTTGTTTTATAAATAGAAAATATATACTTTGTTTTTAACCACTTTTTTATTTAATATTTTGTCTACCGGTTTGGGAAGTACCCTTCCATCATCAGGACAATATTAAATTAATCTGAAATACAAAATACTGAGATAAATATACATATTTAGGAGTTGGAAGGAGAAGGAGTAATTGATGAAATTATGGGAATAACAGAGCGGTTTATTGGAAAAATATTTAGGATAGGACTATAAGATAAATTAATTTGATTGTTTAAAATATTGCATTTACTGTTTAATGATTTTCTAATTTCTAGTGCTTCTAAGTTATCTAATTTTATCCCTTTATTGCAACGGTGAAGAATTTTAACCCCTGTATCTCTATTAAAATCATGATTAGTAGTAATGAGGTGATTGGCGAACTCTGAAAAATTATTGTTTTTTAAGCATCTTAGATGTTCACTTATTCTAATGTTTACACTGCGAGATGTCTTACCTATATAATATGAAGCACAATTATTACAAGAAATTTTATAAATGCCAGAATGACTTAATTTATTATCTCTATCTTTAGCATTTTTCAATAATATACCTATGCTATTATTTGTATAGAACGCGGGTTTAATGTGGGTAGGCAAATTTCGGGTACTAAGTGAAGAGAAGTTAGATATATATAAGATTCTACGCCATTGGAAGGGATTATTTAAAATATTGTTATTATTTTTATATAAAAATGTATTAGTAGTAAGCAGTTTAAGTTTTTTATTCAAAATTTTTTTTATCAAGTCTATGGTATAACCATTATTCAAAGCTATTTGTTTAATTTTTTCTAATTCAATTGAGAAATTAATTGGTGATAGGGGAATCTGTACTAGCCTGTGTATCATTGAGTGATAGGCTGAATGTTTATGTGATAACGGGTGATTTGAAGTATTATGAATGGTAATATCCGTGAATGTTGGTTTACGATAAATGTTAAATTCGATTTTATTATTTATTAAAGATAGTGTTAAATCTAAGAAATTAATTGATGAATTATTACCTATTTCCAAAGTAAATTGTATATTTTTATAGAAAGAATTTATTAAATGAAGGAATTTATTAAGTTGCCGCTCTGTTCCGGTCCAAATACAAAAAACATCATCTACATACCTTTTCCAAACAAGAACATTATCTAAAAGTGATGAAGAACAATTAAAAATCTTATTTTCTAGGTTATTCATATTTATTTATTATTCATTGTTTTGTTTCATACGTCTCACAAATATTTTTACTATTTCGCTAAACGAAGGAATTTAACGTATTTTCGAACATTTTGAGAAATTCTTTCTTTATACATGATCTAAGAGTCAAGCAAAGACAAAAGAATAATAATGACAAATTAACTAGTTAAAATGCGAGTGCTGCTGGGGCTTGTAGGCCGCTTTTGGTTGAGATAAACCTTTTGTATAATTAACAACTGTCATCTGCCAACGCATGGTATAGCAATCAATTAATTAATTATCATATCATTCTCCTGGAAGGGTGGACAGAGGGGTAAACCCACCTAACATTTCTTTTACATATTTGTAATTTTTTCGTTTCATATTTTACAAAATTAATAAATATGATACATATTAAAAATAATATAACGACATCGAAACTAAACATATGCCCGTATCATGGTGGTCTGCATTCTATGTATAAAAGTCATTTGAAAGAGGGGAATTGAACCCACGACGCCCGATTAGGAATCTGAAGCTACTAACCGGTCATATATGACCTGTATAGCACATCGGGGGATGTCATGATGGACCACAGTGTATACAACATGACAGCAAAATCCAACCGAAGATAGAAATTGAGATGGTGTAAAGGGCAACACTTCCTCCAGGTACCACAGTGATTGGTTCACGTCTTTTCGGTGTTACTCGTACCTAAGAGTTAAGTAACTGTTGAGTTTTTTTTTCAGTAAAACACAAATTTTATTGAGGAAGATTACCGATAATTTATTTAATCATAAAGCACGTTTACCTATATAACCCCGGTGAGATACCAAAAATCTGAACTGGATTTTTTTAAGGCCTTAGTTATTTTTCGACCAGATTTCAAGAGCCAGGTACCTACTTTCTGAACATTCATTTGTCTACTGAACCTTTCCGTAACTGAAAGTAAAAATCAAACGAACGATCCGAAGGCAAGATCATTTGCTCTTGCTTATTAAAGCTTTTCATGGCATAATCTAAGGATTTTGTTTTTTGGTAATACACATAGAGAAGTATATTAACAATATTTTAGTAATCTTCGATCTAAGATTTCGCCGACAACTCTAGTGTGGGCAGCGGCGTGCATACAGTTTTTTTTTTCAGTGTTGGCAGTAAGAAAAACAGCGGATTAATTGATAATAGAGATAGGAACCAACGAATTTCACCAGTTGCTATTGCATTTCTGTAAAAGCACTGCCTAGACACCAACAAATATACTAACACAAACGAGCCATCAACATGCATAGATATTGTGAGTAGTCTAGTGAACATAGAATAATTTACTCTGTCGTTGGTGACGTTTGGGCATGTGCAGTTTCTGCTTTTGACACGTTATTGTAGGATGGTTGGTGGGGTGCTCATGGCAGAGTAATAAGCTGAACTTCACGCGTATTTTTGAAATAGATTTATTTTTTGCAATAATTTCATTTTATTTAAATCAATACTATTCACATTTGTTCATGCGAGTACGGCAGAGTAGGCAGTGGTTAAATACCTATATGGAGTGCACGCCTTTTTGTGCGAGGCGACATTAGAAACCCCTACGGAACGGGAGTGTTAACTTAATTTTTTTTTAAATCATCTAGGTAATTTCTGTAAGCTTATTTCACTGTGCATAAACTTTTACTAAATATACGCGATATAAGAATTACCAACAGCCTTTTTTTGGGTATGAGCAAACACTACCGTTTCTAATTTCCCCCTTTTAACGTGAATCTACATACATACGAGCAGATACGTATTATATTTAACATAAAATAAATAACACTTAGAATAAGATAATGTAAATTCATTTCATGAGAGATTGTAAGCTAAGGTAAATAAAAATCCTAAGCTGATAAAGGTATAAAAACTAATTTTTGACTTTGGAAACTAACTAACTAACTAACCATCACGCCGTTTCCCCGCAGAGGTAGGCAGAGAGGACGAACCACCATATAACTCTGTCTTGGCACACACTCCTTGCTTCATTTACATTCATACATCGTCTCATACATACTCTTCTGTTATTCTGACTCTTCACATGACCATGTATTTGATTTACAAGATCGTGCCATGTCTTTCTCGGGCGTCCTCGACTTCTTCTTCCATTCACTTTCGCATCATATATTCTTTTCACACTCTTTTCTTCGTTCATTCGCCATACATGCCCAAACCATCTAAGCGTCCCTTTCTTGATCCTATTCATTACGCTCACATCAGCCTTGCATTCTTTCCGGATATCCATATTTTTAATACGATCATACATGGTTTTACCGCACATACGGCTCAAAGATCCCATTTCCACAGCATTAATTCTACTTTCATCCTTCCTCTGCCATTTCCATGCCTCACTGCCATACATCAGGGTTGGTATAAGCACTCCATTGTGGACTGCTAGCTTCGCTTCTTTGGACAATTTCTTATTTGCGCCAACAGCGATCAGTCCTCCATTAATGGAGTTTCCTGCATTCACCCTTCTTTCAATATCCTTATCAGCCTTTCCGTCTCTCGTAAACATACTTCCTAAATACACAAACTCATCCACTTGCTCCAAGTATTCATCATTCATGGCACGAGGTAATTGACATTTTACACCGACGCATATTCTAACACACCCCACCTGTAAAACCTTTTAACGGATTTCGTCATAGAGTGCATGCAATCATGTACTGCCAACATTGGCGTCAAGTCACATTGGTTAAAATTATTTCATCACCCCAAGAGCACGCAGAGTCGCTAATCTATTCAACTCTATGGATAGTGCATGGTGAATCGAAATTTAGATTAGCTTATGTGTAATGCTGCTCAGTGTGACGCACATGATGGTTGATTAAATACAATTCGGTAATATTACCGTATTACGTTAATGATACTACGTCAAGTTGTATTATTATTTGTTATATAATATTATTCCACCCGTAACCAGTTATGCTCTCCGGATTCAAGTGCTTTCATAAACACGGCGGTAATTAAAACGCACACGTAGATTGGTACTACGTCATCTTTGCCAATTTATGTACGTTTACTTGAAACTCGTGCACGATATTAGTTGTTTCGTAGTTATATTAACGGACCATTGTCCAATTACATAAAAAACACAATACGATATAAGAAAAAAAAACAACAGAGAAAGAATAGCACATATCTACAAGTCATGCTCGTAACTTGATAAATTCGGAACATGTTTTATTTTTAAAGAAAGATAAGGGTTTTTCCACAAAGTTATTAATACATTAAGAACATACTTTTCTATTAAGACGACAAATTGATTTAGTAAAATTTTATTTGTTTTTTTTTAATCTTCATTATTTTGCAATCTTAATTTATGTTATTCGAAACTGCTTAGAGCCAGTAGGACTAAGGCATCCCTATTTTACCGAGCGTTGTGATGGCTTTGGCTGTTTAGTGACCAGATTCGAATAGCCAGGCACCTCTTAACGGTCCTTTTCGCTATCTCCTTCTCTCCCCCACTTTCTTCAGCCTCACAATTTACCCCGATTTGGGATGCCACTGTCCCACTGGCTCCGGAGAGTTGATACTATTGTGCAGTATCCATATTACAATTCTTTTTTTTACCTCTGTTTAAAAAGAAATGCAAACATTCCCTAGTTACGAATAGCCTGACAATATTTGAGAAACTCCTACTGCCATTATAATAAGATGAAAATGTTGGTTGAGCAATGACGGAGAACTTAACCAGCAGAGGAATTGAACCCACGACAACTGGGTGGGAATCCGACTTGTTAGTCCACTCAGCTACTAACCGGTCATATTATTAAGCAAACGTTTCGATTCTGAATGGTGGGCTCTCATTAGAACGTAGTGGAAGTACACTTAATATAAAAAAACGTTATTTGCACATACCGGGTTTCGACACTGCAACCTCTAGGTCAGGAACATGGGAGTTTACCGCTCTACCACGGTTGTCGTTAAGTAAATCCTGGAAGGACATTTATTAGCCTGGCAACACAGAGAGATTTTTCCCTACGTATTGCATTAGTTCACTCAGTATAAGATATAACTTTATCTTCGTACCGTTGATCGATGATGCAGTTCTAACTACTGTACGGTCCGCGGGCGCCAGTGGTCCTGACCTCTGGCCCTTGGACAGAAAGAGGGGCCACCCGACCGCGGGATGACAGCTTCGGACCCTCGTCAAATTACGACTCTTACGAAAAAGCTGCGATCAACAATTCATTTGAAGATATCGCGAGTCACCGTGATATTTTTACTGTTTCATTGATCTCGTATAAAAATACAGTTATTTTTTATTCTACATCAAGCAATATATTTTCAAAATTTTATGTTTTCGGAGAAAAGTTACTTTATGCAACCCAAATATGCGATAGATTTTTTTAATAGTGAATACCGCACAAGAGTCCCAACTGCTCCCAACCATCTAGAGCCAGTGATACTATGGCATCCCCAATTTGAGTATGTTGTGAGGCAGGTAGTGAGGAGAGGAAGGAGATGAGGAAGAGGAAGAGTAAAGTACCTGGCTACTCAGATCTGGTCACCAAACACGGCTAAAGCCATTTCTAGCAACGTTTCTATTTCCAATGGTGGTTTTTCACCAAGGCGATTATTAAAATATCTACTGTTTAACCGCAAATATACTGTTTATTATTTTACAATAATTAAATGTGTTATGAAAAGTTGTTTGCACACGCCGGGATTCAACCCGCGACCTCTGGATTCTACAGATTCTCGATATGTCAAACAGGTTTTTATTGATTAAATAATACCAAATTTTTAACATTATTCCATTTTTATATTATTTAAGACCTAACCGGTTTCACCTTATGACGGGCATCTTTAGACTATCACAATTTAAAGTAAATCTATGGTAAATATAGTATTAATGTCCGGAATGGACGCTTATTGATTCTATCTCATAGTGAACATCTGTGACTTAGGTTTTTTATTACTAACAGGCGACTTTATAATAATATTCAAAAATACCTTCGGGTAGTTTTATTATCTTCTGAGAGACGGGTTACATAGTGATGCGTTAGATGCTTCTGTGGGTTTTAAAAACAATTTTATATAATGTCTATTGTTTTCAGCTTTATTTTTAATAGTTTATCAATTTCACTGTTGGCAACCAAAACACTGATTAAGAATATTTTGGATGATATAATTTTGTTACTTATCTCACTAGGCAATATCTTTTCTGATGTAGATTTTGATAGACTTGCTCGTGCCAAGTCTTCATAGGGTATCTAATTATTCTCTATAAAACTAGCAAAATCTAGTGACTGTGTCTAGCACTACTCCACAACGCTTTTACTACCTGGTACACACAGGTTAAAAATATTAAACAGCTCTATTCAGTTTTATTTGTTCGTAATAATATATCAATTTCGGATTGGAATGCGTTTCTTTGGCGCAGGGGTGCCATTACGAAGGGAAGTGCATTGCTTGCAGCGCGCAATATCATTTGATTGAGTCGTGTTATTAAACAGTAATGGCTAACAATTAATAAACGCATAAATGCAAACTTTTCCCCATAATCACAAGGTAAATACACCGCCTGCGTGCGCTGCGTTCCTGGTACTTTAATTCTTACGCAGTTAAATGAGAGTTAGCTTACTTATTTGATTGAAATTTTAAATGAATCGATATTTAGTATTATTTCAAGTACGTATGAATTCATATCTAGTATTTACTACACAGCTTTTTTCCGGTTTCAACACCAATTTTAAGAGAATTGTTTTGAAAAAAAATCGTGGCACACACGCTATGGCGACTCACCTCATTGTTTTACACTTAAATAATACCCTTTTTATGTATTTTCAAAATATTGATTCCAGATCTCGGGGAGGGTAGTGCTATCCCATAAATTTCATATAATACATAGAAGAGAAAAAAATACAAAGATAAAGTAACATGAAAATATCATATATGGTTTTGAATAATAATAACAATAAAATTTAAATTAAGCTTCGTTTCAAGACATCATGAATCGACTCCATTGTTTATAAACGGGGCCCTGCAAGAAGTCCAGTAAGTCACAAGAGTGTTTTCGCTCGTACCCATTTTTATTCTGTAGTTGGCGTTACGTCTTCTTATTAGGGCTCTAAACCCGGGAACTCGCCCTTCTGCGAACGTCTCTGAGGCACTGCAGTACCAGGACAGCCCGAAGAGCATCCGGCTCGAGTTGTTGTACTGTACTTTCATTATTTTTTTTTAATTTCTTTTTTGAAATTTATCCAGAGCTCCGATGTTTACAGGCTGGTAAAGTACGTATTAAAAGGTTGTCGTTTTGTTTTTCAGCTACATTTATTGAATCTTCGAGCAAACATGTTACCTCTTATGCACAATGCTCGTCTCTGTCGTTCAATATCAGCATCATATTCAAAGCTCTAAATATCATGAAAGAACCGCCTTAAAAACATATTTGTTAAAATGTCATCCTATCGAAGCACATCGCTGTAAAGGTTTTTTGCACTGCATTTTCTGTTTAGTATTTCACGTCAACGCATTTTATTCCATCATGAATAGAGAACTTAAAGATAACCAACGTCATTTTTTTTTAATTGTTGGATTTTCAGAGGTCTATTTGTACTTGTTTTGTTCGTTCCCGTGAGCATTATCAATTTTTTTAGCTATTTTATGTAAAATTAACAAAAATTGATTGAGTCGTGACACAACGTATGAGTTTACCAACATCTGGATTTAATTTGACGTAGGTGAAAGAGACTTGCGCTCATTGTTTTGTTTATCTGGGATTCGAGTGAGAGATCTGCATCTGATGAACACCTCCAACAGTTTCACGCCATTTTCAGAGATGACGTTACAACTGATGTTATATACTACTTGACATTACATACTAATGTATCTTATATGGTGCTTAGAGGCTATTTTAAATTTATTACTTCGTATAATTGTAAAATTTCATTTCTTTATAAATCAAACTGTTTTGTTAATTGGATTTATTATTTCTGCTAGTCTCTAGATTCCTTTGCATTTCCCTTGCATTAGTCTGTGAATATCCACGTTGTAAATAATTTGGTAACAAGTTGTTTTTTTTTTATTATTTTGTGTATAAATATTAATGTGTTTGACATCAACATCTGTTTCACTGTTAGCCAATTTAGTTCGTTTGATATTTTTGCTACTTATGAAAATTTATTTCGCCTAAGTATATTTCTCATGGCTCTATTTTGGAGAATTTTAAAATTGTTTTATTATCTGTTGTTGCACAAGAAGGAATCGTTGAACAGTAATAAAGATGTGAAGCAATAGTGAAGAAGTAATGAAGTAATAATAATTAAATTTCGGATGTAAGTCACTAGTTATAAGTTATACTCAGTAGTTAGTTACTAGCTATCCAAATTGTAAGTCACTAGTGGAAAATATTAGTTGTAAACCATTTAGTTATACATTTATTATTATTATTAAATAATGGCTTCGCCCATTATTTAATAATGGGCGAAGCCAGGTAGTGATACTAATATTTCATACATTTTCAAGAACCAAGATTGTCTAACTAACCATCACGCCGTTTCCCCGCAGGTGTAGGCAGAGAGGACGGACCACCATACAACTCTATCTTGGCACACACTCTCTGCTTCATTCACATTCATAAATGGTCTCATAAATACTCTTCAGTTATTATAAGTCTTCACATGGCCCAATTCAAGTTTTTAATTCATTTGATCGTGCCATGTCTTCCTCGGGCGTACCCGACTTCTTCTTCCATTCACTTTCGCATCATATATTCTTTTCACACTTCTTTCTTCGTTCGTTTGCTCTACATGCCCAAACCATCTATGCGTCTCTTTCTTGATCCGATTCATTACGCTCACATCAGCCTTGCATTCTTTCCGAATATCCACATTTTTAACATAATCAAACATGGTTTTACCACACATATGCCTCAGGGGTCTCATTTCTACAGCATTCAATCTACTTTTATCCTTCCTCTGCTAGCTTCATGCCTCACTGCCATATATCAGGGTTTGTATAACACTCTTCTGTGGACTACTAGCTTCAAGAACCAAGACACAATAATTATAAATTGAATAAAGAAACAACGATAATTAAGAAAAAAAAACTTTCTTTATCGCACAAAGTTTCTTTGATTTCGGTATGAAAATAATCTAGTCTAAAAATATGCATAGATTCTTCACGAGTTCGAGATTAATACAGAAAAACGCACTTGATGTCCGTTTTTTGTAGACACAACAAATTCTTTCCGTTTCCTTGAGATGTTCACTTGCATCTGAAATATTTTTCGGTAGCAGATTTAACCCACGCCTATTAGTGAAATGCTAATATTTGTTTTGGCGGCGACCAGTGATGTAATAAAACTTGATATAAAGGTGATTGTAGAATAAAGTTTACTTGTCAGTAATAAATATTAGCATTCAGTGCATCTAATCATTTTGTTATTCCTAAAATATAGCACTTAAGAATTTACACTTCGATTCTCATTAGAAATAAGAACTAACTCTCCTTTTAAATATTCGTTACTTTACAAAGGGAAGAATCAATTCAATTTTATTGACAGATAGTATCTCACTTTAACATTTTGCAAATTAAAAAATATATATTTATCGGCTTATAAATCTAGGGATCAGCAAAAGACTGACAAGTGTTGATATATGTCCTGCAGATGATCAGGTCTTAAATGATGATTAAAATTATTAAATAAAATTATTAACCCGAAAATTCTAGAAAAAGGTATTTTTTTCTCTTAAATATTAAAATTTTAGACACAAACGATGTGCAAACTTCATGACACCAAAGCTCGCCGTTCGCAAACTTTTGCTAATTTAGACAAATAGATGACCTCCATGGCCCGACGACTTTAAGATCCTCGTCTACGAAAGACCAGAGGTCGCGGGTTCGAGGCCCAGTATGCACAAATATTTTTATATGTACTTTATTTGAGTTATTCTAAGTATATTTATTATCTCCCTAGTGAAAACCACCACTCTGAATAAAAACGTTATTTGAAATGTTAAAAAATAAATAAAATAACAAAAAATAAAAATAAAAATCATAATTATAATTTTAAGTTAATTATCTAATGGGAACTACCAGGTAAGTACGCTTCTGTATATTTTCTCTTTAAAGTAGGAATTAATATCAACTTGAAAATATGATCTGTGATCGGCGCTATACAAATCAAATTAAATATTATTATTTTAGTGACCAGATCTGAATAGCTAGGTACTTCCCAACTATTCCTAAAAATAAAACAAATTTAAAAAATCAGATTATATTACACAGTCGATAACTGTTTATTTCAGTCCTTGACCTGGAAATATTTACAATTAAAAATAAAATCATTTCTTTCAACAATGTTTTTTTTACTGCGAAAATATAATGAATAAATCAAAATATTTCAATGTTTATTTTGAGGTGAAATCTCGTCCGTTGATATTGATTGTCCGAGTGAATTAATTAATGACGTTGACCAGGGGCAATAATATAAATGAATCAGTTGATGAAACATCCTACCTACTGAGATTGAGAGGAAACGAGCTTTAAATAGATCAAAGAGTAATTCTTTTGAAACAGATGTCTCATTGGAATCGAAAGTTAATCAAGTTGTGCCAGAATGACAATTTATTTATTCGCTCAATGACTAGCAGAGAGCGAGTACCAAAGAACATAAAAAGGTCTAGAAGTGGTGCTTTCAGGCAATTTAAACATCTACTATACCTGCTGCAACTTTCGATAGTCCATATCGAAAGCTCATTATATCGATGGTCATGAATTTGACCCTCGCTAAAACCTTTATTTTCACGTGTATAAACTGAAAATTAAGTATATGTACACCTAACACGAGGTAAAATGAGATGCAATTTAACACTGCTTTAAAACCTGCGTGACTGGTACAAGTACAGTTCTGTAGAATTGTTCCAGGCAAAATTCTGCTGGTTGGAGATAGTCATATTTTGGTAGAACCTCCTCCAAATGTTCAATTATCTAACAATAATAAACCTTTGAGCATTGATCCTTTCTATTTTTAAACTTTAGATTTTTTACACATCTAGACTTGTCTTTGTTCGATGGAATGATGCCACCTGTACCTAACGGTGCTAAACTGTTTGGCACAAGAATCAAATTCCATTTAAAACGTACCGTGCTAAGCAGAAGCTTTATGTATTGAACTTTGTGGTGGCTAAACTGAGGACGGTGCGATTGAAATAAAAATCCGGGTAAATTATGCACTTTGACAAGCTGCGGAAGATGAAATACTTACTTAAGGAGTAAAATAATCAGAAGACATCGACTAAGTCACTCACAATCGATATACGAGTATGTAGCTTTAGAAAATCTTAGAAGTAAACTCGCTCACAACGAAAGCTTTCCTTGAGGATTGTAATAAAGGTCTACGGTTAATAAACATTTTTTGGTTAATTTCTCAATGTCTAATATCTGCTCGTATATACGTAGGCAAGCACACAAGTGAATACGAAATCAAATTACACAGTATCTATGTGAAGTGCTTTATTTTCTAGTTGATACATATGTTGTATCTCCTTATTTGTAAATAATATTTCTCAAGATCTGTGCAAAGTAATTATTGTGTAAAAAAACAAATCATTTTTCGACTTATCGCAAAAACCACAACAAAAAATAGCACTTAATTATTGCAGATACAAAAAAAATGCGTAGGATTCGTAATATAAAGTATTAGAGGACTATTAATTATTTGTTGATGTAATCAACAAAAACAATGGAAATTTTAAAACTGTTATGTATCAATATATTTCTGCAATATTCAACTTTTACATTTATTTCGTTTTGAGTCATCGCGCGTTTCTCTTGCGCCCGAAAAGGCGTTGCTGAACCGTTGTTTGTGACGCGCACACCGAGCTGTTCGTGCCTAGTCAGCGGTATACATAGTACATACGTCTTGTGTGGATAACAGTATACGGAAGGAAGAGCCGATACTGAATTAGCACTGCCCACGCCTCAGGTCGAGAGCAGAAAATGTGGGCAGGCGAGTGATATACAGGAAGCGAGATTGGGCGTTGCTATGCAAAAAAATATCGCATTAAATTAACTGTTTGGTAAGTAATCTACTATTGTTGTTCGGTAACTTTGTTTAAAAAATATTCCGCCAAAAACAAGGACACAACAAATACGTTTATATAAAATCTCTAATCTTCTTTTTCTGGTGTCATCTCTTTGACAACAATCAGCGCTGTATTCAACCTGAAAACTACAGCCTGGAATAACTTAAAAGTATTGCACTTCATGAGGTGAGACGTTTTTTTAACCACATTTTGAGTTATTGGTTGGACAATCTTGTGCTTGTTGCTTGTTTTTATGGACTAAGATATTTCGTAATTCTATAACTGAAAAAAAATGAGTAATCAATCTTTTGGCTATTCGATAAAAGACCTCTGGATTAGTCACTCTATCTGTCTAGATATTTGGAGGTTGCACCAAAAAATTAAAACCTTCATGCAAATATTTAGGCAATTGCCAATTGGAGAAGTGCATTACTAGTGAAGATTATTTCATTGGGACAAAAGATGAACACATTTCTGTACCTCGTTATTTAATCGCTTTAGCGCGCATTACTCTCAGCTTATTTCAGGATGTTTTCATAGGTTTTAGTGTAGTTACCTGCAGAAGTTTGTTTTCAGCATTTTTGATTTGATTTATTGTGTCAAAACTGTGAAAAACTTTCAGTGGAAAAATTAGAGACTAAATGATTTGACTATTATTTTGATAAATTTTAAGGAAATTCCGATAAGGCAAAGATTCACCGTGAAAAATATATTAAACTCACAATTAAAACGTTGTCTAATACATATACGAGTATCTATTCTATTTCTGTTTTTTTTTTGTAGTTTTGTTCTGCCAAAAGAAATTCCTAGGACTAATAAAATATCACTTTATGTAAAAGAATTCAAATTGTGGTTGAAGGACACACATGAAAAATCTTTTTTTTCTAAATAGCTTGTTATACCAATCGTGGCATTGTGCGAAAAACGTAATGTCAATTATAGCGTTGTACGCCAAATGTAATGCCAAATAATATAATGTGTGATAGAACCTAACCTCTCTATCTCAGAAAGTGGGATGTCACATCCAACATATTAAGGAATGAGTTTTTTTTATATATGAGAGGGAGAGAACACTAATTCACTAAAACAAAATGTTTGTTTTAGCAAAAAAATATTTAAAAAAAATATCACTTTGTGTCAAAATGCGAGCCTTGGGTGTTGGAAATAAGATGCCGTTTTCTCAAACCCTATGTGACCGAATGAAGTGAAAGTTTTGAATTCTGATAAGAATGATAAACTAAAGACGATCAAATAAAAAAATTCTCTAAAAGTAACATTTGTAAAAAATATATACCACTTTGCGGGCAAAATGTGAGCCTTAGGTCGGAAATTGAATGCAGTTTTCTCAGGCTCTATGAAACCAAATGAAGTTAGCCTTTGGAATTCTGTTAATAATTATGAACTAAAGACGATTGAATTCCGAATGGAAGTACATGGGTTTTTTATTCAAACTTGCATATTATAATTACTTTATTTGAAACATCAGATTAGTGTGAAAAAAATACAATAAAAAAAAGAATAATAAAACAAAACAAAACGTTGACGTGCCTCAGAAATTCAAGAACGATTTGCAAAAAACATTTTCAACAATTATATCAGTGTGCAAAAATATTATTAATGCTCCTCTTAATACGATTTAAATTCGTGTGCATTCAGATTGTGAAAAAAATTCTTTAAAATTGTGTGTATTGCTGAAAGATTGCAACAGCACTTTGCATTCGTATAACGCTTTCTCATTCTTTCATTTAACTCAATTTGCGACAATTTCTCTGTCATTTACATTGCTTGTTTCTGCATAATTATGTCTCTTTTTAACTAGTGTATTTTTTTTGTTCGAACAGGAGATAGGTACCAACTCGTATCAAGTATTAAAAAAGAGGCGCGGGTCTAAAATTCACGCCGTCGTGCCGGAAAATGGCGGGTTTCATTTCCGCTCATAAATAGTACGGTTTTTTCATTTTATATTATTGCATACTTGAAGATGTTGGGCGCGTAAAAAAAACGGAAATTAGTTCTTATCAGCGCCTTAGAAATTCGCTGCCTATAGCGGACTACTCCGAATGTTCTCAGGTCCTTCTCAGGACCAGTCCTGAGGGTAGCTGATATAATTATGCTTTAATAAATTATTTAAGTGTATTTTATCACAATTTTGCTTTTATTTAATGTGGCTTTAATAATTCCATTTTATACTTTCACGTTGATTTTACAACATTTTAGAGTACATTTGTTTAATTTGAACACTTAGCGTTCAACCTGTAAATTGACAGTCAGATAGGCAACGCCTTTGTCTGTTTCCATTGCTTTATATTATACTTTTTCTATGTATGTTAACAAAATAAAATAGTTAAAAATATTGTATTTAATGGGAGAAAATAATCTATTCAACCTAATCCATAAAAAAAATATTTAATAAATTTCCCAGGTTACTCAAAAAAATCTATCTTAGCCAGTGGGCTAATGAAAGTTTCGATTGGGTTATATAAAGTTCGTATAACTGGATTCAAACCTTATTTCTAGATCTAAAAGAATCTCAACAGATAATAACAACCCTGGATTATGTAAGTTTTTATCGCAAATCGATTTTCCTAAATAAAAATAACACATAAACATGGTTGCTTAGAGAAAAACTTTTAGAAGCAACAAGGATGTATACAAGAAATCAAATAAAAATATGTAACAATCTCCGCTGAAGAGAGTACGAAACCCTTACTTTTAACACAATGAAGTGACAGAAGACGAAATAAACACTTTGAATATGTAGTCAAATGTTTTTCAAAAGCTCCTCTTTACTAAATTACCTTTCACAAGCATCTTCTGGCGCAAGCTTCAACAGAGTACGTAAATACTGATCTGATCCTAAAAATCTGTTTTTATTGTTTTTTTGTAGACAACCTTTTTTCTTCATTTATTTACATAGTTGAACTAGTCTTTTTTACTAACCACTAGTGTATATTCTGTATTTTTTCATCTCATCGAAATATGATTAAATTGTGAAAAATATTGTTTCAGTGTGTTAACTGTAGAGTAAAAAAATCTCAATGAGACAAAATAATCACCTATATGACCCAATTTAATGATCTTTCACTGTTCATGTGCTTCACTCTAAACAATAAATATGCATTAAATTTACTGTTCTTGTTTGACTGTATTCTTACATACATTTTTTCATCAATTATTATCTATAATTTTCTAATGAAATATTTCATAAATGGTTCTCTCCAAAATTAACTCCCCCGCTCGTACCTGAATAATAGAATCAAAAGTTTAACCTTAAACAGTGCCTTGAAATGTCTCAAATTTGAAGGAAAGATTTTAATGGATCAGTTACATTACTGTATAGCTCATGATAATATATATACGTATATATATTTATTTATGTGAATTTTAAATATATATACATCCTTTAAGAAACGTGTCAAAAGGCCACTAATCTGTTTTCTACTTTTTTTTTTTTTTTACATGAATACCGCACAAGAGTCTCAACTGCTCCCAACCGTCTCGAGCCAGTGAGACTATGGCATCCCCAAATTGGGTATGTTGTGAGGCTGAAGGTAGTGGGGAGGGGAAGGAGATCGGGAAGAGGAAGGTTGGGAAGTACCTGGCTATTCAGATCTGGTCACCAAACACGGCTTAAGCCATTTCAAGCAACGTTTCGATTCTGAATGGTGGTCTTTCACCAGGGCGATACTTAGAGTATCTACCACTCTGAAACGTGCCGCAAATATACTTGTTATTATTTTTATATGAATTAAATGTGTTATGACACATATTAATTGAATAAAAATTATTGGCGCACGCCGGGTTTGAACCCGCGACCTTTGGATTCGTAGTCGAGCGTCTTACCACTCGACCATGGAGGCCGTCTACTAAAGACAATTTATTAATTACGACATATTAATGTTTTTTGTAGCCTCTTTCTATTTATTTTGATTTTTATTAGTAGCACAATGACGTGTGAAGCCTCAATAATTTATTTTAATTGGAAATAAAACTCATTAAAATGACGAATAGTTAACATTTTTTTTTATATTAATAAAAATAAAGTAGGAAATTTCAAATTTCGTTTAATTTAAAAAGATTTTTTTTCACATTGTTTCTTATGAAATTATTTCATTATTAGTCATAATAACCTAATTCTCTATCACCATTTATAAAGTATTAAAATACCTAAAAATAAAAACAATAAAATGTGAAAAAATAATAATTTATCTAATTAAACCTGTGTAAATGGTTTAAATTCATCGCGATAGTGTAATAATTTCTCTATATTGAATACACGAAGAATAATTTTTTAAATCTTTTTTTTTTGCTATTAGAGATTAAACTGTATTGTAATGTAACCAAAATAACATATTTATAACTCCGCTTAGTCACCCAAAACCCTATTTGTGAATGTTCAAAATATAGTTTGATACTATCACTTTAACCATGGATAAAACATTTAGGTTTAAAAAAATATCTATTTTCGCTCTACCCAAATCAAAAACATAAAAAACAGACGCATCTTTCCATCACAGCTGTAACTTTCAAACTTTATATTACTGCTTCTACTATTAAATCAATCTCTCTTTAATAATTAATGCTAAACTTTATATAGCGGCGTTTAGAAATTAAACCACCTTAAGGGCACTTTGCTTTGGTTATAATAGGTAGCTTCTCTTAAAAAATCGTGTGTTTTAAATTACCTTCAAAGTTTTCAAATCCTGGTTCTGACCTCTGACTAAGTAGAAGGTTATTCTAATAATATGAACCTAGTGCGTTGCATAAAAGCATACTCAGTCCTCAAACTTCGCAACATTTATCCGTGGAGGACAATATATTCAACCAGTCTATTCGAGGCATCAGACTTGGCCAGCCTGAGTTACCTCTGAGAAAGATTGTCTCTCACGCAGAGACCAGGCAAGTATGATGTTTATTATACAGAATTACTCTCAGTTATACGGAATAAGATAAATTTTAAACTGAACTCTTTCTGTGACTGGAGACCAGCGTAGGCAGTCACGTAGAAGAGGGGTGACATGACAGTATTAGGGGCACCGCATATAAAATAAGCTGCCCAATGTTGCCAACGCAATAGAAAACAAAACTATTTCGTGATGTCTGTAATTTTTAAATGATTTGGGGAAAATTTTATATGATTTAGGGAATAATTTAAGTAAATTTAAATAAGATCTTTATTTTCACTGCCCCCGGAGATCATTAGATCATCAGATTCAGAGATAACGCCTTATTATTTGCACAGATTGAACGTATGGTAGATTCATATAAGAAAAAAATAAGAAAAAATAAAAACAATAATACAAAAATAATAAAACAAAATTATAAATAAAAATCGGCTATAATTTTAAGTTAATAAGATGATTGTGTCTATCTGATGTGACCTGCGAGGTAAGTATGTTCATGTATATTTTCTCTGTTCTTAATTTAAATTAAGTAAATGTCAATATAAACAAGGAATTAATATTAATTAAAAATGAATTCCTCGCTCGACTGTGAATCCAAAGGTCGCGGGTTTATAACACATTTAATTAATATTAAATAATATAAAGTATATTTGCCGCATGTTCCAGAGTGGCAGATACTTTGAGTATCGCCCTGGTGAAAGACGGCCATTCAGAATAAAAACGTTGCTTGAAATGGCGTTAGCCGTGTTTGGTAACCAGATCTGAATAGCCAGATACTTCCCAACTTTCCTCTTCTCCATCTTCTTCCCTTCTCTACTACCTTCAGCCTCCCAACATACCCCAATTGGAGATGCCATAGTCTCACTGGCTTTAGACGGTTGGGAGCGGTTAAGACTTTTGGTGATATTCGCTATAAAAAAAGGAATTAATATTAACTAGAAATTAAAATTTGTACAGCGCCCTCGGGTGATTTTTAACAAAAACGGCGCTGTACAAATTATCCAAATATTATTATTATTTTTATCCGGCGCTGTATGGTGAAGAATCAAGGATTACTCCTTCGGAGACGCGAAGTAACACACCTTAAGGCTAAATAAATAAAAATATGAATTTATTAAAAAGTTTAAAAGATACCTACAAGTTTTAACAATTAGTTATTACTTACAAGCAAATTCACAAAGGAATTAATGAATTAGATTGTTTGCACAGGGTTTTTATATGCTTATTCTAGTATTATCTGTTATCCAGGATATGCGTGGTCGTCCGTAAGGTTGAGGGTGCTATTCAAGGGATGGGGTGTATGGGTTCAGTATCCACGAATGCACCGCACCCGTCGTTAGCCAGCCCCGTGGGTGCTGATTGTCGGGAAGTATGAAGGCGTGTGGGCGATGGCTCACAGGTTATCTCCGAGTTATATAGAGTACTTTTAAATCCCGACAGTTATAGCAATCTCACCATAGAAGTAATACTACTATAGTAGAAAAATACGAGTTTTGTGGTGAGAGTCCACCATATCATAGTACTCCCACCAGATCAAGGTAGCATTATACATCCACATGTTGTATCTGCCTACTCCTATCGCGCCTATTGATATACGTCACGTAACGTTACGTGGTCATTTGCTTAAATAAATACTTAAATCTTTAATATTGCATGCATATATAACTTGTAGATACAGTTACTTGAAATAGCCTTTTGGAAGGAACACAGTGACAGTGGGAAAATATTACAAACACTCATAAAAGTAACTTATACAATTAATGCTAATACAGATGATATTATATTATTTTAAATTAGATTTAACTTCAAAGTTTTATTTTATTTATTTTTATATTAATTATTGAAATAATTCCAATAATTTTCAATGTTAATATGAAACAGAAAAGGTCAGAAACTAAAAAGAAAATATTTTTTATCAAAATAAAAAGCATAAAGCTTTAAAGTTAATTCTTATTTAATATTAATTCTCGGCTTTGTAAGAAGTCAAAAGATCTTCTGTAAATAAAATGGATGGTTTGTCTAACACCATCTAGGTATACAATATGTGCTCGAGAAGAGTTTTGTATACCATTACAAATATGGCAGCCTATACTGGAAGAAATTGAAAAATAATATTAATAATTTTCAATGAAGTACGAGATCGATTAAGATGCCGGTTTCTAATAAGGTCTCGGTAGCTCAATTGGCAGAGGCGTTACTCCCTGATGGGGCAGAAGTTTCGAGTTTGAATCACGGTTGCGATCGTTATTCCTTTTATTTTTTTATTTTTTCTTTTTCACAGTTACGTTGAAGATTATTTATATTATATAAATTTAAATAAATAACATCAACCAAAGATTTCCAATAAACAATGAATCAAATACAATAAACAAAGGATCGCTTCGCAAAAGTCATTTCTTTAAAATTTACAAAACCATGACTTTACACGTTTAATATAATTTAAACGTTTTATTTGGAAATTGTTTTCATTTTTATTTACAGAAATCAGCGCCATCATCCCTTTAGTTTGCATGAAAATCCCTTTATACTATCAATTTTTAAAATTTTTTGTTTTATTAAAAAACAATTTTCTACTAGTTTTGTTACTTATATCACATCGTCAAGGCACTAAGAATGGCATATTATTAAATTAAAATAAACATTTTAAACGACATTTTAATAAATGAAGGGTTGTTTTTTTTACTGAAAATTATACTTCTGATTTAAATTCTGATCACTTTTGTTGATGTACACGTATTTACTTACAATACTTAGTACTTTTGTATAGGTTATACGTTAATTAGTTCCTATAAAAGTCGTCAGCCGTAAGAGGTGGGCTATGAATTATGAGCCATCTATCAGGTATATAACATTTTAACTCACGAAAAAAATGTAACAATTCACTAATTACAATTATACTAATTATAATTCACTTCTTTCACAGAATTGGGTAGTTATAATTACTTGTATAGGTTTGAGGAACTAGTTATAAGTTTTTAGTATCAAGCGGTAGGTTTTAAAAAAATAAGAAATTTCGTTGATTTTTCACAAAAACCATAAAACTATTCATAGTTGTTCCACTGTGAACAGTGTCTACAACTCCTGGTACAAGCGGTAAACTAATGGATTATAAGCTGCAAAATGTAGAGTCAATTTGTAGTATAAAATTTTTTGATTTGAGCTTTCGTTTTCCAGTATATCGAGTCCGAAGTAAGAATTTTTTGTTGAGTTTCAAAATATGGTGTCTTTTAAAATGCGTCAAAGTTTAATTCCGGCTCTTAAAGTTTCTTAACCATATGTCGAAAAAAAGCTCGAATCGAAAAAAAACGTTTATTGGGTTCTCCATGTGCTGCAGATGATCATATTTTTCTCACGAGTTTTAGAACAACGTGTACAAATAAAAAAAGTTTATCAAAGATCCTCTTATGGGAAATTGAACAACAAACATTTTCACTTGATATCCTAGATTATTTTTTTGTAAATATTCAATGAAAGGTTATTTTATGGTTCAATAAAGCGCGTAATAAATTGTTTACCGAAATGAGGTGAAAACACTAACACAGAAAGAACATTTAAAAGGAAAATAGGATGACGAATGAATGGAAAAACGTAGGAAGAAGATTCACAACTACAAACGGTTAGTCTCATAACCTTTCCTTTGAATATAAAGTAAAATGAGAAATGCTTATCCAAATAGCTAAGTGGACCCACCACCCTATCAATAAATTGGTGAGGGGCGTTCCCAAAAAAAATGGGAGGAGACTTAACATAAATCGGAATTCATTTGCATTCCTCCATGATTTTTTAAGTTGCACAAAAAATAAAATAAACAAACACCCCTTTATTTACAGGTAGGTGAAGTCATAAATAAATAAATCGAGAATTCCCGTCAACGATAGACGCAAATCTGGACGTCTCTATCCGCCGACTCTCGAGCGGCAACTTTCTTAAAACGGCCAAAGGAAAAAAAAGCGTGTTGAAAAAACGAATGTTACGCAAGGCGTTTAGGAGGGGCATAAGGTCGAGTTTACTATAGCAGGCCTATAAAAGTGTTTTTATGATAAACATACCACTATAATATGAAATATTTTTTGAGGAATACCGCGGAAAGTAATTAATTTACGGCATAGAAAAATTATATCTGATCATAACAGCTGTGTAATTGTTGAAAAACGGTTTAGAAATTTTAAAAATTACTTACAGTAAGAATTTAAATGTTGTGGGGCAGTTTTTATAAATTTAAAATATGTATTATTTTTATCCTAAGTGCCTTCTTGGAAAAAATTTGATATTTTTTTTACAAATTCATCAGAATTAATTCAAATGGGAATCTTGATTTTGTAATATTTATTTTGCTTTATTTACTTATACGTCAAAGTTTACAAGTATCTAATTATAATTCAAATATTTTTTGACTTTATAATAATAACTTATATACTAATTGAAATTACTTATGTATTTTATTTAGTTCTTTCTTTATAAACTCTCCGTTTTTTGGAGGGCTTTGTCGCTTAAAAACTTATTTTGATTCTAATCAAGCTCTTTATCAGAATAAACATATTTTAAACCCCTTTTCTTCCAATTGTAGGAGAATATTTTATGTATATTATTGGAAATTTCGCATGGTTTACCCCTACTGGTAAACGGTTTTGCTTAGGTTTGACTTTCTATGGAAATTAACAGCCAAGTTATCAACATTTACAACCCTTTAACAAAAACCATTACTCATATTTTGTGTACAAGATGTGGTTAGCAATAATGCTTATGATTATTGTTTCAAAATTTATTTCACAGTTTGTATAAATAACACAATATTTTCATCCAACTGCCAGAAACTGTTGTATCCTTGTTTTGACAAATGATATGATACTAAAAAGGGTGGGCGATAAAGAAAGGGAAATATTCAATTACTACCCACTCAGCTATTAGAATCATTAAGCCATTGTAAGCAATATTTTGTTTGCAAAAATTATCCTTTCACCAGGACTATTCTTAGAGTAAGTATCTTATATTCTGGAAGAAGGAGCAAATCAATAAACATGTATTTTTGTAAATTCTAGAATTCTAGGTGCACACTCTTACAAATAAAATATTTTTGAAGACCCGAGCAGAGATTTGAACCGACACACTCTTGATTCAGAGTCAAGGAACTTACCGCGCTTTCACCAGATTCGTCTCTGAATGGGGTAGTTCCACGAGTAAATGAATTAATCGAGGTACAGGTATAGATAAGTACTTCTTAAACCTGACGTCGCTGTATCCTTCCACCTCGAACTCCTGAAGTTCTATTTAAACTACCCCTCGGTTCCAAGCAAGGGATACGGATGGGGCTTTCACGGTAATCGAACCTCCCTTTCTCCTGCCCTACGACCAGAGCCAGCGGTACAAGAGTACAGCAGCCCAGCACGGCAGTTCGGCAGCTCGGCAGCTCTCGCTCCTGCGTGGGCACTGCGACGCCCACGCGCGGGGCGCGGGACGCCGTGACGCCCCCGCCCGCCCGCGCCCGCCCACGCCCGCCGGCTGCCGGCGCATGAATGGACGGCTGCTCAGTCCGCTCGCCCCTTCCGTCGCTCGTAGTCCTGACGGGTCGCGAATTATTTACACGGCGGAACGTATCGGTTGTTTTAGATGCACGCCACGCCAACTAGTCGACAACTTTCGCGACAACAGTTCGTCCGGTTTTTACAAAGTGACTACCTACTCATTTTAATACGCGTCAATCCTTTTCATCTATTCAACGATCATCATTAACTTTTTCACATACTTAGTATCAAATGACCCCCCTCTTATTAAAGAGAGCTTTTTTTACTTTCGCAACACTATTTCGTCCGGTTTTTACAGAGTGACTACTTGCATGTGTTTCTTGTACTTTATTCCCATTCGCATCCGTATTCGCTTTTCACATACCTGCTAATACTGGAGCAAAAATTTCCCCCCCCCCCTCTTCTATTGAGGTGGGTAATTAATAAAAGTTTTATTGAGATCTAATGGAAAATTATTTACAAATCAACAAACTTCTGTGCGTATTATCGTTGCAAACATTATTCAATACTTTTTCACGAATGTATTAAATCTCCCCCCTGTTGTTAAATAAAACTTTTTTTTCCCATATTTTACAACTTTCGCGCCAACAGTTCACCCTGTTCTTAAGTGGAATTTTCGTTTGATTAGTTTTATCTTCGACCATCATTAATTTTTTCAGATACTTATTAGCATCAGAGTATTAAATCTTCACACCTTATAATAAATAGGACGTATTTCGAACAATCCTTTTTAGAACGATTTTTATATTTAACGATTTTGTTGTTCTAGTGACAAGTTATTTACAGATCATCTTATTAACCTGTGTATTCACGAGTGTCGTTATTGTAGATATATTATTACAATTGGCCTTCAGCTCCCATTTTTGTTGCCTGCACTCATAATGTTGTAAATCTTTTGTCTTCAGAATAAATATTTTGCAAGTTGTCAAATATAGGTTCCATGTAAATGGAACGATACGAATAACGATAAAAATAATAGAAAAAATTTGGAACAAATAAAATTATTTAAATTAAAAACCGGTTTTGTGTAAAGTGACGATGCCCTCTCTCACTCTAAAGCTGTCAAAACTACAATGAGAATCTTGTTTGGCACTTAAATATGAATAGTAAAATTAGATTTTCAAAAAGCAATATACTTATAATGTAATATTAATATTTCATATGTTTAGCCAAATTAAATAAAAAAATTGTATAAGGACCTATTCAATGTTTATTTAAAGCCCTTTCGGCATAGATTTGTCAAAACTTCAGTGAACTATATTTGTATTATAGATAGTTTTTTTTTTCAAATAATTTGAAAATTCGTTTAGGCTGATGTGAAAGTTTTCCGGGTGTACAATTTTTACGAGTGTCACAATTGTAGAAGGATTCAATTTCGTTTTGTATCGAGAATGAATAATAATAATTATTTTGAACGTGTTATTGATGTAGTTTAGAAGACAGAAGATTAAATACTCAAGTATAGTTTGTGTATTCAATCTATGGAGGTTCTTTTGAGCAAGCTCACAACACACACCAGCAGGTGGGCGGCTCGCTCAGGCGCTCTGTTTCATACAGTCGCCCGTGGGCGGATCACATGGGCGGGAGCTCATTCAGCCCGCGCCAGTCGCCGCCGCCCGACTACCGACTGCCGCCGCCCGACTCGCTCTCCCAGCTGGCTATTGACAAACCGCCCAAACGGGCACTCGATAAACCTGGGGATCGGTAAAACAGGTTAACGGGCACTCAAAAACTTAGGAATCGGGCTAACGGGTGTTTGATAAACCTAGGAATCGAGCTAACGGGCGCACGACAAACATGAGAATCAGGCTAACCGGCGCTGAAAAACCTAGGAATCGAGCGATCAGGCAAACGAGCACTCGACAAACCTGGGAATTGGGCAAACAGGCAATGGACTCATCTGAGGATTGGGCTACTAATCACGAACTTTGCAACTGATTTGTCTCTCAAATCTTACAGAAAGACGACCTGATGAGGAAAAGTATTTATAAGAAGAACACATTGAATAGACATTAGTGAATAGTGCGAAAAAAAACTTTGACAAATAAAAGCCAAATATTTGTTGTGTGTGATTGCAAAGCCTTAAAATTAGAACAACCTTCTCATGGCTTCTTCAGTATAACTTCAACCACCTTGTTTCCACAAATAATATTTGACTTAAGCACCTAATAAAAACCTGTTTTTAAAATAGTCAATAAAAAGTATTTTTAAATTATATTTATTCCGATCATTTTGGGCAATCGAGATAATTATTTTATTCCGTAACTCGTCGATTATGATGTTTTGTAAATAATTTTTCATTTAGATTGTTAACTTAAGGTTGTAGCTCAAGTTTCAAATATTCAAGTTACCAACAATTTCAAAATATTAACTTTTTTCTCATGTGATGAACATTGAAATAAAAACAGAAAAGTTCGATGTTTTGGAGGGTTATTTTTTTAAAAAGAAAATACTGTACTTTAAATAAATAAATAAAACTTGGTTCTTAACTTTGAGGCACAAAGGCTTGTGAAAAACAATGATGATCGTAATGTTTATTTTCAACTTTTTTTCAGATTTACTGTAGCTTTTTTATTTGGATTAAATGTAGCTATCATGTAGCATATCAATTCATGTCAATATGGTTGAATCTTCAAACAAGTGATAACAACAATATGTGGACCAAGTAATATTCATCAAAGTTCTGCGAAAGAAAATCCCATCGTAACCAGAAGTAAACGTATCAACATAAAAATGCAACATTCAAATAATATTTTTTTGTGATAATTGCTAAATAGGTGTTTATGACTTGGTTTAATCGAATGTGTTAAGAGTGTGTGCCTATTCAAAGGTTTATTATCTCGACCGGAGCTTATAAATGTTGTGATATTTTTAATTAGTGTATTTCAATTTGAATGGTGTCCTCGTTAAAGTGTTAATCTTCCTGTGCCATTCAAATGTCAACAAATCTTATGATAATAAATAATCCAATCATTTTGTCAATTTATCAGTCAATATCAAGTTGATTTAGAAGTTTAAATGTTGTTGGTAAATTAAGAAATTCAATTATATACATTTGTGATCGTATCGTATCTGATACAAACTAAACATTTAAACATACCCTCCTTAAAATATTCACTTTTTTTATTACGTGTTATACTATCGTGAAATTGAAAACATGTGCTTGACAAACTAAGTGTTAAATATAAAAAAACTCATAAATATTCAATTAAAAACTTGTCAAGTGACATTGTATTGAAGAACTTTATAATAATATAAAGTGACGCTAATAACGGTTGGTCTCTAATCTACAACAACTTATGGTGGAAAGTAGCCCACTAGCCACGGAGCGGGCGGGCGAGGTGAGCAGACGTCTCAGGGCGGATCGCAGGGCGGCATGCTGGCTCTGATGATGCGGCGGGAGGGCGACGAACCGCAGGACAGTCCCTTCCTCCCGCCCCCGCCCCCGCCGCGCCCGCGAGCCCGCCACACGGAGGAGTTCGTCGACATCTCGCAGGTGCAGCAGCTGTTGCTGGAGACGGGGCCGGGGCAAGCTATGGGCGGGCAGGGCATGATGGTGATGGGCGGGCAGGGCATGATGGGCCAGGGGATGATGGGCGGCCAGGGCGGCATGATGGGCGGCAGGTCGCGCCAGATGCCGCCGCAGCCTTATTACGTCCCTTGTCCGCAACAGAACGCGAGCGTCGAAGACTTGGTGGCATTGTGGTTTTCCGGAACGCCAGCTCAAGGTAAAACTCGTTTTTCTTTTGTAGAATTTGAGGGTATTCTATCGACGCTTTTCGCTCGAAACTCCAAGCCAAGATGATCGTCAGAATTATGCAGAATCATTTAAAAGGTGCTATTCAACATTTTACCATTAAATGTTCTAACCACAGTTAGAACAAAATGCCAATTTGGTATCTAATTACTTTCTAGTTCTAGTATTAAAAAAAATAACTATCAATTTTTAAGAAAACTTATACCCTCTTTAAACTTATTTTACGCGTTCAGTCACGATAGCTTCGCGCAATACCTAGCAAGTAAAAAATATGATTTTAGTATAACTTGAATTTTTGTATTGTTCACTACCGAGGAACCGGTTCAAATCGTTATTTTGAACCGACACACCATAAGTGAGGCCGAAGATCGTGAAATCTTCCGGGCATTAAAAGTCTCATTCCATGGCATTGCAGCCATTGACTATGACAGCAATCTTTCTACCACACCGGAGAAGAAAAGTACAAAAACTTGAACAGAAACTACACATGTATTAGGTATATACATAATTGCGATTAAGTGAATTTACTGGTGCAATATCTCAAGTCAATGCAGCACAGTGGCTCGACGACTTACAAATTATCATTTTGTATGAATACGCGCAAATTGTGTGGTAATATTTCAAGTGATGCTTTGGTTTTAATTCAGTATTTCTACTTGGTGAAAGAAATATCTATTTGATTCTGAAAATTGTTTTCTCACAGGTTTTTTTCTTTCAATTCCTATTTATTCAGTCGACTTATGAACTGTAATTTATTACAAGTTTTTTGTACTTCAGTGTTATTCTGCAACTATTTCTCAACAGTTCGAAATCGCAATAATGAAATGAGATGAGTATTCTAATTTCTGCATCTCAGAGGTGGTACTTGAAACAGTTATTTGTAAGTCAATGGTCAGAAGATGGGATAAATTTACCACCGAAGAAGTAGCATTCACGGCCTTTCAGTATAATATCTAAAAAAAAACACATTATTTAATTTTGTGTTAAAGTTATAAAAACTCTTTTTTTCTGTGTAAATTTCTTCAACATGTATGTTTTAAGTGATAATGCAAACAAGGTACTGTCAGAAGCCAGGGTTACTTCCCTTTTTTTCAAGATATTTTGTTAGGTTAAAGGAATTTAAGTAGTGAAAGAAGATGGAAAATAAGCGGTTAGAAAGTAATGGGATATTCAGACCTTTATTAATATACATAGCTAAAGCAATTTCTGTTTTGGACACCGGTGATCACTCACCGAGATGATATAGATATAGAATATCATCCACTGTAAAACTCAACATCAACAGATTCTTTCACTGGAAGATAGCCACATTGGCTGGTTGAAAAATATCAAACATATTTATCAAGTAAAAAAGTTTATCAAGTTGACATAAACAGTTAAAAAAAAAACACTTGTCAATTGTTTGTATTCATGTGCGTTACGGATTTGGAAGCTTTTGATAGGTTTGCCTGGGGTCTAGCAATTTGTTGCTGGGCCACTGCATTATGCATTCATCACACTTGCAAAACTATGTTGTTGCAGTCAGTTAATTTCATCTTCGCTGGCAAGCTACAAAAAATAATAGCGGCTTGCTCGCAATATGAAATTAATGCAATAATTTCTACATCTGCAAACTAAGTCCTCAGGTTAGATTTTACGTATTATGTGTGAGGGATAAAGAAGCAAAGGCAGCAATCTCCGCACACCTAGATTAGTTTTAATTTATAACAAGATTTCTGTTTCAAGTATTTCTTTATCTAAAATGCATGTCTAAGCATTTTGATGAAAAGTTTTCATATTCTAAGAATCATTAGAAAAACAAAAACATTTGAAACTTTGTCTTTTGTATATGGTATATATTAAAACATAAATATAAGAGTTCCATTACTACGGGAGTATGTAACCTTGGTCTCGTATATATATATATATATATATATAGAAAACATAAATGTATTCTTTATTTTATATAATGGATTAAGAAATGCTGTTAATGTCAAAAATATACAAAAACTAAATCAGAAGTGGTGTAATAATATCTTTACGTGTAACCAAACATTTGGAAATCGCTGTGTTTTCATTTACAACCTTGTATCAATAGATAACTTATTTATGTATGTGCAAGGAAGAACGGAATAAGTTTAAAAATCAAGTTTTGAGTTAAGTATGCAGAATTGTTTCTTATACAATTAGATGTGTCAGAAAATAAAATAATGTGCTATCTTTTTTTGAAAACACACTTGTGAAATATGATGTGATTACATACAAAAAACGATATTCTCAATTTTTGTTTTGGCTTTCCTGAACATCTACGTTTATTGACTCATTTCGTTCTTCCTTGCGCACACAGATTTTTACTTGGAAATCCTCAGAAAGTAGTATTTTTCATAATCAATCGGTTGTAGTGTAACTACTCTTAGAACTTAACGGTAAATGGCTCTTTTAGAATATAAGCATATTTTGATTCAAGTTTTAAACCCATGGTGCATAACTTTTCACCGAGTATAACTTGTGTTGAAATGGGAGTCAGTCGGTTTTCTGCTGTGAGTATCGCCCTTGACCCGTCCGTCACGTGAAGTAAATTATCGACTTTCAATGCCTGAATAGTAAAATTACTAGAAATCGTGAACGTATGTACGATTTGAAGCAGGGCAATACTATTTTTTTAATATTCTTCCCTACAAAATGAAACTAATAAAAGGACCCAGCTTCAACTGCTAATAGCGGCGAAGTCCACGTGAAAGTTTGGGAAATATGTTTCTGCACTCGCTGCCTTGTATTCATATATTCTTCCAAAGTGCATCAATTTATCAAGCAATCAGTCGCGACGCATATAAAGAACCTCGGCGATGATCGAGCCTGAGTCGGTTAAAAAGAGGAGTAGCGCCCATTACGGCAGATCGGCGGTCAGCAGGAACCAATAAATACATTGGCCAATTTGTAAGGCAACGTAATTGGCAATCCCTTGACGCTTGAGATTTAGCGGTGACTTCACTATCAATCGGGAACCGAGATAAAGAAAAGCGATGAAACATGTTGTCAATATAAAACTACTGAGACAAGCGTGTAAAGGTGACTCCAACGTATTGAATTCCAAATACCAGATTTACACAAGTTTGTGAACATTATCTGAAGAGGTTTCTTTCGGTACACCACCATGTTTGGCAATCAGATCGGAATTTGCTACGAATAAAGTTGAACGAAAAGTGTACAAAATCTTATAGTTTATGGCATCAAATACTTTCTGTAAAAGGATGTAATGCAAAACCAACAGTTTTATTTTAATATTTATTTAACTTAAGGTAGTGCAATTGCATTTAAATTTCACATATAGTTGTTGGAAAGGCAATAGGACTTAGGCGACACTTTGCTCAAACATGCAGTTTTGATCAGTTTTTTTTCTGCATTGAATGCTCTGACTCTCGTTTGATTCTGAAGACTTTTGTGGCCCTTCGACCATCTAAAATATATTTACCATTTGGGAGAAGGCTCGACTTAAGCGATACAAGTTTGGGACTTTTTAAGCTTTTTGTCGCTTCAGGTAACTCAATGAGAGCATCGAGTATTTTTTATAAATCCAATTTGGTATTTTTCTTACTCATTCCGTTCTTCCTGATAATTCCAGATATACTTTAAGGTAAAATATTTATTGCAAAATGTATTACTAATTTAAAAGTTACTGCTGTTCTTTAAAATAATAATACTCATATACTCGTATATATATTGCGGAAAAGGTAATTTCGTATTTTTCGCTTTATTTCAATGCTTTATTAAAAGTGTTACAATCATCCGATTAAAATCAAATATACACCGTTCCGTTTGATAACTTGTTGACAATGAGAATCCAACTTTATAATGCCTCTCTCGTAGAAGCCCTTGTCCCTATTGGCAAAAAACTCGGACAACCAATTTTCACATGCCTCTATTTAGGCCAAATTTGTAACCCCAAGCGAGTTGGCCATAGACAGGAACAGGTGGTAGTCACTTGATGCCAGGTCCGAACTATAGGGTGGATGCATAAAAATTTCCCACCCGAGCTCCTGGAGCTTCTGGCGCGCCATCAAAGATGTGTGCGGCCTGACGTTGTCCTGATGAAACACGATTCCTCTCCTATTCACCAATGCTGGCCGCTTCTGTTCGTTTGCCAGCTTCAAACGGTCGAGTTGTTCACAGTAGAGGGCAGAATTGATAATTTGGCCACAAGGGAGCAATTCATAGTAGAGTATTCCCTGCCAATCTCAACAAACACACAGCAAAACCTTCCTGGCCGTCAGTCCTGGTTTGGCCATGGTCTGGGCCGCTTCGTTAGCTTTCGACCACGATCTCTGTCGCTTGACATTGTTGTAAGTGACCCATTTTTCTTCACCAGTCACCATCCGCTTCAGAAATGGGTCGGTTTTCTTACGATTCAGCAGATGGAAATTCAGTCCAATAGATTTTTTTTGCGTCAGCTCGTGTGGCACCCAAACATCGAGTATTTTTAAATCTAGCCTTCTGCAAATGGTTCAACGGTTTTATGATCGATATTCAGCTCTTTGGCGATGCTACGACTGCTAACGTGACGGTCTATCTCGATATTTTCTATGATTTTATCGACATTTTGAGAGCGCCAGAGCGTGGTGCATCATTCACCTCCACTACACCAGAACGAAATCGCTCGGAGCACTGTTGTGCAGCACGAACCGAAAGAGTATCGGCCCCGTATACATTGCAAATTTTTTTGGTCGCTTTCGACGCATTTTTCCCTTTCAGGTAGTAAAATGTAAAATATGGTGAATTTCTTCCTTTGAGACCTTCATACTCGACCCACGATAGTTCACGACTGAACCGACCAAGCGCAATACTGTAAAACAAGCGTTTGTAGTAAACACTTACACCTTTACAACGCCGTATTGTATGATCCGATGTGAAAAAGGGCGCGAAATTGTAAATTACTTTTTCCCCAACCTAAAGGTAAACATATTTTAACTTTTCTGTGCCGATTTTTCAATTTTTCATAACAGACAAGTTTAGGGTGTAGATACTTATATCCTAGCGTGGAGGACAGTGTATATAAAATATAGTAAATAAACATGAAATTAAGTAAATAAAAAAAATATTTCACTAACCTAGCGATGTTTTTTCAAATTCTCACTTTAAAAAATGTCGCGATCAGGTATCTCCGTTTATCTTATTTTCAATACCACAATCGCACCATCATTATATCTACATTATGTTACTGTAACGAAACTTCATAAAAAAATTCTAAGATCTTTCGTTCAATATTTTTCATTCACAATGATTTTTCAATGCCCTTTGTTATAATATCGAATGTTTACATTCCAAATAGTATTGCGTTCATTGACATATGATCTTTTAACTGGATGCTGTAAATCCGTTGATATCTGGACCACCTAGACTGCAATCGTAATTTGTGATAAGGCGGCTTAGAATACAATATGCATTCCGTGTGATCAGTTCTATTCGTCGTAAAACCGATAACGAAGCTGATATTATTTATGAATGACAATGTACCAATGTATACTCTGAATCATTCGATTGAAGGTTCATTGATAATATCGAGTTTCACCTTAGCTCAGTTGGATTACGACATAAATTTATTCAAATTACTTGGCAGTGTTAATTGGGATTGAAAACATTCAAATATCAATCAATATTTGGTTTTAGTGATTTAATCGTGATATACTCGTATATCTATCAAAAAAAACCAACTTTACTCTTCACTAGAAAAACGTTAGCAACATAATGACGAGACCTAAATCAGAAAATAAAAATAATGCTCATTAAAAATTAAACTGACTTTGTTTGTATTACAGACTGTGTCCATTTGGAATACACATGAACAGAGATATTGTTATCATGTCTCTTGAAATCTTTAAGGTTTATGTTGAAGATATCAAGAGACACGTTATTTAGTAGTAGACTTACCTAATTTATTAGATTTATTTTCACCGAGACAGAATTTGAACATTGACGGGTTAATTAACTACACATAATTTTCTTTGTGAGAACGTACGTAGGAGTTTGAATTTTTCAAACTAAGAACTGATGTTAATTGAAATTATCAAATTTTTAAAAGAATCTTTTCAAATTTCTACCTACACAATAAAGTACCTACGATGTATTTTAGCAGACATTTTTCTAAATTTCAAATAAAGCAACTGATATTTTTTCTTGGCAAGTCAAGTTATACCCCATGATTTTACACGGATGATCAATTAATTAATATCTAATAATTACATAATTTTGTGGTCAATAATTTTTAGAAAAAAGCTATGCAGATTTATTTTCACGAGTAAAGTGAACTCAATTTTTTCAACACAAACTGCATCGATGTGAATATTTTTTTTTATTTTATTAAACCTATGTTAAAAGATATAATTTAGTATATTTTAGATATATATTGGAAAAATAATAACAAAATAAACAGTTTTATGAAGTTTTACGTCCATCTTTATAGTTCACTTTTTCCTAAAGGCTATCCTATGAACGTATGAAATAATAATCATGGTTGTTTTGTTTCAATCAAGCATTTTTTTCGAAACTAGTTGACAAATACCAAATAAAAGTGGATTAAAACAACGTGTGTTTTTATTCTATTAATAAAATATGTAACCATATTAAAAAATAGAATTTTAATTTTAAAGTGTATTTAATTTTTTGCAACATCCCACCTGAAATGAATTTGTGAAAAGTAACGTTATTAGAAACATTAAAATATGTAAGCCTTTTTTTCCCAGGTTCTTCGTAGCCTAAATAATTTATTTTATTTAATTATTAGCCTCTGCGAGTTTGCTTACTGGTCCTGTAAATAATATAACGCTTTTTAAAGGTCAACATTAACTTTCATCAAATTCGTAAATGGAAATAGCGATCAGGCTGTGATGAACGTGAACTAAAACAGAGACATTATTTAAAAGACTTATTTCCAGTTTTATTGAGAAATTAAAATTTTATAGATAATTCTGGATCGAGTTATGAGTGATTTACTCAATTAATAGCTGGTATTTGGTCATCCTTTCAAATTATTAATTCTCAAAAGGTATACTCGTACATTTAATGCTAGGGTAATTACAAAGAAAAATAATCTTTCTTATAATAAAACTTTTATAGAATAAAACGAAGACAACCTATTAAATCAAACTGAAACAATACTTAATACAACGAAAAATCCTCCTGCATATGATAGACAATGATTAATACATTTTTAATGCGTTGGTCGAAATGAACGATACAGAAATCTATGAGGCTAAATTAATTTATTTTGAAAATTATGTATTATTTATCAATTTATATACCAGATACAATTTAATCAACATGTGACTAAACCCCTTCCAATGTTCCGTGATTCTTTACAAAATGTAAAATGAAACTCTTGTATATTTTATTAGAGGTTCTTAATATATTATATGAGACATGCTTCGTTATTTCCACAAAGAACGGATGAAGTAATGTATTTCCGAAATCGGTTTAAAGAATATTCTCTTGTGGGTATTATTAATTTTTTGCAGTCGAGAAGCAGTTTTTTGTTTTTTCAAGGCGTAGCCAAAAAACCGGTTATATTAAAACAATAAACTCATATAAAAGAGCTATCAATAACGCCGTCGCCAAACCTAATTGCCGATACATAAACTCTTTTAAAAATAAATATATTTTTCTTACAACACTTCCGAGGTTTAAATATTTAACATAAACTACTACTTCTTATGCAATAAAAAAGAATAAAAGATTTCTTAATTCTCTTAAGTCCCGAAGAATATGTTATAAATCTTATTTCTCCGCGGTACAAATGTCGAATTAAAATTATTCAACGGACAAAAAAACATGAAATATGTTATTTAATATAAAATACTACAAAGGCAAGACGAGATGATCTTGGTAAATTAAGTGGTTTTGATTTATGGCGGGGGGCGAATCGACATCACTTAATGAAGTATTTTAATTGCTACTAGATTACACTCCCCGAGTAATGAATTAATAAATACTAAGTCATTAATGCAGTTTGAATGTCATGCATTTTCAAGTGAAAATAAATGCAGGTTGGCGTTTGAGCTATGTTACGAGGCCGGCTTCATTCGAAGGTGATACAATTCGTTGAGTCATAATAACGTTTCGAATATAATTTTTAGATTCGTTATTTATTTGACTGACGTAGATGGAAAAGGGATACAGATGATTTGTTTAAAATTTAAAATAAAATAACTTACCATCACGCCGTTTCCCCGCAGGGGTAGGCAGAGGGGACGTACCGACATAAAATCTGTCTTGGCACACACTCCTTGCTTCATTCACATTCATACATCGTCTCATACATACTCTTATGATATTCTGACTCTTCACATGACCCGACTCAAGTATTTGATTTACTTTATCGTGCCATGTCTTCCTCGACTTCTTCTTCCATTCACTTTCGCATCATACATTCTTTTCACACTCCTTTCTTCGTTCATTCGATCTACATACCCAAACCATCTAAGCGTCCCTTTCTTGATCCTATTCATAACGCTTACATCAGCCTTGCATTCTTTCCGGATATCCACATTTTTAATACGGTCATAGATGGTTTTACCGCACATACGTCTCAGGGATCTCATTTCCACAGCATTCAGTCTACTTTCATCCTTCTTCTGCCAGTTCCATGCCTCACTGCCATACATCAGGGTTGGTATAAGCGTAGTGCTTGGGACTGCTAGCTTCGCTTCATTGGACAATGTGTTATTAGCGCCAACAGCGTTCAGTTCCTCCATTAATGGAGTTTCCTGCATTCACCCTTCTTTCAATATCCCTTCTGATTTCTATGATTGTTTTAATATTGTTTTATTCACAAGAAAACATTATTCAGTTTCATTAAATGATCAATATTTCATCAGATCTTAGAAATATTTAAGACCTTACAAAATAAATGATGAGTTTAAAAAGTAATTGTTGATTTCAAAGTTTGTAAGAAATCTGAAAATCTTTTATGTTATGAATGAATTTTTCAATAAAAGTATTATTTTACAGAAGGATGTCATCTTCTGATACGATCCATGGAATTTATTTTAAGAGAAAGGAAGAAAAAATAATATTTAATTTTACTTCATGAGGTTTCAGAAAAATACTTTTCAATAGGCAGGGTTCAGAAAAACACTCTTTGTTGTTTTTATTACATTAAAAATAATTAAATCTGTTTATCTATCAGGTTTTTTTACAATTCGTGAACAATAAAGTTTTTTGAATAAATAATTTATGCATACTAAAGCCATACGATAGGAGTCGTATGTTTCGTTTTGTTTTTTGCATGTAGATGCGATGACAGACCATCAAATATCACGCCTCATGTTTCTACTCGTATTTAAATTAGCTAGTCGGGTCATTTGGAATAGATTTTCAAAAACCCTTATTGGATGTATACTAAGTATATTTAGTCGTATAACCTGTTGTATACTAAGTATATTTTTAAGTCCCGATGAAGATTCTGCTGAATTGAAACTAGTTGACATATACCAAAATAAAAGTGGATTAAACGTGTGTTTTTATTTAATTTATCATGCCAGTCCACAAAATTTTTGCTTATTGTGATAACATATTTTATTCCCGACAGAAAAACCTGTGCAATTTTCTAGAAGCCAGTGCTCACCATTCGATAGTGTTTGTTGCTTCAGAGTAACAGATTAATGCTTTATTGTTATGTGTTACTCTGCATGAAAATTAGGACGATAAAAAGGCGATTATTCATATGATGAAATTGAATAAACATCAAATTTTATATTTCTTCATTAGAAAACCGTAGGAAAGACTTTGATTTAATTTGCATTTTCATAACTATTAATTGTATATTTGACTCACCTTCTTTATAACAACTCATCAAGTTCAACATTCCTTGCCGCAGACTTAGAAACAATGAATCGCTGTTCCTCAATCAGCACTCCACTAACTATGGGTATCATTATTCATTGTCCAGAATGTCGAGACTTGTTAACTCAAGCCATGGTTTTGTGATTTTTGGTACCAGTCCAAATAATTTTGGTCGTTCTTTACCACTACTAAAATCTTGTTCAAGCTCGACTTGAATGTTCTTTCAAATAGATATTTTTGTCTCTACTTCATTCAATAATAATGTATGTGCTATTCTTTCTCTATTATTTTTTTCCCATTTCGTGTCATGTATTTTTTTGTAATTGAACAATGGTCTGTTAGTATATAAATAAAAAATAAAATTTGTTGGTTTAGTTATGTAATTTGTCTGACTCTCCTTCGAGGGAGGGGACAAAACACCCAACCTTTCAGACGAAACAGCTTCCATCACCACAGCTGATAAAAGGGCATCGTTTATTTTAAATATTTCCTCGTTACGCCGCTACTGGGCCCGGTAGTAAACAGGTTAGAGGAAGAAGCGTGTGAGAAGAAGTAATTGCTCAAAACGAGTAGCAATTAGTCGGAGCCGCCCCGCGGACCCCAGAGCCTACTCACGGACGGAAGAATATTATGTAGATTGAAAGAATTCCTCTTTAAATGGAATTATTAATCGGGAGCATTCATTTGTCTATTGGTTAGTCGGCCTGATTTATCCGAGATAAATTGCTTTTGGTGATTGAATTTTTTGAAATATGAGACGATTTAATGCAAATTGAAAATTTGCATTATTTAACTTTTCTGATTTTAAAAGGAAGTAATTATTTTATTTGATTGTCAATCATGTATCTTATGTAACTCGGTACATACGTAAGTCATCTTACTTTTTTGATGGTACCAATAAAATCGTTTTAAAACTTTTGCAGCTTGAAGGCTCTTTATTATCTAAATTAGTTCACGATTAAAAGTTTTACAAGTAACAAAATGTTCATTGGACATACAGCTAAGAAGCTGCTATTTACTTAACCTACAGGACGAAGGAGTATTAATCAACCTAAACTAATGTGACTGCATCCTTGGTAATAATGAACTGCAGGTTAAAAGTAGGAAAACTATAGGTATTTCCTTAAGGCGATCAGTATTATACAAGAATCGTAGCACCCTTGATGATTATTTCAAGATCCACGCGAAATGTGACTACAATATGTTGACCTTCAAAGGATATCGTTTCTGTTTTAAAAACGTCTACCCGAGAGCCATTTCGATGAAAAAATGCACTAGTGTGTACTTTATCTAACTCTCAGTCAGTAACATCGAGTAACAAATAATATAATTCCAAAGCCATTCTCATAAATACCTGAACTATTTCGATAATAAAACCATGTCGGCTCAGTACTCTGAATATTTTTCACATATCTGTCAATAAGCACAGCTCGGGGAATATCTCAATGTAGATAATAATAGTGTTCGAGGAAGCGCGGCGTGGTGTGGTCCAAATATCTCGAAATAATATCTCTAGAAGGCGTCGAACATTATCATTTGACACAGAGCGGAACTCCCCGCCCAGCGCGCGGGTCCAGGCGATGGGAACAATCTTCACATGGAGGTACTTGACCGAAGCCGACGTCTATTTATTTCATCTGTTGTACCGAGGTATTCACGCGCGTGTGTAATGTGGATTGGATTACACGTTTTAATTTGTGCCAGATCTCTTATTTATTTTTATAATATAGAGTTTTCAAATTTAAAGATAAAAAAATTCTTTCTTATTTATTTAGGTTTTATTTCTGGGCGGCTTCAGTCTTAATTGAAAAAAGTTGTGAACATACTATAATATTAATTTTATTTTCCATAATATTTTACTGAGCAAAATATTGATGCTTTAACATAAAAATAAACTGACACAAAATTACATTAATAATAATTATGTATTTAAATAATTTCAAATACATCAATTTTTTTTTCATAGTTTAATTAATATAAAAAAATAGATATAATCGCATCTACAAAATAATTAATAATTACAGGGAAAAAAAATAATACGATTGTTAATATAAAATTTAAAAATAATTATAATATTTTTTCTAAAAACAGGCACTGGGGACGATCACATCAATGTGAAGAAATTCTTTCGAGAATCAATAGGCTTTCACTTCTTAATCTCTCCTCACTAACGTAATATATGTCGATATCGGAAGAGATTTTGTTCAGGAGCAATATGTTCCTCCACCGGCAGAACCATTGGCATGTTGGTCCTACAGGCAGGAAGATAAAATAATCTTTGAAGACGCTGTCTTAGATAGTCATCAGGAACATAAAGACGCTCAATATCGGTCTCGACATGTTTCTAAACAATTTCGTCATAATATTTTTCAAAAATTGTTCAATCTTAACAGAAATGTATGGAACAAACACTTTGGCGTTTATTGCTCTTACCTTTTTTATGATTTTCATGTATATTTAAAATCTCCACAGCACACGATCAACATTATCACCTTAGTACACAGAGTTCCAGACAGAAAAAGCTGTGCAAATTCTTGTAAACCAATACTCTCCGCTGGAGAGTTTTTGCTACATCAGAAAACAACACTCTGCTTTATAGTTAAGATAATCCTGAAAGTTTATTAGCAAATAAAAAAATTCTTTACAGCACTTTCGTCAATTGGAAAATAAAATATTTTTTCTACATCGCTTTTATTCGAATACTAATGTTTACATAAGATTTAATTATTTCTGTTCCATTTAAAAGATGTCTTCTTTATATTCGTATTGTAGCGGAAATTACGATGGCGTGATTTATTTTATATAAATGCTGCACCTCTCAAAATGATATCAATCAGGGATGAAAATAGATTTAATTTTTTGGGTCTGCTAAAAATGCAAACTTTTTTTCTAATAGAGCGAAACGGAGACCAGTATTGCTATGGCAAACCCATTTGGGGGATGTTTTGTAAGAATATTGGAAAGTAGCTTGTTTCTCAGATCTTGTCACTTAACTTAGCTAAATCTTTTTAAATCATAACTTCAATTCTAAATATTTCATCACCAGTGCTCTACTGTTGTTATCTGTATCAAGAAGAAAAAAACGCCGAGTTTAGAACCCGCGACCTCTGGATTAAGAGCCACGGAGCTTGCCGCTCAGTCACGGAGGACATTAAAAACGGTCATGGAGGAGGCTACGCTTAAATTAATTACAAAGGTTAACATTTTTGCTGTCAAATTTTTGCATTCGCATTCACATCCAAAGTGTACCGGCGACCTGCCATATTTAGTTGGTACAGGAAATCCTGCTCCGAGATCATGCTCTTGTGTAATAAACTTAATTCCTCAAATTGTTAATGGTGACTGCGGATTCAATTTAAAAGATACCGCACGCGTCTGGTGCTCTCCTTGTATCTCGGGTCGTCTGGCGCTACTGGACACTGGGCCTAAGAAATTAGGATTGTTAACTTGGTTGGTTTTTCAAAGCAGACCAAAACTTTAAATAATGTACTTTGAGGGTACGTACATACGCACGAGTTTGAATTTCAAAAAATTGAAACAGACGGTAATTATATTACAATGTATTTTAGCAGACATTATTTGATATTTGAAATGAGGGGATTAAAGCAACTAATATTTTTAAAGCAAGTCAATTTACGTCCCGTCATTTTTCACGAGTGAAGTTTTCTGTTAATAACACTATTATATTTATTGGTTTTTTTTATACAACAACATTTATTTAAACCCAAAATCGGTTTTTCAGGAAGCCTCATTTCGCTAGGACAAAAATTTATCTAACCACCATTAAAGTAAAGATAAAAAAATATTCTGAAATAATAATTAAGTGCTAAGATAAATTAAAATTAGAGGGAGTAGCCAAAAGGTGTACATGAAAAAGGGGAAACGCAATAGAACTTTTTTTTTCAAAGCGATCACAAGGTTCAGCATCATTCGTAGTATTAATGAAATTATTTAAAAGACATGTTTGGATTTTAATGATTTTGCACCTTTTATACCTATTAGGAATGGGATTGAAAAATATTTATGTCAGCAACCTTTGACTGGCATTTGGACGGTCAAAGGTCAATACTCTCAGCGGGTACCCGACTTACACCTATTTTAACAGAACTTATGGTTGGTAAAAGGGTCTGTTCTCTATACTTATCCATCTTAGGGTTAACAGCATATTTTTTGGTAGCTTAAAATAAAACAGCCAAAAATAACTAGAAAACAAATTCACGTAAAGTATCATAAAAAGAGGTTTATAAGTTGTATGACAACTATTTATGTTAAGTTCTCAAAAAAGGCATCTGAATTTTTTTTTAAATATCATAGTAGAAAATCATACATTGCTTTGATTTTTTTTCCATAATAAGAACACAATTTATATTGCATAAAACTATATTACAGCGAAGTACTGTGGAAGGATAAGTATAAATATTGTTAAAAAGGTTGGAAACGCCAAAGGAAGCCATGACATGTTTAAGTCAATCTAAAACTTAAGTCGGTCATGTCAAGAGACAGAATAAAAGAAGAGTGTGAATAAATGTAAATTAAGCAAGGAGTGTTTGCCAAGATACAGTTACGTGGCGGTCTTTACTCTCTGCCTACATCTGCAGTTAAACAGCGTGATGGTTTGTTAGTTAAATTGTCAGAATTTGAGCAAAATATTTATAATATTTATTTATTTTAATTTGATGTAATATTTTTGAAAACTCTCCACACGATACGCTTCGCCGAATTGGAGAGAGAATGATCATAGCAGAGTTTAGTATGATGATTCTCTCCTCGCCAGTTTCCTGCTATTAACACTTTACTCCCATTAAGGATAACGTGAAGGAATTTCACGCATCTTACCGTACTTCGTGTTCTCTCTCGTGTCTTCTGGTAGGTTTGATGTAATTGCATCTTAGAATGTATCGTTTCAAACGCATTGAATGTTGTTTTAAAACAATTGATTTCGTTATTTAATATGTTTGACTAAAATATAAATCAGTTTTAAAAAACTTCCCCGTTACCTTATTTTATAAATGAACACTTAATATGTCACAAATAAAACATTTAATTCTGTGACAGTGGTAATTTGAGTCTTGTGTTTCCATGATGAAAGTCCTCTGACTGAAGATAGATAAATAAATATCGTTTAATATTAATTTGATAATTTTATCTAGTACACTTTTTAAGAAATATCTCTTTTAGGATACTTTTTCAAATCTAGAGACTAGCTTAAAACTGTTAAAAAATACGTTGCCCAACTTAGAAAAAATGATGTTATATTATGAATTCAACGAAAATTAAGCTTTTACATATTGGTTTACGGCAATCGATGAAAAGACAGATGGTCCGAATTTGCAAAACAGACTAAAAATAAATATATTTTCCTCCGTAGTTAACCTTTCTACGGGATAGCCTTAAAATAAGGTTTTCCACTTTACTCTCTATTTTTGGATATAACTTTCTTAGTAGATGAGTTTTTAGTTTCTCTCTGAAATTTTCAATAAAGTGGTTTTATAATCCAAGCTTTAGAACAGAACTGATACTCCGAAAGCACAATCTCTGAACATAGAATCTGCTACTTTGGTTTATTCAACGTTCTGATAGTTGATAATGGGATAGTTGATAAGGATTATTTGTCGGGAATAAGCATTTTCAGAAAGGAGCTAAATTCAGATAAATAAAGGCATTTTTATAAGGTTCTCCCTGGTTTTTTCATTAAAATACTCAATATCATTTCCAGATATTAAGTAGTCTATAATTTGTTATTTAACTCAAAGTCAAAAAGTATTTTGAATACAGCTTCAGAACACCAATTTCAAATTCTGTCGAACTATGTATACAGAAAGTTTCAATGATTTGTTATTGTGATTATAACAATCATTGTCTCTAATAAAATTACATTTAAATGAGCTGACTTCTGAATGTTTACCTAATTCAACGTTTTACTCCGTTCCAGTGAGCAGAGCTCATTCCCTCGCCGAACAATAAAGAGCTATTAATTTGAAAGCGCTTGTAAACCGTATTCACAATCTGGTTAACATAAATCAAAGACGCATAATTAATTCCACATAAGGATTGTTCGATCCGTAACTTGCAACAATACCCTGTAGATTATGTTGTATGAAAGCCATGGTTGTGTCTAACACGGCTGGAACAAACGCTACTTCGTCGGTGGCCGCAATATTCATAATATTGCTGCTCAATAATCGTATATTTATTCCATAAACATCATGATAACGCGATATGCAATATCTTGGGGGATTCGCAGAAGAGAAAATAAGAAAAAAGAATCTTCATTGTCAAGGTGTGTGTTAAGCGTTGCATTAAACGTTGAATTGATGTGATGGGAATATTATTACATTTATTTCGAGAACTTTCTTTTTTACGTAATATTGATTTCAATTTTAATTTAGTTTGTTATTTTATAAAACACTTTTACCACATTGAGTTGACACATTTGTTGAATAATAACATTGAAATAAACAAACAATCAATGAAACGCTTACAACTATTTATTATTGTGATCATTAAAATCAAAACTTTTTAACCACACATCTTTAATAACATACATATACACCTTATAAGTACTTTGGAAACTTGCCACAAATTATTTTGTATTTATGTAAACAAACTTGTTTGTTTGTATACATATCTAAACTGAATTATCTAGGTAATTCTTGTACCAATACATTATGTCCTAATAAGAATTCAGAAATAACTGAAAGTTCTTATTTTTTTTACACTATACTCTCAAGATACTTAACGAGACCGTTCTCAGAGTAAAGGTGCCCAGGTGCTGCATTTTTTGGCTGCACTATTATTAATACACAATTTGACTGTGTTCGCCCATTACCAATATCACCTACAAACCATTACCAAGTACGCCGTCACAAAAAACCGACACTGACCCGAACGAATCGAGCACGTCTACTACATCGTGAGTGTAGAACAGGCATTCAAGTTTTTTTTTAAATCATTTTTTTTTTTTTTAATAAAAACCATTCTCGTTCTCGAATTAAAATAATCTAAACTTCTAATGGGTTACTCCAAAAAGCATTTCAATTACCTGTTTAAAGATTACTTTCTTGAATTGTATGACTATTCTAGGTCTTTAGCACAGGATAATATTTATTTATACACTACTAGGGAGTTGTAGATTTCTCAGATGCCTGAGCAGAGATTCTTCTACCGCACCTGTCCCTCGAACAATCTTCAATTATCTCCAAGTCAAATGTCCCCGAGTCAAGTACGTAATGGTTTTAATGGTTGTAATGGGTCTCTCCTGCAAAGCGAATTAATGCTAGTAATTTGTTTGTAATAAGAGCGCATACATTATTCTCATGAATAATGCAACAGTAGAGGACTCAGAAATTTGAGACAATCGACTCGTTCTCAATAACGAACAACGCCAGGCCATTGTCAGACAATAATTTATTCCTAGATTAAGCTAATGCGGAGCTTCGATGCAATTAAGAGCTATTAGGAAAGGCAGACGAATTTATAGAGGGAAATCAATTTGATAATAACATTAAGTACAAGAAGTGGTTGTTGCACCTGACTTTCTGTTTTTGGACTGTGAGATTTCTGTCGTTTTACAGGCTGGTACTTAACAAAGTAAATATTTTATTTTTTATTTGATTTGAAACCAAAAAATGAGATCAGAAAAATCTATTAGATAAATAAATGGTAATATTTTTTGTTAATTTCTTTAAAAGTCGTTGAATGAATACTAAGTATTTATCTTTTGGATGATTCAAGTGCTTTCCAGAAAAAAAATTGTTTCCAAATTCAAGAAGAAAAAAATTATATTTATTTATTATTAAATCGTAGTGGGAAATATTGAAATATTTGTATTACAAAATCACATTAAGTTTGTTGAGTAAGGATTAATTAGTTAAGGATTGTTGAGTATTTTTGGAAGAAAAATATGTCAGCAATATTCTGGAATGTTCCCTTGTACCAGGTTAATAACTAATCCAAACAATGAATTTCCTAAGATTTTAACATAAATCTGGAACCAATGAACTCATTGTGTTTGTTAGTTATAATTTCACAATTATTGGTAACGGAAGCGCCCACAATTAACTCTAATAAATTCGGACAGGTGGAATTAGCATACATTAATGTCAGCTTATTCCCAACATTATGTCGCAGGACATAAAATTCTTTATGTTCTGCAGTCTTTGTTTAACGTCCCGGCGGTTAAACGTTTATTTGTTTTCCGATTAAAGTTTCAGTGGCATTCGGAGACAAATTTTAATTATTTACCTCATAAAAACATAGTCACAAAGCTATTTGGAAAGGATTTAATGCATTTTTTTGTCGAAACCTTTGAAACACTAGTTGTATCCAACAAATTTTAAATATTTCTTACATCAAAATACATTTTTTGTGTTTTTTTAAACAGTTTTTTTTTTATATTTGGATGTTCATGAGCTAACTAAATCTTACGGAGCTTTGGAAAGACTGATTTTCACACACAAGGGTTTGTATATTTCAGTTTTTTTTCCATAAAAATATGTATTAAACGGTTAATTTAAAAATAATTTACTATGTACATTTTTTCCCGGATATTTAATAGCAAATTAGTACTATCGGAACTTTTAAAAAAAATGTTTTTTTTTTGGGTTAGAGTAGTTTAAAGAGTTGTGTTCGTACACAAACGTCGCAGCACTAAATCCATAGAAGTCATCTATTCACAAACTTTCAGTTTTTGTAGAATTAATGTTTTCGCGCAATGTTTATTTCGTGTTTTAAGTTTTTCAAAGTTTATTTCTCAAGCTCATTTCATGACAGAATGCCACTTATGAATTTGACGATTATAATTGATTGAGTCCTATACACACGTAAAACTTTTCACATGTGGGTATTACCCAATTTTTCATTGCATTTTGCTTTTCTTGGCAATTTACTCGTTCAGAAGACCGTCAGATTTAAACTATGTTGAAATAATTCTAATTTTTGTTTTACGGTCATAAGATTGTTTTTATTAAGTTATATTTAATATTCAAGAAAGAAAGCCCAATTTTTAGGCTCAAAGTTAAAAGCTTACGAATAATAAACGATCAGATTAGAATGCACCACCACAACGAATGCAACGGTTAAGCAGCATACTACGTGTTCGGAGATCATAAACAAACTACTTGCCAATAATTCTCCGGGGACGTGGGCCGGGATTGAACCAGGAACTTTAGACCTGCGAACTGTCAATGCCGAACACCTTACTTTTCCATCATCGAGCCTCGTGCGGGCGTACCCGCAGTGGCTATTTATAATATTAAGTTAACTATCACTTGCAATTATTTGAATATTATTTCAATGCGAATCTATATAAACCAGAAATCTAAAGTGTTTCATCGCAAAACTATGAAATAAACATTTTACTTAAAATAATATTTTTAAAATTATTCCTGGTGGGGTCTGTATATATGTTCAAATAAATAAATACAAAATAAACATAAATTATCACTCCTTTATTCGAAACATGATAAATTCCTGTGCAATCTGAAATAGCTACAGCTGTTTTAAATTATTCTAAGTCTGTCAGATCTTACCAGGCATGCGGAAGGTTAAAAAAGCATCTCTAGGAATACAATTACAGAAAAAAAAACGCAATATAATAATAATATTTTGATAATTTGTATAGCGACATTTTTGTAAAAACTTGCCTCGAAGGCTATGTTATATAGAGTATAAAGATGTGGAATACTCTGTATTTTTTTCATGTATGTTTTTATAAAAGCTCTATTAATAAAAATAAACTGAATTATTAAAAAAATGTCATTTAAATTGAATTTATCCGATATTTTTATTAAATATGAATTCCGTTTTAAGTATGGTTTTTCCTAATAAGCGCGATAATATTAACACGGTATGATTATATAATGTTTTAAGGGAGAATAAAACCTTTTCGGATGGAAACTATTTTATAATCTACTTCTATAAAATGAATTTTCTTTTAATCTCTGTAAAAACTCTTGAATGGTGACCTTTGTCTTCATAAAATGTACACTTATTTCTTTATTTAATTTCCGACGCGTGATTAGGCCACATACAGCTGTCTATGTGAGAAGCATGGATTTTCCAAATTAATCTACACTTTATTTTAAATTCATCAGTATGATAATGGTGAACACTCTGGCCAAGCCGGGTGGGGTTTAATAATTTAATATAATTCGTCGTCGGATCCCATAGGAAAGAAGAAACGGAATATTTGAACACTCGCCTACTGTCGGTACAGGCGTGTTAATTACCATTAGACCTCCATTAATAACGATTATTAATGTAACCAACAGTAATGATACAAATTAATGGGCCGCACTGTCGTCTGGAGAGGTGCCAGTCCGCAACGTACGAATGGCGACATTGGGTGGCCAAAATACGATTTTAACAAAAGTTGAATCTTAATAAAATAATAAATGAAAAAATAACTTTGTATAAGACCACAGATATTATTATAATTTGTATGACAGACTGGTTTCGCTTAGCCCAAGCATCATCAAGGTACAAAATTAAACTAAACAAGAAACATTAAGTGATTGGTTATATACGAGTATACATACAGAGGGAGAACCAAATATAAAATAACAGAACCATAAGAAAACAATAAAATAACATTTATATTATAACAAAGGAACAAAGAAGAAGAGACAGATAATATGAATTGAAGTACTTCCCCACCTTCATCGTCTCCATCTTCTTCCCCTCCCCACTACCTTCAAACTCAAAACATACCCCGATTGGGGATGCCATAGTCCCACTAGCTCCAGACGGTATGATCAATTGGACTTGTGCGGTATTCATATTAAAACAAATATAAAAGTGAATTTATCGTTAATACGTATATAATTTATTTTTTTTAATTCACCCCGTAAAATGACAGCACCACAAACACCCCACATCATCTATGACATTTGAAATAATTACTCGCGTATTTCACCATATTTAAGTTGTGTAAAATATTTATATGCAGTCTTTCTCATAACGTGATTTTTTTTGGAAAATACCGTTGTTTCACTGTAATTAAAATTTTATTTATCAAAACATAATTTTACTTTTATGAATGCAGCGAAAGGTGGCTTTGTCAACATTATTTTTTTTTAAGAATGAATTCAAATTGCACCTTGTTATATATAATTTTATATTCTATTGTTTTCAGACAACTCTTTATTTCTAAAACGTTGTAGAAGGTTTTTGAGGCCTGTTCTAACAAAACAAAAAAAAAAATCAAAAATGAAAATGTTATTCTTCCTTTTTTTCATGATACATCGATACAAAAAAACCTTATCTAACTATGTGTCGTTGCGCTTTCGCAGCTGCCTGGCGTGTTTTAGTCTTTCTCGTTATTTTTCGCCAAATAAGTAGGATATTTCACAAATTACTTCTTTAAAATTACACTAAAATTACCGTTGTTGTGTATAGGTTAAGTGAATAAACTCTAAATAATTTTAAAGTGACTAGTTTCGCCGTAATTCCGATTTTTAAGAAAATATTTTAATCTTTAAATATCAGTGTTTTAATTAACTGACGACTTAAATGACAAGAAGGACATAGAGCGCCAGAGAAGAGCACTAATAGGTGCAGTCTTCCGGTAAAGTTGTTCCAGACGTACTGCATGAGCCTGTACACTTGCGAACTCTGGACCAGATATACACAAGCAGTCATGAACACGCTCCAAGTGCAGTACAACCACGCGTACAGGGGGCTTTTCAGTCTTCCTTGGCGATGCAGCGCCTCACAGATGTTTGCAGAGGGAAGGGTGAACGGGTTTGCCGCTCTGATGCGTCACAGAATGGCAGGAACGAGACAGCGCTACCAGGAATCCGAGAACACTCTCGTCCAGGTTGCCGTCCAGTGGCACAGTGCTGGAGAATTTCCCTCAATCCGCCGTAAAAGTTATTTTCTTTATTTCATTATAATGCTCTTATATTATTATTATTATTATTATCATTTTACGTTATTTTATCTATTTATTTTACTTTTATTACTATCATTATTTTTTCTATTTTGTTTTTTATGTTATCTTCACTGTTTTAAGTTTCTGATATGTATTTTTTACTTATATGGCAGACAGTATTGCACCCACCGCTCTGTTCCGCTGAAATAAAAAGCTATTATTATTATTATTATTATTATTAAATGCAGTGCAATAGCCCGAAAATGGTCACTTGCTTTGACCCTTGTCCAGATGTGTTCCTTCGACCGCCCGGGAACCGGCAGGGGGGCGGGGGAGTGCCGATCTCGACCGACTGTTCCCGAACGCGAACGAACCAGGCATCCAACAAATCACCCAAGTGACACCCTTACAGATGACAGCCAGATGACAGCCAGATGACATTTGCCCACGTTGGTCTAAATCTGTTAGGGCGGCCGCGTTCCATCTTACATAAACATTACAATTTAACAAGATCTGTACAGCGCCCTTGAGGTGATTTTTTCAAAAAACGGCGCTATTAAAATCATCCAAATATTATTATTTATTATTATTATGAAAAGAAATGCAACTTCAAACCTTTTGTAAAATGGATGGTATATAACATCAAAATGTTTTTTGCAAATATTATTGAAAAATACCACGATTTTTGTCCAGCTAAAGTTGGGATTCGGACCTTTGTGCAGGGCCAGCATCCAATATATCCACAACAAGTCGCATTGCACACATAGTAGACTCGGTAGATTATTCAACCCGTGGCGAAGGAGAAATGGGCGTAATTACGCGGCCCCATTCAGCTCGCATGACTAGATTATTGGCAACGAGTGTTGATGAATTAATAAATACGATAACAGCTGGAGATCTTGCAGCTTGCAGAGTTACTGGCCCGCTGATATGAAATAAGTTACAAAAATTAAATTTTAAGAAGTGTTTTTAAGCTTTGTAAGGTATTTTTGCAATCGTCTTAACTTTTTTCTAGCCTTGTTGAGCGCCCTTGAGGTGATATTGTACAAAGATGGCGCTACAAAAATTATCCAAGTATTATTACAAGTTACGTTAAATACAGCCTTGACAGCCTCAAAGCGCAATAGGACGTAGTTATGCAAAAAGCGTCCAACCCACAATTTGCCAAAATCGAGTTTTGAATGTTTTCCTATAAATAAATAGATTTATATCTGCTGAAAACATCCAATCTCCAAATGCAATAGATTTTTGGTAATTGATTTTTTTACTAACGCTTATTGCAGATATTTGGCTAAAATTGAAATTTAATATCATTTTAAAATGTAAGATAACGTAAGAAATACATTTTCTTTAATAAGCACATTGATAGATTATAAATCACCTTTTTATAATATTGTTTAAATCAAGAAAAAAACACTGATATTCATTTTGCAAATGCCGATTTTTATCGTCATATTTTAAAATGCCTTTGCGTAACTACGTCCAGTTTAATATCGGTTTCCTACTTGATATAATAATTCTATTTTAATTTACAAGGCAGCGCGAAAACAAATCGACATTGTTTTAATTTGATTTTTGTCTCGATCCATAAAAATATTTTATGAGGTTGAATTTTTTTCATGCACGAAAGAATGGCAATGGAAGGCAATCTCTTGGGTAACCCGTGCGCAGTGAATAGTGTTGAGGCTAATTTATTGAGAAGTTGTTCCTGCATTTGCCTACTGAGATGAAAGTTCCTTGAAGATTTTATGATGCAATGTGCAATAAATTAAATCGTACGATAATAAAAGAGGATGTTGGATTTGTCAGTCTAGAAACCAATAAAACTGAATTAGAAAATCATAGAAACAGCAGTAAAATTAAAACCTTGTTCATCAGATTTAGAAACTGGGAGAAATAAATTAAATGTGAACCATCTATCAGCATTCTTATTTACTGCTAGCTTTACTATCCGGGTTTTGACCGAAATTCGGAGTGCATATTAAGAATGAAACGAAAATATATGGCATCATATTGTCTTGTGTTTTAACAATTTGTATGTGGACACATTAATATGATATAATTCATCACGTATTTATAAATCATTTGAAATTTTTACGGCTTACTTTCAAAATAATATTTCCTTCAAAAGCGTTTTTCTAAGTTAGGGTGAAGTACCATATATAACATTTAGCTATTCTCAAAGATTAAGCAAATGATAATTCGTATTTATATACGTACAAAATTTCCATTTAAATTTACTAAATAATGCAAAAAACAATATAAATTTACTTACCGCGCCCAAGCCCTAATTTTGTTTTTTGCTCCTTTATTAGTTATAAATCATATTTATAACTTGACTGACTACAAAAAATGTTAGTTGCTTTAATTCACCCATTTAAAATATAGAATAATGTCTGCTAAAATACATTATGGGTAGGTGCTTTATCGCCTGTGTAAATTTCAAAAGATTCTTTGATAATTTTTTTAATGAAACACATCCATCAATTCTAAATTTAAAACAGTCACACTCGTACGAACATACGTACTCACAAAGTAAATTATTTGTAGTTATTACATAAAGAAGCTCTAAGAACTTCCCACAGAGTAGCTTTAGAGCTACATCAACACAAACATAATATATGTAAATGTTGTTTTTTTTCTACAAAATAGAAAAAATCTCATGTTTAAATCAATTTCTTCAAAATGTAACAGTTTTTTTTAGTAATTCGTGCTATTTGTGCAATTATGAGATACACAATTAAAAACTCTGAAATGTACAAACTGAGACTTGCTATACAAATCTGCCACTGTTTTCAAGAAGTGTGAGTTCAAAGGGCCAAGCTTTTTGACAAATTTACGAAAAAATATAGTTTTTAATGTGTTTTTTAAATAGTGTGCTTTCATCGCTGCGAAGCCTCCTTCAAGCTCTTCGGCCGAGCTGCAAACAATAAGGCACGCGTCGTCTCCGCCCACTGCAGCATTATGCCTGCGCTCAAGTCTCCCGGATGATTGATGCTATCACTTTCAGCGAGCATAATGCAGAAAGGATTTGTTGAAATTATGATTCATCTTCGCTACAGCCAACTCGCTGCAGCCTTTCCACTGCAGCAACAACCACAAATAATATTGCGTTGGTATAATAATATGCATATGGAAATGAATAAAACAAGTTTCAACATTTAGTTTTGAAAACAACTTGTTATGGAAGAATAAGCGTTTGTAAAAGCTTTGATATTGATACGCGTGTACCTTTTTCAAAGTGAATACCGCACCCAACTGATCCTAACCGTCTAGAGCCAGTGAGCCAGTAGCTTTTTTTGCGTCTTCGCTAAAAACGGATCCAACAGAATCAAAGTGATATTATTCTCGAAGATTATGAAAGGCTGGTTTTGTGAAAAGAATACCAGATGACAGGACACCTAAAATCATGATCAAGAGGGTGCCCCGATGGAGGCGACCTAAAAGGCAGGGCGGGGAAAGGGTGGATAAACGGTGTTAAAAACAGATTGAAGCAGGACGGGTACAGTCTAGGTCTGAGGACTGAATACGAATAACCAGGGACTAAACTAGGTAGAGAACATTTCTGGAGGAAGCTCCCCAGGAATGTAGCGCCTCGATGATGACGATTATTAGATTCAATTATCCGGTATTACTCATTCCTTAAATTCATTAGAAGATTATCACCATTATCTGTTCTTCACTACGAAAAATTAAAAATACCTCCGATATACTTTATCTTAAATTTGCCTTCATGCCCTAAAAAATGAAAAAAAAATTAAAAAAAAAAAAAAATAAATAAACAAAATAAAATAAAAAATAAAAATAAAAATTTAAGTAATTCTAAATTTTAGGTTATTATGATATGGTGATTGTGTCCTGCCAGAAGTGACCTGCCAGGTAAGTATGTTGCTGTATATTTATATAAACTAAGAATTAATATTAAGTAGAAATTAAGATTTGTACAGCGCCCTTGAGGTGATTTTTCACAAAAACGGCGCTATACAAATTATCCAAATATTATTATTATTATTACAATTACCCATTATGTGTTACCCATCGACGTAGTGTATCTAATAAACATCGTTTTTTTAGATTATTATATTTTACTCAGTATTCAATATAGTAAAGGTGTTTGAGGAATGAAGAACCACAATATATTTTCTGATTATTACCCATGTTGTTTTCGATATCTTTCTGACTAATAAATACATAATGAGTAATAACTACTGTATAATTTCGTATGGTGTGTTTGTTTGGTATTTTATCTTTATAAATGCGTATTTAAATATTTTGTTTGCGGTTTGTGCATACCTCGCGCGTTTGTATTATTATTCGTGCTTGTTACAGGTCACATTTACAAACAATTCACCGAAATACTCTAAATTCCTCTAATGTTTTTTTTTTTGTTGTTTTTTTATGGTTGATACTTGAACATTTTTACTACAAACCAACACATGTCCTCATAAAGTAGATAATATTTAGAACTTAATGGAAGAGAGGTAAAGGGTAGCGGGCTTGAATTCCAGCACTAGTAAAATAATACATAAGTACCTATTATCTCATATTAACGGTTTATCAGAAAATAATATATATATATACATATATATATATAGTGTTGAGAAACATTTACTTTGCATATGCACACTATTTTAAAATTGACAAATACTTTCTAAATAAAATCTTAAAACAAAGTTAAAGCACTTACAATTTTTAAAATATTTTCAATATAATTTATCTGCACCGCGTATCCTGCGGGAAGACCCCCATCCACAACCAAAACGTTAGTTTAAATGGCTTTAGCTTGGTTTTGTATCCATATTTCAATAGCTAACCAGCCATTTTTCTTCCCTCTCTATTCTCTTTCCTAACTTCCTTCAATCTCCCGAAGATAAACCATTTTTTTTTTATTGATAAGTGCTAACTAAGTGTGTTTCAAAATAAAATATTTAATCACCAAGTTGAAACTTTTACAAATTTTTAAATGTTTTTATTATATATATTTGTAAAAAGCATTAACTTTGTGGCTTGCCATATTTATAAATAGAACACATATACTTTGTTTTTAACCACTTTTTATTTAATATTTTGTCTATATTTTTATTTATATTTTTATTATTGTCGACGTTTTTATTATATTTTATCTGTATCGTGTTTTTGGGGAGAATCGCCATCCAGAATCAAAACGTCGATTAAAATGACTTTAGCTGTGTTTAGTATCTATATTTATATATTAATAGCCAACACATCACTCTACTTTCACCTCTATTCTCCTTCTTTGCTTTCTTCAACCTCACAGCATTCCCAAAAAATGGAAATAGTTAGCTTCGGACTAGTAGAATTCTAGTACCACGTCACTAAAACATATAAACGCACATAATAAAAACAAAATTGTTTTATTTTTTTTAATTGATTATCGTACCTGTTGAAATAATGACGCATAGCTCCTCGTTTTAAATAAAATGTAAATGTAATTTATTCTGTAAATACATATTAACTCAATACCAAGCAACAAGAAGAACGAAATAAGATTTATGTATCCTGTAAGCCACTTTTCACTTATGCATTATTAGAGCTCCTAACCATGTTGCATCATCTTTAAATCAGACCTGTCAAATATCTATAGCACTACCGTTTCAGCTGTTAACATAATGCTCTTGGTCATGGAATAATTCAAAACATAAGATATGATGTGACAGACCGATTTGAACTCAAAATTACAGGTAATTCGGTGTGAGAAGTTATAAATTGGATATCGAATTATCGAGCAACCATTAAATTACCAATACAATTTCCTTCTAGTAACAGTTACTGCCTCAGGACACCATAATAGGAACACACGAAAGGAAAGTGGTCACAAAATACTTGTAAAGTGTATTAGGGTACCGAGATATTAATACAGTAGACAGGTACTGCAGTACCTGCATCGTATATTATTATGTTTTGGTTCGATCCCTGTGCTTAGATTATGCATTATAAAGGGCTCAGGCATATAGTGGATGTATTTATCAACATCATAATTATGTATTTTTAGAACTAAAAACTTGTGGGGCTTATCTTCTTGATTAAATGTAACATGATAATAGATTTTATATTTATATATTTTCGAAGAAAGCAATCACTTTGTGTTTAGACATATTTAAGAAAATGAAAAAATAACTTTGTATAAGACCACGGATATTATTTTAATGATATTGTCATATTCTTACTAATTAGGTTAATTTGTTCAGTAGTCCAATATAAGCTATATTTCTAATAAACTCATAAAATTTATCATTATTTTTTAATCACCTTCTCAGTTGAAGTTTTGTCTCTTTCAATTCATATTATCTGTCTCTTTCTCTCTGTTCCTTTGTTATAATTTAAATGTTATTCTATTGTTTTATCATTGTTCTGTTATTTTATTTTATATTTTGTTCTCCTTCTGTATGTATGTATAAACGTAAAATTTTGTAATTTTTTTAGTTTAATTTTGTCTCCTGATGATGCTTAGGCTAAGCAGGTCGGTCATAAAAATTAAAATAATATCCGTAGTCTTATACGAAGTTGTTTTGTTAATTTATTTATATTGATATGTATGCGAACGTATTCTGTCAACAAGCGCGTGTTAACAATGTGAAAATGAGTGTCAGGAAGATATTGCGAGGAAGAGTATGGACGAAGAAGTAGAAGACGCCCCAGGATGCCAAGGTGTGATTAAGTAAAATAAATACTATCACCGGGTCATATCATTTTACGACCTTCGTGGTCGAGGTCAAGGTGATCCTCGACACGAATGCAGAGGTTGCGGGTTCAAAAATCTACTTGCGCAAATAAATTTTATAAAATTAATTCTCGTATTTAATTTAAATAAAATAATATATTGCACATTTATGGTACGTTCCAGAGTGGTAGACATCATTAGTATCGCCCTGGTGAAAGACCACTATTCAGAATCGAAACTCTACTTGAAAAGATCTGAATACCCCGGTACATCCCAACCTTCATCTTCTCTATACCATTATCTTGCTCACTTTTTGTTAGCCTTACAAGGTACTCAATTGAGGATACCCTAGTTCCACTGGCTCCAGACAGTTGAAAGCAGTTAAACTCTTCAAATAAAAATATAAAGTCAGGTCATATCAAGAGTCTCAATAACACAAGTGTATGTATGATTGTGAATGAAGCTTTCAATAAGAGTTTGTCAAGATTTTTGTGAATTTCTAAAACCTCTCTGTTTCCTTCTTGGGGTTGTAATAACATGATATCAAATACTTAGCTACTGATTTTCATAAAACGTGAATGCCACGAACGAATTATGAATTATTGTTAACGTGTATGACAAACAATGGGAGAGAATTAAGAATATTATATCGATACCTAAATGCGTATGTGACATTCCAACCTCTTTCCAAATATGTTAAAGTTTAAAAAATGTGCGGTGTTCATATAAAAATCTTTAAACTTAACTTCCAACTGAAAAACTACATTGCTTGTGCCATTCAATATACTATATTTTTTACTAAAAAATAAGTATGGAACTGAATTTTTGCATTGAATTTCATAAAATTGATTCTCCAAATAGGCTTACACTTCTTGATACATCAGAAAAGATGAATCATTTAAATATACACTTGTAAATATAGAGTAGTTTGCCTGCCTTTGCAACAAGTAATTGGATAGATTTATCGAATATTGTATTCATATTTAGAATAATTCTAACAAATCACAAAATAAAGATATTGTTATTTTTAAAACTGTTAATTTGTAGTGGAATTCTATTTTATTGACTCGATAAGAAAACTTTTAACATTAAATTGTGGAAAGAAAATGAAAATTTGTCTTATTAAATCATTAAAATTGAAAATATTAAAAAAAAACTTACTCCACTATCAATCCGCAGTCCTGGTAACACAGTGGGCAGTTACATTTGATGATAGTGACTAGCCTTATTATTAATAACGACTTTTCAATAACCATGGCTCGGGGTGCGTAAAACGTAAAACAGGTTGACAGTTCAGTAGTTGGAGTGGAGTAAGCATATCTTACCATAATTCAGTGCTCGGATTAGAACGGAGCAAACCGGAACAGCGTTCCGGTTTCATACAATTTCTGTCAGTGAATCACGGAAAATTACGAATCCAGTGAATGAAATTGAAAGGCCTGAAAAAATCAAGCGTTGAATTTCTAAGACCTATTAGAAGCATTTACCTAAATTTATATTAATATACTCTCAAATATCCTCAAATAGTACAATACCATCAAATACCGTAATCTCAAAAAGCAGTGCTTACTACCATTTTATTTGAAATATTAAGGGCTTCCTTTTATCTACATAAGTGCAGGAATAAATTCTTAAGTTTTCGATACTTGAAACATAAAAATATGTTTGGTCTGTTTCATTGTGATGTCATTCATAAAGCAGAAAATCTGTATTCAATGAAATTTTTAGTTTTGAACGATGTGCCAATTATTTTATCTACATTTTTCTTCAGCTCAATAATTTGGTTTTTTAATCTCGGGTAAAGCCCGGTATAAGCTTCTAGTAATTCTACAAATGCAAAACGTATGGTTTTTGGACGATGCTACTTTCGTAGGTTCAATTTTTTTCAATGATCAAAGAGGCTAGTAGTCCTGTTGGCAAAACTGTCGAATGTAAGCACTGCAATAATGTTCGAAAAAAAAAAATAATTCATAAACGGATTGTCTTATTCACCTTGGTTTGTGTAACGGATTATGTATAATTTAATTCACCTAATCATGTTTAGGTGTCGTAAAAATATAATGTCTGTTATCGGTTCCTAGGTGGTTAAAGTCTGCCATAAATTGTGGAAAGTTGTCACTATCTTGACTAGATTTTAAATTAAATTAGGTTTGATACGTTACCCGAGATATTTTTCATGAATATAAATATTTGAATTGATGAGTAATAGTTTTAAATTTAGCATAATTATTGGGCTTCAGGTCTACAGGTAACAAGAAAGAATTATTTTTAATCGAATTATCGAAGGTATTTTGACTTTTGAATACAATTTAATTACTTATTATCTGATAACCTCCGTGGTTGAGTGGTAAAAACGATGGCTCTTATCTCAGAGTTTGAAGATTAAAAAACCCGTGCGGCTTTTTTTTTAAATATTTTGTTGAAATCTCAAAGTAGCTTGAAATTAATTTATCTATAATTAGCACCTTGATCTTGATATCCAAGTACTTTCCATCATGATTCTCCATCTTCTCCAAACCATTGATCATTTCATACCAAGTCTCACAAATCCCACTCATCATCAGAAATGCGAAGTAAATTTTGAAATAATTGTGAAACTCAATCAATCGTTACAACTATGTTTCGATTTGATTATAATTTGTAGTTAGTCTTGAAAACTTTGCAATAAAGGGACATAGTGACTAAAAACATAAAGTTAGTAACTCACGAGGACTTGAAGAAAAACGTTTTTGAACATCGAATTGACTTTCCCATGGAAAAAACAAAACACTTATATTTCGAAGACGTTTTGGTTTTCAACCACTTCAAAAATATATTTTATAGTATTTCAAAGAGTGTGGTGTTTTGGCAATAAATTTAATATAATTTGCAAATGTTTGTATTACCACTCGGGTTCTACTCGTTCGTATATTTCATTCCTTTAAACTTGTATTATTTCATTTGCTCTGTAAACTCAGTATTGGAGAGTTTAAAATCATTACGAGTCTGTTTAAGTAAGTAGGTGCCTGCTTGTAAACCTAATGGGTGTCATTTAATCATTTTCATCAAATACACGTTTGAAGAAAGGATGGTACGCCCATGACACTGGAAACGGAATAACCTGCTTGGTAGTAAATCAGCTTAATAATATGAAGCTATAAACTCTTTCGAAATGCTGCGTTTTCAGCATTTTATCTTCGCGATTACGTATAAAAATCTACAGTAAAATAACCTCAGAACAATAATATACCAAGAGAGATAGCTTTGCGAAACAGTGTAGTCAGGATTGCAGGACGCAGAATACGGAAAAATGCTTATATACCTAAAAGTGGTGCGATATTATATGACAACATGTCTTGTCTCTTTCTATCTCACGGTTTTCGACGTAAAAATCCGAAAAAGCGATTTATCGTAAATTTGTACGAGTTGGGTAAAAATATTATTATATTAGCTCTATTTCCATATATATTCTTACTCCAATAAAAAAACAAATAAATCATGTCTATAAACTAAATAAAATTAAACTTATGTTTTAGACATTTTTAAATGATTGGCCTCAACATTTAAAAACCCAAAGTCAAAATATGCCGTGTAATAACTATTGACAACTCGTCATATTAATTAATTTACATATGTAAACTATCATTTATATATTTTCGTAGGAAGCAATCACTTTGTGGTTTGACATATTTATAGAAATTTAAAAAAATAACTTAGTTTAAGACCACGGATATTATTTTATTTTTTATGACCGACTGGTTTCGCTTAGCCTAAGCATCATCAGGGTACAAAATTAAACTTAACAAAAAGTACAAAGTGTGCGATTATATATACATACAGAGGGAGAACAAAATATAAAATAAAATAACAAAACAATGAGAAAACAAAAAAAAAAACAAATGTTGTATGTTTTAAATTAATAGCTTAATTAATTTACTTTTGTAACAAAAGAGTGAGATACAATGTCATTTTGAATAAAAAAATAATCTTGTTGAAACTATGAAACTTTGATTTATTGTGTAATTTATTGTTTTTAGCTTTTTGTGTGTTTTTATAAAACAATTTACCTTTCTTGTAACATTACTTATGCAAACATTTGAAAGTCGTGGCTGCCCACTGACAAACAGATATTTTGATCGCCCACGACCTGCATCGATGCCACGATGTAATAATATTATTTTGTCATTGGATATTCTAATCACACAATAGTTTTTTTTGTACCTAGACGATAGCCCAAAGAGCAGGAAACTCAGCTGGCTTTCAATACCAGAACGATATCAAATCTTCAGACAAACTCCGGCAGAGAAAGTTGTGATATTCAAATTAGCGTTTTCAGATTAAAATAATGAATTTTATTATTGAATTAAAATATCTAAAAGATTATTAAGTCGTATCGTTGACAATTTCGAGCGAGCTGTTAATTTATAAATTAAATTGGACGGTGTTGAGTTGACTACTTAAGGAAGTTGCCTCGAAGCATTAAGGCGTGTAAATCAGGCCCTAACGACCAATAATTCCATTTTTCTGCGGTCATTTCGGCGACACGCATGGTGCCACTTTTTAACCCTTTTCCAATTTGACATTAATAAATCGTTTCTCCAAATTGAGAGGCCGTGTCCCTGAGTTTTATAGCCGTGTCGCGTCTCGCAGATTCGATAGCATTATCCCGAATAATAAAACCAAATGTAGCTGCTTTTTAAAAAAAGTTTTAACAAGAGTCGTGAATGAAGATTTCAGTGAAAAATATTATCACTTTAAACAAAATTTATTAACATGCAGAAAAACGTATTCTGAATGTGTGAATTTTACTGTATAAGGTTATTGGTAGGTAGGTAGTGTTAATAAAATGCTTTGGAAAAAATAATAAAAACCAACAGATCTAAACATTCCGGCTTGACTTCTATTCCGATAAGAAAGCAATTGTAAAAATATTCAACTAACTGACGTCATCTTATCCTGATTCCTTTGAAGCCACTTAACACTTCAAATTGAACCCTTGTTTTTTACGAGTATACCTAGTACCTACCCACCGAATAAAATAAAATTGAAACTTATTTTAGTCACTTCTCCCCTTAACACTTAACTCTTAACCCTTTAACCAAGTTAAATTTTTACATCGTTAATTAAACGCGAATCTTTTTCGAAAATCGGCCCGAAGAAAGAATTTAAAAAATGTATTAATTTCTATTTTAGTGTTTATTTTGTATAACTCTACTATTGATGCATATTTTTAATTGTTAAAAATGATTTTAAATAATAGTTCCTATCCAACATGCATTATTGAATACGTGGCAGAAGTAAATAAATAAATCAATAGAAGTACTTAAATACTAAAAATATAATTCTCGGCTTGGTTAGTGAACAACATGTACTTGTGTGAAGCTACGTTTTATTACTTCATTTAAAAAACGCTACAAAAATACCCTATTAATTGTTAGAATTTTTTTAATGAAATAAAGTTAAACTGTTATTTATATAAATTTCCCATATCAAAGAGATATCACAATAATATTTTGCGCTAGTTATGCTCTCGTTAATTCATCTTTCAATATTATTAATCAAACTTAAACTGGAATAAATCAGTAAAGTGAAGTTTGGTTATCGTAGTAGAAATGTATTTAGACGATAATTCAAACGATGATTCTCCCAAAGAACTTAGACACAAGCCCGCTCATGTTTTGCATACGTGGATACAATAACAAAGACCAAATATCGCAACAAAAGCAAATTTTATTATTCACTGAATAAATTCTTAATAAACATCATGAAAGGATTCTTCAAATGATCAGTATTGCAAGAATAAATTTTGCGTGGGTAGCATTAGATGTGTATGTTCTCAGAAATGATAATTAGAAACAAAAATATTCATTTTGAATCTGTCTACGTGCACGCTTCCAAAAAAAATAATCGACCAACTGAGGGGATCGTATGAAAACCTTAATTTATGCAAATGATCTCCACGCAAAACATCGAAAAGTTTAGAAAAAAATCTTTTGAATGGTTTACTATTAAATATGACAAGTTATTTGATGGATGGCGGAATCGGATCTCGTGCTGTGAAAACGTCTGAGGGAAAATGTTATGCAAAATACAACACCACTTGTTGGTAATTTATGTTATTGTAGGGAAGTGTCAAACACATTTCGCCGTTTTACTAGCTGTATGAATGAGCAATGAAATGTTTCGCAGCAGCGAGCCAAGCTCTTAATGTGCTTCACGTGCAATGACGATTTTCGTGTTATGTAATTTAATATTATTGCAAGTAGAGATGTTTTTACGTGATTTTATGTGAAGTGAGCACTCAAGAGTTCTAACTGCCCGTGGCCGATTTGGGAAATTTTTTGAAGTCAGTAAAAGTAGGGTGAAGAATGGGAAAAACATAAGGTTAGGCAGAATCTGCCCGTTCAAATAAACATAGTCAAATGTAAAAGGTATTAATTTTTAAAAAAAAAATCACACAAAGCTTCGATTTTCGGACAAAGAGTGGCCTAAATTCTGTATGTAGAAAGCCTTATGATTTTTTGTTTTGTTTGACCGCACCGCTCCAGAGCTTGGTAGCTTATTGCTGTCTTGGGAAAGTCTTCGGGGTCGTTTGTTAAAACAAATACAAAATAATTTACACTATAAATTAACGTTAATGTGTGTAAAATGTTTTTTATGATTTTTTCTAGATTACTTAACCACTTAAAGACGACTTACAGATAGTAAAGTGATAGATACTCTCAGTGTTAAACGTCTTAGTGAGAGACCACCATTTAGAATCGAAACTTTGCTTGAAATGGCTTTATCCTTGTTTAGTGACCAGATATTAATAGTCAGGTTCTTTCCAACTTCTTTCCCACTATCTTTAGCCTTGCAACATTCTCTAATTGGAGATGCCATAGTACCGTGGGCTTCTGACAGTTAGGACTCTTGTGTGGTATTTACATTAAAAAAATATGTAGTTCCAATAATTGTTATTATTAATAATAATAATTTTTAAAAAATTGTTTTCATATGTAGTTTTCTCACACCCCACCTGGAGAAGCGAGTGTAGGTATATTCGAACAGACTTTTACTATGGGTCTTTTTGTTCTAACTCTTACTTCCAAGTTGAGTAATTAAACAATAAAATGATTATAAATACCAATATCCAATTTTTTCAAAAAAACAAACTTTTTTTTTTAATGTTTTATTAGATAATTAAAACATTTTCGACCGGTTGGTAGCTGAGTGGACAAACGCGTCGGATTCCTACCCGGGCGTCGTAAGTTCAATTCCTCTGCTGTCCTCCATTATTGCAAAAGTAACATCTTCCACTTATTATGATGGTAGTAGGAGTTTTTCGAAATATTGTTAGGTTATCAGTGACCCGGGAATGTTTGTCTTTCTTTTTAACAAAAAAAAGATGATAGCTTTATATCGTTAACTTTATAATACTTGAGGAAAAAAGTTCAATAAATACCTTAATGAAGACGCATCTAACTTGAGAATGTCGTTAAAACCCTATATAATCTTACCTATGACCCGTAGCTTTTTATATTTTGTAGATCTTTCTTTTTGGTGTAATTTATTCGATAAAAAGACTAAGGGTACAGTGGACAGTGGATGCCGACGACAAAAACGTTTAATCAGAGATTCGATACAAAATGGGCATTAGTCACGGTATTCGCCACGATGCTGGATGCGGCCCAGTCCCCAGGAACGCCTCTAAAATCTACCTAGAAAATTATCGGCCATACATTTTAGTATGTGGCTATGCCTATTTAACGCTTGGACACGATGTATTTTATGAAATTATCGGTTTTTATTGAGTGTCCACTAGAGGGTCTTATTTTTTTTCTTATCAAAGTCGGTGACAACCATCTTGAAAATATGTCGGTTTTCTGCGGCAAGAAGGAAAGGGCATCCATCCTGAACCATTGCAATAAATGCCATAAAATTAGTAGACATAATTAGTAGAGTGATGATTGAGGAACAGTAATTCATTGTTTCCGAGTCTACGATAAGTTGCAACAAAGAAGGTGAGTCAATAGTACAATTAATAATTTTGAAAATGCAGATTTTATTTTTTATTTATTTTTTAAAGAAAGACAAACATTCCGGGGTTATGAATATCCTTACAATATTTGAAAAAACCCCTACTGCCAACATAAGAAACGGAAGATGTTGCTTGTACAATGATGGAGGACTTAGCCAGCAGAGGAATTGAACGCTCGACGCCCGGGTGGGAATCCGACGCGTTTGTCCACTCAGCTACCGACCGGTCATTAAATTAAAGTCTTTCCTACGCTTTTCTAATGAAGACATTTTTAATGTTTATTCAATTTATATGAATAATCGCCCCTTTCCCGCCTTAATCTATATGCAATTCCGCGTAAGAAATTATGTTGTACGGATTCAATATGATAAATATGAACGGTATAGAAAGAAGATCAAATGACACTGGGACATTCTATATGAGGGTGAATAAAAATGTAAAACACTTATCTAAGATTTATCTTTTCTAATTGGATGGGTTAGTAGCCAAGCGGACAAATGCGTCGGGTTTCCACTCAAGCATCGAGAGTTCAATTTTCTACTAGATAAGTCCTCCATTATCATTGTACGAGAAACTTTATGCTTATAATTATGGAAGTCTGAATGAATGGAGACATGGCGTCTTCTGTAATCCGGTTTCCGAGGTTAGGTTGGGTAGATGGTCTAAGGTCGGGACCTTTGTAACTAAGTTGCCCACGTCGACCGGACGTCCGCACTAAGTTTGCCATCGATGTGTCTTTCTGAGAGGAGGGATATGTATCACATTTACCCACTACCTTCAGCCTCATAACATACCCCAATTGGGTATGCCGTAGTCTCACTGGCACTAAAAATTTGAGAGTAGTTGGGACTCTTATGCGGTATTCGCTATAAAAAATAAAGTAGGAGGAATTCAAGTCTTGTGATATTATTTTTACCCCGGGAATATTTGTCTTTCAAAACCTTGATCGCATTAGCTCAACTATAACTTATCTGTAAGTAATTTTGCAGTCTCTTTTCAAACGTGTGGTCTTTTTTTCTCTCAAGTGATAAGAAAACCCATCTCATATGCCACTTTCAAAGCAAATTAGAAAAGTTTTTTTTTATTTCTGCCACCCAATATTTAATTCCTTTTTTCACATTTTATCTCTTTCTCCATTTTTTTTTTCAATTTTAATAATTATGAATCTTAAAATGTCAAAGAAATGCAATTTTCCCTTGATTGTAAGATTTAGTTCACTTCCACGCCGTAAAATACTCCGGAACTGGCAAATACTGATTTGTGAAGATAAATATTTACAACATTCTCAATATATCGATTTGTTTATTAGTTGATGAAGGTTTTGGTGAAGTTTTTTTTTTAAATCTCCCACCCTCTTAGAAGATCTAATGAATAAATTTGATCAAATGTCAAAATACGCAAACATTTATAATTAGAGATTTATAATTTGAATATCTATAGTTTTGGCGCTATCCTCAATGTTAAAATTCCACCCCAAAAAGCTCAATGGCCAGAGTTCATTGAACCCGCAAGATCAGCATAATTATGTACATGATAATTTCATTAAATACCCGTTGCCAAGGACGCCGCCACCACCTAGCGGAAATTTCCCGAAACATTTTCCCGCTTTCCAGGGTGAGCGAACGCAAACGGCTTACTTCCGGGACGTTGCCATGACGACGACAGACGGATGCGCACAACTCCAGAATCGTCCATCACCGAACAAGAATCTCCCCACGAGCAACAGAAGCCTTCTGGTCTCTTCTAAAACAGCTACTGTCTCAGCCATTTGTTGAATGAATCTGACACGTGACCTAGGATATTGCTGGTGTATGAATATTATTTCGGACCCAAGGCGCATGCGTGAGTGTGATTCAGCTTTCTCTCTTTAACCTTCTGCCATTTTTGAATGTCACGCTCACCCCGAAGGATTCCGAAAATATCCCATCCCTCGCGTGTTCTGTCTCTTTCTACGTGACGGGGGTGGGGGTTTGGGGGTGGCTGGTGAATTTATGAATGAAATGACGTCATTCTACGCCGAGTTGATATTCTAGGAATTGGGCCGGCGATAACTCTGAACACCGATTCGCTAGGGTTACGTTCACGCTTGTTGTGGATGCGATTGTTTGAGCCCATTCCGTTTCCTGGCAACCCGGAATCGATAATTGTTAAAGTGATTCCCTTTATCATGGCGAGCCATTCAACAACATGGAAATAAATGTAGATATTAATATTCAGGTGGCAATGGTGGACATCAGAAAATATTTTAGTACATAGTGTATATAAGGCATTACTTGAAAAGGTTTTTTTTTACTTTCAAGGTAAGCTAAAACAATTTAAGGAAAGCGCTCAATCTCCGAATTATTTTATGAAGTTTTGTTTACATGTTTCACCAAAAACTATGACTTTTACCGTCATAATATTTACACAGATTTTATATCTGTATTTTCTAGGTTAACGCAATTATTTCCAGCTAGAAATTAATTTCCATAATGGGCTATTGAGCTTTTAAATATTCATTTGACGGTAAAAAATATGAGGTTCCATTACGTTTGTTCGGTATTTTTTATTTGTCAGAATTTTTAAATAAAAAAAAAATAGGTTTGTAATATGGACGAAACAAAGTAACATCTATTGTTTAAATCCTTGCTAATCTACATTTTCTCCGTACCGTACAAGACATTACATGTGAATTATTAGGTAAGCATTGTAGGTCGCTCAATTAGAGCTAATCCGAACAACACATATTTAGAATTATGTGTGTTGTTGCATATGTATACACTTTCCACACTTATTCCCTTGAAGAAAAGTCACTGAGAAACAACTTCCTGTCTTGCCTACGTCTACGTAATGTTATTAGTGAAAAAGGGATCACAAGTTAATACAGTTTATAGTTGTATTTTTATTTTGAATGTTCAAAAAGTTTGTCAAAGCTTTGGAAAAGTTTTTACAGTATTTTATTTTTATTATCTAGACCGAAAACTGAAACAGGAAGGTTTTTTATTTTAAACAATTATACTTTTTTGAATTTCGATGCAATTTTCTTGTCTTTTTTTAACAAATTTCAAATATGCTATATGCAAGAAATGCACCTGTATCAGTACTGTGTTTGACTCAATTTTTTCTGCAATATCTATAGTTGGCAATTTAAGTGGTTTAGAATAATTGTTTCTTCGTTCAAGCATTTTCGGATTCGTTTAGTTTATTACTAATATTATATCCGATTAATTATCTTGCTACGTGATGTACGCCTATCAAACTTATTCTGGTTACTAAATTTCACCGTTTACTGACCGAATTAACCTCATGACCTAATATTTTCACCATAGATAATCATGCAGTGTTTACATGAGGAAAATATTACCATTTGACGTCAGTCCAATACGTCCAATGCCTGTCATGCATACGTAGTTACTATGTAATATACGTAGGTACTGTGTAATGTATGTAAGTACAAACTATGCTATACGCAACACAATGTTTGATATCATCAAAGTACAAAGCCACGGGATTACGAGCCAGTCTGAGACTGCGTAGATAAAATCATCATTATCGACTGGGTCGTTCAGAGCCTTATCCAATAGCGGTGACGTATGAGAATGATAACATCAATGATAAAAACAAGTCATTAACAAAAGGTAAGGGAGCTCGTGACGCTTTGCGGATGTTGTACACGCGTAGACGGTGTGATATTCAACGGTGTTACTGTTGTTATGCACTCGAAGCTTTCAGAAGTAAAACAGCTTTAAGCTTATGCAAGTACTTGCATGTGAACGTAATACGAAGAACTTTGTTTTGATATAGAGTCATTTGTTAAAACAATATATATATTGTTTAGTGTGTAATTTTTATCACGACTAATTTTACTATAAGTTAACACGGTCTAATAAAATACGAAATTAAATGTTTCCAGTCAGGCGTCATGGGTTCAATTCATTTGCGAGCTCAGTCCTCAATCATTTTACAAGCAAAATTTTCCACTTATAGCAGTAGGAGTTTTTCAAATATTGTCTGGTTATTCTTAACCCGGAAACGTTTATATTTGTTTCTTTAAGTTGTAAGTTTTAATGGTATACCTACGTCGAGGTATTATTATGAATAACTCTTCAACTATGTTTTATAGTAAAGCTACAAATTTTATCAGATTCTTTTGATAGCTTTTCGTAAATGCCGGCTTTATACTTTGATACATAGGTATCTTACACCAACCATAATATATTTCAATCGTAAATTAAAGAATATGAGAAACATGATACTATAAAGAGTACGTTTGCATAAACATAAGTAGGTAATAAAGCTCGCAAGATCTCAAGCCAAAAGTGAATAATATATGACGACAAAGTTCAAAGAACCATTTGCTTTGTTTCCGTCAAACAAACATTACTTCTTGCATGTTATTACTGACTACCTTTAATTGATATCTTTTAAATGAACTCATTATGTTTTGTTTTTTTTTACTTGAAAATAAATTAGTGTTCGTTTATATATGATTGTATACTACCTTGATTTAAATGGAGTAATTATCTTTTAAAAACCGCTTATAGATGTTTCTCAAGAGTCAGCTCACATTGCAATACGAGTATATTTAATTTCTTTATCATTCTCTACAAATCATTTTGATGCATTAGATGGATAAATTCCTTCGATATTCGTCTAAGCAAAATTAACATATGGAAATTACATTTTACATTTATTTCATAACAGTTTTAAGTCAACAATACTTCAAACTTTTAGTACGTTGACTTCTCCAGATCTTATTTGGTTTGAACTGTACTTTGAACTCTCAAGACGCTATCCTTAAAAGGAGCTTTCTTAGATTTATTTCTTCGAAACCTGTATTATCAAACTAATATAGTCAAATAAACCCTATTTCGTCAAGTTCACACGCGAAGAAAACTGCCAGGTAAACATGCCACTTAATTTTTGGAGGCTTTATTACAAAGAGCAGGCACTTCGTTCCGCCAGCTTTATCCAAACATAGCTTTGTCCCAACAAGGAGACACCAGATTCCTCCGCGTGTGACTTGGCGACCAATTATTATATTTATTTGTCTCATTATTACAGTGACGTCACGGAAACCTCGGATTGATTAGTACTGGGTCGCTTTCTGATTGGCCGATCACCTTGGAAGGCCCCGACGCCCGTGGGAGGACCTGGCATCTATTACAAAATAATGGTGCAAAATTATTCCTCATACCTTTTCAAAGTAACGTGTAACGTGGGCTAGCAAAGTGTAGGTGTCACAAACTAATCAAAGGTCGCCAGGATTTTGTAGTTAATTCACTTTTGTTTCTATTTCATCTATGGAAACGGCAATTCATTCCATGGAATCATTGTTAAAGTCACAACTGGCTTTAGCAAGGTATGAATGGGTCATTGCCCGAGTGCTTGAAACGATCGAGTAAAAAAAAAAATTCTCGAATGAAGCCTCGATGAAATGTTGCCTGAAATCAGAAACGAGACGTCATTTTTAAACAAAGAGCTTTTATCCCATTGATTGGTTAATTTTAAAGTATAGGTACCTACTAGTCTAGCGTCCAAAAGTTTGATTGCCCCACTTCAGATTGTAACCTAAAAATACAATAAAACGTAGAAATTTATTTCAGATATGAGCTTCTATTAGGTATTATGGTATTGATTGTTTAATTTTAGGCATTTTAGAAAAATGTATGACAGTTGTAGCAAGGAACAAAATCATTCAATAATATTATTTCCAATGTCATTATGTCATTAGTTGTTGCCATATAAACTCGAATTTCACAAATTGCTATTACTTTTGTTCATTTATACGTTTTTTGTATGAATAAAAAAATATCCTTCAGTTGTCAAAAGTATAAAAAAATCTTTTTTGACGCATAAGATTTATGCATAATTTGTCAAAATAATTGTTTTTTTTTCACCTACCTTGACCGTATTTTTCTAAGTAATTTAATTTAAACGATACAAACCATTATAATTATTATTGAGGCTGCTTTATACTGACACCCACAGTATTTTTTTAATGTAATACGTCTTCCATTTTAAGGAACTTTTTTTTAACTTTCGCAACATGACTCGAACAGCTACGTGGCCTGTTTTATTACAGTTTTGATACGTCGCGCCATGAGAAACTTTGTTTTGAAGACTGGAATCGGGACCAAATTCAAATAACCGTGTTTTTATTATAACTTCATATTTTTCAATGTTAGAATTACGAATCGTCGGAAAAAACCTTTGGATTTTAATAGAATATTTCTTTGGCAAAGTTGTGTTGTGATTTACATTATCTTGGATTTCAAAAAAAATAACTTAGGATACCACATAGTATATCATTACCAATAAATTAAATACGTGTTTTACTCTTTTTTTACAGTAAATACCGCACTAGAGTTCCAAATGCTCCCAACCGTCTAAAGCCAGTGAGACTTTGGCATCCCCAATCCGGGTATGTGGTGAGGCTGAAAAAATAGTGGGGGGGGGAAGTAGATAGGGAAGAGGAAGGTTTGAAGTACCTTACTATTCAGATCTGGTCACCAAACACGGCTAAAGCCATTTTAAGCAACGTTTCAATTCTGAATTATGGTCTTTCACTGTTCCTACAACGCATTCGTAATATAATTTATAGTACTTATTTTGAATACCCATTTCTTTGTTTGTCACCAAGGCGTCCTTCTTTTAACACGAGTTGTGTAAAAGTCTTTTTCAATACAAATTATTTTTCTTGTATTTTAATTATTCTGAGAAAACGAAATTGTCCTGCTTTTCTAGCAACTTAAATACGCAAATATGCTCAACATATTAATTAACAGTCTTCAACGATCAAAGAAAATCTCACTTTAACAAGGTGTACATTGAACATTACCAAAGTACGTCTCCATTGTGCGTATATTTACAAAAATAATTATTAGGTTTTTAAAGCCAAACAAATTCAGATAGTTTGTCGAATCAGTATCGTTTGGCCCGTTGTTTTTCGGCTGTTCTTTCGTAAGTTGTCCGTGTGGGCTGCGATTCCATTTGCTTCAGCGGCTGGTCCTAATAAGGACATTCGGAACGGTCTACGTTGCGAGGCGACTCAGATCCCTGCCTTTTTCATGTTTTCAAAATTACAGAGGAAATGTTACTTCTTAAACTGTCTCAGGCTTTGTTTCACTTGCAATAGTTTACCCTTTAGCTGCCTTTTTTATGATACCGCACTAGAAAATTACCTGTATAACTATGGTATCTTAATTTAAAGAAAATGTCGTGAAGCTGAAGTAAACATATAAAAGGAGAGTTAATTAATTAATTTAACTAACACAAGTTAATTGTGATTTATGGCGATTAATTATTAAGATCATTGTGACAGTACGTAGAAGCGGAGTTTTATATTTGTTGTCTCTTTCTCTCTCATGGTGTACGACGTAAAAACCCGAAGAATGTGATTTATCACAAGTTTGTATCGGTTGGGTAAAAATAATTAGCTGTCTCTCCATACATTGTTTCTTTAAGTAAATACATAAAACCATGATATAACAGAACCTACTTTATAAAATTTAGGTAAAATCATTGCAAAATTTATGATTACCGTAGTTTATGGAATAAATATAGCAGCCAGAAAATGACCTTAACAATTTGAAACCTCAATAAAAATAGTTATTAATAAAAATCGGTATAAAAAGATTTTAAATATTCTATTATTAATTTATTAGCATGAAATTCAATGACAAATGAACAGTTTCAAAAATTCAATATTTTAGAGTTTTATTATTCTCTCATTCTACTGGAGCATTCTTGAAAATTTTAGATACACTATTCATGATGCAGCTGAAACCAATACTATTTTATTATCTAACACTTTGAAAACACTTATATATATATATTATTTTACGTTACTAACAAACAACATCTATGGCCCGAACACGTATAGACTTGTACAATGAAATCATCGCCCCGAAATATGATCAGAAAATGAGAACGCGGAGAAAGCCTGCTGATCAAAAAAAAAATTAGAGACGTAAAGCAATAGCTGTTATTGCTGTTAATTTAATTTTCCCAATTGCAATCAATTTGCAAATATTTGAGCTAGTTCTTATTTACTGAAAGCTGAAGGCCTCCTGAAGTCATTAGCAAGAAACACTGTCTCTAGATACTTTCTGCCACGCGTATCGTATTTATTGGCAGGAAATGAATTTCACAACGATCACGGTTGATAAGAATAATGTCTTAGCTATTTTAAAGATTCATTGGATTTGGTGGTTAGCGATATTCTAGAAAAAATATTCAATTTCCATTTTAAACAAAGTAAATTGACTTTTTATTTATTTATTTTTATTTCTTCTGAAAGCCAAGTTATCAAAAACTTTTGTTGTGGTCGTAGCTTTACAAAAAATAAATCGGTTATCCCGTCATCGCTTTAATCTGGCGGGAGTAGATACTCGCCCATTCGTATAGGTATGTGCATTTTAATTAGTCGTTAGGTTTCTGTCGGTGAAACAGATTTCACATATAGCGAGCCAATAGCGACAGATTACCACCTGTAGTGGACGATATAAAATTCACTTTAAAGGTTGGTTACACGTTACCGTACGAAAGTAAAAATACTCGATTTATTTGGTCCGTCATGAAAGAAATATTATTTATATTTTCCCTTAGGTTTTCATAAATCACCCCTAGAGTGGTGTGTATTATAAACCATACATTTTTTCGTAAGTAGAGAAAAACCTACACCTTTAAATTTATTTTTAAATTTTCTAATAATGGACTTTGAGTTGTTTTCTTGCTGAAAGAAAAATCGTCGGAAAGCTTTTCGATAAGTCTTAATTGAAAACAAAATCCGGTAATAAAAAACAAACAAAAAAAACAGGTAAAAGCACGTCTCGGCTGTATATATTCACTCTCATCTTACATAGAACATTTATGTGGAATATCTGATACAACGGAATAATTCGAAAGAACATCTTTACTCGTGTATGAAATTAAAGAGGAAAATAAATTACGAGTATACGGGATGAGAAATGCAAAACTCATTAGAATAATAATATTTGGATAATTTGCATAGCGCCGTTTTTGAGAAAAATCACCTCAAGGGCGCTGAAGTTAAAAAGAAAACATCAAGTTTATAAAAATGTAATATGTACCAGGCCATCCAACTCTATAATAAAAATTACTGCATTAGACAAGATAATTTCCTTTGTGAGTACCTACGATTGTAGAAGTGTGAACTTTTTTAATTTGGAACTGACGTTAATTGAAATCATCGAATAAAAATCAAGATATTTTCAAATCACTAATATTTGGACGATTTGTATAGCGCCGTTTTTGTGAAAAATCACTTCAAGGGCGCTGTAATCCTACCTAATAAAGTCCCTGTAATTTATTTTTGAAGACTTTGTTCATTATTTGAAATGGTTTGATTGAAGCAACTAATATTTTTTTCTTGGCAAGTTAAGTTATACCCCGTGATTTTTCACGGGTAGCAAATAGTACTTCTATATTTGAACTATAAATTATTGTAAAATACATTTAGGTATTTAATGTTCGAAAACATGTTTAAGTTTGTACATTAGTGCGTATCACGATGTGATCAAATACTGTTATCAACAATAAATATTATAATAATTAGAGCAACAAAAACTAGGTACTACAATATCTGACGTTTCGACTTTTCACGTTGGTGTATTTTACTGATTGTAAAATAATATACATTATACGTATAAAAAATATGAAGTACGCATCATTAGTTAACCTCAAATAATTATGATTTTTTTCTCAATTCATAGTTAATCTTCTAACCACATAACCGCTAGCAAATTTCTCAAAAATCGTAAATAATTTCCGATATTGACGTACGATGTTTTTGCAGAAAATACCTTTGGTTGTGATCATTATGTCTTCATCCGTCACACGCATAGCTAAATAATTTCTATAAGGAAGACGTAATAAAATTATTTAATTTTTAGGTGTTTTTTAAAAGCATTTTTCACGTTTAATTCGTTACGCAATTCACTATTTAATATTTTCTGAACCACCATTTAAAATCTGGTTATGAAAAAGATTAGCATCATTCGACAAAACTTGTAAAGTTATAAACGAAGGAAATATTTTCACTATCGTCAAGTTAAAATACTGACTAGAATTTATTCCGAAGCGAAATGGTAATGAATATTTCATATAAAATATCAGTTTGAAAAATGATAAATGTCATATTTTTGTAAGACGATCCTATATTGACTTGGGGAATCTAAACTAAAATGACCAAAACCGATAAGCTACAAATATTTTAACAGTGATAAATGATTCGTGTATTCGTATTGTTTTTTAACTTTCGTGCATAATGTCGAACCACAAATTAAATTCTTTCATACGAAGCAAGATATATTATTTTTATGTTTAAGAAGCAAAATTTCATCATGCTTCCTGAAATACTGAAAGAATATTTTTTATAAGGTTTTTCTTGAAACCAATCGCTTTGTGGTTTAACATAAGATACACAAGAAATTTAAAAAAACTTTATTTAACAACGCTATTAAGCTTATACATATGAGTACTTAAGCTTTGTAGGGAGCTATAGTTATTTAAAAAAAATACTGCCTAGATGAAGTATAGGTGTAATCAAAGCCGATAGACTACGAATATTACAACAAAAAATAGTGGAAGCATACAAAAAAAAATACACAACAATTTATAAAATCTCACGACAGACGGGATTATTTCCTTTGAATAGTTTTTTTTTTTTAATTCAGAATCTTCTTCGTTAGTACCTACTTGTTGATTCTGCTAGTGGTAAAAGTACGAATACCTTTATAATCTAATTGTGAAATTGCGTTATCTCTTACGTAATATTATGCGTAATATTTCATTCTGATCCAAGGTACGTTTATTACCTGATGAGAATTATTCAACATAATACTTTCATTTGTGAATACGTACTAACTAGTGAACTTTTTGAATTTGAAACTGGTATTAATTGATGTTATTAAATTTAAAAAATTGACTTACAAATCCCTACCTACTTAAGTACCTGCCTAAAAGTTATTTTAACAAACATTATTCTGCATTTGAAATGGGTAGATTGAAGCAACTAATATTTTTTCGAGGCAAGTCAAGTAAGATCCGTGATTTTTTCACATGTAACAACTAGTTTAGTGTAATACCTAAGGTAGAGATTGCGATAGGAAAGTGATTTTTAAAATTTTCTTTACTGTTACAATTTATTTAAATTCTAATGTAGGTACTTTATTAAATCTACGTTTTTTTATCAGTTAATTTTGAACTTAAAAAGGACTCACTCTTCCAATATTCCTCCCATCATTCATTTTCATCCATAATTGTCTTTAATTAACCATATTATTATTGTTGTGTTCATCAGGTGTTAACAATTAACGTAGGCACAGTGATATGCACAGCACAGAGCTTTTGTATTGTACTTTGCATATTAAAGTATTATGTATGTTGTGAACACATTAATTTGTGATATTTACACATATCCTTTTATACTAAGATAATTACTTCTAAATATGTCTGTAAATATTTTGTTTGTGCTCCTAAAATAAATCAAATAAAATAAAATTTAATTTAGCGAATAATTAATTTAACAAAAATGTATCCAGTAAGATTATTAAAAGAATTTCTACTCTAATATTCAAATCGTATCTATCGTTATACCATTACTGTCCAGAGTCTTGAATGTATCTGTATTTATACAAATCACGCTAATTACAATAAAAACGGCGTTTTTTTACTATGAGTAAAGAAAATCATAGACGATTTTCTTGGCTGCCAAAACCTAGACACACAACTTCGCACCCAATGAAGTATTGAGGGTCGGAGCAATTATTGTTAGAATGTTCGCTCGATGATTCGAGCTTCGCGCTCTCTAAACAATGCCAAATATTTGCGGACCTCGTCAGTGGCCACCGAAATAGTGACTCCTCCGTGCGCCTTGCCAACATTTACCTAACAAACCAAAACAAAGGATTTATTATATTCCCGGCTTGTCGCTACTCGGCTATCACTTTTTGTTTTATTTTACACTTTTTCACATTTCAAAAAGCGAATCTTATAACAATTCTTAGAAGTTAAGTTATTAGATTACGAGTTGTAAAAACTTCAAAAATGTTTCAAAACAAATATTTATTTCACAATTTCGCCCGAGATTTTGTTTGCTATATTTTTTTCACACTGGAGGTATATAAACCAAATAATGAGGCGTCTTGGTTCTTTCGATTAAAGATATAAATTTAAAATATGGATATCCATATCCCACAGTGAAAGGTAAAAGCGTTGACCAGGAAATTTTAGATAAAAAATGGTGTGAAAATTTCATGTCGCCAGATCTTACCATTCTAATTTTTTTGAAATTTTGTCATCTTAATCACCAGAAGACTTCACCTTTTTTAACACTATTTTCATACATCTTTTCACAAATTTTAACCATTCCGAAAATTGACATATTTATCTAAAAAGTTATAATATTACGAGTGTACATAATATATAACAGCAATCTAAATCTTACTATTAATTACTTTAGTATACATTTTAGAATAGATTTTTTCTTCTTAGACGGTATTTCGAAATGTTAAAAATCCGCAAACATTTTATTTAATTTACATCTTTCCATGATTTATATTTATTTATTTTGTAAACGATAACAATAAGTGTGTACTTGCTAAGTGTGTGTGAAAGGATGGATAAGAAACAACTACCACATTGTTCACCAATGAATCATTCGCTATTGTTTTTCTGCATTAAATAGGTGTTGATTTTGAGAAATCCATAGAATCGATTTCGGTTTAAAGAAAATAAGACTAATTTTACGGGAAATTAAAAAAATAATTTTCTCATCTACGAATTAATTCCTAATTATATCAAATTTGTTTTAATAATGAAATACTGTGTCCTTATTTATTATGATTTACAAATTGTTGATACCTAAATAATATTTTCATTTAGTTTGAATCTCTACAAGGAAAAAAAAGCTTCGAAAAATTTTAAAGGTTAGAAAAACGGTATACATCAGACACACGCTACGAAGCAAAAGTGCTTTACAGAAATTTAACATTGAATGAGTGTAAGATTAAAGGGGTATAAGATGTAGAAGACCTTGGTCTAGAGTCTTGTAGAAAAATTATTTTGTGTATATTTTTTCTTTTTGGTAATCCAACCCAGATAACTAACCCAGTACAATGTTCTTACCTTCCATACCATACTGGTTAAAATTTTCTGTACTTGTAACAGAAATAAATACCATCTAAGTTGCTAAACTAGGAATTGATATGTAATGATAGAAAGTAAGATCTGTACAGCGCCCTTGAGGTGATTTTTCACAAAAACGGCGCTATACAAATCGTCCAAATATTATTATTATTATTTGTAAGAAATTACAAAAATTCAATAAAACACAAATAACATTGTGCTTTCTATAAATCTACAGTAGCAATAAATTAGTGGTTCCGTTCTGACGTCAGAGCATTCTTATCATATTCTGTCAACGAGACAAGTAAAACTATATTTAGTTTGTAGTCATTGTGTTTCGTTATCAACAACAACTAAACCGAACATGCGATTATAAAGCATTCTGTCGCTCTTGCACCAAGGACTCTTCTTCTCGGAAAATGTAGATTAAAACACGCGCAAGGAAACCACCAAGTGTGTACACTAAAACTTATAAATATACTGACGTAGAAGAGTTTTGTTTTAAACGTTTTAAAATAGCTATTTGTAATTTCTGGAAGAAGGCATATGATACTCATTCGTCCTTTGTCATTATCAGAATTATCACACAAACAAAACTTAGACTCCTAGTAAGCAGAACTTTGTGAGTAAATTTGTAATTAAGTGAAATGCCGTTTATCATATGGGTCAATTTTCTGTGAGTTGGGTTGACTAAGTTGAATCCCCGTGTTGAAATTCGATGAAAGACAATTGAATGAAAATATCTTCCTAAAGTAAACATTTTGTTAAAAAAATACCACTTTACGGGCAAAATGCAAGCCTTGAGGTCGGAAATTAAATGCCATTTTTTCAGGTTCTATGGGACCGACTAAAGTAACAGTTAAAATTTTGTTAAGGATGACGAACTAAAGACTATAAAATTAAAATAAAATTCAAAAGTAACATTTGTCAAAAAATACCATTTTGCGGGCCAAATGCGAGCCTTGGGGTCGGAAATAAGATGTCGTTTTATCAGGCTCTTAGGACCGAATGAAGTGAACCTTAGAAATTCTCTTAAGATTGATGAACTAAAGATGATTGAATGAAAAAATCCTCCAAAAGTAACATTTGTCAAAAATATACCCCTTCTATGGGCAAAATGCAAGCCTTGGGGTCGGAAATAAGATGTTGCTTTCTTAAGCTCTATGGGACCGAATGAAGTGAATCTTTGAAATTTTGTTCAAATTGATGAAATAAAGCTGATTGGATGAAAAAATCCTCCAAAAGTAACATTTGTCAAATATATACCCCTCTATGGGCAAAATGTAAGCCTTGGGGTCGGAAATGAGATGTTGTTTTCTCAAGCTCTATGGGACCGAATGAAGTGAACCTTTGCGATTCTGTTAAAAATAATAAATTAAAAACGATTGAATGAAAAAATCTTCCAAAAATAACATTTTAGTAAAAAAATATCACTTTGCGGGCAAAATGCAAGCCTTGGGGTCGGAAATAAGATGTTGTTTTCTCAAGCTCTATGGGACCGAATGATGTGAACCTTTGCGATTCTGTTAAGAATAATAAATTAAAAACGATTGAATGAAAAAATCTTCCAAAAATAACATTTTAGTAAAAAAATATCACTTTGCGGGCAAAATGCAAGCCTTGGGGTCGGAAATAAGATGTTGTTTTCTCAAGCTCTATGGGACCGAATGATGTGAACCTTTGCGATTCTGTTAAGAATAATAAATTAAAAACGATTGAATGAAAAAATTTTCCAAAAATAACATTTTAGTAAAAAAAATATCACTTTGCGGGCAAAATGCAAGCCTTGGGGTCGGAAATAAGATGTCGTTTTCTCAGACTCTGTGGAACCAAATCTTTGAAAATCTGTTAAGAATTAATAACTAGAGACGATTGAATGAAATTATTTTTTTTTAATTCAAAGTTTTTTTTTTAAATACCACTTTGCGGGCAAAATGCAAGCCTTTGGGTTGAAAATTATAAGCCGTTTCTTCGGGTTCACAGTAACGCTCTCTAAAGTAAAAAAAAAACAATAGGCCTTTTTCCAAATGAAATTACATTTTTTTTTTCAAACTTGCATATTATAATAATTGCATTTGGAACATGAGATTAGTTTTAAAAATAAATGTTTTTAAAAAAAGAAGAATAACAACACCAAACAAAAACGTCAACGTGCGTCACCAATTTGCAAGTAGCTAGATGTTTCTATTGGATTGTTTCTACATTCTTACTTTAAAATATTTACGCTTCTATAAATACGTTTCAAATTTATGTGCATTCACATCCTGAAAAAAATCTTCAAAATGGCTGATATTGCTGAAAGAAGCGACGGCACTATTTATTCGTATGGAGCTGTCTCATTCTTTCGATTAACTAAATTTGGGCAAATTTCACTCTCATTTGCAGTGCTTGCTTCTGCATAATTTTGTTTCTTTTTGACATTCAGTATGAAATTTTCGTTCAAACAGAAGATACTCGAGTGAAGTATTAAACGAGAGGTGCAGATCAAAAATCCGCGCCGTTGGGCTGGTAAACTTCGGCTTTGATTTCTGAAAATAAATTATTTACATTATGTAACCTTAACTTTTTGCCTTAACAATTTGCCGCCTGGAGCGTACTGCTCCAGTTGCGCCTACACAGGACAGGCCTTTACCAGGCCAATTAGAATGGTAGTCAAAATTCACAGAAATGAGGCAGCTATTAAAGAAGAAGCTGGTAGATGTATTTTTATCTCAACAATACCACAACTCTTCCGTTTCGAATTCTTAGGAAAATTAATAAAACCACACTTATGATATTTATGGTATATTCCAACTAATGTTTACAGCAAGTAGGTATTTGTCGACTCAGATTCGTCTTCTTTGCTTACTAGGTGTCTGGGCCTGAAATAGCTTCGTGGGTATGTAGTTTGAAGCACGTTTCGCTGGCGAGTCGTGGGCAAGGCCTAAACATAGCAACGCCAACCCGAAATCATCGGAAGCCGTGGAAACAATCGGTTTCGGTTCCACGGGCTACGGATTTAGACCAGTAAGTATGCCAAAATACGTGCGATAGTATTGGATACATGATGTAATGTTAATTTTGGTGGGACTGTTCCCGAAAGTTCAATGTATCTTGAGGAATTTACAATTCGGCAATGTTTTATTCTTCCACGATTTATGACTATTTCAATTGGTATTATAATACCATTAACAGTGTTTTCCTAACTGTCCTAGGTAAAGTGCGTTCCATGAATTATTTTCTGATTTTCTAAAATTCGAAATTATTTCAAAAATTTTATTTCCATTTAAAATGAGATTATTTTATTTCTGAAAGGGTAATCTCCAAATACATTCGTTCATTCGAAATTGACTATTAGATATTCTCAATATTTTTGTAGTGAAAGATGTTGAAATTAAATGGAAATGGCTTTAACCGTGTTTGGTGACTAGATATGAATAGCCAGGTACTACCTAACTTTCATATTCCTATCTCCTTTCAAGTCCAGATGCCACAGTCTCACAGCTTGGACTCTTGTGTAGTATTCACGCAAGGAATTTAATGAAAGAACTTTTGGATAATATTAAGAAGACTGAAAATGCATGGAAATAATAAATTAATAATATCACGATTCACTTGGGTAGGTAGGTACCGTGTATTTCGTTTTCAAAATATTATTTTGCTGTCTTCGGTGTACCAAATAATTATCAGATTTGTATTCTCAATAGCGTTCTTGAACTAAATATAACAACGAAAATAAAATTCTATTTACCGGCTTCAATACACAATTTTTCTGTTTTTAGATAGAATGTAAGTAGAAATTTGCTAGAAACGCCACGATCTCGCTAATGCATATTAAACAAAGAAGCCAAGTCGTGTTTATGTAACTCTGCATGTTGAAAACTAACCTAAGAAAAAAATACATTTTAGAGAGCAGAAAATTGTGTTTTCTTCGTTTTATCTCATAGATCTCGTCTTAATACCATTTTATAAACGACATGTAAATACGACGCAGAGCTTTTGAAGGATCTTTATTGTTACTTGTTTACAGAGCACAATTCTTTTGAAAAAAAATATTTCCGCGTGTATCATCATCTCGTGATAATTACCTCATTTCTACAATACATTACTCTAACATCCAACTACTCTAAAAACTATTATCTAAAAGTTCTTCAGAATATCAGTTTTTCCTTATAAACAACTGTTGGCTTTTGTTACTGTAAGATATTATCAAAATTATTCTATTTTTAATCTTTATAATATCTTTCAAAAATTAATACATAACATACTTTTTTAGTAACCTTTTTATATTTTCGCAGAAAGCAATCACTTTGTGGTTTGACTTATTAAAAAAAAACTGAAAAACAACTTTTTATAAGACCATGGATAATATTAATTTTTTTATAACCGACCGGTTTCGCATAATCTAAGCATCATCAGGGTACAAAAATAAACTGAAACTAATTTGTTAAAAAATAATATAATAATATTTTTCATAAAAATTAAAATAATATCCGTGCTCTTATACAAAGGTATTTTTTCATTTCTTTTAACCTTTTTTTAGGAAACCATTTTACTGCGCGTCTTTGAAAATTGTATTAATAGATAGTGTATAAGATATAATATTTATGTTCGAAGAGAAATATCTTTGAGTCCCACGCAATTTACCATGCTGAGCTGTGCCTGCTTACCTGTGAATTTGCATGTGGTAATGATACAGGAGTTAAAAATATAAAAAAATCGGATCCCAACTATTTGTGTACCATTGCGCGTCCAGAATTGGAACACTGACGCGCGTGAGCGGAGACCTAAAATAACCACTCAAACATATTATTCAGCATTCTGCGATGAGTCCCAACCACTACGAAAAGCACACAGCAACAGATCATGCCGACACACAAAAACACAAGAAATCAACCACCACACCAAAGATCTCAACTTATTACCACACCTCGGAAAATTGTCAAGATAGTGAAGCATCCCTTGTTCCTCGCGGTCGTGTTTTCGTCAGCAAATTTTCCGATTCGATCGTTTAATGCAACCTGTCTAACAAATACGCCACTAGTTCGAAAAATCTTTTATAATTTATGCATTCCCTGATTGTTGAAGTGCGAGGAAAGAACTTTTTTTCGCAGTTGATTTATTTTGCGACCACATTTTCACGAGTTTTGAGCTTGATCTATTTGAAGCTTTCACACTCGGCTGACAGAAAACCGCTGAAATATCAACTCGCGTGTGTGTTGGAAAAGTTTCAAAAAATACTAATATCCACTTCGATTAGTTTTTATTTCAAAATAATTACAGCCTGCCGAGAATCGTGTGCCAATTCGTGGCCATTGCTTTATTTTTTCGTTGTTTCACTTCTAGAGAATACTTTAAATATAGCTTCGAAGCGACCACCGAAACTTAAGCGGTATCTTAATAAATAACTCGGTGACAAATTACAATATGTGATATAAGTAGTATTTTCGTGTTTCATACTGTTATAATTAATGGCTCTTATATTTTTCTCGCGCTGTATCTCTCAAAGCTCGTATTTAAAAAAAAACATTTAATACGTTGGAATGACTTGGAGTTTATTTAAACACTTGATACATGCTTTTCTTTAAAATACTCGACTGCCATTTAAAAAATACAAACACAAGTAAATATTTGACACAAAGATTTTTTATCACATTCCCGTTTTATATAGATTTTTCAAAGTTTATCTCTTGATGTTGGACACATCAAAGCTCTGGATTAATGTCCAAAAAAAATATTTAAATCCACAAAACAATAAACAACCTCATATATTCACATAAAAGGCTTCTATGGACCCAAAATTTCCAAATTCCCTGGTTAAAGACTACCAATCAAAATCGACAACATTATTGAGATGGCTTTAGCTGCACATACTGACCAGATCTAACAAGCCAGGTTTTTTCCAAACTTCCTCTTTCCTTTCCCAACTTCCTTCGACCTCACAACACTCCGTAAATGGCGACTTCGTAGTACCACTTACTGTGGACTAAGAATAATGCCCATAGTCCAACATCGACATTTCATACGATATTTTGCTTGAAAGAGTCTCAATATTGCAAAGCTCATTGCTTTGTTTACGTTGATGCCCACAGCGTGTATATCTTCGCTGGGGTCAATTTCCGATCCACACCACACAAAATTCCTCACCTACAAACAACCAACAACTTGGAATTCCCACGTGCAGCGTAAAAACAGTCCACAACTTGATCAAATAATCTTGTAGACTACTCTGCTTCAACGTGGGAACCGTCTGAAATGGATACGCGCTAAACCTACGTGTATTATACGTTTACAACCGATGTTTGGACACGAGGACGTAACGTTGATAAAGCCAGGGGTGGGCACTTTATGGATGTGGAACATTTTGGTTCTATTTGTGAAATACACACTGCAATGTTTTCAGAAGTCTAGAAGCTTTAGGCAGTGGTACCTACTCATGAGTGGTAGATTTCGTCTCCCATCATTGATATGATCCTTGCCATTTCGGTTGTTTTGAGGACAGGTGCGTGTTAATGTATGCCTTATCAATGACTTGATTCCTTCACATCTAAAAAAGGTCCAAAGTTTTGTATAAATTTTTTTGTATCTCTTTTGAATTATCTACAAGTTGTTCAGTTATAAAAAACATACATTTTGCTTGTGGAAGCTGAAAGCCATTTGAATATCCCAAAGAAAGCTCTTGTATCAGAGCAGTAAACTTTACTTGTTTATTAATTCAATCGATTTGTTGTTATTGGCAAGAAAATCTAAGCTACCGAGGTTGCTCTTAATTCATCAAGATTATTCGAAGACAGCGTTCGGAAAAGTATAAACGAGTCATGTACAATGCATCTAACAATTGTTAGACCAAATATAAGTATACTTAAGTTAACCTCTGTTTATCTCCCGCTGCAATCTGCATCCAGCTGTCGGCTAAATGTCGCATACTGATTAACAAAAGCAATGTTTGCGACTCCTGGCGCATACAATGCCGTTAATGTCTTCCATGTTGACAACGTTACGCCATCCGCCTTAGCCGGCCTCTGGGATCACCCCCGCCCACGCGGCGCCCGTGCCGCCTACCCTCGCTGCACTGTTCTCGGAAAACTATCACAACAAGGAAGAGGCCCAGCAGCTGATGGGCGGCCAGCTGATGGGTTCACCGTACCGGCCCACTGATTGTGGGGGCCGCCCAGAGGAGTCACTTCGCGTAATCTGCGTGAACTTGATCGTGCATGTTTACAAATTGGACTTGGATGTTGGATCAAACTGTTTCGTTATTGGTCTTTGAACTTGCTAACGCATTTAGTGGCATGACAGCCATTATTCTGGATGAATAACTTGATCACAATTATTGTTAAATCTTAGATATAGTAACAAGTGTTTTTTTTTGTATTTTTTTTAATGTGTTCTTATAAATGCTCATCGAAGAACTAGTATCAGTTGGTTGTTTGATAGTTGTCTCACTAATAGTACAAACTTGACAGATCTAATCTGCGTGCATTGTTTGGTCATAGATTTTGAAAACATGGTCCTGCAAATAATCTTTGAACTCGAATAGGCTCATTGAAACAATTTTCTTAATTTTAATTTTTATCGTTGATTTTAGAGGCACGAAAACTTTTTATCTGTGGGCAATACCTAATCTTAATCGGTATTTGGAAAAATAGATAATGGAACCTACGTTGGAAAAGGTTTACACCATATATTGAGAAGCCTTCATTACACAATCCATTTATTGGTTTTCGATTTATTTTTTTGATCCATAAATATTGCAAAATGTTTTAGTATTTATTTATGAAATTATAATTTCTAAGCTATAGGGGCAAGCAAAATCCAAGTGTTCACATGTTGAATATTAATATTATATCCTTCTTCTAAATTAAGTAGTTTTAGGATCTTCTGAGAGGCACAGCCTCATTATATCAAGGCTGATCCAGTAAGATTTTGATACCAAATTAACGTGATATTATTTCAAAAAAATTCAGTCTTGCTTATCGTTCCTTTAAATAACTCAATTCTCGATTGCAAATTACAGTATCATTCAATTGTTGCAGCCGTCTTAAAATACCAATCCGTTAATTCAAACATCTCAAAAAACCACTCATTCAATGCGAAGATTTCAAATATCCCTTGGCTATTGCAAAATCTCAAATGGCTTCAATTCGCACGAACTAAAGGCTGTTACATGGCATCTTTATAATTCGCAAGAGAATTGCTCTTGATTTAGATATAACAGTTGTTCGTGTGGGCTGGGCGGACTGAATCCCGCCCAAAGGTCTACGGCTCAGGCGTTATGCAAGGCTGCGAGGGCGGCGTCTGTCGTCTGTCGTCCGTCGCCCCTCCGCCTTGGGTATGGTCAAGGAATCGGGGGCGGGTGACGTCACGCCTGACTCGATTGCTACGTTTTATCACTTGCTAAATGTTTGGCAACGGGGTTCAAGGAATAATAATGCTGTTGCCTTAACATATAGTATGTAACTAGATGTGTTTTATTCGGTCAGCCCCGATTGCTGTTTTAAAGTAAAGAATTAATCCATGCTCGACTCGATGAAAAGTTTAAAACGTAAAAGCTTTATAACATATTGTAACTTGCCACGAAAATAAATAATCCCATATGTCTATTTAATATATAACTAACTAACTAACTAACCATCACGCCGTTTTATCGCAGGGGTAGGCAGAGAGGAGGGACCGCCAAATAACTCTGTCTTGGCACACACTCGTTGCTTCATTCAAATTCATACATCGTCTCACACATACTCTTCTGGTATTCTGACTTTTCATATGACCCGACTAAAGTATTTGATTTACTTGATCGCGCCATTTCTTCCTCGACTTCTTCTTCCATTCACTTTCGCATCATATATTCTTTTCCCACATTCTTTTCCCATTCTTTTCACACCCCTTTCTTCGTTCATTCGCTCTACATGCCCAAACCATATAAGCGTCCCTTTCTTGATCCTATTCATTACGCTTACATCAGCCTTGCATTCTTTCCGGATATCCATATTTCTAATTTAGTTATATCTGGTTTTACCACACATACGTTTTAGGGATCTCATTTCCACAGCATTTACTACTTTAATTCTTCTTCTGCCAGTTCCATGCCCCACTGCCATACATCGGGGTTGGTATAAGCTCTCCATTGTGGACTGCTAGCTTCGCTTCTTTGGACAGTATATATATATATATATATATATATATATATATACGTTATTTAGAAATGCACGTACTTATTATTATATAGGTGCACACCTGCCTATTTATCCTAACGTTTACCACCTCTTTAAGCTTTTAGGTCAATTTAATATGATTTGCAAACAATATTCAAGGTTATATTAAGGCGTAAAATAAATAAAAGCTTAAAAAATAAATAAAAACAATTCTTAAATTAATTTTATGGAATAATTTGTTATTCTTAGCACGTGAAAGCCTTTTAGGATTTCTGTAAAAAATCATTAGCTGGATTTTAAAAAGTATTTTGTGTTTAACCTAGTGAAAATATATTTATCTCAAATGATCAAACTTATTTTTACAGTATTGGAAATTCATTGCTTATTTCCGAGAGTTTGAAAAAATCGGATAATTCCTTAAAAAATATTCTCACGCCTCTTGGTTGTTTCGAGTCCACTTTGTTATAGGTAGGTACTCGATAATTTCATTCAATTGATTCATGAAAAATATTAATACTTTCAAGCACCGTGTAAAAAACACCAACGTCATGTAATAATTAGCTTTTCAGAATTATAAAACAATCTTGAGACACTCGTCGTTGTCTTATTGCTGTGTTCACAACGCCCTTTTCTGCTTCACACATTCAAATACACTCATTTCAATAATTGAACGCTGTCTCTTACTGCTTTGAGTGTTTGATATATTGTTTATTTTTAAACAGGCGATTGTTTAGTACAAACAATGTATTGTTGACAAAATAATTAGAATAAACTAAAACAGGCAGGAACCCAAAACTCTTTCAAAAGCTAACAGTGGAGAAATATTAATTAATTTGTTGAAAGAAAATTAGTATAATCACCTGAACCAAAATAGTATAATTTAAAAATAAACTGAATTTTCTAGTAAATTAAATTAAATATGTCATTTGAACTATTAGTAGCTGAGTGGAACAACGCGTCGGATTCTTACCCGGCCGTCGTGGGTTCAATTCCTCTGCTAACTAAGTCCTCCATATCATTATTATGATGGCAGTAGGAGTTTTTCAAATACTGTCAGGTTATTCGTAACACGGGAATGTTTGTCTTTCTTTTAAAAATAATAAAAACTTTTTTTTTAGTTTATAGATATTTGTTTTTGACAAAAAATTACATATTTTGTCCCTACTTTCAACAAAAGTAGAGAACGTTCATGACCATCAAAAATATTTTCCTTATAGGTACATTCTAAAGAAATACAACACTTTGGCAGAGCGGCAACATCCTTGGCTCTATACCATGAACCAAGTGATTGCGGAGTCGAAGTCTGCGAAGCAAAAAAAAATTATATTTGCGAAAGGTTGTTAGAAGGAAGTTTCTTTTAAATATTCACATTGGACTATACCGTTGGTGTCGTTCTTGTGAGGAGACGCCATTCAGAATTGCAACATCCCCTTTTTTCGGGTAACAAGGTTCCACTGGCTCCAAATCGTGGTACCCTCTTGTGGAATTCAAATGTACCACTCTATTACTATTATCTCATACACGTAAAAAATCAGTAAAAATTACATCCTTTTAATGAATAGTTTATTACTTACTGTAGTATTTCCTTTGTTGTAGAATATAATCGGCCGTCTAGCCTAGACACTGTAATAATTTTATCAGTTGTATGAATATACGACGTTAGCTTCTAGTCAACGTCGATTTTGTCACACGGCGTTCAAAAGCTTCGAGAGCTTATTACATGCCTCTATAATTAGACGGGCACTCATAACTTCCAACTTTCAGCATGTCCATATCTTGCGTTTTCATAGTTATTAAAGATGAAATGTCTCAGATTAATCTTCTTAATCACCCTGTTTCCTGTTTTACAATCTTACAATTTTTATTCAAATATATATATTTTTAGAACAGAAAAAGTTGTATTTTTAAGAAATATCGTCATTTTATTTTTCCAAAATACATTTTTTGCTGTAATGCTTTATGCGTGAATTTGTGTATCCTCGTTGCAAATATTAACAGTAAAATTTATATTTTAAAATATTAACAAGAAAATGTTATTTATTTGCGGTCAACATAATTTATATGCATAAGTATTTAAATACACAAATAATTATCCTAGAAACACAAAAGATACAGTGATTATCCAGCAAAACAAAGCAAAGAGCATGCAGATTTATTTAACATAATTTGTTAACCGCCTTTTACCTGAAAATACATAAGTTTTATTGACAGATAGATGGAAGTAACAAAGCAGATTCAATTTTACAAATAATTATGACTCTTCGTTTCATATTACATGATTTTCCAGTGGGTTCATCCATTATTTGTGACACTGAAAGTGTTAGATATACGAAAAAACTTATCCCTCAATATTATTACATCATATTACAAACAATTTTTTGAGTAAAATAACTTGAAAAAAAACACGCACGCGCCACGTTTCCTTGAGTTTTTCAATCATTTCAAATAGACATACGGATTCAATTCAATTGGCACTCAAAATAGGCCATAACTCACAGGAATAAAAAACTGCACACTATTCTCATGCATCGGGGCGAATGATTCTCATCAACGGACTTCTTTGTAATACTAAATATTATATGAGAAAGAGAGTGGATGTCGTTTACCACAGAAATACAATGAAAATTATTATTTTCATATTGTAATTCCTGCATTATTGATGATAAAAAAATTATACAATACCAACCAAATTCAAATGATTTTACTATTTTCGAAATACTTCACGATTAAGGGTCAGTACGTAAAAAATACACACTTTTTGGCTTTCTTATACAAGCAATACCACAAATGATTTATCTGTTATTTCTAAACGGGTAGTAAAACGTCTGAGGTTTCCAGTAAATAAAATTCTTAAACAGTAATATTTTTAATTATTTATGAAATGCATACTGCAATTTTAAGTAAAACGTTCGAAAATGTCTGTGCTGGTTTTCGGACTGCATCTTTTACTCACATTTTAGAATTTTTTTCAGAGAATTTATAAAATTAGCTTAAAATTTTTATTTACTGGAAACCATAGACATTTTTCTAACTGCTTATGTAATATTTATAGATAATTCATGTACAGTATTGCTTGTATTGGAACGCTACAAAGTGACGTTTAGCACCATTTTTGGGTGGTGAGCCTTAAAAGCTTTATTGATATTCTAGTGAAGAGTTTTTTTTTAATAATTAACAATACATGCTGTTAAAATAATGGAATAAAATAAACAACTAGGTACTTCGCTAACCATTGTGCTTAAAAATATGTTAAAAATAGTTTTAAAAATAGCCGTAGTAAGCCAAATACAATTATTATTTCTAATTTTGAAACTGTTAATTCGTGGTGGAATTCCATTTTAATGATTTAATAAAACAAATATATAACTTTATTCCACTTTTATTTTTTGACTGGACCGGTTTCAGTCTATGACGGCCATCTTCAGACTAGTACATGTTGTTGTTTAATTTATTGGTATTATTTTTTTATATATCTATCTGGAATATTTATTTATTTTATTTAATATTTAAGATGGGTTACAGTTGCATTTCTATAAATAGCCGTCATAGGCTGAAACCGGTCCAGTCATAAAATAAAAGTGGAATAAAGTTATATATTTGTTTTATTAAATCACCAAATACAATTGTTATCGAAACGTTTAATTATCCAATTATTTACAGATTTTTTACCGTACCCGTTTATCTATCCACATTTTAGAGCCAACGTCAAGTTTCTAGCCAAGGCTAGCAAATTTGATGAAATTTTGACGTTTTCAGTTAGAGCGTTCTCCTCAGTTAAATATCCGTGCCGCGAGGAATTCTATATTTATGATCATTAGCAAGTCGTTGTTTGGCCGGCGCTAGGTGAGATGACTTATTGCACAAGTTCCCAAATCACCTGCTCCCTCTACGTCACCTGTGATGTAACCACAAACATAACACCAGGTGGGGAAAATCGTCCCACACCTCTTAGGATCGTCTGCAATATGTGTCAAAATTTTATTTATTTGAACAACACATTCTTTCCTTCGAAGGCCAACGTTTCATTTATGTAATTTAACTACACATTTTTTTAAACTTATTTCACGAGCCCAAATTACATTTACACAAGTATTTACATTTAAAAAAAATATATACTCAGTGCAAAAATATTGTACAAGAAAGAAAAAAATGTATTAGATAGCAGGTAAATCAAGAGCCAAATGGTTTCATCCAATAAATAAGCTCTACTAGATGAAAAAAATTGTACTAAGGTACGCTTATATTTTGATATTGACGTAGCATATATCATATGATATTGACAACATCGGAGTATTTGTTTCCCAGATGTTGAATTCGTCGCATAGGAGTGTAATATAGTGTGGTTGAAGAAGAATTATCACAATAATATGGTAGGAACTGTCTTGTAACTGTCCTGCGGGAGCATAAAATGCAATTGAATATAATAATTCAGGGGCATAAAACATTGAATTAATAATTTTAATCTAGCACGTTAAATCGCAAATAATTCTACGTTTTGACAATTTTATTAAAATTTAATGAATACTTTAATAAATTGTAATTTAGGCATTTTATAGGATTGCAGTTTCTAAAATATATGTATGTCAAGAATTTATGTTGGACTCTTTCAATCGTGTGTGAATGAACATAATAATTTGGAGACCAAACTGTGGAATTGTACTCAATATGACTCCTTACAATTGAGATGTACAATGTTTTGATAGTATTAAATTTATTAATCTTTGAAGTTGTAGGAAAAAATCATCCACTTCTCAGTGTTCACCATTTTCTTCATTGCGATCTAGAAGTAAGGAGTCGAAATAAAGGAGTATAACGGATAACGTGTATAGTTGTGGATGAAAAGGAGTATGTTTGGATTGAATTGCATGGCATTTTATTTGATCTACCTACTCGTTGTGAGAAAGAGGACGAGGTTGTCAGTGCGTTAATTTGTTTAGCTCTAGAATTATTTTATGATAAAATAATTCTAGAGCTAAATAAATTATAACATTATTCCGTTTTTAATCAACGCAAAATCGTTTTTCTCACACCCAAAGTATGTATTTTTTCGGACACCTACATAATAACATATAATGTGAATGTATTATATTGGTTTCATTGCGAGATCTAAGACAAACAAACGACTCATTGTTGTCAATTGACTGTAACCTACATAATTTGATGACGTTCGTGAGAGTCAATCAATTAAAGTTACACTAATTGAAATTACGTTTGGTATTCTCACACACCATCGAATGAAACAACCTCCTCAAGTCCAATCAATTATTTATTTAGTAAAGAGTCTCACATATAATCTTCTAATGTGTATCTTACTAGCAGTTACTACCCGACATCACTTTTTCACAATACACTTTTTTTTTAATTTTGAACAATTTATGAATATGGAACAAACAATACCTGACTGTTTCAATTTTTTATACAGTTAAATGGATATTACATTGCTCCATAGCTCATTATGTAAAACACGCTTAAAGCTAATAGTTCCATTGGCCTATAAAATCCAGACAGTTGAATTTGTTCAAATTTCATAAAATCATAGCTCACCGTTCTTTTGTGAGGCATTTTCACATTTTCCGCAATTATTTTAAAAATATCACATTTTTTTGCTTGGCTAAGAAAATATCTGAAAATACACTTGTTGACAAACGTTTTCTACCAAACGATTTGTCATTCATGTAAACACAAAAATGTATTTAAAAAAAAAACCAAATAATTCATTTCAGTTTTGTACTTAAGTTTACTCAAAACATTAAAACAGCGTAAACAAGAAAGCTGCAAAAACATGTAAAAAAAAGCTTCACACCGATCACCTGACTCGCGGTTCTTAAAGCTCCCGAAGCTCGTTGTATAATAAAGCACCCGGTGTATTTTCGAGAGGCTTAATATATCTTAATAATTCGACGGGCCGAATGACCATAAGTACCACTCTGAAATAGATCCCGCATAGTTAAATACGTCAGCGTGTCATAGTCCAAGAAAAGCACGGCGCTGTTTTATCACCAAGAAACCTGGATGCTTCTGGAACGGCCCGCAAATAGCTTGGACTTGTTTTGGACACTCTGACGTAAATGCTCCATTGCGTTGGCCCCAATTAAGAAATAGCAGATACACGCAGTGGCGTATTACAGCACTGCCCGGCCTATTACCAACTGGGTAATCATCACGAATACCACTCATTGAGAAGCATTTTGCTTTTTTATGTAATACGACCGAATAATTCCAACTGTCCGGCCAATTGGCCATTGACCCAATGGTAGCCCCTTGTTTTGGGTATTTAGTGAAACTTACTGATGAAGAGAAGGAGATGAGGAAGGGGAAGGATAAGGGTTAGATTTACAACTCAAAATAGCTAAAGCCATTTCAAAGAAAATTGCATTTTAAAAAATGAAAAAATAACTTCGTACGAGTATAAGACCACAAATATTATTTTATTTTTTATGACCGACCGGTTTCGCTTAGCTTAAGCATCACCAAGTTATACAATTAAACTAAACTTAACAAAAAATACAAAATACGAAAATGTGTGCGGTTATATAAACATACAGAAGAGAGAACAAACATTTAAGTTATGACAAAGGAATAGAGAAAAAGATACAGATTATACTAATTGAAAGAGACAAAACGTCAAATTAGAATGTGATTAAAGAATAATGATAATATTTATGAGTTTACAGGAAATATACCTAATATTGGACTACTGGACAAATTTTCCTGATTATTAAGAACAGAGTTTTATTTATTATATATTATTTTATTTAAGTACATTTAACAGGCATATTGCCCAAAACGTACTTTTGTGAGTGGTTGTTTTATAAGTATATTTAATAAAAGTTGTTAATAGGACATAAAAGATTTGAGTAAAAGTAAAAAAAAATAGATTAATAACTAACAAAGGCAAATCAATAATATTGTACAAGGTAGAACATAAATAAATGCTTTATTGGCACCTGTGCTGAAGAGATGCATATAAGCCGTTTGGAACTTCATATAACCAGTCTAAAAATAAAAGGTTTTGATAGTAAATGGTTGAAACTTAGCAGTTTGATTCTGGGAGCATTTTCCTTGTGCAAATATGGTATGTTGGATATACCTACACATTCTCATGTGAAAAACCACAAATACTTAGTTATTTTTTGTTGTCATATCTAACCCACTCCATGATTAGAGGGTGTGGCAAAGAAGTGTCTCCCTGATACTGTTGATAATTTTGACAGAAATAAATTATGACTGATGTAATTTTTTTTTAAATTTGACTCGATTTTAGAGGTTAAAAACATGAATGATCGTACATATACGTGATCAATTTGAAAATAGTTTAGATTTTTTAAGTAGTTTTTCATATCACCTTTATAGTTTTAATGCAGGTATATCATTTGACAGATTAGAGTATTGCCAAACTCTGTCCAACCTTTTAGATTATTTGTGTCTGAAGGCATAAAATATTAAATTTCTTTTCCCACGCAATGTAGTTTGAAAGAGGTTCTTCCATTGAACTTGCAATAAAAAAACGGAGCTTACATGTTTTAATATGCATTCATCTGATGTTATTTTAGTGCTGAAATCGTATTGCTAGGAAAACAGAAATATTTTAACAAATTCTCTGAGAATCAATTTCTTTGTGAAGTTTTAGCTACTCGTTGCAAGCTTCCAATTTTTTCTTCTTCTGAATAATAGCAAATAAGAATAACCGCTGAAGTAAACAGGAAAAAATCACCTTTTTCACGAAGATACCGCGAAATTCCAAAAGGTGATTCATTACTAAGATTATCCTTAAAAAGATTTCCAAACAGGAAAATTAGGGTTTTGTTAAATTCGTATCTTTAATTTTTTTTAACGTTATCACAAGAGTGTAGCAATTTTTTATTACTTCCTAAAGTTACGCAAGTTCGAGTATTGTAAGAGTTCGTGTTCGCATAACATCTGAATAAGTGAGAGACCCACGGAAGGAAAATATTTATGAATACGATTTTTTTATCAAACGAATGTATATTAAAAATGAATTAACAACTTTGTAAAATACCACAGACTTTATTTTAATTTTATGTGACCGACCGGTTTCGCTTAACCTAAGCATCAGGGTACAAAATTAAACTAAAAAAAAATACGTAATGTGTGGTTATTTATACCCATGCACACAGAGGGAGAACACAATTTAAAATAAAATAAAAAAGAGAACAGTAAAAAAAACAAACGAATAACATTTAAATTGTAACGGTCGGCCATAAAAACTAAAATAAAATCTGTGGTATTTTACAAACTTCCTTTTTAATTTTCATTTAATATGTCAAACTTCAAAGTGATTGCTTTCTACGAAAATATGTTAATTGAAAAGTTATAATAATTTTGTGGCATTAAGGATATAAACACTTTCATATTTTTTGTTCAAATTTTCATCATAAATTATTCCTTGAATGTTTCGTGGTATGAGCGTAAAACAATCTGAATTTCGCATTTTCCAAACAGGGTTTAAAACACAGTCGTTATAATATGAATTACACTCGTAACTTTGAGGAATAAAAACCCCTGTTAAGAGTCGATTAGTTGTATAACCATATATCTCACCTTGTATGCCGCCTATAGTCCCAAACACCCTTCTGGGTAGAAGGAAAGCTCTCGCTCCATAAGATAGTCGAGGGGACCCACCACTTTCCCACACCGTTCCAAGGAACCGAGGGTTTCTCCTATCGGCGCGTAGTTCAGAACAGTTTTTTGTTAAACAAAGCTACATTTATTTATAAACGAATCTAGACCCTCGAGCGCCCTTCCATGGGGAAGCATAATAATATAAAAAAACAATTGGTTAGAATAAATAAACAAACAAATAATGATGAAATGAAAAAATAACTTTGTAAAAGACCACAAATTACATATATTTTTTTATAACCGACCGGTTACGCTTAGCCTAAGCATCATCAGGGCACAAAACTAAACTAAAAAAAATACAAGGTGTGCGGTTATAAACTCGTATACTTACAGAAGAAGAACACAATATAAAATAAAATAAGAGAACAGTGAGAAAACAAAAGAATAACATTTAAATTATAACAAAGGAACAGAGAAAAAGAGACAGATAATACAAATTGAAAGAGGAAAAACGTCAACTGAGAAGGTGATTAAATAATATGTATGTAAATATAAGATTTTTTCATTTCATTAAATACGTTCAACCACAAAGTAATTGTTTTCTACTATTTTTTTTTTTAAATTGACCAGAATTCAGAGCGCAATAAGCCAGAGATATCCTTGAAGGAAGTATACGTGCATGAAATGGAGAATCTCCCGAAGACACGTGGATATAATATATATATAGATATACTAGTATGCTCCAGAAGAGGCAAGCGGTTTACATGAGAAAAGCACATCTCATACCCAACCCCACTGAGAGACAACCTGGCTTTTCACTTTCTCATAAATTAAGGCCTTCCATCAACAGGATAAGGTGCTCCCATATAATGCTCGTAGTACACATATAATGCACAGGTGGCGCTTTAAAAGTGTCGGTGATGTGTGAATGCGGTGCGATGCAGACCACTAAACTGTGGTCAACGAAAGCACGCTCCGTTCATTCCCCGTAGAATTGATGAGGTCCACAGGGCGACGCCTGAGGCCCTAGACTGAGTCACAGACTTTGATCTTCCATTTTTACCCTCCACCATAAATGCAAGAAGAAAAAGGTTAAAAGGTCGACCGGTCCAAAGCTTCGGGTTCAATCCTCCGCCTAGCTCATACAAGTTCTCCATCATTATTCCAGCATATTTTCCGCTTACTATGGTGGTAGTAGGAGTAGTTTAAATATTGACAAGCTTTGTATTTGTATTATGTGAATTTATATTAATGTGCTAAATCATTATTCGCTTTCCGGTGCTGTGTAATCAGTACACAGGTAAAAATGAATTTAGTCCCGATTTTCACAAAATATCTCGTATGTGCCCGATAAGTGCCAATTAATATTAACACTATTTTTTATCCAATGCGTTTATGTATGTATTATAGAGGAATACCTAAGATCTGAAGCCAGTATTTATGATGGTTATAGAGATATTAAAGTTATTAAAAGCAATGTGTAGTCAGTTAAAGAGTATATACCGAAGCGTTGTAAAAGATTCAGTGCATGATCAGAGCGTTATAACAAATCTTGGGAAATGATAAAGCATATTAAAAATTAACTTGCCATTTAGATGTGATCACTAAACATAGCTAATTCTATTTGAAGCAATGTTTAAATTCTGAACGGCGGTTTTTCACAAAAGAAAACATTACTTACCGAAATGTTGCCTAAAAGTTGTAAAAGCTCAGGGCTTTCAAAGCGACAGATCTCTGAATCCGCAGCTGTCCAGCTTGCTACGTAATCGGGGAGTTATACCAAATCTGCCGCGATGATTCAGTGAGTTGGGACGCTGTACATTTGGCCCGAGATCTTCTCTGACGTGCCGAGTTACCGCGGACATGTTATTATTGTGATGAAACTTCGATATAATTAGTTGGAGTATTTCAGGAACATGACCGTATTGTTTTGATTGATTTATAAATGGGAATTGTGGGGGAGATGTGTGACGTCACGCAGCGTCAGTGTGACGATGTGATGGCTTTGTCATTGAACCCCCACCGAGCTTTCCTTTCAGCGAAAGTTTCAGCTGTATCATTTTATCATGAAATACACATGTTGCACTAAGTCTAATTTGGCTTAAATACAATTATTCCTATATTTTCATAGAAAGCAATCCCTTTGTGGTTTGACATATTTAATGAAATGAAACGATAACTTTGTATAAGACCACGGATATTATTATTATTTTGACCGACCGGTTTCGCTTAGCCTAAGCATCATCAGGGTACAAAATTTAACTAAACTAAAAATATAAAGTGTGCAGCTATATATACGTGCGCTATACAAATAATCAAATTATTATTATTATTAAAGGAAGAACAAAATATAAAATAAAATAACAGAACAATGAGAAAATAATAGAAAAACATTAACATTATAACAAATTAACAGAGAGAAAGAGACAAATAATATGAATTAAAAGAGACAAAATTAAATATTGTGACAATTATTATTCCTTCTTTTATTTTGAAAATAAACTATTGTAATGTTGTGTAGATAGCTTTATTAAAACGAAAAGGCAAACCGGTTTTGCCACAAAGGTGCCAAATTTAAGATATCTGCCTTAAAAATTAACGTTTGTGAAAAACACAAATTTATTTTCAAAATGTACATTTGTTTTTTTTTTATCTACCCTCACGAAGGGACCATTGGCGTTAAGCTGGGTGGCGTGTTTTTATGAACGCAAAGTTTAATATTTCTAATGAAAAGTTGTTCACTCACTGACGACAGTGTTGGTGATGTTGAAGATGACTTTATTATGTCAGTAGGTATTTACTAAAATCCCGTAGGACTTTTCATGCCTACCTATTTACTAAGAACATGCACTTTCTTTTTTTTCAATCACAAATATTTTGTTTTGCATCCTTCACTAAATAAACCAGAAATCCATCCTTCATTTAAATCAACTCTAAGTCAAAGATTATTTAAAAAATCGTACTCAGAATTAATCTGTTTAACACCTGTTTCTAAAAAATATAATTTGAGTAACATTTACGTTCGGAAACTAGAAATTTCTCCTTTTTTATGACTTATGTAAATAAATATCTTTAACATCTTAAAATGAATTCCGAAAAAAATATTTTTTTTTAACCGCATACCTCTATTTAAACAGTTTAAAAGATTTAGAAACATAATTCAAATCTTTTACCGAGGAAAACCTCAATTCTTTAAAAGATAAGGCTATCTTCATGACGATTAAAATTCAACAAAATACAATACTTCATAAATCTTAGTGTTTCAAATAATTACAAGATAGTTGACGGTCGGAGAGCGATTCGGTTTTTTATTGAACTAAAAAATGTTTCAGATCAAAACATTATTAACTACAAATAATTTTTATTCTCAGTATGTAAATTCGTAAGAGTGTTAGCTTTTCAAATTTGAAACTGATGTTAATTGAAATTATCACATTTTAAAAATAAACTTTTCAAATCTCTACATCCCCAATATAGTACCTACCTATAAAGTTATATTCCATGATTTTTCTCAAATTCCAATGAAATAATTTTCATATTTCAAATTTAGTGACTAAAGAATTTGATTTGTAAAAGCATAGATGTTTCCGTACAACAAATGTAGATTTGACGTATGTTTCTTTAACACAATAAATAGATTATTTATGATTTGTTTTCGTACATATTCCTCCATGGGTGAAAAGGTATGAAAAACGTTTGTGATGTTGGGTGAATACGTAGAATATTTTCCCTTTCAAGTAAAACGTGAAAACCAGCACACGTAGAGGGGACTGGCTCGGCCGGCTGTCGGGCGCTTGCTGAAAGCTCGCCAGAAGCCTCCCCTCCTCGGGGGGCGGCGGAGGGCAGGGAGCAGAGGGGGCAGAGGGGGCAGAGGGCGGGCGGGAGGCGCGAGTGAGCGAGATGGACGGGGCGGAGCCAGCCGACGTCATAGCTACGTCACGGCCATACCGCCGCGCGATTGGCTGTCCTCCTCCTCGCTACTACCAAATATGGGACAGCGGCTCCATTCATAAAAGTGGGCGCGCGGGCGCGGCGGGCAGTACCGCAGCGGCCGCCGCGGAGTGAAGTCGCGCACGCAGTCATTACGGCCCTGTTTCTTATCCCGTTCGGCGCGCGGCCCGAGGAGCAAGTCGTCCCGGGGAGCGCGCCCACCATGGTGATGGACGGGCTGGACCTCCCGCTCTCGGCCCAGCTGCTGCTAGCCGAGCCGCCGCCGCACGTGCTGAGCTTCGACTACCTGTGCCGGCCCGTGGGCTCGCCGGCGCCCGACATGCGCCACCAGCCCGACCTGCACACGCCGGTCACCACGGCCGCCGACGCACCCTCGTTCTTCGGGCCCCTGGACGCCGTGGAGCCGCCCCCCATCTCAGGTGTGTGTGCCCAGCCAGTGTGTCCGCCCCCGACCGCCGACCAGCGTGCGTGCTGCCTACGTCCATCCACGTTGTCCACAACAACAGTGTGTAACTTCTAGGCTCGATCGGAAAATGTTTAACGACCGTCTCAGTGTTAGCCTCCGAGTGATATTTACTTAAGTATTCGGATTTTTACAAAAATCGCGCTCTTCTATAAATACTCGGCTATAGACAAGTTCCCGCGGCCGCTGGGCAGATTTTCCGGCGGCGAAAAGCTCCCGCCGCCGAGTCCCAGCGCCGCGGGTTCTCACACTCGTAATGTCTCGAAATATGTCGGAGGCAAACAAACAAACATTTCCTCGGCCACTTGGCGCGATCGCTACTCGGCCGCCGTGTAAACACCCGACAGCTAACAGCGGACAGCTAGCCTCAGCTAACAGCGGACACCGAGATGTTTGCTTAGTCCGTTCTCCCGCGACACGGGAATTGAGTCAATCTAGCGCGGCCAAAGGGTAATTATATTAAATTAAGGAGAATGCTCCTTCTTCGAGGCGGTCGGGACCCCGTACCCCGTTAATTGGCCCGTACTATACGGCCGCACTAAATGCGCTCGGTGTATTACTTATTACTACTGCCTGCTACCTAAAGGTGTGTGTGTAGAGAGTGAAGTTTGCTCATCTCCGTCTCCCTTTAATCAGATTGATGAAATGTTGATTGTTGATTGTTGATCCGCTTCAGTTTCAAGTGTTTGTTGTGAGTTGGTGAGGAAATGTGTGAAACGAAGTTGATCCCAGGTATGACATCACTCCCCAACCGCACGATCTTTAAAACAATCACCGCGACGAAATTACCGAGTAAACTTTAAAACCGCGAATATCTTCGATCAGTGTAAAGTTGTTCACCTCCTTTGTATTTATTTATGTGTAAGTACGCGCCGTGCAAAGTGTTGAAATAACATTGCGTATTACTGCAGAACACACTTCTGCCGCAGCATTTAACGTCTCGGTTCATTAATGCTGCGAGGAGTACCTAGTACCTACGCTACACAGTACAGTACCTACCCAAGCACTACTCGCAGTAAAGTAAAGTTGACACATGCGCAGAGATGCGGCTGCCGTCGGCTCGTGTCGTCAACATTAAATAATCACCGCTTTAATCAAACAATTGAACTGTTGACTTCTCACATCGTGAAATTGCTTAATGAATCCACATATGAACTCTGAGGACTTTATGATGTCCACTTTACCGTGAACCATTTTTTTTATTATTTCGGTCGTAAATTTTCATTATACTCGCCTGACGGACTAGGACCGTTCCAATAAAGATAAACTTAAAGGCTTCTTGTTAAATGTTTTCAACCGTTGATTTACTGCGTTTTATAATGCTTTTAATTCTTTTTATGGTGGGAATGTCAAACCCTTCCACAAAAAGATAACTCACGAGGAAACTCTTTCGCACTTTCAACAAATCGTTAATATATTGACAAAGTCAACAGTTTCTCGCTATAATCAATTAATAATTAAACATCCATGTATTATATTTAATACCCCATAAAAAGCTTCTAATCTATCGCATTTAAGTTTGCACGGCGTACAAAGTAACAAACTCGATCCGCGCGTTATCCGTTCGGGTCTTATCTTTATTATTTGTACGTAACTGCAACAGGAGGGAATGTCCTGGAGCTATTCTGACGTGAGGCAGGAGAGATAATGAATGCCTGGAACATAAACCATATAAGAGCTAATTGCGCTTGCGCCGTTCAACCCGACAATACACGCTTTACTCCATTCAAATAGCGGTAAGCTTTCGCAAAAGCTTCGTTCTCCTTCACCGTTCTGAAGTTCGCACATTCCGTCCCTTTAAATAAATTCCGTCGAATTTCGAAACGACATCTGCCATGACTTGTGATGACGGTAAGGGATATTATATCAAAATTACTTATTTATGTTGTACCGATTCAATATTTTCTCCGGCATTTTGGGTAAATGGTTAAACGAACTGAGCGCGCTTGCCTATCGGTCCTAGTAAATACGTATAATGAATGACACCTGTTGCGAAATATCAACATTTATCAATCTCCGCTGTGTTTTGTATCATTTTTCTAACACGAATCGCTTCATCGTCCTAAAAATAACGTTTTTACTGCCTCTCCAAACGCGCGTTTGCTTTTCTCTGCGAATTAATGATAATCTTTGTTTGATGCGACTTTTCTCAAACATTGAATAAAAATTATTTTAGAAATCAGTATAAATTAGCGATAAATTAGATTAACCCGAAGCACAAACAAAAGTTTATTGGAGATTGGCATCAAAAAATAAAAATTTGCACATCTTTTCTGTCTAGAATTCCTGCAATTGACACAATTGTGTCTGGGTCTTTGGACCATTGTTTAACTCTCAAAAGATAAGAAATGCCGCCATGTTGTTTGTAACATATTATTTGGCAATAAGAAAAAAGGAACAACGGTGTTAGAAATCGGGCGAGCCCGGTAAATAATTATCCCCCATTTACAAATATGTTTTCTGGTTACCTACTACACTTCGTTATAGGACAACGATAATCTTTATTTTTTCTTTAGGATTCATTGTTTTCTCCCTAAAATACAAAACCTGGCGTTCATGTTGGTAAAACTATCGAATATTAGCACTGCCATAACGTGACAACCTAACCTTTAAGTATGCTCCATATGGTTTTACCATTTCTTTATAAATTAATGTTTTTTAAAAAATAATCACAACAGTCAGAATCTTGCTAGATACCAATGATACAATAAACATTCGTTTCGACTAGCGATGTAAATAAAAATAAATAAATTCGCTCGCGATCCATCGCTGTTCCAGTGCGCGGCAGGTACGCGCACGGGTTTCCGAAAGGATCGATTAAGGGGCACACGCCGGATCAATTGATTATATTAAATTAATGTCGGACACGGCAATGTATATTGATAATGTAAGAAAAGTATAAAATCACCAGCGGGGGGCTTCAACTTGTTCGTCATCCAGTAGGTACGATAATACGGACCGTTCCGAGACCTCCAAACGACTCGGGCATTATTATTCCCGATGATAATCTACCCAGCAGATGCGATACAAACATTTGGATTTTATTAACGACGGGCACACTTCACGGAAATGAAATTCTGTCTTATTGTGAAGTCCATAACCCATCTCGATTTCATAAAAAAACTTCTTGGTGAACAAGTTTTTTCTCGTTGTTTCTAACGCACGAGATTATGAATGAACATTCCGATGGTCCGTAATGGCAGATGCGTAAAGATAAAAATCGTATTAAATTATTTACGCAGAATACAAACGTTCGATTAACGCGATTAAAATGGTTTGTATTTATGAAGGTTTTTGCCGTTTACACTATGGCTTGAGCGTTTTTCAAAGAATTTTAATAATCATTCGGATATAGAATTATTATTTAATGTTGATGTTGAAATTCTCTTGGCTATCTTGCTTGTAATTAAATTAATTTATTTTTTTATTCAATGAGGTACTAACATTTTAGGGTAATTTCTAAACAACCACATAATTTCGGCTGCCTCTCCTTTACTGCGTGTGTCGTTTTATATCAAGTTGTTTTTTTAATGAATATCCACTATTGCCTATAATCGCTATTTGAAAACATCAACACAACGTCGGCTAGTTGCTTAAAGCCCACTAGGGATGCCCGAGCCCGGTTAATCACCAGGGTCACATCTGCATCGGCATTGAAACATATCGATTGTTTGATATTACGTAGATCGAGTCACCTGTTGGTCGCAGTCCTTGGGCGGCCTTTCGTGGGCGGCGTTGTATGGCCGCCCCCGCCCTCCACCAAAAAGTCCACAGGGATCCGATTCTGGCTTCCCTGACAAATAAGCGAACGTGTAAACAAAGACTTTATCGATGCGTTGCACTCGTGACGTCATATTTACTCATTTACTCATTTTTTCGATTTAATATGCAACACTGTGACGTCATCTTTATTTTGTTTTAACATTTTGTTAAAATGGTCAAACGATTTTTAGTTTTAACACTGTTTGTAAATAAACCTTTCTAACAATAATTCCTCCTCACCCCTTCGTAATGGCAATATTACTCTAAACACTCAATTGTAATTTCTCCTTCTGATTCGTGTCGTTTATGAGAAAAAGGAGAAGGTTACCAATGGATTATCAATGGATCGCATTTACCTATCAATGTGTTTCTGTCGTGTAACCTAACTTGATTTTTAGTTTCTTCGGTAAACAGAAACAACTCTACAGTAATATCGCTGCCCACTGCACAAAAAAAATATAATCACAAGATGAACATCAATTATTTTCATTAATTTGATAAGCCTTGGATTAAAAAAAATAAAACTTTTTACATTGACAGCATCAAAAGAAAAGTTGTTGATTGAGTAATTAATTCGCAACAATATGGAAAACATTAAAACATAGCAAGGATAATAATTTTGTAAATGTTTCTTATCTACGGCATTTAATGAAACCAGCGTTTTAGATAGCAACATTACCAGCATATTTATTATAAATGTCCCGAGTGGTTTTTAATGCGATAGTGACTGAATGAGGAAAGTGTATGATTATGAAGGTCAGATCTCTATATTTTAAAAGTGCATTTTGATTAGAACCTAAACACTATTACCTATGATTTAATAAAACAAATTTGTAACTTTATTCCACTTTTATTATTTTGACTGGACCGGTTTCAGCCTATGACGGCCATCTTCAGACTAGTACAAATGTTTGTTAACCTACGGCTTATATACTATTTTTGGGGATGTTAGGGGTGGTAAACAATGATTTTACTTTAATTATATTCATCAGTATTGTTGCATGATTTTAATAGTTACAGGGTAAAAGTTACTTTTAATTTATTGGTATTACTATTTTATATATCTATCTGGAATATTTATTTATTTTATTTGATATTTAAGATGGGTTACAGTTGCATTTCTATAAATATGAATTGACAATGTATTTATATAATGAAAGGTTGGTGAATACTGATTGTTAATGAGTTTACTTTAGGTTTTCCCATCTCAATTGTGATGTCCAGATGTACAACATAATTTTCTAATTATTGGGTTACTCCCAGCATTATGGTATATTAGTTTTATGATTCTATTCATTATGCACTGTTAGAGTAGATTACTTCTATTATTATAATTTCTCGGTATCAAGGAATTTTTGAGTGCTATGCACTTTGGTAATGACTTACATTTATTGTTATTACCTATTGATTGTTTGGGATTTTTTAAGTGCATTTACATTATGATATGTTTTTTAGTTAGGAATATACATTATTACATTGGATCGGATGATAAAATTATAATGGGTATAATAGCGGTGACTTTACAAATGATTCTAGTTGTTTATTCATGACAAATTGTGGGTCAACTTTATTAGTTAGACGGGTTATTTCCATTGATTCTAGTCTGTCTAATTTTTTGTCCTTTCACGCACGTGTGTAGGACTTTCACATCTCTGTCTTTGTCAAACGAGTGTTTGTTATCTAGTAGGTGCAATGCAACGTTCGAAAGTTCACCTTTATCGTTAACCCAATTGGTGAAATGTTCTTTAATGCGTGTTTTGAACGCTCTACCCGTTTGGCCTATGTACTGTGACGGGCAATTAGAGCAATTAACTTGATAAACCCTTGAGTTATCTAGTTTTTCTCTCTTGTCTTTATTGTTGATCAAAATTTTTCCTAAGGAATTTACATTGTAAAAGGCTGTTCTACATTTATCATTATTTGTAATTCTCGAGATTTTAGTGGATAATTCGCCAATATATGGGATTTAACGTTGCATTGCACCTACTAGATAACAAACACTCGTTTGACAAAGACAGAGATGTGAAAGTCCTACACACGTGCGTGAAAGGACAAAAATTAGACAGACTAGAATCAATGGAAATAACCCGTCTAACTAATAAAAGTTGACCCACAATTTGTCATGAATAAACAACTAGAATCATTTGTAAAGTCACCGCTATTATACCCATTATAATTTTATCATCCGATCCAATGTAATAATGTATATTCTAACTAAAAACATATCATAATGTAAATGCACTTAAAAAATCCCAAACAATCAATAGGTAATAACAATAAATGTAAGTCATTACCAAAGTGCATAGCACTCAAAAATTCCTTGATACCGAGAAATTATAATAATAGAAGTAATCTACTCTAACAGTGCATAATGAATAGAATCATAAAACTAATATACCATAATGCTGGGAGTAACCCAATAATTAGAAAATTATGTTGTACATCTGGACATCACAATTGAGATGGGAAAACCTAAAGTAAACTCATTAACAATCAGTATTCACCAACCTTTCATTACATAAATACATTGTCAATTCATATTTATAGAAATGCAACTGTAACCCATCTTAAATATCAAATAAAATAAATAAATATTCCAGATAGATATATAAAATAGTAATACCAATAAATTAAAAGTAACTTTTACCCTGTAACTATTAAAATCATGCAACAATACTGATGAATATAATTAAAGTAAAATCATTGTTTACCACCCCTAACATCCCCAAAAATAGTATATAAGCCGTAGGTTAACAAACATTTGTACTAGTCTGAAGATGGCCGTCATAGGCTGAAACCGGTCCAGTCAAAATAATAAAAGTGGAATAAAGTTACAAATTTGTTTTATTAAATCATTAAAATGGAATTCCACCACGAATTAACAGTTTCAAAATTAGAAACTATTACCTATATTTCGATAATCAACTAATAACTGTCAAAAAAATATCTCCATTGTTCTACCACTGAGAGTTCTGTTGGAAATACACCTTCTATTACATGTATCATTTATGATAAAAAAGTGAGACGTTACAATGAGCATCAGCACTAGGTACGCTTAAAAATGTGTTTAAATTTATCACAAAATAACCTTTATCAAAATATTATGCTGTTATCATTATGTTGTCTTACCTTATACGACTATGATACGCGCCCATGGGGTGAATAATACTTTGTAAAAAATTGCGCTTTAAAAATTAACCAAGAATTAAAATGAATCGATATTTTCCTCACCGAACTTTGGCCTTCAAATTATTATTCAAATAATCTTCTAGCTCAAAAATCGGATGATGGAAGAATTCCCATAAAAATGCCTTATTAGTAAACATCGTTTATTTCATATTTTACGAACTTACTCAAGCAATGTGAATTTTCAAAGTGTCATTCAAATAAATTTTATAATCTTTAAGGCGGCTATGTCGATATTGTCGAGTTGCCTCGATTGTAAGGCATTCCTAGCATCTTGGCATCTCAAGAAGGTTGTTTTTTTTTTTACCAGCCGATCCCTCGGAGGTTTTTTTCTTTGATTTTGAAGCCTCCACTCATTTGCATTGTTTACAGCGGGCAGCCAACAATGAACCATAGGCGGCAATGTATTTTTATCGCTTGAATATTATTTTACTTTCGTATCAACAAAGATGAACAATACAGAAAATGTACCGAGGCATAATTAGTAATTCTACCTACCTTTATCTTTTGTAGGTAATAAAGTTCTAGATTAAAACCTGCGGATTATATTTATTTGTGTACGCACTGTGTTTAAAAGCTCATTCAAAGCTCGAAAGCCTGATTTTCGCCGACGGCTATTAAAAATAGTTTTATATACCTACCAGCCGATCAAATCTTAGCAAAGCTGATATTATAGTGAAGGCTTAATTAATTTTTGCTTATTGACTATTTAATATGCAAGGAATTTAGATCAGTATTATATTCAGAAATATATTACTACCGTAATTATCACTTCCAATCCAATTTGATAATTGCATTAAGTGGCATTTTTACTTTTATTAGAGATTAGTGAGTCCAATTTCAAAGATTAAATACCTTAAATGCAATATTAGTACAAGCATTTTAATATGCAGTTAGCTAAAATCTTTTAATTTGATTGCTTCCGTCTATTAAATTTCTAAAATTAATTATTCAGTTTCGATTCAGAGTAAAAATTAGGATCTTTAGATTGGATCAAATTTAATAATGATATGTTATTTTTTAAATAGCTCTTATTTTTATTTATCTTGCTTGTAATTTAGGTTCGTATTTAATAGTATATTAGTGCGGTAGAATTCCTAGATATATGGAACTGGGCGAGCATTTATTTAATCTCACATCCTGCCGCTAAGATAATGGTCCAGGGTAAAAAAAACACACACACCATCGAATTCCGATTGCGTTTCTTTGGTAAATAGAAATAAATTATTTAAGTATATGGCTCAGCATAAATTATGTTGCTCTTAAACCAATTTGTGTTATTTAATCAATGGGATAATGGCAGGCCACTGTTTGATAATTAAATTACGTTTAGTTTATATAGACGAAGATTACCCGATGATGCGCTGGTATATACCCGGTATAATCCATAATATTTATCCCACATAATAATTATTTTTCGTTTATCGTACTCTCACATATCCAATCAATTTGAAAAGATGGGTAGGTACTAAATCTGTAAAACCTTTTTTATTTGCTACAAATGTTCAGAGAAAATATTTTAACTCATAACTATTAACTAAGTATCTTCCAAATAATCCCAATAAGTCTTGAACAATGAATGGTTGTTTAAAAAAAATTCAATCGTAATTATTCGAAGATGTCCGAAGGGCTTATCAATTAATTATAACACCATTTTTTTAAACACACATTTAGAGAGTTTAATTAATGTTAATAAACTTAAATTTGACCTTTCAATTTTAAATAGAAACCTGGAAATTCCAGACAAAATAATCTTGTCAATTTCATGACTCCAGAGCTTGCCATTTGTGTGTTTTTTTCTGCTTTACATATTGTATTTTGTCTTTCATTTTGACAATTGATTGCATATTCAGAAAATACATTCACAAGCAGATCTTTTTTCATAATTTTTCTCCTTTTGTGTTTAATGAAAATTTAGATATCCAAATAAAAATGATTACAACACTTTATTTATTTATAAACAAACGGACTATTGTCCAATTACAAAAAAAATACATAACACGAAATGGGAAAAAAGAGCAACAGAGAAAGAACAGCACATACATAATATTATAATGAAGCAATGTCAAAAATAGGACAACATATACATAATAAAGAACATTCAAGTCAAAGCCATGGCCAAGTCAAAAATTTGGTAGTGTCGTAAAGAATTACAAAAATCATTTAAACTGGTACCAAAAATTTCAATAACATGGCTTGCGTTAACAAGTCTCGACATTCTGGACAGTGGAGAATGATACCCATAATTAGTAAAGTGATGATTGAGGAACAGCACTAACTTTATCTTCATATATTATCTGTTATTACGTTTCAATAAAACAAATATTTCAAAGCTCTATATATCGTGCTAGAAATGATTGCACGCTAAAGATTTGTGATTCAGAGGTATTATTATATATTTTCACGTTGACTAGTTGTAAACCTGCCGATAACAGTTTATTTCAAGTTTCCAAAAGGAGACATTCCGCAAATTAACTGACAGTGGTAATTCTCGACTTATATGCAAATCCCGCAGAGTATAATGCTCCGCTTCCAGTCAATACGGCAGAGCCATAAACATAAATCACTGCGTCTGATACCTACTTTCGCGCAGGGCCGATCATTCAAGGAAATCCCTCGACAATAAATTAAATAACTGGCGAAATCTTTCTTGCCCACGAAACGGCTACCGTTCCACAATTATACGAATCCAGAACTAAAATTGCGTGGTTTAAGATTCGTTTTATGGCGTGTTACCGCTTTGTTCTCCTCAGGAGCAGTACGCACTGAATCCATCGAAGCTAAGCAAATATTATGTATACGCGTTAAATAAATATGATTTATTTGAGCACTCCGGTCTGCACATAATCTATTTTATATTGCGTATAAATTCAACCGGTTTAAATCACGCTTCGTGGATGCAAGGAATATTGCTATCCACCTATCAAAGACATTATTCAATGTGAAAGGATATTAGAATTGAGTAGATAAAACCACAGCTTGCATTACGTGTCGATCTTCGTGGTACAGCTGTTGGTTAATTTGCTTCAAACTAAGAGTTCGAGGAATCGAGAAAAAAATTAAATCAACTCTATATATCTGACATATATTTTCACTTCCATTAATACTCTTACCATCAACCCGGTGAAGAACTGTCATTCAAATCTAAGCGTTGCTTGATAAGGCTTTAGCTTTTTTCGACGGCCTTCGTAATCGAGTGGTAAGACCCTCGACTACTAATCCAGAGGTTCAAGCCCGGCGTGGGTAAATACACTTTCTATGATTAATATGTGTCATAACACATTTAATTACTGTCAAATTAAATACAGTATATTTGCGGCACGTTCCTGAGTGGTAGGTTTCTTAAGTATCACCCTGGTGAAAGACCACCATTCAGAATCGAAACGTTGCTTCAAATGGCTTTAGTCGTGTTCGGTGACCAAATCTGAATAACCAGGTATTCCCGACCTCCCTCTTTCCTATCTCCTTCCCTTTCCTACTACCTTCAACCTCACAACAGATATCGATTGGGGATTCCATAGTTCCACTGGTTCCAGACGGTTGGGAGTTGGGTTTGGGATATTTTCAAAATGATAAAAAATAAGCCTATTCTAAAATCATTCTCCAACCTATTTTTAGTTATTTATTAGTGAATCGGCCGGCTAAGTAAGTTCGTGGGTACTATTTGATCAGGCATTGATTGAGCAATTCTCCACTGAAAACCATCAATAACCAGGAAAGCAAATACTGCCCATTGGTTCATAATTTGCCCTAATGGGTAATGCTCTCGGCTCCAGCCAGTTTCAGTAAAATGCAACGAAGGCAGAGAAGTGAAATACACAAGTGCAATGCGCGGCCAGCATGCATGCACTCAGCAATACGGAAGCTGGGCGCAGGTCTGACAGTTTGCTAAGCAGATCGCCGCGTTTTAGAAAGTTTCTTAATGTTTTGATACCGGCGCCGTACAATTAGCATGACCGATCGATTAATACGTGATCATTGCTCGGGATCGAATACCTACGAGGCAAATAGAAGTTAAGTACCGCCTGATGTGGATAATCTATTAAACAGATGTTGCACGAGTTGCAGCAAATATTGGCGACTAGCTTTGTAGCAGTCGAGTATTAATGGAATTACATGACATTCGGTTATTTCGGAACTATTCAGTAATAATTAGGGCCTGGATTCTCATCGCAAAATAAGGCTCACTTGTAGAGATTTCTACAGTATTCAAATAATTTAAAAGAGAACTATAATTCCTAAGATTAACAAAACAGACCTTTCAACTAAGCTTTTCTTAAGGTTAAAAGTCAAAGCTCTTATAAATTTAGTATTTAGATCTAACATAATATGCTTATTTAAAAGTGTTTTACGTGCTTTTTAGTAATTAAATTATTTTTCTTCAACGTTAGGTCTTATTTTTGCGACAAAAATCCTAGTTATAATCCTATTAATTTTATAGTTGATTTAAAAATGCAGCCTTGTATTCTATTTGTTTACAAAGGTCCATTGAGCTTTCAAGCAATATATATATACAAAATTTGATGTATCTATAAATCAAACACTGGAATTTATTGGATATTGTATTTTCGTGCCTTCATCAGAATAAAATATTATTTAATGTTGTACCTACTTCCAATAATGAACTTTCTTTTTCAAAGAAATTCAAAACTTTTTTGTATTTTTTGTTTAAGTCCATAGTTAGGATTTTATGATTTGCTAATCAATAAATACGAACACATTTACATTCAAAAGACTTATTTCAGTAAATAACATGAGTTTTAAACAATTGTTTACCAATAAATAAATATTATTTGTCTACGGAATACGTTGTCAAAAGATAATTCAACTTAAGTTATTGTGGTATTCAATTGAAAGTGGCCGGTGCCCATCGTAAAATTTATAGCAAATCTTTTTCGTTTTATCGCCATTGTATTTCCAAGTGTTCCAAGGCGATAAACAGTGTTCCCGCTGACTTGTACCGGATATGTCTTTTCCCTACAGCGTTTATCATAAAACTTTAATATTGAAACGTAAATTGCGTCTAAATTATAATGTTATACGAATTTTAAACTCGCCACGCTTCATACTTGGTCCATCGGCGTAATTCATACTTACCGTGAAACTTGTGCCTTGTGCTGTTACTGCCCTAGGTAGACAGATGACGGAGTAATAACACACTATGATACTTTGCTGTGGATTTAAAGATGATAATGTTGAAACTTCGTCAAATATGTTTGTGGTCTTGAGTCCATATATGATAAATGCAAAACAGGTCATTTTATGGTGAAGTGTTTCGTTTCCACAGGTTTTTTGACCTCTTTCGTTTGAAAGAAGTATGACAACTCTATATTTTAGCTTAAGACCACAGTAAAATGTTTATATCATCCGAATAGGTATACCGCTGATATTTTACTTCTTCATAAACGACATATGAACGTAAGGCTTAAGAGTCAACACCAAAAAATACACACTATTTGGCTTTCTAGCACAAGTAATACTACAAATGATTCACCTGTCAACTCTATACAAGTAGTTAGAGAAATGTCTAAGGTTTCCAGTGAATACAATTCTTACACAGCATTTTTTTAAATTCTTTATGAATTGCATACGAGATTTTTAGGTAAAAACGTAAAAAAATGCCTTTGCTGGTTTCCAAAAAGCACCTTTAACTGTCATTTTAGTATGTTTTTTTATAGAATTTTAAGGATTACAGTAAAAACTTGTATTCACTGGAAACCTCAGACATTTTTCTCACTACCCGTAGAAAATTTACAGATAAATCAATTTTAGTATTGCTTGAATTGAAATGTTAGAAAGTAAAGTTTAACGTCATTCTTGAGTACTGACCCTTAATATAGAGCTCAGAGGCAGACAAATTGAAATTAAGTTGTAAAATAATGTTTTTGTTTTATCAAAATACCAGTTTTACTTATTGGACCTTTTAATTTGTTGCAGGATCCTTAGAAGGCGAAGAGTTGTCCCTGACGGGGGGCAGCCCGTGCAGCCAGCGCGGGCCCGCCAAGCACGAGGCCTCGCTGTCCCCAGGGGCGCGCGGGGAGGAGGCCAGCAACACCAGCACCGCCAGCGCCAGCATGTACCCTACCTCCATGCACCGGGGCACGCCCGCGCCCCTGTCCGTGCACGACCAGCACAAAGTCTCCTACCGGGGGATCTTCACCAACGCGCCCGCCTCCTCCACCCTCGTTCAGCAGCCTCCGCCCCCGCTGTCGCCGCCCTCGGGCATGGTGCAGTGGGCCCTACCCAGCCCCGACAAGACACTCTTCCAGCCCATGTTCGGCCTGCAACAGTATTCCTCTAGCAGCCCGCAGTACGACGACAGACCCGAGTTACTGGGCCTGGCGGAATGCGGGCTCAGACCCCTGCCTTCCTACCAGCCACTCCCCTTGGAGTTGCCTCCCTCAGATATGGGCTACCGGCCTCCACAGGGCAAGTATCAGTGGCTCGACCCGCCTTCCCAGCAACAAGAGCAAGAGTACATCCCCATGCCGCAAGCTCAGGCCCCGGGTCCCTCCTCCCTCGTGCCCAAGCAAGAGCCTTACAGCGTGCCCGGGGAGGTGCAAGCCCACCACTCGCAGAACTACGCGGTGACGCTGGCAGAATACAACCCCTCGACGAGCAAGGGCCACGAGATCCTGTCGCAAGTGTACCAGCAAAGCAACATGCCCCTGAAGCTGGTGCCGGTGAAGCCGCGCAAATATCCCAACCGCCCCAGCAAGACGCCCATCCACGAGCGGCCGTACGCCTGCCCGGTGGAGAACTGCGACAGGCGCTTCTCCCGCTCGGACGAGCTGACCCGCCACATCCGGATACACACCGGCCAGAAGCCCTTCCAGTGCAGGATCTGCATGCGCTCCTTCAGCCGCTCCGACCACCTCACGACCCACATCAGGACGCACACCGGCGAGAAGCCCTTCTCCTGCGACATCTGCGGGAGGAAGTTCGCCAGGTCGGACGAGAAGAAGAGGCACGCCAAAGTGCACCTGAAGCAGCGCTTGAAGAAGGAGAAGAGCTCGGGAGGCGGGGGCGGTGGCGGGGGCGGCGGCGGAGGAGCGCCCCCCGCGCTGTTGCCCCTGCAGATGCCCAACAGCTCGAGCCTGTGAGGTGGTGCCGCGAGTGCGCCCGGCCCCATATTGGCGGCTCGGGCCCCTGACTGTGATCTCCGATAGACTTTGGCCGCTCCTCGGTAGCCGAGGGAGGGAGCGTGACTACGTTGTCTCGAGAAGATTTATTTAAACTGTTTAATGTTAAGGACTGTTATCTTGCCGCGGTTGGAGCGGCGTCGTTGTTTAACTCGTACTTTAAGTTCCACTCTTAAGATTTAACAAACATGGCTTTAACTACTAAATAAAAGACGAAAGGATGGCAAGTCTAGATAGAATATTGAAATAATCTATTTTACGTGTTTCCAAATAACAAACGATCGTTTCGACGACTTCGCAGTACATTCCACGTTGTAGATTTTTTACGTAAATTATCGATCGTCGGCTGTTTAGATTGGATATTAAATTATTTTTATCGTATCTAATGTTGAATCGTCGGATTGTTGTACTACTTGTTAATTAGTCTCGAGGCGCGTCAGCTGTCCACCTGTCCACCTGTAAACCTTCAGTCGGTCCGTCAGTCCACTCCCATCCCCATCCCCATCCCCATCCCTTCATCCCGCGGCTGGCGACCCAGGAGTGCTTCGGATCATTGCCTTATCTCACGTGTCTTAACCTCCCTAGCCCTCCCCCCCCATCCCCCCCCCCCCTCTCCCAACCCAACACATCTACCCCCGGGCACTCTTCACACAAGAAGCATTTTGCGTATTTCCATTGATCTCATTTACTTTATTGTTTAGGCCTGACGATGCTTTTACGTTCAAAATATCTATATTTTTCTCAAGCATTGCGAGCTCATTAATAAGTCTAACTTTCAAATAGTCAAATGTTAGAAAAAAAATCTCAGATCTATAACAATTGTCAAACGCAGATTAATATTTATAAAGATAATATCTACCTTCAACATCCGGCGCCTTAAAAAATACATTAACCTAATTAAATTGAAATATTTTCATACAAATGATATTTTTATATTGCACTTGAATGAATACTTTGTTTGGATCAAACGACGATTGAGCGAAGCCTGAAGTATTAGGAGCAAAATGTAATAGAATCAGCACGAGCTTGTGGCGAGCGAGCGGAGAGTATTTTTGTAGAAGCTCGCTCGGCGAAGACGCTGTGACCTCTCTATTGACAGTACAACGATTTGATATTCTGGAAACTATGAAAACTAACCCAATTGTTGCATTTCCTTCCCGTCTTGTCGATGTTTGAGGAAGTGATCTGTTCAGAACATGACTTGGAACTAGCCTGAACTCTCACTACAAGTACTAATTTTTTTTTTAGAAATTAAAGATTTTACTTTTTTATAAATTCTATGGCATAAATTTTGTGAAATATTTAATATTTTTATATGTATCACCTATTCTTCGTTTTTGTGTCAATGTTACGACTCGCATCAAATGTGGAGGTGTTTGTATGACGCTGTGGACGGTTTACCACCTTAAAAAAGCGTTAAAAATTATAATTATTACTGTTTCTTTTCGGCCACAAAGCCACAAATTTTATAAAAATGGAAAATGTTAACAAAATGAAATGTTTCTGAGATCACGAATTATTCATTCGATATTTAATTACTTCTGTGTCTCACACAATAGACTAATTAATTATTAAATAATTGTACCTTTGTAAATAAACATCGACTAAACCCTTTTTAATGTGTATATAATGAAAAACTATTAATTTTATTTAATAACTAAATATATTATTATTAAAAAAAATAAAACAAATTATAATCTTGTTGACTACACTACTTTTGTTTTTTATTTATCAATGTTCCCTCGAAGCATGAAGAGTACCAACCGATTGTACTGACTATCAAGAACATAATATCAATACAAATCGTAAAAAAAAAAATTAGGTACAGTAGAAAAATATCTGCTTCTTGTAATACCTACCCAAACAACTTTATGAAGTGCATCAACACTCCCAAAAACTCGTCGAACTTCATTTACCAAAAATCATTATTTATTTTTCAGTTTTTTTTAAATGTGCCCTTACTAGGGTAGCCTGTTCTAAGGCCACATTTTACATTGTTTTTTTGTTATTATGGAAACATCAATTAAGTTGTTGCAAGTAAAAATATTAATAATTTAGATGGTATAATATATTAATTGACGACCTCCGTGGTCGAGTGGTAAGACGATCAACTGCGTATCCATAGATCGCGGGTTCAAACCCGGCGTGCATAAAACAAATTTGATTCAATTAAAATGTATTGTTACACATTTAATTAAAATAAAATAAATATATACTATATTTGCGGCACGTTTCAGAGTGGTAGAAACTCTAAGTATCGCCCTGCTGAAAGACCATCATTTAGAATCGAAACGTTGCTTGAAATGGCTTTAGCCGTAATTGATGACCAGATCTAAATAGCCAGGTACTTTCCGCCCTTCCTTTTCTCTATCTCCTTATTCTCCTCACTACCTTCAGTTTTACAACATACCCCAATTGGGGATACCATAGTCTCTCTTGCTTTAGACGGTTGGGAGCAGTTGGGACGCTTGTGCGGTATTCACTATAAAAATTAACATCAGTTGATAAGAATACGTAACTCTTATTAAGCTACTTAAGTCTGTAGTCTATAAAAAGTTAAAGAGAACCTCAAGGAAGTTGATTTCTTTGTAAAGTAACACGAACAGCAAAAAAACTTTTCAAAACTTAATCAAATTTCAAGTTTTAAGTGACCCATTGGAGTGGCAATTTAAAAAAACATCATGGCAGCTGATTTATAATATTGGTTTTCCTCTTTGAATTTTGAAACATTTTTTATAATCTTTAATAATGTTGCTTTTTACCAAAAGCGTACGCTTCATGTGGGAGGCCTGCCAAATAACAAGACTCCGGCACATGCATACATCCACCGGTGGTTTGATATTATATTGACCTCACGGCAAATGCGCAACCGGCAATACATCTGGATGTATTTACGAGCAAAGAGAGACGGTAAATTTAAATGGTGAGTATCTATTATAAGTATTGAAATTATGCCTACAAGAGAAAATATTTTGAACAGATCTAAAAGTCATGATTTTACAATCAGTTGAGACCGGTGAAGTTTTTCGATCTAGACGAAAAAATATCGATAATTTAACACAGCTCCAAACCTTTATTATTCCTTAATACCTTCCATGCCCCGTTTCGTTTCCCCTCGTAACTTTCATAAATATGAGAAGAATCATAACCTCAAAGGTTTTGTAGGTGGAGTATGGACGGCTTCCGTAGACGCTCGACTGCGAATTCAGAGGTCGCGGGTTTAAATCCCGGTGTGCACAAATAAGTTTTGTGTAATCAGTATATGTTGTTTGACATTTAATTCATAACAAATAAAATACATGATATTTTTGGCACGTTCCAGAGTGGTAGATACTCTTTGTATCGCCCTGGTGAAAGACCACCATTCAGAATCGAAACGTTGCTTGAAAAGGCTTAAGCCGTGTTTGGAGACCAGATTTGAATAGCCAGGTACTTCTCAACATTCCTCTTCTGCATCTCCTTCCCCTTTCCACTACCTTCAGCTTTGCAACATACCCCGATTGGTATTTATTCGTATAACCACTTTTTCAGAGGTATTGATATCAATTAAAATATAGCATCTAACCTAAAAAACCGTTTAGTTGTGTCAAGTTTAGTGGCATAATAAAAAATGTGGGTGAAGTCCCGCGGTGACCCAGGAGCCCAAGATCATTGTGACAATACGTAGAAGCAGAGTATTATATTTGTTGTCTCTTTTTCTCTCATGGTGTACGACGTAAAAACCCGGAGAAAGTGATTTATCGCAAATTTGTATCGGTTGGGTAAAAATAATTTGCTCTCTCTCCATACATTGTTTCTCCAAGTCTACAGCTTTGCCGATTCTTGGCAGTTCTTGCCCATTCAAAGCAGCAAAGTTAGGTGGTCAGTTCATCTTATATGTGGTTGATCTCCGTTTAATTTTCTCAAGCAAGAACTATAGCATCGCTGTTGTGAAATGTTTTTATGGGACCTTGGGAAGTCTTGGCTACTGAGAATTTGTCACGAAACAATATTTCGCTAGTATTAAACGGTAAAGATGAATTTTTTTCTTCTCTAAATTGAGTTCTCTTATCTGTGGTGTTATTCTAAAACTGCATAGCATCGTGATAACAATAATCATAATAATATCAAAATGTTTAGTTTAAATATTATGAGACAATCTCATTTATTCACTTTAATTGCTGATCCGTATCTGTTTACTACCCTTACACAGAAGGCCTTGGGAAGGAAATAATTTCCTTTATATAACAGAAGGTGTTTTAGTAAACCTACGAAAAAAAATATGAATACCGCAGAAGATTCCCATTCTCCCGGAGCCATTGGGACTATGGCATCCCTATTTGGGTTTATGTTATAAGGCTGAAGTTTCTAAGTGTGACTAATCATATCAGATCACCAAACACATCTGAAGCAATTTCAAGCAACGTTTGGATTCTGACTGGTGATAATTCACCTGGTCGATACTGAGAGTATCTATTACTCTCAAATTTATTGCGATGTAATAGCATTTGTGCTGAATTTGTAGAACTCAATTTGAATTTTTATAATTCAAATTAATAAAGTTTATTATTATTATTATTTAAAAAAAAGTGAACTAAAATTATATAACTAAGTCGTTTCCATGTGGCTTAAACCACAGTTTGACTATGTCCTTGAACGCCGAAACAGCTGTCACTGAAAATGAAAACTCAAACTAGCAGAACTATATAATAATCAATTCAATTTTGTTATTAAAATTTAAATTAACTATGTTAGTTTTTAATGAAGTTATAATAAAATATGTCTATTAACTATTTAATAATAATAAAAATATCACAAGAATGGTATATATGTTAAAAGGGTCCGCTTAACGTAGCATAAATAATTAAATTGAGGCAATTGAAGTTAAAACGCCATCTCTAATAGAATCTTCACGTGACGATTTTTTCCTTGTTTAAACCTGGAGATAATTCTTCCCGCAGAGATCGTGTTGAATAATTAGCTTTAATATCGTCAAAGGCAAAAAGTTCGTTCTTTATATCTTGCCTTTTCGATATAAATATTTTTTTAGGTAATAATTGGGTAGGTATATAGAGACGTTCTGCTAATAGCTACATTGTACAAATTATATATATTCCTCATTAACGACGCATGTAACAGAATGATTTGTTACTGACGGCAGAACAATGTATCATACCAATATCGAAGTTATCTCTGTATCAGAACTTACTTTTGCTTCGTCTACTTTCTTTGACATTTTATATTAAGTCCACACAAAATCAAATTGCCTCGTAAGACCTAATTATATGAGAAATTTGTCAGTTTTAATAAAAGACCTGAAATTTTTAATTGTTGTGTAAATTAATACATATATAGTCATAAATCAAGGTTTTAATATGTATTTTTCAATTTTAAAGTATGTATTATTGTGATTTTTGGTAGTTAGAGTTCTAAATAAGCGTCCACTTACTACATGATGTGACAGCTTAGCAAAATTTAAACCACGAGAAAGTGGGTCTAAACGGACTTCATAGTCCACTTTCCCAGTTCGAAATATTGTGATTCACGACAACTTAGAAACGGAAGTGCAATTATTTGTCTTTAAATAAGTAGGTAAGTACTAGGCATGTCAATAAAAAAACATTATTTTTAGTCGCTGAGCAGATGTCCCCAATTTACATTAAAATTCTCGACTTGGCTTATCTTGGCGCAGACAGGCCAATGGAATTGTTTTTCTGCTAAAGAAAGTTTGATCAATTTCGTAAAAATAAGGAGCAATTTAGCGTACTTTGGCATACAGACACGCCCACAACACAATTTTATCGGTTTTTCTCTTCTGCGTTTTATTGTATTTTATTTTCTTTAGTTGAAGTTCTCAAAAATCTCTTATGTGTTTCTCAACGACCTTAATATGTGTAATTTTTAAGTAAGCTGCCAAGATAAAATGAACGCAGTTCGATACAGCATCTCTTAGAACCAAGCATATCCAAGAAGAATGCCCCTCCCAATAACAGCGCGTTGGATAAAGCAGGACCGTACGGGCTGGTTCTGGAGGAGAAATAAGTATTTAAATTTGTCCTATTAAAAAAAAATCTTAACACCTACTAAAACAATGAACTCGTGGGTGTAGAGATATTTTAAGCTACTTGAAATTAACGGTACTTTTAAATAAAAATAATTCAAAGAATTGAAAAAATAACTTTGTATAAGACCACGAAAACTATTGTTTTTTATGACCGACCAGTTTCGCCAAGCCTTAGCATCATCAGGGTACATGATTACACCAAACAAAAATGGAAAGTGTGCGGTTATATATACATACAGAGGGAGAACAAAATATAAAATAAAATAACAAAACAATGAGAAAACAGTAGAGTTACATTAAAATTATAACAAAGGAACAGACAGAAAGCGACAGATAATATGAATTGAAAGAAACAAAACGTCAAATGAGAAGGTAATTAAAGAATATTGATAAATTTGTCCAGTCGTCTAATATTAAGTATATTTCCTGTAAACTCGTTAATTGAAGCATCATGTCGAATAGTATTTTATGATTCCAAAGCTATTTTAATACTTTGTTCCAGCTTTTTTCTGAGACCCGACCGTCTTGAAGATGCTACTGTCACCTACAGACTGGAAAAATTCTTCAATCAATTAGACAGTTTCCAAAATAGAAATATTAGTATGAAATGATCAAAGTACTAGGAATGGCTGCGTTTTTAAAAGGCAAGTTGTATGTTACGAGCTAAGAACACGGAAGACTTTTTTTTAATTCCGTTGAAAAAAAATCTGTTTAATAATATATTTGTACAAAAACGATTTAAATCCGGCCCTGCATATAGGTGTGCTGTAACAGTGGTATTGTTGTGCCTCGGACGATTGTTGTTTTTACCTGAACATCTCAGGGGGCCATCCTCGCCAGTATGGGTGATCGTATTCTAACACACACACGCTCGGGGAGGCTACGCACTACACTACTACACTCACGACGACCAGCGCGAGAGGTCCCGATAATATACGAGTGTATCCGTGGCCTTTTAGTTTTATTGATATGCGTGCATCATTGGCTGAATTGACTCGGATACGCATGTACAACAGGTGACATGAAGGATGTAGGAATCTATGTCACACCTGAAAGTGGAAAGGTTGAGAGCTTATAAAAATTGTGTCGAATCAAAAGGTTGAAGGTTTGATCCTCATTGTAAGAAACCTGGCTTTCTTTGGACCTTTGTATTAAAAATTGCTTCATTTAAAGTTACCAATTTCACTGCGAAAATCCAATTATAGTGGCAACAATTTTCAAGTCCCTCGTGGATCGAGGACAAATAATTTGACATCGAGCCAACGCAGAATCCAGCCTTGCTGCATGAGAAAGAGGTGGGAAAAGCTGGCACAGAGCAGTCAATAGTAATGATTTAGTTGTTGTATCATATTTTGATTGCTTTCGCGTTTGGCACAATTTCAATAATTTCATAAAGAGAAACAGGTACCTTGATATGTTTTAGCCTGCTAATCGTCTTTGTCGGACATTTCCACGTTGCTAAAAGATTGTGAACACCCCGATAGTTGTTATTTGTCCTCTGTTAGTGGTCCTGGACAGAGTCGTGGGCACGTGAAGTTCCAGACTCTTGTGAGACTTCGTTAGTTCTGTGCTGTTGTGATCTTTCTCGATTTGTCATGTTTTTAACTTTGACAGTGGATATGTGTTGATATAAGTTTATATCAAGTAAATTATCTCTTTCCAAATAACCGACGAAGACGTTGCTGCTCAATAATTTAGAACCCGTTTTGTAAAATCAGCTTATCTTAGATTTACGACAACCTTTAAAATGCCTGCACTTCTCGAAGATCTTCGTGGTTTACAATCTGCAAGCATAGTTCGACAGCAACATCATTTTTCGATTCCCACTTCTAGCGCAGTTTTAAAAATCCTTCGATGCGAACAAAAGAAATAACAGTTATTTGTCGAGTCAGCCTGAAAACCAATATGTTTGACATCTGTGGTGTACGTGTTTTTCAATGTTGATTAGTATTTTAACGTGCAAAATGTTTCAATTCTTTTAATCTTTCGCAGTAAGATATTGCTCTCATCTCCAAATACTAGTATTTTTTTGGAGGCTAAAGCCTCAACACGTCTCTGGTGTATAGGTATTTTATTGCTTATAGTTTAAGAAGTGAAATTATGTATATTTTAAAAATCACTCGTTTATTTACCTACCCTTACCCAGTGTAGCTTAAACCTTTAAGAGGACCTGCCTTCATTAAATATTCCATTTAAATAAATCCCCGCATTCACCGAGTACAGTGTGTTAGAATAAACCCGAGCAATGTTACGTTTGTCAAGTCAGCGAGTAACGTGTGGCCAAGAAATACAGCCGGAGCACAATAGGCAGAACGAATCCGATGGCTCCGCTGCCCAAATGAGCCTTGATTTATCCATTTTAAATTAAGCCGCATAGAACTCAATCCGCATTCAACTCATGCGCAGTCATTAACATTATTTTTATTTTATTATTTGTATATTTTTCAATATTACCATTTCAGTTATTGAAAAAAATTCGGTGCACAGGGGCAACAGAGGTGGAGTCAGCAAGAGTTAGTTAAAGATCAACTAGCTATAATGTTTTTCACAGAAGGCGATTCGGAACCCAGTGGTTCACTTTTACATTAGTAAACGAAAATTATAAGTATTCGGAAGATAGAAGCCTTTGAAATGTAGATATATAGACGCATCCTCAAAATATATTGACTGGACTGATAGAGAATGGAAACGAATAATACAAGATTTTTTCACAAGGTTTGTAATCAAGGGGAATATTGATGGAAGACGAAGCAGAGTAACACGCCGTGCTTCATGGCTTCGAAATATGCGTGTCTGGTACGAGTGCAGTTCGGCTGTAGCCTACAGGCTGAACTTGCCCTGATGATAGCCAACCTCCGATATTAGGAGACACCAGAAGCAGAAGAATAAGTTATCAATAAGAACACATCTCAAAACACAATTTTTAAAAATAATAACGTTTTTTTGTGTGAAAAATCACCTCAAAGTTGCTGTTTCAATTGAATGCAGGTTTATTGGGTAATTTTACTCAACAGCTCATTAAACAACAGTTCGGGAGTTTAAGATCACAGGGACCTATCTTATATGCAAAACCAACATAGATAGGTCCCTGTGATCTTAAGCCCCTGAACTGTGACAAGCAAAATTACATGTATGACACGACCTTATTATATCAGTACGAATTCAGTACCCTTATCAAGGGTCGTAGAAACTTTCAAATAACTTTCTATATATTTATTTATTTACAATCCTCCGATTCCCACCTGCTTCCAGGCTGCACAAGCTTAGGTATCACACAACTTCCGAATTGAAAAGCCACAATGGATAATAGATCATTACAAAATAATCGGCCTAATGAAAGGACCCTACCAGAATGTTTACATTGTCCAGCCGCGTACTACCGAGGTGGCCTACCGGATCAAAGGCACTTCGTACTTAAATCAATATTCCTATCAAAACTCATACTTTGTATTCTTCCGTTGTTAGTATTTTAAATTACACCTCCCAAGGAATGCTATAAAGCTGCTTCAGTTTGTAATATAAAGTTGGTTGGATACATTTCACGCACAAAGGTATAGGTTCTATCCGTGGACATTTCCGATATGAATTATTATTCCCTCTTTTGTAGTTTTTTACTTATCCTCGTATCCAGATATGTAGAGAGATTATGGATTACATACTCCATTGGGTAAAATCATAATAAACAACTATTACTCTATGATAAGTAGTAGTTGTGGAAAAATGCTTGATACGGTAACCTTTTAAATCTCCCTAGAGAAGTATATAGGTATCATTTTTCATTGTCCGGAATGTCGAGACTTGTTAGCTCAAGCCATGGTCTTGAAATCTTTGGTAGCAGTCTAAATGATTTTTGTCATTCTTAACGACTCTACCAAAACTTTGACTTGACCTTGGCTTTGACTTGAATGTTCTTTTAAGTGTATATTTTGTCCTATTTTTGTCATTGCTCCATTTAATATTATGCATGTGCTGTTCTTTCTCTGTTGCTCTTTTTTTCCATTTTGTGTTATGTATTTTTTTCTGTAATTGGACAATAGTCCGTTAGTTTATGAATAAATAAAAAACATTAAATTACACGGTTCAAGATTGTATGAGAATGGTACCTATATCCTTAAATATATTAGGATTTGTTGCAGAATCTATGCATTAATTATCATAGCCATAGTAATTTGATAGTATACCAAAATCAAAAGTATCAGTCATTGATTACTTTGACACCAGTGCCAACTGAGAGACACGCCAAACTCGTGCCCAAAATTCGAGGCTCGAGAACCGGTCGTTTTTTTAACTTGCGGAATTACTTGCCTAATTTTGTGTCTCCTCCGTCCCTTAACACGGGTCTTATCATTCATATTTTTGTACAAATAAATTCATTTAGTTAAGTTCGTTTCAAGTTTTTCACCTTGATACACGTCACCTTTAAATCGAGAATAGCCGTTGACTTGGCCATTAAGATTGTCAGCATAATACGGCCATCACATCATAATATCCACACATGCACACTAATCTTCCGTATTTTATATGAAATAATCCAGAAAATAACTCCTGATTAAATTAGACATCCACGAAAAAAAAACAAACTTAAAAAAAATCACGTTTTTATTCTTTATTCAGAAGTGTAATTTGATTCCAGAAAACTTATAAATTTATTTAAATGGACACGTTTATGACACTTCTACTCTTAATGGTTTAATATGGCTTTCGTTGAAGATTTTAAAGTTAACATGAAAAGTGTTTTAGGTACGGAATATTTAAATTCATCTTCAAAGACGCAAAATACCGATTTGTATTCAGCTACCGATTCCGAACGTTTGTCAAATATAAATACACTACGAACACCCGAACTATCAATAATTATGCTTGGTCCGAACAACCAGTAGCAGCCATTAATTATACTAACAACCTGTGAGATATCTCGAATGTTTTCCAAAATAATAAAGTATAGGAATAACATTCTAATTTAGATGTGTCGCGATACCCTTTGGAGTTTTGGAATTAAATTTATAGGTGGCAGCAAAGGTCAAACACGCCGCGTGGGTGGGGCATGTTGTTCCGAACTGTACTTGTTCCTAAGACACGGGAAAATAAATATAATCAGAATACATCGAGGATTCTCCATGATAAATTGGGTGACATATAGTCGGGCCGAGCCATGCCTTTCGAGATCTCGAGAATTATGAGCCAATCTAGATGATCTCGTGTAGTTCTTTTGTAAATTGAATATACAAGCTCGTCGAAAACAATAATCAGAGATAGCAGTTTCGAAATCATATGAGAGGTGCATGTTTATCACGAGAAATATATTGAAGTAAGGAAACTTTGGTTGTACGTTCGTAGTTGTAGTAATGGTAATTTTTGGAAGCAACCCAGAGGCAGATCAGGAAAATGTGGACTAAAACGTTGAAAAATATTGAAACAGGTTGAGAAGTAGGGATGGTTGATATTAAAAATTGGGTGTACCTGCGGTTCTAGTTACCGGTGACTGGCGAGGAACCGGTTATTTAACCAGTTACTTTTGGAACTGGTTCCTGGTGCCAGAAAAGTTCCACGAAGAAGATTTTTATCTGATTACTCTGCATTTTGTATTTTGTTGTAACTCATGTATTTCTTTAATTTTTCCTTGTCCCAGAGTGAGTTTTTATAACTCATCAGGATTTCTATGTATGTTAGCAAGATATTAATAAATAAATCAAAATAAAAATTATAAAGAAAAGATTCTTCGCTGCCAAAATATTTATTTCATAGGAGGGGGGAGGGGTTGCTAGCGATATTCGAAGAGCGAAAAGATTTCGGAAAAATAATATCGACGGTTCTAGTGACCGACTATCGACCATCTCTAATAAGAAATCTTGAGATTGGTAGACGATTTTTCAGGGAACGCTCTGGATTCAGAACCTTTAAGAAGAAGAATAAATCCCATCCTACGATGAAGTGCTTTAATAATATCACAAAAATCGATTTATACAAAATAAACAGTCACAATATGAGAAGGAATACCCGTTTAAGATGTTACTTTGAGTCATTTTAAATAAGTAAAAGTAATTAGTAGTAAAAGTAATAAGTAAAGTAATTCAGACATTACTCGTGTGTTAGTTTGATTTATATCATAGGCTTTAATTTAAACTTTTTAAACATCTAAAAATGAAATAAAAATGACAAGAGTTTTATAGAAAAGTGTCGTTGCATTTTTTTTTAAATTTATTGAAAATAGTTTATTAGCACCTTTAAAAAAATAAAATAGAATTTGAGGGGCAATCATTAAAGTTTTATTCCAGCTTTTTAAGGAGCTCTAAATTATATGTATTACCAAAAAGGCCATATTAAATTAAATTATCAAAGTATACCGAGTAGTATTCATTTAGTAAGTATAATTCAAGCATCTTGCAAGTTCACTGAACAGGGACCTGTTCGTATTAATAAATAAAAAAGGAAACAAAAACAATTTTGAAACTTTATTTTGTTTTTCATTTGCCTAATTCTCTCCAAACATGTTTTTTCTTTGTTTAAACTATTAACACATATTTGACAACTTTAGGCTAAGCTTTATTGTTTACAGACATGTTTCATTGTTTATTATTCCCAGACTACTTTCTCGATAGGAGGAAAAACAAATATTCAATGTGGGCAATATCACTTGTCTATCGAATAAGTAATTAGTACTGGCGCCAGTATCTGTGACCGGTGGATATCCGAAAGATTACTTTTCCCAATAAAATTCTGTAGATGTGTATGTCAATCAAAAGCTTCACGGGGAAATGAGCCTTTTGATAGGGAGCGGAGATGTGATTTTCGCGGTCAGCAGTCAGCATCTACTGCTTGTTTTACCTTCGATACCTCAGGTGTGCTCTAAAGCTAAACGCCCACGGAAGCGAATATTATTACTTCTTGAACTTGCAATATAACAAATCGAAAAAAGAATCGATGGATACAGCCAAGACAGATGTAAATAAATAATTGTTTACCTACCAATCTAAGCTCGATAAAAGAATAGTATTTCAATTGAGCTTTGCATAGATTAATTCAACCTTTGCAAAGAAAATGTATTCACGTCTACTAATGGCTGAAATTTTTTAATATTAATCGGATATCTGAACAGAAAAACTTTCGCATCATTAAATTTCTACAGCTTTTTTTATCCAAAACTTTGGGTAATCAACGTTATTTCCATCAATGGCTAGTGATTGAAATATGCAATAGATTTTTAAAACATAAGACAAGGCGCCACATTGCGGTATATTTCAATATTACCAATCCAAATTTTGGGCGAGACCGGTTAGTAATGCCAGTATTAAAATAATTGGAAAATAACAAATTAGATTTCATCATAATCTTTCATTGTTTATTTTGTGAACACGAAAATCTCCAGCAATAACAAAAAAATCAAGTACCTTTCTCACAATTATCTCGAGTTACGGGATACTAGAAAACGGTTTTTAAGGACTATTTAAAAGAAATTCGATTATTAAAGCCGGGAGGGGGGAAAGTAACTAAAATTTTGTTAAAATTTATTCAATTCTTGTTTTTTTTCAATTTCATTTGAGATCGAATTTCAAAAGATATTAAAATTAGTTAAAATCATCAGAAAAATTGAGGATGTTTAGAAGATTCGAGACTTTCATTATCAACTTTCAGACAAAGAGTGTCCATTGAAGATCTGTAATTTATATGAATATGATCAGAGGAGCATTTTCATACCAGGTACCAGGAGAGCAGGTGTGTCGAAGAGAGACGGTAACGGCCTGCCGACGAACCACTTCGCAATAGTAAAATAGCAGCCAACCCACGCAGTTGACATAATATATAAATTTAACTTCCGTATCATAGATTCAACATCGGATCGTCTGCGTTGACTTATAAGGCGATATGTATCATTATTCGTTTTACGATGGGCATTTTGGACGCTGCATGCAAATGTTTATTTATCATTATTATTTCGGTCCATATGGCCAGGTTAACGGAAACAAACAACTCGGTTTAAGAATGTTCTTTATTGTTTCGTCCACGAAAGTTGTTTCATTAAATACAGTGGATGACATGTTATGGACGGTGTAATGCGTAGTACGTGCTCAAGTACCGCACTTGGTTCATGGTTCAGAGTAGCAGGATGGAACACCTCACTGACGTATCATTTAGCTCCATTCATTATTTATTTACGATAAATAGTTGCCATTTACAATACCTAATTAATTATAGACGGTCAATAGCCTTATGGGTAGGACCCTCGGCTAGCAGTTGAATGAATCGGCTATATACTCACAGCTGGTACAGACTTACCCCTTTTTCTAGACAAGCTCTTTTTGGTAAAGAGTCTATACCTACCTACTGTAATTTTTAAGGTTTTAATATTTAAAAAAAACTAAAATATTATTACAATTTGTCAACAGAATTTGACATAGAAGATGGAAAAAACTTAGTAAGAAAGATAATTTATTATGTAAAAGAAAGAAGATATATATATATTTTACAAAAAAATTTCAACCAAATACAGTGAAGAAGTTGACAAGTGCATTGTTTAGGGTTTAAAATACAAAAAAAAAGTTTAAAGATTATGGAATGGACTTATTTTCACAAAGGTGTTAAATAGCGCATAAGAGTCCCAACTGCTCCCATCAGTCTGATGCAAGTGGGACCATGGCATCCCCGATTGTGGTATGTTGTGAGACTTAAGGTAGTGTGGAGGGGAAAGAGATGAGGAAGATGAAGGTGTTGAATAACCTGGCTATTCAGATCTGGTCACCAAACTAAAACCATTTCAATAATAGTGGTCTTTCTCCAGAGCGATACTGAGAATATTTTCCACTCTGGAAATAAGAGAAAATATACAATAAGAATGAAAATAATGAAAAATAAGAGGGAGTAATAAACCACATTTTTTCGGAATAAATTACTCGACAATATTGTCGCCGCAAAGGCAACAGGTCTGAAACGTCATTTTGCGAAGTTTTCACCAGAGTTCTTTAAACTTTTTTTGTTTTACAATATAATATAATTAAAAATATATATATTCTTGGGTAACTCAATGCCCTCACTGAGCTAAAGTGACAAAAAGCTTTAAAAAGTTCCAAGCTTGTGTCGCTTGAGCCAAGCCTCCTCTCAAATAGTAAATAAATTTAAGATAGCTGAAGGGCCACAGAAGTCTTCAGAATCAAACGAGAGTCAGAGTATTCGATGCAGAAGAAAAACTGATCAAAACTGCATTTTGAACTCATTTTTGATCAAAGTGTCGCTTAAGCCCTTATACCTTTCCAGCGACGATATTATGGTATCGAAATGATTATAAACACGAAAAAAAAATCATATTCATACCAAAAGTATGAACATGTTATATGTGAGATATGGTCTACAGGTGATAAATACGGAGTTAACACTGTAGTTCTTACCCCATATCTGATAATGTGTGCTATAAACACAAAAATCGTTAAGATTTTTTTTTTATTTTATCAATTTATTATTTACTTTAGTTTTATATTTTTGAAAAAATGCCTGCCAATACATAAAAGAAAATGTATTTAACAGATTTTTTGAAAGCCTATTCTTATCGTTGTCACTCTTAAATTAAATTCCAAACCAATAAATATTACGATTACCATATCCACCTTAAGTATCAATTTGGAAGTTGTCAGGTATTAAAAAATATATTTGTAGTTTTTTTTAATGAAATCAGGTTTTGCTAAAGCAGCGTGATAGGTATGTGGATGGAAGCTATTGGGTATAAGATAGAGTCTTGAGAAAGCGAGACGCATACACTTTCATATTTCGTCTCTCAGAATACGGTGGACGTTTTATTTATTGAAATGGCATAGCCGATTTAGGGTTGCCACAAAACCGTACGAAATTGGGTTTTTTTTTTAAGAAATAGGTATGAAGAACCACAAACGTCGATCATAATTATAGTTTTGTATATATTGACGTAAAGAAAAACAGCAGAACTATAAAAAAGCGCCGTTTATATTCTGCGTTATTGGACTTAAAAGAAACACTGGCCAGTATTTTTTTTATTGTATTTTACTAATAAAAATGAATGAATAACTTTGAATAAGACCACAGATTTCATTTAATTTTTTATGACATCATCATGGTACAAAATGAAATTAAACAAGAAATACAAAATGTGCGATTTTATATACACATACAGAGGGAAAACACAATATAAAATAAAATAAGAGAACAGTGAGAAAACAATAAAATAACATTTAAAATTATAACAAAGGAACAGAGAGAAAGAGACAGATAATATGAAAGGAAAGTGGCAAAACGTAATATTGTTTTCAAACTATTCTCTTATTTTATTTCAAATTGTGTTCTCCCCCTCTATGTATACGCATTTTTTGTTTTGTTTAATTGTGTAATGCTTAGGCTTAGAGAAACCGGTCGGTCATAAAAACTAAAATTAAATCCGTAGTCTTACACAAAGTTATTATTTAATTTTAATTAAATATATCAAACCACAAAGTGATAGCTTTCTACGAAAAATATTTAAAAAAATCAAATATAAATTTTATATTTACTCTTCACAATACACATTACAAACACACATAATAGAATATATATTGGAGGCGGAAATATTTCCTGGTGGCAATATTTTCCACCCAACTTCTATTATAGGGCGTATGCAAGATTCAAATACATCATAAAAATATATTAACATAACAAGAAGATATAGGTACATTATTTGATGTGAATGGTTTGCGGCGACTGTAACCCAGTTAATAGGATGTTTGGCTAGAATTCGTAAAGACCGAGTTTGAATATGTTGTTTTTAATTGTGTTATTGCGAATAAGTCGCAAATAATGAAAATCATAGTTTAGAGAATAATGTGAGAAAGGGAAAAAAGTGGGAAGAGATTAATATTGGGTAGAGGGGAGGTTGGAAAAAAACTCTGCTCAAACACAATTTCATTTATGCATTAGTAGAACATATCGTCGCCGGAAAGACAAAAGGGCTGAAGCGCCATTTTGGGAAGTTAACACAAGAGCACTTTAATGTTTTTGTTTGTTCTACAATAAAATTCATAAGTCGTACCTGGTTGGATTTAAAAAATAAAATAAGACTCATTGCTCTCACTGAGTTACCTGAAGCGACAAAAAGTTTTTTAAATTTCCAAGCTTGTCTCGCTTGAGTCAAGCCTTATCCTAAATGGTAAAGATATCTGTGTGCGTAAGGAAGAACGGAATGAGGCAGTAAACGCAGATGTTCAGGAGAGCCAAAACATTTTTTTTGTACGTAACTATGTCATATTCGAATATGTATTAAATTTTGCGTTAAAAATGGAATAAAGTGCTCCAACGCACTTAAAATGTTGACTGTGGCATTCGGCGAGTCTACTTTGTCTCAAAAAAGTGTTTATAAGTGGTACAAGCGCTTTACAGAAGGCCGAGAAGATGTTAATGACGATAAGCGTCCTGGAATTGTGGAAAAACAAATCATGGATTTTATTCTTTGATTATTTTTTTTTCAAAAGTAAAAAAATCAAACAACACACAAAAACGTGACTAACCTTTCCAGTTGTCAAAAATAAACCACTAATCCAAAATGGCTGATAATGCTAACATTTGATAAACATATGTGTACCAACATAACAAAAAAAAATCGATAGTCGAATGTACACAACCCGCGAAAATTCAAAATTCACCTTTTCTTTTGAACAGGCTATGTATATATTTATTTTAGAGTCTCAACTGCTCCCAACCGTCTAGAGCCAGTGAGACTATGGCATCCCCAAATAGGGTATGTTGGGAGGCTGAAGGTAGTGGGAAGGGAAAGGAGATTGGGAAGAGGAAGGTTGAGAAGTACCTGGCTGTTCAGATCTGGTCACCAAACACGACTAAAGCCATTTCAAGCAACGTTTCGATTCTGAATGGTGGTCTTTCACCAGGGCGATACTTAGAGTATCTACCACTCTGGAACGTGCCGCAATGTGTCATATCATTAATTTGTCTTTTTTCAAAGAATAATACCAAACTATTTTATTTTTTCCCACGTCTAATTTTTTCTTGGTAGATATGTATCTAAGGAATAACTCTGCATACTTAACTCAAAACCCGATTTTATTGACTTATTACATTACTTCCTTTTGCACACAGACATTTAAGATGGCTGAAGGGCCACAAACGTCTACAGAATCAAACGAGAGTCAAAGCTTTTTTTTTTATTTATAGTTTTTGTGTTTAATTTGTAGAAATTTAAATTTAATTAGTATTCAATCGAATTATATAATTAAAAAAAAATAAATAAATAAATAAATAAAAAAAAAAATAAAAAAAAAAAAAAAAAGAGAGTCAAAGCATTCGGTGCAGAAAAAAACCTTAACAAAACTGCATATTTAACTCATTTTTGACCAAAGTGTCGCTTCAGCCCTTGTGACTTTCCAGCGACGATATATTTTTGAAAGTAAACGTATTTCAGTCAATCGTCCAATGCGGGAAGAATATGCAAAATAAATCAAATTCCGGATTTCCTCCGGTTGTACAGGAAAATCGTTATTTTTCCATACCAAAACCCCGACTGTATTTGAGCCATCCTTGTTCGACAGCAATGTTAAATTTGGGTTATCTCGCTCTGCATGTCAGATATCAGCGCTACAAGCCTCGCTTGTCACTGCGGCGAGGCGGGGCGAGACGGGGCGAGGCGGGGCGAGGCGGGGAGAGGTGTTGTGTAAATGATGGACTCCTCAACTCCCGCTAGGAGGGGAGAGCTGGCGCCACGACCACGCGCGAGGCTGTGGCAAACCGCAGGTGAGAATTTCAGATTGTCGGAAAAAGTGTTAGAAGCGATTTATTGGTAAAAAAAAACACCCTATACCAACAATATCTGTCAACTGTGAAAACTTAGAAATGTTGGAAACTTTATAATAATAAGTTCACTTGTTCGTTTAATTTGCCAGGCCATTTGTGTATAAGATAGTAACTTGTATCTAAATCAACAGTGCGTGTAAGTTAGTAGCCTAATAAAATGTATTTATCTATTAATAAACTAACGGACTATTGTCCAATTACAAAAAAAAACAAATTGGAAAAAAGAAGAACAGAAAAAGAACAGCACATACATAATATTACAATAAGCAACGACAAAAATAGGACAAAATGTATACAAATAAGAACATTCAAATCAAAGCTAAGGTCAAGTCAAAGTTTTGGTAGAGTCGTAAAGAATGACAAAAATCATTTGGACTAGTACCGAAAATTTCAACACCATGGGTTGAGTTAACAAGTCTCGACATTCATCAAAATTATGCCTATCAATAAATTCAAAATAACCTGTAAAGATTATATAAAATGCATATAAATCTAAATAACAAGTAGTATCTAAGTTAAAATATTCTAAGTTAAGTCAAAAAGAAAATGAAATAATTAGCTACTTGTAAACATGAAGGTACAAAAGAACAAATATAACATAAATAATAAATAAATAAAAATCTGGACACTGGAGAATGATACCCATAATTAGTAGAGTGATGATTGAGGAAGAGCAATTCATTATTTCTGAGTTTACGGCAAGGAATTTAATTTTTAAATTATTTATCTTGTTTAATGCATAATTTAGGGGATTGCTCCGTGTCTGTCTCACTAGGAAATTCCTGTGTTGAGAGAGAGTTCCTAGGTAATGAGTTCCTAATATGCGTCATAGCACATTTAATTCGAATAAAATAATATGTAGTATAATTGCGTAACGTTCTATTGTGGTAGATACCCCAAGTATTGCCCTGGTGAAAGACCACCATTCAGAATCGAAACTTTGCTTGAAATGGCTTTAGCTGTGTTAGGTGACCCGATCTGAAAATCCAGGTACTTTCCAACCCTCCTCTTTCCGTCTATTTCCCCTCCCCACTACCTTCAACATCACAACACACCCCGGTTGGGGATTCCATAGTTCCATTGGTTCCAGACGGTTGGGAGTTGGGTTTGAGATATTTTCATTGAATCGTCTTTTATTCAACATTTTTCACAGTATTTTAAAAGATCACTTCATATTAGGTCTTATAGAGTCTGAAAAAACGGCATCTAATTTCCGACCCCAAGGCTCGCATATTGGTATTTTTTTCAACAAATGTTAATTTTTGACGAATTTTTCAATTAATCGTCTTATATTTAACATTCTTAACAGTATTTCAAAAGTTCACTTCATATTATGAGTCTGAGAAAACGGGATCTAATTTCCGAATGATACTTTTAGAAGATTTTTTCATTTCATCGGCTTTAATCCAACATTTTTAACTGTGTTCTAAAAGCTCACTGCATATTAGGTCTGAGTCTGAATAAACGCCATCTAATTTCTTACCCCAAAGCTGGCATTTTGCCCGCAAAGTGGTATTTGTTTAACATATGTTACTTTTAGATTATTTTTTTCATTTAATCGTTATTAGTTCATCATTCTTTAAAAAAAATCAAAGGTTCACTTCATTTGGTCTTATGGTAATCTATATGTTAATGTAACTTGAGAAAAAAATATTTAATTTCCGACCCAAAGGTTCGCATTTTTCCATAAGGAATGAAGATGGGGAAAATAGAGATTGAGAAGTACCTGGCTATTCAAATCAGGTCACCAAACTCGGCTAGAGCCATTTCAAGCAACATTCTGATTCTGAATGGTGGTCTTTCACCATTCTATATCTATCATTAGAAGAGTTAGTAAAGGTAGTTTTTAAAATAAAAACAAATATCTTGTTAACTGTTAACTTATCAGGAATACAGTCGCTTTTCTCTCCGAATTAAAGTCCTGAGTTTTCCTGAGTGTTTACTTTTATCTTAATTTCATTGTGTTATTATTATTTATTATTCGGTAGTTGTTTATGGACAATATTAGAGGTTGGTATAAACTACAAAACAATTTTGTCTCCGTTTGTACCAACGACTTATCTGTTTGTCACAATATGATTAATTTATTACAGTTCCTAACTTTAATAATAATAGTGCCACAAATTGAAGGCGTATGAAATATGAATTTAGTAATGTGTATATTATTATCGTCGGATGTTTTATTGTGTTCGATAAGAAAGTGACTGGATTTTGGTAAGCACAATTTTTAAGGAGTTAGTAGCTTGGTTTACCAGTGTTTACTAATGGAAACTTTTACTACCTACAACTTATAAACATCGTGTTTCACGCTTGTACCGCCTAGCTTCATGGGGTAATTATTCATAAGAACCGGATGACGGAAAACTCTTATTAACGCACCTCCAACTTTCGTAATACGTTTTGCGAATACGGGATAATACTATTGACTTTGGTAACTTTAGTAAGTAATAGGTAAAGCTAGGCTCACATAACATTTTTTTGATAAATAAAAAATAAAATAATTATAAATAGAAAATATATACTTTGTTTTTAACCACTTTTTTTATTTAATATTTTGTCTACCGGTTTCGGAAGTACCCTTCCATCATCAGGACAATATTAAATTAATCTTTAGATAATAACTTCATCTCTTCTGGAAGAAACATATGTGGAGATAAATTCTGTACACGATCAAAAAATGTATGTTTTGAAGTATCTGGAGAATGTATTATATAGAATAATAGCCACAAAGTTAATGCTTTTTACGAATATATAATAAAATAATTGTTTTCTGTTCTTTAAAACGTTATTGCATAAATAGAAATTTATTTTGTAATACCTACTACATATTTGACATAATAATAATAATAATATTTTTTTATTCCAGAAAGTATGCAGGAGTACGACGGCCTGCATGGTCGAGTGGTAAGACACTCGACTACGAATCCAGAGGTGGCATGTTCGAACCCGGCGCGCGCAAATAAAATTTATTTTAATCATTATGTATCATAACACATTTAATTGATATTAAATAGAATATTTTATATTTGCGGCACGTTCCAGAGTGGTAGATACTCTTAGTATCGCCATAATGAAAGACCACCATTCAGAATTGATACGTTGCTTGAAATGGCTTTAGCCGTGTTTGGTGACCAGATCTGAATAGCCAGGTACTTCCCAACCTTTCCCTTTTTCGTCTCCTTCCCTCCCCATTAACTTTAGCCTCACAACACACCCCGATTGGGGATGCCATAGTCTCACTGGCTCTAGATGGTTGGGAGCAGTTGAGACTCTTGTGCAGTATTCACGTAAAAAAAGGAGTAGTGCACTGCAATACATTCCATAATTGATAATATTACATTGAATAATGTTGTCATACATACTCGTATATACTCGTACACAACAGTAAAGAAAAAAAAATATACATTCAAAAAAAAATAAAATAAAAATAAATGTAAAAATTGCTTATGGAAGATATTAGGTCTCATGTCTACAGAAGGCCATCAAGATAGGGCTGTGCAAATAGCTTGTTTATTATTACAATACCTGATGTATTTAAATGTATGTTCTTGGTCAAATTATATAATATGTAAAAAATCAGTAGACGTTACTATTTTTTCATATGAAGCGGTAACTTTGTGACGTAACATTGTAGTTTTAAAATTAAACCCGGTCGAAAATTGAACCGGCAACTCTGGATTTGTAGTCTTTACCCCTCGAAAACAGAGGCCGTCAACAAACTACCACACAATAAATAAATAAATCCTCACTCATTTAAAGAAGAGGAAGATAATATTGTTGTATTATTTGTGTAATGATCGTAGCCATATCAAATTTGTAAGAATATTAAATATGATAATGTGGTTTATTGTAAGCAATAAGTTATGTGTTTTCATAATATTATATTAAACTGTTGTTTTCTATATCCACTTATTGTTTAAAAACCTTCCATAGACATAAAAATAAATAAATTTATTATCAATGGTGTTTTATATTGACATTTTGTGCCAGCCCTACCTACAAACTTTCTTCTAAACCCCTGGCAGTCACGCGGTCACACGCACGTGTTCTCGCAGTATTGCCGATTTATAAAAAAGATCCCATATCTTGGGAAAATTCTAATTATTTCTTTTTTGCAAATTATTTTTTTTTGGTAGTATCTTTTATACGTGAAATAAATTAAAATATTAGACGTCTTCATTTCATATTAAGTTAGCAGATTTTTATAGAACTTTGTTGACTATGTCTAATTTTGTAACTGTTAATTCGTGGTGGAATTCCATTTTAATGATTTAATAAAAACAATTTTCAACTTACTTCCACTTATTTAAATTTACAAATAAGTGGAAGAAAGTTAAAATTGTTTTTATTAAAACTTTGTTGACTTTATTGAGATGTATATATTTTTAATTAAACATTGCCATAGATTTTAGTGTTAACTCCATAAAAAACATTATAATTTACCTCCCCAATCAAACTCATTGAAGCATGTAATTTATCCACCTGTATAAAAATATAAAATTTATATTTTAGACAAAATAAGGAATATCAAGGGAAATTCCCCCAAATTATGGGGAAAAAGCAAACTGTGTGGAAACACGAAGACCGTTAATATTGGTTCGGGAATGTTCGTATTTACGAGCGGGATATTGTGGGATGGTGTGTAAGTAACAATGTACAATGAACTTTTGATGGAATAGTTTACAAAATACGACGACAGTGACACACACGACAAAAATTATAACTATTTTGGCAAATCTTGATAATATCGTCTGCTCTCTTACCCTCTTAATGGTGAATAACCGTATACGTACGTCCATGGAATCCTCAATTGGAGTATGTCGTGAGGTTGAAGGTAGTGGAGAGGGGAAGGAAATGGGAAAGAAGAAGGTTAGACGTACTTGATTATTCATATCTGGTAACCAAACAAGGTTAAAGCCATTTCAAGTAACGCACGTTGGTTTCTCTAGTATGAGAGGGTTGGCAATAAATAGAAAATTGAAATTGCAAAGATCAGTAAATATTGTTGTTATATCTTAACGTCACATATTTGTGCATCTTTACCTCCACTACTTAACTCGACCAAACATTTGGTCGCTCTGCACCACGTCAGTAAAGAATCGCTTCGCAAGCGGTTAAGAAGTCTCTGTGAACGAGCATCATTTACAACACAATATTTAGGGAGTCACAACTTTTTACAACAAGCGTTGAAATATATTTTTAACATGGATGCAGTACCTTCAGGTATGTTCTAAATAAGTGTATTTTTTAAATTTTATTTGCTTGTTTGATATATTTGCAATATATATTTTTTTATCATCTATGTGAACTTGTGAAAAATTTACTATGTATTCTTAAATAGTTAAGGTTATAGTTGACAATAAAGCGAAATTTAAAATATGTGTTGATGCACTATTATAGTTGAACTATCTCAGCTTCAAACTAAAAAATAAAAAAGTGCTCATTTTTGCTCCTTTACAAAATTTTCAATTTTACATTATTGACCATGAAATTTAAATATTTTGTAATTTAATTTATTTTGTAACAGGTTCGGGTTCAAAGGACTTTTTATATAAAAAATGGAGTTATTTGATATATTGAAGAAATCACAATGCCAACAGATGGTAATACAATTTATTTATGTGAGAAAAAAACTTATAAACCGCACCAATTGGCCAAAATTAGGGTTGAATCTACTATGTCAAAAGATTTCGGATTTTAAATTTCCCTACAAAAATAGATGGGCAAATGCTTGTCGAAATGTAGCTTGATTTGTGATGAAAAACAAAGAAAGGCTGGAGACTTCAATTGATTTAACAATAAACGAGATTACTACTGTAAAACAGCAAGGTCGCGGTCGTCCGAAAATACAATTTGAAGATAGTTCTGCCCGAACTAAACGCATCTAAACCAAAAATCTTCAAAATAGTTCATCACTTTCGCATTTAGGGTTTGCAACAAAAATGAGCTTGAGAGCTCCTGGACATCCGATTGCATCAACATTAATAGAAGATTTTATTCGTTTACCTAGGCGCGCACCTACTTACAGACAAGCATACAAGGTATTTGATGATAATCGCTCTAAACGGATGTCTGGGGAGGAAGCCCTCTCAACCATGGTAAAAGCCAAGCTCACGAAGAGCCAGTACAAGGTCATAAGATTCAAAGATCCTGAAAGGTTTCCACCGTACAATATATTATTTGCGACGAAAAAAGCTTGTTATCCGAAAAAATAAGACATCAAAATCACTCCTACATCTGCAAAAGTAACCATTCAAGCTCTGTTGAGTGTTTGAGAAATGTGCAAAAAGAAATGATTTTTACTTTAAAAAGGAAACAATTTGCGCTTGATTCCAAAGTAGGGCTTTGACGGCAGCTCAGGACATAGCTGATACAAACAGTTGTGTATTAGAACCCGAGCTGATGCAGATGATTCCAGCGTATTTATATATTCAATTCTACATATAAGATTACAACGCCCGCTACTATGCAAAAGCTATTAATCCATGGGTCAGATGTAATTTCGACTTCATTAGTGCCGATTGGCCAATTATCAGAAGAGGCTCAGAAAGCTCGGAAAAAAGATTTTTTAAATATCGCGAGAACTATTCCAAAAAATTTTCTCGTGAAAAATGTAATAAATATGTTTTTAATTTAATGTTAGTTACATCTGACCCTGTAATAACTAGTTGCAGGCAACTCCTGAAAAAACAATTTACCCGTTTTCTCAAGGAAGTATTCGAGTTAATCATTTCCCCGGATATTCCTTCGCCCGATATCTGTTGCTTTAATGATGATGAAGATGATGATGATTGATCGTCTTCTGAATCGAATTGTTAACAAACAAAAAATTACATTACTCGGCTTTTTTTTTTGCGTATATATGGTTTATAAAATATATATTTTTTCTTTATTTCATATTTTTGGTAATAAAATGCATAAATCGCATTAAAACTTACTAAAACAGAATATTTTTTGTGTTTTTATATACTAGTACCCACACCAAATATAAATATCACATTTTTTTCCCTGTAAATCCTCCCTGTGAATTGATGCCAACTTTTGGGGTATTTGGAACCACTGTGTAACGTTTCGATTCTGAATTGTGGGCTTTCACCAGAGCGATACTGACAGTATGTACCACTCTAAAACGTGCCGCAAATGTACTATTTATTATTTTATATGAATTAATTGTAAAAAAACACATATTTAATCAAAAAAAAGTATTTGCGCACGCCGGGTTTGAACCCGTGACCTCTGGATTCGTAGTCAAGCATCTCAACCACTCAATTACGGAGGTTGTCAAATAGGTTCCTAGCACATGAACACCTTAGCACAGGTTCTCCTAGTGAGGTGATTACCAATACTATAGTAGATATAACCATTTACAGTAGGTACCTATCATTGCTACGTCAAACTTTTTATATCAACACTATCTGTGCTGTCCTTCTACTTTATTTACGTGTAAATTTTATAGAAATATGTAGACATTGTAAATAAGTAAAAAATCAGGGCTTTATTCGCTAATTTGACTATTTTCTTATTTGACATTATATCTGTTTAGATATAATGTCGTTTGATTCATTGACAAAGGCTGAATTCCAAGTTGACTTGATCTTGCTTTTTTTTCATTCTTAGTATAATTTATTTATTTTGCTGCTAATCTAATTAAATATTAATTTTCTTTGTATTTTTTTATGTCGGTTGACTCATTCATGTGAGCTTCTGTTAAAGCCTCTAAATATTGAATTAAAATACGTGAGGATGGTTTTCGTGGCACCGAAAATGTCCTCAAAGTACCAGACTAAAGAGTGAAATATGTAGTTTGACGGCCTCCATGGCCGAGTGGTAAGACGCTCGACTACGAATCCAAAGATCGTGGGTTCAAACCCGGCGTGCGCAAATAACTTTTATTTTACTAATAATAAAAATAATAATAATTTCTTTGTTAAATTCCTTATGTATGACAAACTTTTAAATTTAATGCATATAAGAAATAAGATTTAATTTTTACAAAATAAATACAAATTAAAGTACCATATAGATACTGTTATGTAACGATATTTTCGTAAACATTAACTTTAAACCCCGTCTGTTAATATTTTAAGGTACTCAACCTAATATTAAAATCATTCTATTTTATTACGTACGGGCAACCCCAAAAGGGGAGGAGGCTCAAAGCAAGGGTCTACCCGGCGTCTCGCGCGTGGTGACCAGGCTCTCTACAGTTGAGACAGTTTCAAGGAACGGACGTGCTCATCCCTGAAGAGGCTCTCCCGCGCTAATTCGCGATTCTGCGAATCCAGCCGACGCCTTAAAGCCGCATCCGCAAATCGAGTCTACTACGATCGCTCAGGGTATTGTTATTACAATTTGATTTAAATAATGCCCCTACCTTCATTTAAGCTCACGGTGTCCACAAAGAATTAAAGCTTTTCCTAGTAGCGTAAATTCATTTGCTAAAATATACGCCTTTCACCGAAGGCACCTTCTTAAAGCAAAAGAGAAAGAGTTTTCATTTCTGTATTTCCTTCCTTGTATAATATTTGTAATCCTCCCTACCAAAAAGAAGGCCAAGTTTCTCACCCCTATTTATCGAACCTCAAACACGAAGATGCTCTCCAAAATAAGCTAGCATGGCGTAAGTATTAAAGATCTAAAAGTCCTCATTCAGAATTTCAGGCAGTGGTGATGATCAGGTCCATGAGGAGAAACTCTTTCAAGAATCAATAGGATTTCACTTCTGAATCTCTCCTCACTGACATGAAATAAGTCGATATCGGAAGAGATTTTGTACAGAAGCAAAATACTCTTCCCCACCGGCAGAACCATTGGCAAGTTGGTCCTACAGGCAGGAAGATAGAATAATCTATGAAGACGCTATCTTAGATAGTCATCAGGAACATACGCGCTCAGAAATAGGAGGGTTTGTAATATAGCCTCGCAGCAGTCTGAAGAAGTGTGTCATAACACATTTAATTTATTTTAATAAAGTTTATTTGGGGCACGTTTCAGAGTGGTAGATACTTTAAGTATCGCCCTGGTGAAAGATCGTCATTCAGAATTGAAACTTTACTTTTTTGTGAAAATTATAATTAATTCCATTTTTGGGTGCCAAGACTTAAAAAGTAATTCAGTACGAAGTGCTTCAATAATTAAATAATTGTCACAACCCGACGCCACTGGTTGATTCTTTTTTTTTAACGATTACACTTTTGGACTTTTTTTTAACTTGCTTTAACTAGTTTATATCTTTACGATGCCCAAAAATACACCTGTGTTCTCAATCCTGGCTGAATGTTTTTGCCAAAAGAGCCATCTAGTTATTTTTAAGTCGCTCCAAAGCACGGGTATGCTAATGTTCGCATGCGTATTTCCTATCGTGATCTGATCTTCCGTTTGCCTCCGTTCCAATTAAATATATTTATATCCAACAATAAGGCGACATCTCTGCTTATGGAGCCAAATTCAAGTATACGACACGACATCCATCACTTGGGCTGACGGACAAAACTCCTGACTATTTTAAATGCGGATTAATTAAGATTATAAATGACAAAAGCTGTATAAAGCGAGAAACGGTTAACAACATCACGACTCCATTTACTTTGATTCATGTCCCATGCGCCCTGTGCCCATATGACCTAATATGGAAATATGGTAGCCGGTTTAATTAATTTAACAAAACTATTACCCAACCTACCCAAGAAATAATAATATAATCTTTATTTTTTTACTGTAACCTGGAATAGGTACTAATTTTGATGAGATATGACTACAACTAACTAACTAATTAACTAACCTTTACGACGTTAGGTAGAGAGGACGAACCGCCATGCAACTCTGTCTTTGCACACACTCCTTGCTTCATTCACATTCATACATCTTTCCATACATACTCTTCTGTTATTATGACTCTTCACATGGCCCGATTCAAGTAATTATATTAAGATTAGCTTAATCGTGCCATTTCTTCCTCGGGCGTCCCCGACTTCTTCTTCCATTCACTTTCGTATCATATATTCTTTCCACACTTATTTCTTCGTTCATTTGCTCTACATGCCCAAACCATCTAAGCGTCCCTTTCTTGATCCTAATTATTACCCTTACATCAGCCTTGCATTCTTTCATTCTATGACTACAATATATGTATAAATATCATGGTTTTTTTTTAATGTATAATTTTAATATTCCAGCAGTATGTAGTCAAAAATATGTAGCAAATGTAGTAAAAAAACGTTAGCAATATACCACATAGTTTTAATGCCAACCCTTATGTGTGTCAGAAAACTGACATAGGAAGGATAAAAGTAGTGTAAATGGAGTAAGAATTCATATCCCTGAGACGTATAATAATACTTGGGTAATTTATATAGCGCCATTTTTGTGAAATATCACTCCAAACGCGTATGTACGCTAAAAAAATGTAGGTATCTTCTTATCACGAATGAGGAGACTGGTGTTAGCGTAATGAACAAGATTGAGAAAGAAACACTTCAATGGTTTGGACATGTAGCTAGCGCGGTTGAAGACAAAAAGGAGTTTTAGGAGAATTAGTCGGGGACTCTCCGAGAAGATAAGCGAAGCGATTCAAATACTTAAGTCGGCTCATAACATAAAAGTATGTATGGGGTGATGTATGAATACGAATGAAGCAAATAATATGTTATCCATGACGGAGTTGTGTGACGTTCCGTTCCCTCTAGCATCATCAAAAGTTTTTGTTCCTCGGACTTTTTTATTGATTTAGTTTCATCTGGCAGCAAATATAAAGGTTCTGGATGGTCTGCAATTAGTTGCGGTATAAAACTGTCATGCATTCATTTCTGATATCAATTCCTGTCCCATTGCATGACTTTCCTTTTGACTGGGTTTATTTAATTTGCCAAAATTCCTTACTATAGCTGTAAATTAATTTTTCACTGTCCATCAAACTCAACCCTCCAACACAAAGATCCGACAGCGACCATAGCTTAATCAATCGAACCCGCAGTCTGACCATATACATTGTCACAAATCTCAGACTTCAGATCAAATTCTTTTGCATTCATTCGTGTTGTATCGTATATATATTATGTAAATGTTATATTACGGTCGGTAGCTGAGTGGACAAACGCGTCGGATTCCCACCCGGGCGTCGTGCGTTCAATTGCTCTGCTGGCTAAGATGTTGCCTGTTCAAGTCCTCCATGATTGCATAGGCAACATCTTCCGCTTCTTATGATGGCGGTAGGAGTTTTTTTTTTCGAATATTGTCAGGTTATTCGTTTGTCTTTCTTTTTTATTTTTTTTTTCTAATAAATTGTAGAAAAATACAAAAACCCTTTTTATACAGGTAGGTGAAGTAAAAATGTACGATTTCACTAATTACTCGTCTTAATAAATTAAGAATTCATGCCGATGTAAGGCACAGATCTGACGGTTTTATCCGCTGATTTTCGAGTGGCGACTGAGCCGAAAAATTCCTAAGGCAAAAAGCGGGGTGAAAAATCGAATGTTAACAAAAAAAACGAGCAAGACGTAGGTATGGGAGGTGCATGGGATAGGGTTTACTGTAACAGGCCTAGAAAGATGTACTTCCCATGTGTTCATTTAAATTTATTTATTTACGCCCTAGTGGGCTTTTACATCTAATTGGTACCATAAAATTACGTTGACAAAGGCACGTATGGTAGTACATGATACGTAATCAAATAAACAGAAAAGTACATACTTCAAGAAAAAATTAAAAATCAAATTCAATGTAAAAAATAACAATAATAATACATATAAAAGCATAGAAGAAAAAAAAACTAAATGAAAATAACATTTTCTCTAAAGTGTTTTAGACTCGTAATAAATATTAATTCTGATGAATATTTTACTATAATCTCAAATATTTTCCTAGAATACCTCGGGTAGTAACTAATTTATCGTATAGAAAAATAAAATCTGATATTTACCGCTTATGTCATTGTTGAAAAACGATGTTCCATTTTGAAAATCGTTTGACGGTAAGAATGTGAATAAAAAGCTTAAGTTTGTATTCATTCAAAATATAAATTACTCACAACTTGAGCGCATCCTTAAAAAACATTCGAAGTTTTTTTTACAAATTAATCAGAATAAATTCAATTAAATATCAGCAAGCACCCCGTTTTCGGAATGCTATGTCACCTTAAGTTCCAATTAACCGCTCAGTGATAATCATTTTATGTACAGTTCAGATATTATTTCCGAGTCGGGGTGATCGATCAAGGCTTAAGTACCAGGAGCAAAGGCTTTGTAGGAGATAAACTCACTGGTTGTCACGCGCTGGTTATTATTCCGCAACGAATAATTTGCATAGTCTTCGATACTGTTCGGCTCAGTTTTCAACAGAACCGCAGAATGGACGGGTTAACCTAAAAGGCTTCTTATCTAAAGCCTTGAATTAAGATACATAATATTATGACGTTATAAAGTATTGACAAGGCGTTTATTTGTTTTATGTCATTTAGTATCGTTTTGTAATGTACTTCTCAACCTGCTAACACCAACCACAACACAACACAACCTGCAAATCAAGTTTTGCTTTACTTCGTATTTTTTTCTCTCTATAACCGATACTCAAGAATAACTATATTTTCGTAGAAAGCTATCATTTTATGGCTTGACATATTTAATGAAAATGAAATAATAACTCTGTATTAGACCACAGATTTTATTTCATTTTTTTATGACCAAGTGGTTTCGCTCAGCCCAAGTATTATCAGGGTACAAAATTAAACTAAAGAAAAAATACGTAGTGCGTGGTTATATATACTCGTACGTACAGAGGGAGAACACAATATAAAATAAGAGAACGGGAAGAAAACAAAAGAATAATTATAAAAAAAACAGAGAGAAATAAACAGATAATATGAAATGAAAGAGGTAAAACGTCAACCATTCATTTTCATTCTAGAAACACTTATTAAAAAAATCTATATTTGTATTTTTTTAATTTACGATGCCGACATAATGTCAAGATCAACGAAAGGTTAACCTCACAACATAATTTTCTGTGAAGTTTTTAAAGAGTCACAACCTTCCTCTTCCCCGTCTCATTCCTCTTCCCACTTATTTCAGCCTCACAACATACCCCAATTGGGGATGCCACAGTCTCATTGGCTCTATCCGGTTGGGTGCAGTTGAGACTCTTGTGCGGTAATCAGCATTAAACAATAAATAAATAAGAAAGGAAAAAATAAGACGTTATGTTTGTTGGATCCATTGATTGATTCCATCTATTATATAATTATAAGAATAAAAATAAAGTTTTGAAATGCGTGTAGAGCCGAGCAAAAACTACTAGTAAGAAATAAAAATTATAAAAAAATTAAAAAAACTAACTAACCATCACGCCGTTTCTCCGCAGGGGTAGGCAGAGAGGACCGACCGCCATACAACTCTGTCTTGACACACACTTTTTGCTTCATTTACATTCACGTATCGTCTCATACATTCTCTTCTGTTATTCTGATTCTTCACATGACCCGATTCAAGTATTTGATTTACTTGATCGTGCCATGTCTTTCTCGGGCGTCCTCGACTTCTTCTTCCATTCACTTTCGCATCATATATTCTTTTCACACTCCTTTCTTCGTTCATTCGCTCTACATGCCCAAACCATCTAAGCGTCCCTTTCTTGATCCTATCCATTACGCTCATATCAGCCTTGCATTCTTTCCGGATATCCACATTTGTAATACGGTCATACATGGTTTTACCGCACATCCGTCTCAAATATCTCATTTCCACAGCATTCAGTCTACTTTCATCCTTCCTCTGCCAGTTCCATGCCTCACTGCCATACATCAGGGTTGGTATAAGCACTCCATTGTGGACTGCTAGATTATACCTTTTAAAAAATAAAACTTTACTTATTCCAGTAAACCAAAAAACAAGCGACTGCCTTCTGTATCTGCCACAGGTGATCAAATCTTTGGCCTACTCGTGCTTAACATAGGTACATTAATGCAAGTTGAACGATATTATTATGAATGTCTAATAAGATTTTTTGTGTTTGAAGGTTATAAATATTTTAATAGCAACGACTAACAAAAATATGAATTAAATGATTCACGACGTACAGTTTTATCGATTTCCTTTTATGATTGTTTTTGATTCAGCCATGAATGTCATGCACAAAACTACATAAATATATGAAAAACGCATTAAAATCAGTTTTTGGCATTTTTTAAAGGTTATTTATTCCGGATTCTCTGTCCAGAGCGGGACATTTATCGACCTAATAAAATGAATTTAAAATATGTGTGGCTGTAAATTGTGTTCTGATATCAAAGATTACTGAGAGATTGTTTATTGCTTGTTTTACGATAAATGACAAGTTAAGGACACATTTCTTAACCTTGCCTTGTATGAGTTGTGTTTTCCTAATTTTTATTAAGGGTATTTTTTCATCGTAAAAGTATCCTGCTCACACCTATCCCTTAGGATAGCCTTAGCAAGGCGTTATTTTATGAGGCTTTTAAGGACTTTATATGGAGCGCTTGGACGATAAAATAAATATTATTAATTCGTACAAAACAGGTAGAATTTTATTTTTTACTCATAAACTAAATGGTAGATTTCATTTGGTGAAAGTAATTTGTTTAATGTTCAAAAGTTTTGCGGCAGTTATGGGCCACTGGGTGTATTGGGTGGATTTATAACTTAACCCCTTTTTTGGAATTAGATAATTAGTGGTATTTATAAAATCCTACTCTCATGAATCTTAATTGATATTTAATTTTATATTAATAAGCTTAGAGTATATAAAGTGGTATCTACCCAAGGCAGTGCAGTCAGTTTTTGATGATATTTACCTGACTCGGCGGACCTGGGCGTGGCTCAGACTAAGGCTAGGGTATTTATACATCCATTCATCTCACATATCGACATAATGTTTTTGTTTATTGATTTTTCACAGTATTGACATCAACAAAAATATAGCATCTAACCTAAAAAACCGTTTAGTTGTGTCAAGTTTAGTGACATAATAAAAAATGTGGGCGGAGTCCCGTGGTAACCCAGGAGCCCAAGTTCATTGTGACAGTACATAGAAGCGGAGTATTATATTTGTTGTCTCTTTCTCTCTCATGGTGTAGAAAGTGATTTATCGCAAGTTTGTATCGGTTGGGTAAAAATAAATAGCTCTCTCTCCATATATTGTTTCTCCAAGTTAATAAATCATTTTCTCAAGTCTCAGGTAGTTGTTTGGTTTTGGTTGCCTCATTGTTGGATTCTTTTATGCATATTGCCTACTCAAAATCTGCTCATGTTTATTGCTGAAACTAAACTTACTCCTGATTTTTTATCTACTTTACTGTTGTTATTTTATCCTATCATATTGTTTGTGTGTTCTGTTCTCATTAGTTTCTCATTTCTCATAGCTTTGTATATTTACCAGTAGAACTGCTTTGTCTAATACTTTCCATCTTTTCCAGGTTCATATTATTTGAAAACATTGTTGCTTCATCCACACTTTTAAATTATAATGTATATATGCATATCTGTTACCTGTTTCTGTATTATATTTTAACAAATATTTAACCCAAATCTTGCATTTTTGTTGTAGGATTGGACCAGGATTAAAATGTTTGCTGTATGATTATTTGTAACTTTATTTTACCATATATATATATAAAGAGGACTGTGGGATTATTATTATTAATTTTAAGAACATGACCTCCTGAACGGGGTCACAAAATCTTTTGTTTTTAGTTTACCTTAGTAGAGTAGGCATCCCCAACCCAGGTTTTTGTTTTTGTATTTTTATTTAGATGTATGCAAATATTTTTTTCACACATCTAGTAAGAAAAAACATTTTTACATTTCACAATTATAAAACAAAGCATATAATCATAGGTTTTTTTTACATATTCAGCACAAATCCTCCGAAAAGTGCCAAGGCTTGAGGCTTCTTTTAAGGCATTTGGAAGACTATTAAAAAGTATTATGTATTATTTATTGTTTAGGTGTCATCATATTTAAATTTCGTAACATTATTTGAACACTAGTAAAAATATTACATTTCAAAATCGTCCTCATCCCCCCATTTTGTATAACCGGCAGTTTATTATTTTGGGCTTCGTTACATAAGAATAAAACACTAGAACAATAATTTAAATGCGAAGTTACAACAGAATTGTATACAAGGCGGGTTGTCTTAAGATCCAAGTTGTTTCTGATCCTTTTTAAGAATCCAACCTTTTTTGGCAATTTTTTTAGTTATATATTCTAAGTTTTTGTCAAATTTTAACTTATCTATTATTACACCTAAATATTTTATACTGCCAACCCAATATTTGTGCTATCAATGGTATGTATTGAGGCTAAAGGAAGTGAGGAAGGGAAGTAGACAGGAAAGAGGAAGGTTGGAAATTACCTGGCTATTCAGATCTGGTCACCAAGCCCAGCCAAATCCATTTCAAGGAACGTTTTGATTCCGAATGGTGGTCTTTCACCATGGTAGTATCTAACACTCTGGAACGTGCCGTAAATACGCTAAATATATTTATATTTATTAAATATTTCAAGACACATATTAATCAAATAAAATTAATTTACACACGCTGATTTTAAACCCGCGATTTCTTGATTCATAGTCGAGCGTCTTACCAATGGACCACGGAGGCCGTCGCTATATAATGCGATATGATTATTATAATTATATTATTAGATATATATTCGGAACCACCATCAACATCCTCAACCCTACTGTTCTCTCGCTGTCTTCCTCCACTTCCTCGTGCTAAAGGATGCGACGTTCACATCAACACCGCTAACCCACAAGTTCAGGTATCCCAAAACACATTGTTCCTGCGAATTCCCTTAATGTAGAAGCCTCCATAATGCCAAATTTCATCTTTACCACATGTCCTGCCCATTGATGCCAATTTGATGAATCTTGATATTGACGATTCTTCAACAGTTGGTATAGCAAGTGGTTGTACCTACTATGTCTGCTAGAAACCATTATCTTATATGGTACTAAAACTTATCCTTCGTCAATATCATCATAGCGTCGATGATGGTGATCATGATATAGATCATCTACAACCAGTGGCGTGCATAGAGTTTTTGATCAGGGTAGGCAGTAGGAACAGGGGATTAATTGATAATAGAGATAGGTACCAACAAACACCGTTTGCCATTGGGTTTGTTCTGTAAAAGCACTAACATAGACACAAACAAATATACTAACACAAACGAGCCACTTGACCGCGTAATAGCTCACAACATACATATTTTGTGTAGTCTAGTGCACATATAATCTACTCTGACGTTGGCGACGTTTGAACACTTAGAGTACATAGAATGGTACCTATCTAAGGCAGTGTAGTCAGTTTTTGATGATATTTACCGGACTCGGCAGACCTGGGCGTGGCTAAGACTAAGGCTAGGGTATTTATACATTCATTCATAGCACATCGACATAATGTTTTTGTTCATTCGTATAACCACTTTTTAACAGTAAATATAGCATATAATCTAAAAAAAACTGTTAAGCTGTCTCAAGTTTAGTGGCATAATAAAAAATATGGGCGGAGTCCCGCGGTGACCCAGGAGACCAAGATCGTCGTTACAGTACATAGAAGCGGTATATTATATTTGGTGTCTCTTTTTCTCTCATGGTGTACGACGTGAAAACCCGGAGAAAGTGATTTATCGCAAGTTTGTACAGGTTGGGTAAAAATAATTAGCTCTCCCTCCATATATTGTTACTTTAAGTTTGAGCATAATAGAGAAGTTGAGTGAAAAATATTATGACTTTAAAAAAAATATGTATATTTCCATATTATTATTCCCAGAATTAATAAACCCTTCTTGAAAATTAGTTAAAACGCCATAAAATAGAAACGCTTCATATTAGTCGAACGTCAAATGTACCGTTTTCGTACGATGCGATGCCGCGAAGTAAATGGCGGTGAACCATTTTACGTAAAAATTTCATTTCTTGGAATGATTGTAAATTGCAGTAATGCTTGTATTTTTTACACATTAGTACGATGCAATAGCAAGACGTATTATCTCCTGACATTTATAAGGTTTTGTTAAATTAAAAGCGGTAAAATTGAAGAAAAAACACAAAATAACAAATATGCAACTGACAGCTGGATAACGACAATGTGCGATGTCAAATATAAGTACCGTGTGGTGCCCCTTCTGAAGGTACAAAACGCGTCACGCACCCACCCCGCTCCTTACCTCTGAGATATTGCCGTTTTGGCGGCGTGTACAAAATTCAAACTTTGAGAATTAATTTAACTATAAAAAACGACTCAACTTCCTTATTGTGTAGTTACTGCTTTTGACACGTTATAGCAGGAAGGTCGGTGAGACGCTCGCTGCGGCTCGAATTTCGGGCGTATTTCGGAAAGTGTAGATTTATTTTTAGCAATAATTTCTAATTATTTAATCGAATATTATACATATTTGTATGCCAGCGCGGTAGGGTAGGCAAAGCTTATGCACTTTAATAGGAAGCCTCTGTCTATAACTATTTCATAATCATTAGGTAAGTTCATCAATTGGTGAATGAATACCTCCCTAACATGAACTTTTTCTGTTACTTGCTTTTTTGTTCTGGACTATTCCTCTGAACCTGTGTATCTCTTCGCACAGCAACTTATAATGCAGCCTCGGGGGCCCATCTTCTTTTACCTACTCTTGGACACAACTTAAATCAATATGCTCTAATCAGTAATTACCGATCTTGATTTCCGATCTTCCGAAGCGTAGAATATTTCTCATTGAAATTCTGGAAATTATCCCTGGATGTATTATTTATGAAAATTATGAGCCATCTGTTTTTGACACATGGGTGATAATCTATTACCTCCATGCGTAGGTAGCTGATGAACAAAGATTTTATCTCCCTAGACCTAAACACATTATCTATGTTGTACTAACACCATGGAAAGAAAACCAACCAGATGGGACACCCTGAGATGTGAACAGATAATCTCTATAAATGTGAACCGCTGCCGTGATCGAGTGACTACGAATTTAGAGGTCGCGGGTTCAAACCTGGCGTGCGCAATTTTTTTTTTATTAAATTAATATATATCATTACACTTTTATTTCATATAAAATTATACATAGTATATTTGCGGCACTATCCAGAGTGGTAGATACTCTAAACATCGCCCTGGTGAAAGACCACCGTTCAGAATCGAAACATTGCTTGAAATGGTTTTAGCCGTGTTCGGTGACCAGATCTGAATAGCCACGTAGTTCCCGACCTTAATATTACCCATCCCCTTCCCCTTCCCACTACCTTAAGCCTCACAACATACCCTGATTGGGGATGCCATAGTCCCACTGGCTCCAGGCGGTTGGGAGCAGTTGGGACTCTTGTGCGGTATTCACAGAAAAAAAAAATAACCTAACACCGTGTAAGTAGAGATTCTGCAAAATAACCATTAAAAATGTGTGAAGTTACTGAATAAAAAAATTATTTATAAAATAGTTTAGATTTGTTGTTTCCGAGTCAAAAAAATATCATAAAAATAAGAAAATTATGATTTTACTGACATATCTCTGATTGTTTTTTCTCCATTCTATTTTTATTATATTTTGACTAAAAATTGTCCCATCGGCCCTTCTCGCGTTTTCTTAATCAATGATGTTCTTAATATTTGTAATGTACCTGTTATTACTCGTATGTTTACCTTCTTTACAGTTTAGACCTTCAAACACCCACGGTAGTACAGTGGCGTGCAGTGATTCTCGACGAAGTTTTAATTCGATTTATTATCTACTAAGAAAATCAAACTTATACTTCACCAACCTCAAAAATCTCTTGAAATGGAATTTTTTTTTGTTCGTTTTAAATAATGATACACAAATAAAAAATTATTTAAGGATACAAAGTTTTACTACATAGTAATATGAGCTAAATCATTTATGTATACAGTTTATTTTTAAAATTATGTTTGAAGACAGCATGGAAAGAACACAATCAAATTGTTAAAAAATAATAAATAATTACGAAAAGTCTTTTCAAATTCCTACCTACCTAATAAATTACCTAACCATAATGTATTTTAGCAGACATTATTCTATATTTTAAATAAAAGTAAAATATCTTTAAGTCAAGTCAAGTTACATTCCGTGATTTTTCATAGGTACCTAACAACTAGTCATAATTCACCTATGTACTCGTACAGCTATTTTCCAGGATATTACATGCATAACCAAGTCATTAATCAGTGGTTGTCGGTTGCTTCACCAAGTAAGTTAATATAATATTTTTTAATACCTTGTATAAATGTTGACGAAAAATGTTTTCGGAACCTAGAAGGTTATCAACTGTTTTTTAGAAAAATCTGGATAATCTGATGCACGCCAATGATAAGTACCTATCTACATTGTTCAACGTGAACCAATAAATGAAAATTCACCTATAATTTTGCAATTATAATCATTAGGTTTTATGTATTATTTTCAATTTTTATTTTTTTGTTTATGAGTTTGAGTATAAATATCCAACATTGCATTGCATTGCAACGTTGCATTTTAAAATGTGTATTTTCTTTACTAGTCAGCATTTGCAGTTACAATTTTTCCTTTATAAAAGAAAGACAAACATTCCCGGGTTGCGAATAACTTGACAATATTTGAAAAACTTCTACTACCATCATAACAAGCGAAAAATTTAGCTTGTGCAATGATAGAGGACTTAGCTAGCAAAGGAATTGAACAATATCGTTAAAATTGGAATCGATTTGTGTCCACTCAGCTACTAACCAGTCAATTAGTTCAACAAAAAACGCTTTACTTATTATTACCAATACACATTTGTGGTAGATTTTTATCGCATCGCCAAAAAGAGTCCTTTAAAGAAATCTGCAATATTCTGTCGCCATCGTGAAAGGCATCAAATACAAGGTCACCCAGCTGATAATGCGGGGAAAGACTTATTTAAGACGGGGTAATAGAAGACGCTACACCTCATGTCTAAAAACCTGCTTGACTGGTACGAGTTTAGAGTTGTTCCGAGCTACAGTTACTAAGGGTTGCGTTGATGATAGCCACCCTCCAATAGGAAATGGGACAGCGAGAAGCTGAATTGCAAAAAACGATTGTAATGTTTTCATATTTGTTCCAAAAACCTCGTGGTCGGATTCCATCGTAACGTGATTCACAACACATACATGTATATTTATATGTATAATATATCATCGCCGGAAAGGCAAAATGGCTGAGGCGGCATTTCGGAAAGTTTGCACTAGAGCACTTAAAGGTTTATTTTGTTGTTTTACAATAAAATTCATAAGTCTTTAGTAACTGGTTGTATTTTGAAAACAAAGTTAACTCAATGCGCTTCCTGAGTTACCTGAAGCGACAAAAAGTTTAAAAAATATCCTAAACATTTGTCGCTTGAGTGAAACCTTCTCACAAATGGTAAAAATATTTTAAATGGCTTAAGAGTCACAAAATTCTTCAGAATCAAACGTGAATCACCACATTCGATGCAGAAAAAAATGATCAAAACTGCATATTTTACTTATTTTTAACCAAAGTGTCGCTTAAGCTCAAAGTTTCTTGTAGAATTCACCCGCAGTGTTTTTCATTCAAGATTTTAATTATATAACGAATATGTAATGAACGATGGCAAAGAAAAAAAAAGATAATCCTACTTATATTAATCCAGGTTAGAAATCTATGTTCCTAATAACGGCTTATTATCGAGTTCACTACATTCCGGCCAGGATCAACATTTCAGAGAAATATTTACCCCCCTGACACATACTACGTCCTAACAAGCTTTACTAAACATACCTGTTTATTAAGTACATATATACATAGGTACAACTATTAAAATATGTAGATCGGACAAAGCGCCCTACATTATATTACTGATAAACAATATTTTTAATACAAACTGCACTCCTTCCAAATGAATTTTATTATTTGTCACTTTTCAATAATGCCCTACTGCAAAAAAAAATGTTGAGGTAAGTACTTACTCTAAACAACGCAAGTTTTCGATGCAAAATCGGGGTGTTGCATTCGGAAAATCTGTTAGATGTTCGTGTTGATACTGAAGTCAGGTACTAGATCTGCACCATCGAAAGAAAATTCTGGTTTATTCGAGAATAATTGTAGATTGCTCGATACAACTTTCGCCCGTCACGTCAGACATATAACGTCATCATAATCAACGCAGGCATGATAAATTTCCATTCCAAACTACCAGTTTCAGCTTATTAACTGGCAGGCTTAATTAAAAACCTTCGTCGGCATTCATTAATAACTATAATGTCAAGCACCTACCTAACTTAGAACCTATTCGATATATTTTATACCTAGGAGGAACAGCCTATATAAGAACTAGTTATTTTAAACAAGATGCAGATAATTACCTAATTAAGTATATAATCCCGCTATTCAAACGAAGTCTATTACCAAGAGTTCCATGAGCCCAAAGCCAGTTCAACTCTTATTGATAATGGATGTATCTTCAAAAATTGTAAACTTCGTGAGGCGATAAAGATGAGGAAAGGACAAAGGAATAGAGGAAAGATGAGAGAGCCTGGCTGTTCAGATGTTGTAATTAAACAAAACACTCCCTTGCGATCGAAAGATTTAAACCAGTATTTCATAAAAATATACATATATTGCCTGAAACTTACACACAGTGTAATCTTTAGATATGTATGTATGTATCAGTAACAAATTTCTAAATATTTTAAACTTTTTTTACCGAGTTAACAGTATGTCAGAATATTAATTTGATTTGAGAGTTGAATAGAATTCGCAAGTTTTTTCCGTTAATACCTCAGTTGCGGGTTATATGTATTATTGTATTTGTATATGTGTACCTATTTCAATTAGAGACCTGTCATAGTAGCCTCGAGATCACTAAAACCATTTCAAGCAAAGCAACGTTTCAAAACTGAATGGTGATATTTCTAACCAACTAACTATCATGCCGTTTCCTCACAGGGGTAGGCAAAGAGGACGGACCGCCATACAACTCTGTCTTGGCACACACTCCTTGTTTCATTCACATTCATACATCGTCTCATACATACTCTTCTGTTATTCTGACTCTTCACATGACCTGACTTAAGTATTTGGTTCACTTGATTGTGTCATGTCTTCCTCAGGCGTCCCGACTTATTCTTATATTCACTTTCACGTCATATATTTTTTTCACACTCCATTCTTCGTTCATTCGCTCTACATACCCATACCATCTAAGCGTCCTTTTCTTGATTCTATTCATTAAGTTGGTAGACTTTTAACAGGCTGATACTGACAACATCTCCAAGCTATATGAACATATGTGCGTATAAATGTATTTACGTAACTTTCAAGAAATCAAATAGATAAACAATTAGCAGAACTTAAACACATTTGATATAAATTATCAATATTACGTATAGCAAATTATACGAATTAGCCAAATTCACGAGAAAAGGGAACGTCTGAGATCTTCTGCTACCCGGGCAACTGCGCTAAAGCAATGAGCTATCAAAGCAACCAACAGACCGACCGTGAATAACTAATACATGTTTTTGGTGAATAATGGTATAAGTTTTGTCCGCTACGGTCCTTTTAAAAGAATCAATTAAAACTTTTTTTGTATAATAAATTACATTTATTGGAATACTTATTTACATTAAGTAAGAAGAAAGCCCAAAGCAGTAGTACGAGTACAACACTATCTTAAAAGTATTTTCATTTTCTATAAATCTCTCCCGAAGAGGTAATGAGTATCGGTAGTTAAGGAAATGAGATTATTTATTTAACGAACGCCGTATATTCCAATAAGAATTGGGACTAATCGCCGTTTAAGCGAGGAGACGCTTCGACCACTGTGTTACGGAGCCATAAGGTTTGACAGCATTAGCTTGTTTATTACTCGAACCATTTCGTAACTTCCTATGCTTAATAAGTCGAAGTGAACCTACTACCTACTTCGTCCCACGTGCCAAACTACACCCACAGATTGCCATACATTTGGAAGGCACGGAAGAAAGAGATCAGGGTTTATCTATGGTTGCGCGTGGTTAAATGCATGAAAAATTAATAAAAATCAATTTTTTCGAAATGAAAAAAACAAAATATTGGATCCGAAGCTATGATGAACACCGCATGTGCTTCCAGTTTCAGGTGAATTTGGAAAATATGCCACTTGATGGAAGTGTGTATTTATTGATTGTGGAAGGAGTTATGGAATTAAGGAAAAAATGGGAAACCATTCACTCACCGATGAAGTTGAAGTTTTGACTCTTCTTGCACAATTTTACTACCAAATAATTTCACAAAAACACCACACTTATTTTAGTCATCTTATTCACGAAAAACCACATTATCTCCAAAACTTCACCGGTTGAACCATGGATAATAGACACCAATGATCTGTGGGTTGAACCAGCGACACAACCGTTGTAACGAAACTCTTCTTTTGAACGCAGGTGGGAATTTTATACCTGTATTTTAATGAAAGGGAATCTGAAGATCATCGTAGATTCATTTGGTCCGTTTGGAAGATTTTCCGAAAATGTTTTTTTTTTACATTAACTCCACACAGGAAGTCTTAAGGGAACAATCTCCCTCCGAACCTATGTCATCTTTAAGGATGCTGTGTGGAGGGTATTTTTGAGGAAAGGAAGGAGTGAACCTGGGTCTTGAAGAAGCTCGACTAAACAATGACTAAAGAGAGAACGACTGACTTTTTTGTTTCCTTCCTCTTACATTGTTCATTCCTTTCTCTCATCAATGGATTCTCAGCATAGAATCAATGAATGTTGATAAATGCAGGCGCAGCAATGAAGCATCACTCATGATGTCGCTAGGGTCGTAAATAAATTAAACATACCTGATCATCAGCGTAAGTTACTACCATTTCATAAAAACTCGATGTTTCAATGCAATCACCTCAACGCAATAAAAAATTGAAAAAGATGTTTTCCTAATTAATTATAGTTTTACATTAACTGGGACTTGATCGTTTTTCTTCTCGGTTCTCAAAAGGTGAATGGAAGTAGGGAGAGTAATAGCACATCGGCATGAAATAGACTTCATTTTATCAATGAACGCTGCTCAAGTTTACTAAAGCGCGAAGGTCTCGGAGATTGTCTCGAGCGTGTCTCGGCTTGGGCCCGTTTGACGATATATCCAGCTCGCCCATCGGTCCAAACAACACGATCTATAACATAACGGCAGCTAACATGCTACTCACGATATGCCTTTTTGAAATTTAAATATACTTAACATCAACTTGTTCAAAAAATTCAGAGAAATGAGGGCAGGTTTTGTTGTGTTTGAATGGAAAAATGGTTTTAGTCCTGTTTGGTGACCTGATCAGATCTGAATAGGGAATCCAGACGAAACCGGGTAGTAGCTACTAGAAAATTCAATACTAAGTGGTGTACCAGTTTCAGTTCTTATGTGGAAAGATACGAAGGTAATTCAATTTTTTCCTTGACAATATAGCAAAATAGCTTGACTATTATGAAAAACGTAATCAATATGCAATTCAAACAAAATGAAGACATGATGGTTTGTAGCGCCCTTGGGGTGATATTCCCTAAAATGGCGTTTTAAAAATTACCATTATTATTATTACGATAACATGCATTGAAATCAAAACATTTCAATAATAGTAATAATAATAATAATAATAAAGTTTTATTCCGGAAGGTATGCAGGAGTAGTGCAATGCAATACCTTCCATAATTGATATCAATTATGGGCCAATAATTTACTCCAATGCGCTTCTATGCTTGAATTCGGGATCTGACGGAATTCCATGATGAGGTCATTTCTGGAGTTTTTAATCCTTTCCCGCATTCCTGCTACCCTGGTTCTCACAAGGGCTGCAAATTCTGGAACTCGCCCCTCGGTGAACATACCAGAAGATTAATGATTTTCAGAATATAGAATGGTAGATACTCTAATAATAATATTTGGATAATTTGTATAGCACCGTGTTTGTGAAAAATCACCTCAAGGGCGCTGTACAAATCTTAAATTCTATCACCCTGGTAATAGACCGCCATGGTAATAGTATCGCCGTGGTAAAAGACCATCATTCAGAATTGAAACGTTGCTTGAAATTGCTTTAGCAGTGTTTGGTGAACAGATCTGAATAGCCAGGTACTCCCAACTTTCCTCTCCCTATTTCCTTTCCCTCCCCACAACCATCAGCTTCACAACATACCCTGATCGGGGATGCCATAGTATCACTGGTTCACTTTAAAAAAAAAACAGATTCACGTAATATATGAGTAGAACAAATTTACCAAATATACCTCTATGCACATATGATGCACAAATACTGAATTGTGTAAATATGGATAAGTACAAACTACCGAACGTATCGTAGAAGAATATTTCCTTCGTCAGTTTCCTGGGGACGCTTCTGTGCTGGCCCAAGTGACTCCGCGCCGTCTGGTTGGCTGACTCAATAATCTAACATCCTACTTTGACCTCCACCAAATCTTCTCTGCTATGGGAAAATAATTCAAAACTTGTATTTTTACATCCTCTACGGGAAAGGCTTTATAATAAGTATCCATACAATTGCAAATATTTCAAATTTTTTTTGTTTTTAAATCATGCCTTTTATATAAATCATAACATTCATTTATTAAACTTTATTTTATATGCATGAAAAGATAATTTATATAAACAAGTGAAGGTACAGTATATAATTATACCAATAAAAATCACTAAAACAAATATATCCTTAACATACGAGTAATATGGAAAATCGTTTCATATTCTGCGGGGGCGTTCTTCATGTTTACTGAAATTTTGCAAAAAAAACATTGTCAAGATAATATTATATGTTTACTGAAGCAAAATACGATTTCAAAGAAAATCGTATTTTTTACAACCGCCGAATTATTAGAGAAAAATGGATCTAAATGTTTATTTTCCATCTTTATTGTCATAGTGTTTTTTTTTAGATGTATATTGTCGTATTTTTTAATTGGTTTATCTTTTATGTTTATTATTTATGAATACATTATTTCTTTGTGTATTTTATCAATAGGTACTAATGTGACGTTGAAATAAATAAATGTTTGCCCCAATCGAAAGTTGGACAGAATCATTAACTCATATACAGTTAATTTTAAATCCCATTTCCTCTGGTTTCAGATCCAGATAGCTTACCGCCCTGCCACGTGTTTGGTTTCAACACATTTAATTCATATAAAATAGTATAGAGTATATTTTTGGCACGTTCCAGAATGGTAAATACTCTAAGTATCGCCCTGGTAAAAGACCACCATTCAAAATTGAAACGTTGCTTGAAATGGTGCTAACCGTATTTGGTGACCAGATCTGAATTGCTAGGTGCTTCCCAACCTTCCTCTTTCCCATTTCCTTCCCCTCCCTACTACTTTTAACCTCACAACATACCCCGAATGTGGATGCCATAGTTTCACTGATTGTTGGGAGCAGTTGGGATTCTTATGTGGTATTCACAATTTTTTTTTTATTTAGAATTTTAAAAACGTAGGTTGTGAACTTTTCTACGTGCCGTCTTACATATTAATCCTCAAAAATGTAATATTACAGAAATTCTACATCTTTCTGAGATCATAGTAATCTACTTAATATTATGAAGCTAAGATACGAGTTCCTTTGAGAGATACGACAAGTAAACTTGTAATTCAATCAGTGTCTTTAAAGGTCAAACTTACCTACTAAAAGTCTTCTAGATCCTGTATGACTCACGAACACAAACGGGGTGTGAAATATTGAAGCTTTAGAATAAAGCGTAATAAGATCCTACTTAACGTGGAAACAACATTGGTTGTGTGCTTTACCCCACGTTTTCACTACGTTTTATGATTAATATCACACTAAAGCGTCTTTAGTGCTTGCAAAACATAGCATTCTCACTTCTCACTGCGTTTATTGTATCATTACGGCGAAGCTAATTTTATATTTATATCAACATTTTCACTGTCCGATTTTATATAACGTAGCCATTGCTAAGTCCCTAAAATGTTTTACACTGGATAATTTAAAAAATAATAGAGTATTTAAGGAGAAGGAGGAGTAAAACAGCCCTGTTTTCATAGCATATAAGACTAGCTTTATCGATATTAATAGCTTTACTTAACATTGTTTTTTTTATTATTTTTTTTCTATTAAAAAAGAAAGACAAACATTCCCGGGTTACAAATAACCTGACAATATTTGAAAAAACCCTACTGCCATCATAAAAAGCGGAAGATGTTGCTTGTGCAATGATGGAGGACTTAGCCAGCAGAGGAATTGAACGCACGACGCCCGTGTGGGAATCCGACGCGTTTGTTCACTCAAAGCTCAGCTACCGACCGGTCATTTTATTAATGAATTAAGCTCCCCACAGAAGGTCGATAGGATTCCATCATTGCCTATGTCATTTTTTAGGATGTTATATGGAATAAAGTAGAGGAATGAGTAGACCTGCATTTTGAAGTGACCAAGTGCATAGCAAGTAAAAGATGTTCCTGAAAAAATCTTAAAGCTTTTTTTTTGTCAAAACATTCCAACTTAAGGGAAAACTGGTTCCCTGTACGGTGTATTACACTGAGTTTTTTTGCGTTCTTTGAAAGTATAGTTCCATGCTCAATGACTATTTCGTACCTAGTACGTATTTCCTAGGCACTATTGAAGACTTTTTTTTTTCGAAACCGTAAACTCTCATAGATTCACACATTTCGGGTTTTTTATTGCTTTCGGATCAATATCATAAGTTTTTTTATACTTCCATTATACATATTTCGCTAGCAGAATACCTATCAACCAGTCGAGTGCAGTGACTTTTATTCGTTCGTCGTCCAAAAGTTTTTTTTTTCCTTTAACCGTAAACTTCTTACTTTGTAAATCCAATAAAAAACATCATAGCAGTTTTAATTAATTCTTGAGTTTTATTTAGAATTCATTTAGCTAAAAGTTACGTACAGCTAGCACAAGTATTATTTTTCTCCGAATAAAAAATGTTTCGGTTTCGGTAAGAAGGTGGCAAAGAATACCTCACAACAGTCTTGTACATAGTTGACAGTTTTCAAGATAATAGAGAAACAGCGCTGTCTGTAGACTGGTGACTAGTGAGCATTGTCATTGGAGTATTGGTGAATGTTAAGAAGAGGAGAGAGAATGATCAGCGCTATATTTCTGGCACAGCATCCCACGCGAAAGCGCACGACCCATAGGGCTGCCAAGCGTAGAAAATGTTGAACTCACCATGGAAAATAAGACACATTTTTTACGGTATCTATCACATTTTCTAAATTAGTGTTACTATATATACGTTCAAAAGTGATTAATCAATTGGTGGAATGAGACAAATATAGTTTCCATTAATTTTAATCATTTACCTTATTCGAACCACGCTATAGGTTATAACAGTACGTCGTTTACTAAAAACATCCACTCTAGGAATGCTTTAAATCTTTGGACACTGTGAAAATTATTACTTTACTAGAAAATGCAAAAATTACTCAATCGTTTCAGATTTTTTTTTATACTATGAGCAAGCAAAGAAAAAACAGTTCTTCGAATAACCGGATAGATGACCTATGTTGTTCAATGTGTTATCTTTATTCAATCATATCTATAACCGCATTGTGTTTTTTAAAGTATCCTGTTATAAGTATCTAAAAGCTCTAAAGCCAATTTCGAAACTTCAGTAAGTTTTTTTTTCTTTATTTTATTTTGTTTGTATTTACCACGTTGATTACATTATTTTATGATCTTTTATTTTTATCTTATTTAATTTATATGTATCTATTTATACACTCTTTATTTTTTTACTTAGTGGTTTCTAGAAATTTAATAAATAGATCATTTAATGAAATAATTTATTTTTTTTTAAATCTATATATTTTTTTCAATTTCAAATATTATTAGCAGATACGTCACTAGTTAATGCGACAAAGTAGTCTTGTGATACAAATATTTGTTTTCCTAAATTAAATAAAAACAAAATTAAATTAAATCAATTTAACTAGAAATTAACTGGAGAAAAAAAAAAGAGATAACCTACTAATGAAATTGGTAGATATTAACTTAAAGAGAAATTCCAGCATAGGATGTATAAGACTGGCCGAAAATCTATGAAATTTCATTCACAGAAAAGCACGAAGGAAAGTTTTTTGTAAATTTATTCCACCTTAAGCTTTTTAAAAAGCCCTTCCAAACCTAAACGTGTAAACATCACATAAGAAAAAAAAATGTTACAGATTTAAGCTCATCCATCGAAAGAAATGCCTACAAACTTAGCTGTAAATAGTTGACTTTGTCTAATTCATTATTCATTGATAAAACAAGAAGGAAAATCATCTGTCGGATGCTGCTTGCCCTTGCTAAGTGGCCACCTCATAAACACACCTTAGGCCCGCGACAGACCTGCAAAGGTACTGCGGCACCTACCCAGCCACACTCGAGTTTCACTCAAGCGCTAGATAAATTATTACGAAATGTGTAGAGATTCATGCGCCTGGGCGTCTTTCCTCATTTCATTCATTAATTCAATTCATTCATAAAAACACCGGCACGGAATACGCTACGAGGCCCTTCGGTCCGGAGTCGGGAGGGAGTGAGATAATGGCATGTGTTTGTGTTTATCTACGCCTACTAAATATTGAATAAGTTAATTTCATGGAGAGTGGTGAATGAAATTTCGGTTGCATAATGAATAATTAAATTGCATATAATTAACATCTATACTATAATTGACATGGTACTGTATGCCTGTCTTAAAAAAATGCCAACAATTTTTTTTTTTTTTGAAAAATCGTTCCTTGCGATTTTATTTTTATTTTTTATAGTGGAAACCGCGCAAGAGTCCCAACTGCTCCCAACAATCTAGAGTCAGTGAGACAACGGCATCTCCAATTGGGATATATTGTGAGGCTGAAGGTATTGGGGAAGGGCAGAAGATGGGGAAGAAGAAGGTTGGGAAGTAACTGGCTATTCAGATCTGGTCATCTAACAAGGCTTATAGCATTTCAAGCAACGTTTCAATTCTGAATGGTGGTCTTTCACCAGGGCGATACTTAGTTTCTACCACTCTGGAACGTACCGCAAATATATTATTTATTATTTTATATCAATTAAATGAGCTCACGCTGGGTTTGAACCGGTGACTTCGGGATTCGTAGTCGAGCGTCTTACCACTCGATCACGCAGGCCGTCGAATTTCTAGGTCAACGCTCAACTTTTACGAGGTCTTTTACTATTTTTAGCTTTAATGCAGTTTATATTGCTAGATTGTACTCATTGTAATTTCCATTGAAACGACAGCAAAATAATTCTCTCAAAATTATATCACATTTTGTATTTTCTATCAATCAAATAAGTCACAAGAAGAGTTGCTCAATGGTGAAAGAAAGAATTATCCCGTGAATGGTTTTATATAATTTATCGCGAACTAATTCTCTCAAAATTATATTATTCAGGTATTCAAATAACCTTTGCAAAAAGAGAAAAAATATAAGGCAGATTGTATTTTCCGCCAGCATCACTTAATCGAGCTCAAGTGGTGAAAGAAATAATTTTCCCGTGAATGGTTATTTGAAATTTGTTGCGAACGAACATCTAAAACATACACGAGTATATTTATATTTTTTGTCGGAGACATCTAAGGGGAAATCTACAAAAGATGTTACCCCGATGTGTACCTACCTGATATTTTACCAAACCACCAATGTTAATATACTTGCTTTAAAATACAATAAACAAACAGAGACGGGAAAATCAAAGAGTAAAATCAAAAATAGCTAATTGTTAAAAAAAAAAAATATAACAACAATATTAATAAATTTAATAAAAAACACAAACGCATCTAACGCATCACTATGTGACCCGTCTCTCAGAAGGTAATAAAACTACCCAAAGGTATTTATAAATGTAATTGTAAAGCCGCCTTTGTCAGCAATAAAACAAAACCCTCAGTCACAGATGTTCACTATGACTCAATAAGCGTCTATTCAAGGTATTAATAGTAAATAAATCATAGATTTACCTAAAATTGTACCATTCTGAAGATGCCCGTCATAAGGTGAAACCGGGCAGGTCTTAATGAAACATATTGGAATAAAGTTTTTATTTTTTTACGTGAATACCGCACAAGAGTCTCAACTGCTCCCAACCGTCCAGAGCTAGTGAGACTATGGCATTCCCAATAGGGGTATGTTGTGAGGCTGAAGGTAGTGGGGAGAGGAAGAAGATGAGGAAGGCAATAGGTTGGGAAGTACCTGGCTATCCAGATCTGGTCACTAAACACGGCCAAAGCCATTTTAAGCAACGTTTCAATTCTGAATGGTGGTCTTTCACTAGGGCGATACTTAGAGTATCTACCACTCTGAAACGTGCCCGGAAATCATATGTGTTATGACACATATTAATTAAAAAATTATTTGCGTACGCCGGGTTCAAACCCGCGACCTCTGGATTCGTATTTGAGCGTCCTTCCACTAGAACATGCAGGCCGTCATATTATTAAATCATACACAGGGCATATATGGGCTGATATATAAAAAGCAAAAAATATTCAAAAATAATCGTCATCCTATATTCAAGTGTTGAATGTTGATATTATATGTAACTGAAAAAAAATACACGGGCAAAGCCGGGTACAAAAAGCAACCTACATATTATAAATATATATTTTTGACATAATATTATGTGAAAGTGTGTGGGTGATCTTGGGTAAAAAGCAATATCGTTATTGAATCTCATACTTTATTTCGCTTATGTTTAAAAATGCCTCCTACCAAAGAACGTTTCGAGCAGAGTTTTTACTAACTATAAACAATTTCCATCGTAAGTACGTACGTACGTACGAGTGGGAACTTTTCAAGTTTTGAAGTGATGTCGATTGAAATTATCAAATTTGAAAAATAATATTTTACAAACCTTACCTACCTGATAAAGTGAACCCATAATGTATTTTAGCAAACATTATTCTATATTTGAAATGGGTGGATTAAAACAATTTTTTTATTGGCAAGTCAAGATACATCCCGTGATTTTTCACATGTAAGAAATAGTTATAAACAATCTACAAAGTATTTCTTTTAGTAAAATTACCTTTTTTTCTTCGATTCTAATAGTTTGACAATATCTTAAGAATGCGAATTGGCATTTTCGGGTATTTTTTTTTTATGATTCGTTATTTGATCATTAATTGATCTTTTAAAAATACAGCTGTTATCAACTATTACAGTAATTTATTGCAACCTATGAATTCCAGAACCAGGAGTTGATTACATTTTTTAATTAAATGCGAACGGTCGCGTTTCGAGTTATACTTAACCGGTAATAATTTAACTGAATCTTGAATTATTATCGGTGTTTTGTAAGAAAATGTTATCAAAATTTCGTTCCTTTTATTTGTATCGTCGCTGGAAAGGCAAAAAAGTGTGGTTTACTTTGGTAAAAAATGAGTTGAATATGCAGTTTGATCAGTTTTTGTTCTTCTGCATCGAATGCTTTGACTCTCGTTTGATTCTGAAGACTTTTGTGGCCCTTCAGCCATCTAAAATATATTTACCATTTGAGAAAAGGCTTGACTCAAGCGATACAAGTTAGGTTTTTTTTAGCTTTTTGTCACTTTAGGTAACTCAGTGAAAGCATTGTATTACATGAGTAAACTTTTTTTTTAAATCCTACCAGGTACTGAATACTTATGAATTTTATTGTAAAAAAAAAAAAAAGTGCTCTGGTGTAAACTTCCAAAAATGACGCTTCAGCCCTTTTGTCTTTCCAAAAACGATATTGTAGCAGATTTATCAAAGTGAAATTGATTCAACCAACCCATTGGAATTGATTAATCAAAATCCTACATGGGTAGACATTTGAAATAAAGGATCAGCGAGTAATGTATGGAATCCATAGATGCAATCACATGTCAACTGTCCCACCCATTTTCACCCCTGATATTTTCAATTTCAATAAAAGGGAATGGAGGAAAATTGATCGCGTTTAATATTTTCACGCCGGAAAGAGGTGATCGGAATTCGTGCGAAAATACCAGCCAACAATTCATTCGGCATAGAGCATATTAATTTGTCAAAAGTTACATTCAGTTTTTATACAAAAAATAGTTGTTTTATGGATACGTTTTTCATTTTTACTTTGTGTCTTTTTACTCTTTTGTGGGTTCGAAACGTGCGTCCTGAACTTTGCTCTTTAAATGCGTCAACCGCGAATTTTATCTGTTTTCTGACAAATTGAATCCGGTGGCCTATTGTGATGAATTGCTACAAGCAGATGTATTATAATATGTGATACTAGCTTCCTGTTTCTGCGTAGGAAGGGTTTCGCTCTATGTCAAACGCACTTTAGTGTGATTGGATTGGATGTTATTACCTACACCTTTTATTAAAGTGAATTTTAAGGTTTCATAGTATCCCTTTATTTATCAAAAATTGGTAGTAATGATGGCAAAAAAATTATAGATTTCAATCTTAGATTCTTAGTGACACTTTGAGTATAATTATTTTAGGCTATTTTATTTAATATTGAATAAATTTGTTTTCAGATATTTCAATTTTTTTTTATATGAATACCGCAAAAGAGTCTCAACTGCTCCCAACCGTCTAGAGCCGGTGAGACTATGGCATCCCCAAATAGGGTATGTTGTGAGGCTGAAGGTAGTGGGGAGGGAAAGGAGATTGGGAAGAGGAAGGTTGGGAAGTACCTGGCTATTCAGATCTGGTCACCAAACACGGCTAAAGCCATTTCAAGCAACGTTTCGATTCTGAACGGTGGTCTTTCACCAGGGCGATACTTGGAGTATCTACCACTCTGGAAAAAAATGTCTACGTATTATCAAGTTTTTTTTCTTTTTTTTTAATATAAATTAAGGTAGAGGGAAATGGCGACAGAAAAACATTCAAATGTTTAATAGCCACCTAATCTACTGCTTATCAACAATAATGAAATATTATTCAACGTTGCCAAGTTTTATATATCCTTAACTACGAGTGGGCATATGAAATGAAAGCGATAATTTATTATCAAGAATAAAAGATTTGAATTTGTTGTCGTCATTATTATATTCCTATCAAAAGAAAACATATTCATATGATATAAACCTGATGAGAGATAGGCATTTCAAACTACATCCACAAAAACCAAATATCTCATATGACTGTTATCTCAGATCAATTTTAAATGAGTCCCAAACACGATGATTACACAAACGTATCTTCGTTTGATTAATTATGTGAGATAGCTTGTTTATCTATCAGTGCAGTATCATTAAAAGTGTGAGCTTTTCCAGCCTAAATAATTGATACGAATGTGTTTGGACTGCATGCTTTAATTGATAAAATGATACTGTAAAGATCAAATTATTCGAGAGGGGAAGCGCGCTAGAAAACGGGTTCATGTTTTATTATTTCGTATTTGAAAATTATCATCACATATCGTCGCTGGAAAGGCAAACGATGTGAAGTGCCATTTTGGAAAGCTTACGCCAGAGCAATTTAAAGATTTTTTTACAATAAACAAGTCTTCAGTACTTGGTTGATTTAACTCAGGTAACTCAATGCTCTCACTGAGTTACTAGAAGCGACAAAAAGCAAAATAAAATCCAAAACTTGTGTCTCTCTAGTCTAAGTCTTCTCGCGAATGTTAAATATATTTTAGATGGCTGAAGGGCAACAAAAGTCTTCAGAATCAAACGAGAGGCAGAGCATTCGATGCAGAAAAAAAAACTGATCAAAAATGCATATTTAACTCATTTTTGACCGAAGTGTCGCTTAAGCCCTTTTGCTTTTCCAGCGATGATAAACTATATATTTTATTAATGTATTTAAGGATTCGAGACAAGCCATCACCAGTTTGCTGCTGGAGTCGGTTGTCGTTAATGAATTAATATCTAAGTTTGCAAATTCCTCTTTTTTGGTGCTCAATCTTATCGGAAGTTGACTATCATGATGAAAATATTTACCCTGCTGACTGCAGCTCGGAACCGAAACTGTTCTCAAAGCATGTCTCCCACCAATTTTCCACTTGATTGTCAGTTCTTCGTTTTTAAAAAACCAACAATTTTATTTATAATGTTTAATTTTTATTCGACAATTCTGCATCTTTATAACTTTAATCGCATTTATCGAAAAATCATACATTTCCAATATTCTTGGTTATCAATAATTTTTATAAATCTTGAAATTATTAACTAGATACGTTTATATACCTAGATTTTTTTTTGTGTGGAAGTTATTTCGCCTTTCTAATACATTATCAAACGACCCTCATAAAAAATATTAAAAACGGCCAGAAAACACAAAATATAATTGTCATTTTTTTTTTAATTATAACCAACTTTAAAGCTTTTTCTTTTTTTTATATTAATTATTGAAATAATATCAATAATCTTCAACGTAAATATGAAACACAAAAAGCCTAAAACTAAAAAGTATGACGGTCGCGACCGAGACTCGAACTCGGAACCTCTACTCTATCTGGGAGTAACGTCTCTGCTAATTTAGTTACGAAGACCCTATTAAAAACATGCATATTAATCGATCTCATAGTTTATTGAAAATTATTAATATTATAAAAATAAAAAATAAAACTTTATAGAAGACCAACAATATTGTGTTAAATTTTATGACTCACCGGTTTTACAAAGCTTAAGCATCATCAGGGTACAAAATTAAACTAAACAAAAAATACAAAGTGTGCGGTTATATGTACACACAGAGGGAGAACAAAATATAAAATGAAATAACAGAACAATGAGAAAACAATAAAGTAACATCTAAATTATAACAAAGGAATAACAAGAAAGAGACAAATAATATGAATTAAAAGAGACGAAACGTCAACTGAGACGGTGATTACAGAATAAAAAATATTTTTATGAGTTTACGGGAAATTTACCTAATATTGGACTACTGGAATATTTTAATATTATTTTTTTTCAATTTCTTCCAATAAAGAACTATATATTTTTTAATGTAATATATTTTTGTTACAGCCTTAATTTTTGATTAAAAAAATTGTGTTATCATGAATAAATAAAAATCGTGAATCTGTTTAAACCCTCCTTCCCCTTTAGCCCACGAGATGAATCTCCTATTGTGATCGGTAAGACGAAGTGTCAGAATCGTGCCTGAACGCGATAAGCAAACCAGCTTTTTAGTGCGATGGATCCGATAAAACAACATTTACTACCTGAGTGCTTATAGGAGAAGTGTGAACTCGGGAATTAATAATATTACGTAGATATTTCTCAGCGCGTGCCATGCGATGCCTTTCATCCATTAACGGTTAAATTACTCAATTTAGCGTCGGTTCACGAATTCCCTGCGCACATCCAAACATAGTACATTTCGGAATGAATAAATGCATACGACTTTCTTACGGTTCATAGAATAATATCTGGATGGAATTCCTGAGCATGAAAATTACAAAGGAAGGTTTTGTTCGTAGGAAGCTAGTCTTTTGTAACGAGTGTCTATGAAAAATTGTAAGTAACATGTTTTTATTGCTAGAATATTGATGATTTTACAAATAAATGTCACGTGGTGCCTGCTCCATCCGGAAAGGAAAAAAAGGTAGGTAATAATACCAGTTTACTATGAGTCAATTCTCTACAGTGATTAAGGCAAAACCACATTAAAAAGAAGAACTAATATATGATGTAGAAATATATTTTTTTTTATTTATAAACAAACGGAATATTGTCCAATTACAAAAAAATACATAATACAAAATGGGGAAAAAGAGCAAAAGAGAAAGAACAGCACAAACATAATATTATAATGAAGCAATGATATAAACAGGACAAAATATACATAAGAAATAACATTCAAATCAATGCCAAGGTCAAGTCAAAGTTTTGGTAAAGTCGTAAAGAATGACAAAAATTATTTAGACTGCTACCAAAGATTTCAAGACCACGGCTTGAGTTAACTAGTCTCGACATTCTGGACAGTGGAGAATGATACCCATAATTAATAGATATAGAGACTTTGATATATTCACTGTTAATGCCCCCGCCTACAAACGGCCATAACTACATCATCAACTGCACTTCAAACTGCATTCTATTAGGTGTGTATTTCATCATTTTACGCCATGATTATTAAAATAATAATTGAAGAAAGCAACTCACTCGCTAGACAATGTCTAACTGAAGACTACTTCCCCGGCATGGCTCTTTCGCAGCAATACGGGTATATCATTCGGTTATCCACACGTTTTCGAGCATACAATGACGTAACTTTCTTTACACCATTCATTGATATTTAACTCTTCCCTAACTATGATGTGTAACGATTACACAATGCTTCTAATAACTTTAATATCTCTTTAATCATAATAAATACTGGATTCAGATTTTAAGTATTCCTCCATTTTACATTAACGCATTGAACGAAAAAATAGTGTTTATGTTAATTAGCACTTATCGGGCACATACGAGATATTTTGTGAAAATCGGGGATAAATTCACCAATAAAATCAAACACTGCTAGTGTGTGACGTAGGTATATTCATTCTAAAAAACCGCTATGGGATGCAAAGATACACGAAGAGTGTGCGGGGGAGATATGAAGTTATTCACATCTCACTCTTACTTGACTTCGCTATATGGGAACCTGCGAAATGGAATCTTCGTTCGCAGTTATGCTTTTTCATTAAAATTGAAACATACACAGTGCTAGACCCACAGCCTGTACAATTTACCGCCAGTGGCCAGTAGCTTTCGTGCATCTCTCGGAGGTGGTCCTCTTGCCCATTTCATGAGCGTCAGCCGATGATTTTTTCATGTTTTCAGCTTTTAAATTTCAATTATTATCACTGTTGACTTCAAATATGATTCATTTAAGTATTTTTTTATATGAATACCGCACAAGAGTCTCAACTGCTCCCAACCGTCTAGAGCCAATGAGACTATGGCAACCCCAAATAGGGTATCTTGTGAGGCTAAAGGTAGTGAGGAGGGGAAGGATATGGAGAAGAGGAAGGTTGGGAAGTACCTGGCTATTCAGATCTGATCACCAAACACGGCTAAAGCCATTTCAAGCAACGTTTCGATTCTGAATGATGGTCTTTCACCAGGACGATACTTAGAGTATCTACCACTCTGGAACGTATCGCAAATATACTTTTTATTATTTTTATATGAATTAAATTTGTTATGACACATATTAATTGAACATAAGTTATAAGCGCACGCCGGGTTTGAACCCGCGACCTTTTGATTCGTAGTCAAGCGTCTTACCACTCGACCATGGATGCTGTCGATTGGCTATGAATATCCTTATTTTTCTGATTTAAATCGCAATTTTTTACCTGTGTAATGATTACACAACGCTGGGGCCGGAATAAAAATTTAGCACAGTAAGGGGAAGGTTAATGAATGATATGTCCGAATTAACCTTTTTCATAGACTGTCTCCCCGTAAGTAAAGCCTTATCCGTACACGTGCACTAGAATTCGCAACAAGTAACGTACACCATTTCTTCTAACGGAATGGGAGCTGATAATCACACTGGGAAATAACATATTAAGCTCCCGATACTTCTGCTATCCTGGTACCGCAAATGGCAATCTACACTCCGTAGTTCCGTACGGCGCACAGCACGCAAAGGGTATTAAAAAAATGAGGTCCCGACAACGCTATCTTTGCCTATACATCTCGCCGCTTTGTTAACCTTTAGACCATATTTAGTCGGATACTTAATTAAATCGATTTTTGCCTGTATTCTCACTGTCCACTTTTCATTCAACTAGATTATTAAAGCGACACATTGCAAAATAATGCTAAATTGTGTGTTTTTGGTTTGAAAATTTTAATTAATTAATACTGCGAGTAGAATACATTTTGACCTAGGCTTTAACTGGGCATTTTTTTAGCCGAGAAAAAATAAAGATTTAAATATGCCTGTATAAACAATTTGAAGTATAAAAGCTTTCACTTTTAAAAAAATGAATAAAATTACTCCAGAAGAACTCTTATTACTTAAATTGTTTATATTTTTATATTAAGTGGAATGAACCAAAAAAAATGGTTATCACTTCTACCGTTTCGAACGTTCAAACTTATCTGCCTTTATTCAACTACCACATGCATTTAAGGTCAAAATGGCACGCGAAAACATTACACCCCAAGTGCTGTAGTAGGTAAGTTATTAAGTTGAACCGTACTGGCCGAGCAACGCCCGGGACCTCTGCGCAGGGGATAAAGACATTTAGGGCCGAGTATCTTTGCCGGTCGGATTGACCACAAAATGCAATTAAATGAATAGAGGTGTTAACCACGCTACAAGATAAGGCTTGGGATTTAGTGACGGGATCTTGAAACAATGCATGTCAAACTTTTACCATTAATTTACAGTAAAGCCATAAAAATACCTTATTATTTTAATATTTTACTGGGGCATCAACATTAACTATACCTGCATATATGACATTGAACAATTTTAGGATATGTTACCAAAATAATCCCGATGTTTTTACATAAAAAATGTCAATGTTTGATTATGTTGGTCTTTCAGAGTGTGTAAGGGATGAAAAAGCACATGCGCAGATAGTTACTATCCGAGTTATTACAACAAAATAATACATAATTCCTGACGGGTATAGTGCAGAGATTCCTTAAAATGAATGAGCTACGGGAGTTCAATGTCGTAGCTTGGAAATGTTTTTTCAATAAATTTTGGCAAGAAAAACACAATTTCGGAAAATTTTATCAAAGTTATCCTTTCAACAAATAATATTTTTATCCCAAATATGTACATATGAAGGTTTCTCACGATTTGAATACGTTAAAAACGATATTTCTACGATTATTTTTTTTAAATGTAATAACTGTATTACATATATATATTATATGAATTATACCCAGAATGATGTTATTGTTAATAATGGAATTTCTATGAGATTTGATTCCCATGAAAACGAATTAAAAAAAATATATATATATTTATTACCTACCATTAAAAGTTATGATTTGATTTCATGAAAAATAAATGTCAGAATTTTCATTCCAAAAATACCTAGTATGTAAATGATATTCAAATACGTGCTTTTAAAATCATAGAGGTAAAAATAAGAGGAAATAAGAAGGCATAGAGTGATATAATTTTATATCAAAACTGTCATGACTTTTCTGTATGGAATTTTGAAGTTAATTAAATCTGTTTGCAGCTAGCAACATAATTGTCATAATGAGCTGTTAACTACGCTAAAAAAAACTACTAAGCATGCAAAAAAATTGCCACATCTTTTGTTCCATATTTTAAAAGCAAAGCTCTTACAAATCCGGGTGGCAAAGTTAGTAAATATATAATGTATTAATGTATCATTGTTGGTCCATTCATAAAGCTCTAAAGACGTTGATTAAAACCAACCGGATGTGAGAATTGAGGATCTCAGAGGGGCACCAAGCACTAAGAAGGTATGTAGAGCTGCCTGTAGACTGTAGAGCCTTATTGCCCGAATTAGATCGTATCGCGAGCTTTATTTTCCTGTAATCTGATCACTCAAAAAGCTCACCCCAACTGGTTTGTTGACCAAAACGCGGCCATTCACGGCTATAAATTCATGTTTATTTCAATATAAGATTACGAATATCCTTTTGTTCAATCGTATAAATAGATACATAATATAATGTGTCTCGGTCTCTCGGGTAATTTATTGTGAAACTGGCGTTTTAAAACATGTCTTGAAGGAATTTCTATACGAACAGCTTGATCTGTGTAGAAGTGTTTTATATTTTTCTTTGGATATAGGATACACGATGTAAGACCAACACAATGGCGTAGGGGCGAAAATTTTAACTCTGGGCTGATGTTTTCGGATTTTAAATAAGATGAGATTTAAAAAAAAAAGTTTAGATATATTATAATTTTTTAGTCCACTTATTAATATTTTATATTTTTTTTAGTGGTGAATTATATCTAGTCTTAATACCAGATTTCTCCAGATATATTTAAATTTAATCATTTTTTGACACAAGAGTTCGGGTAATTTTTTCAGCAAATTAGTCGAAGTAAAACTAATGTTAGTTTTATGATGTAATTTTTTTTTCTCTAATTTTGAATCGGGCTGCAGTATACAGTTTTAAAAGTTTAAACATGATAGCCAACCTCCTATAAAAGAGGTCACCAGAAGAATAAGAAGTTGGATTTTTTTCACGAACCTGTTCTATGAAATATTTTTGTGGCTGTTGTCATATTCTCTGTAATAATAACTTAATGCTGCCAGACGCATGAGAAAAATTACTTGAACTGCTTGGGCTTTTCGTTCATTTGTTCTTGCCTAGTAATATGAATACCCCTGATACGTGAAATAGAGCCTTAGAATACACTGCCTGCGTTTCATACTAAAAAGCTACTCAAAATGTCACCTGTCACGTGGTAATTCTATTCATTGAAGGCTCCGTTCAGGCTGTTTTTATTTGTCCTGTCACTCGCATAATAAGGCAACACAAATCATTTATGCTGTTATACTACTTAAGAGTGCGCAGAACAACGTAAAGTATACGTTAAGGTTACTCTGAAATCAATCATTGTTTAATCTAGTAAGTCGCTTTTATAACGTTAAAGTAGATGTGAACTTTAAAAATGATTGAGTAGCAGTATGAACAGTTCCACGTTTGCTGATATCGTATTTAACCATGAAGTATATTTTTTTAAATATATTACCCTCGAAAACGTCGTTATTTAAAGCGATATATATTTACTTAAGCTAACTTCAGCTAGAACTGTTACGTAAATTCTAGAAAGGATTTTTTATTGGATGATTGAGTATGTGCAAAAAGAACAGGTAGCAAATTTAGTTGTGAGATCTTCTAAAAAAAATTGCTGGGTATACTAGTAATAATTTGTATTTTGAAATGCTTATTTTGAAAACATAATGTTATGGATCACCTAGTTTACAAAGTCTGAGTATTGAGAAATAAGTACTAAAGCATATGCATGTGATCTTATCCAATGCATTCTGGTAGTTGGCCGAGGAATCGATTTGGTGTGTGCGTTTCTTAAACAGTGAAAATAAATCCGATTAATCAATTGATGGAGTTGATGATTTACTTTAATTGCAACATTACGATACTTCGGTTATAACTTGCATTGTTACTTTTAAAGGTTTTGGCCGAATTATGTCTTCCGAATAATCTTATGCTTCTTAAACATTTAAACAACTTCTACATTTTTCCTTTCCACCCTTATTTACTTCCCCTTCACTGTATTTCACGGTGTAATTGTGGAATTTAATAAGACACGCTGACTCCGGTTAATGGGACTCTTGGGCGCAGTCCCAAAAAGCCAAACAAAGATTCAACGACTCTGTTGATACCGATTCGCTAACCTCCCTTGAAATCTATTCCTCGTGCAGAGGTGCCTTTGTTTTTTTTTCAGACAATTTGCCAAAAAAGTTCAAAGTTCTTAAAAAGTAAACACCAAAAGTATTTTTCGGGAAAAATATTTGAGAAGGGTAAAAGTGTCATTAAAAAAACCTTTTTTTAAGTGTACGAGTATATATTTAACAAAGACAAAACCTTAATTTAACGAATTCGCATGTGCTCCCCTTTTTATTAAGAAAACTGCCCTTAGGCCCTGAGAAAGATAAGTAAGTTTGTTTTTTTCAGAAGATTCCAGCAAAAGGTAGCTTCTAGGAAAGCAGGTAAAAGGTATAGTAGAAATTTTCTGCAAAAAAACGTCACAGACAAGTTGAATCGTGTCTCGATGTACCGTTGAACGTGTTTTATATTTATTATCGCTTGAAGGTTAGTAATCTTAATTGATTAATTTTCACAGATATTCGATTTGCATGATTTTATCGCGGTTATCATTCAGCATAACAATTAAATACGGGCGAGTCATTTTCGCTTCCTGATCAATAAACATGAACGTCCGCAGGTGCGGACTGGAACTTCTCTGTGGGTGAAGTTCGATAGGGCCAATTTATTGACAGTTAAAAACAATCTTTACTAATTATATAAAAATAAATGTGTCAAATATTTAAACAATATTAATAATATAAAACACAAATATGAAACACATAAAAGCCAGAAACCAAAAAGAACCATGGTCATGACCGAGACTCGAACTGGGAACCTCTACTCTATCCGGGAGTAACACTGCCAATTAAGCCATCAAGAGCTCATTAGAAAGCAGCATTTTAAAATGATCTCATACTTCTGTTGCAAATTATTCATATTTGAATTTATTTCGATTTTAGGCTGTCATCTTTTGATGATATTTAAAGTTCTATTTGAACACATTTTGAATATCAAGATGGTGTCTTGGATAAATATCCTTTTTTAGTTTCAACACTTAAAAACAATAACTTAATTGTGAAATGTTCGAATGCTACCATTTTTGACTTGTTGTACTCTGGAACTAGGGAACGATATACTCGTATGTGTGATATTTTTACAATCTCTGTAACTCCTGATGGAAATGAGATTTCAAGCTAAAAAAATAGCATTGACCTATAAATTCAACACAGATAAAGCTATGTGAATTCCATGGTACCAGAACTCGCCATTCGAGAGATTTGGTTGGTTTAAAACTTGGACTTTCTAATCAGGAAAACAGAGATTTAGTGATATGATCACCAGTGCGGCCCTGAGCATCCAGTTTTCTCTGTCAGAATGTGTCGGCTTTGTAGACTCGTGCGGGTAGCCATTATATTACCAGCCGGTTTTTCAATGGCTGCTTATTACTGCTTAACTCTTAATCACGGCTAATTATTATTATTGTTGAATCGGGACTCATATTTTGACGTTAACACCATATGATTTAACGGAGCGGGGCACTTGTCGATGAATTGACAGCTACAGAGATCAAAAAGTGATATTTGTGTTTAGGTTAGTTATGTGTACTCAATGAAATAAAGTATTGTGTTTGAATGTAATTATACCTTTCAGACATAGGTTATACGCTACGAATCTTCTTAATTGACGAAGGAAGAAATACTGATTTTTCGTGCTTTATACTTTAGACAAAAGATTACTTGAGTGAAATTTGTATCTACCAAAATTTTCGATTGCAAATAATGATTGAAAAAACATTCAACTCTTTATAAGTTTTTAATTTTACAATTCATAAACGTAATCTTGCCTGATGGAGTTTTAGTTCATCTAGAAAGGTTTATTTGTGTGTATGTTTCGTAAGGGATAGTAGTGGTGAATTTTGATGTGTAGATGGAATGGCTGTTTACAATGATAGTGTTATTTTTTTTATTCTGGGAATGGTATTTTGTTGAAACTGTAACACTCGAGTGTTATGTTAAATATTAAATCAAAATATATAAGTTTAAAAAAAAAATCATTAAAATTATACACGTATTTAATATGACTTATTTTAAGTAAAATAGTTTTCCTAAATGTTTATATTGATACCATATGAAGTCATCATATTTATATCCCATCAAAAGCATTAATACCGAAACTACTCAATACAAAATTATGCAATATTCACAAAGTTTTCAATAGAAAACTTCCACTTGCGTACAAGGTACATAATATTATCAAACACCGTGTTCTAGAAATAATTGCCGACCAGACTTATTAGCAAACAGGAATAGGTGAGTGCCTTGGATAGTGAACTCGCGATATAATACGTACGCTTTTATACAGTACTGTGTCCTTGGTATCAGTGAGAAATAACCCGTAATTGCTTATCAATGGTGCATATGTCCCGAGGCGCATTATCCTATATGTACGGGGACTTGCCTTGAAGTAATACTGCCTTGAAAACACTTGGTAGAGTCTGCCACGTAAATCAGCGAGAATTGAGACAGATAATAATCAACGCGTCTATTCGTATTTGATGGTGCTTTCAAAAAGAAGCTAAATTATTACATAAACCTCATCATTTCACAATTAACTTGGGGGTGAATATTTATTAAAGCCGGTGGAACTCCAAAGTACTTTATTAGAAGTATTTTGTGGAGCAAAATGAAGTGGGTAAGGACATTTATTACCTTACTGCTAATATCTGACTACTTCACAATGTATATCCAACGAGGGCGCCACTGAGAGTATCTTCTGCTCTAAAAAAGTAGAGCAAAGCTAAATACCCACCTTCGATTCATGTGCCCAGAGTCAAGGTTCTTATACCGTTTTATCGCGAAGTCTACCATGTTATTTGTTTTGAAACGCAACTTAATGCAGCGGTTTAAATGCCACAGTTTTACGATGATCGTGACATCATAACAGATTTTTAAATTGTAATGAATATATTTCACAGCGGAAAGACATTGACATTTAATTTGACAAAAGCATTTGGTTTTACTTTTTTTTGCTAAACTCAGACTTGCTATTATTCTGAGATTATTATATTTTCATCAATTTATTGAATATCTTCATATTTATTGCAATGAATCACTATCGAATACTTACATTTTCGTAGAAAGCAATCCCTTCGTGGTTTGACATATTTAAAGAAATGAAAAAACAACTTCTTATAAGACCACGGATATTATTTTATTTATTATGACCTACCGGTTTTGCTTAGCCTAAGCATCATCAGGGTACAAAATTAAACTAAACGAAAAATACTAAGATTTTTGCATTCTCATTGTTCTATTATTTTATTTTACATTTTGTTCTCCCTCTATATATTATATATATATATATATATTTAATCACACATTTTGTATTTTTTTGTTGTTTAGTTTAATTGTGTACCCTGATGATTCTTAGTTTAAGCGAAACCGGTCGGTCATACGATCACCGGTCGGTCACCGACGATCTCACGAGCCTTTATAACTACAGATAACTACTCATTCCACAGTACCACCAATTCTTTTAACTTTATTTCTTTAAATATATATATTTAAAAAATAAACAAAAAACTTTTAAATCACACATATCATTATACTTATTTACTACATCTAGATCGATCCCCCCCTCATGTCCTTCCTTTTCCTCAACCCTTTAAACATACTGCTATGAAAATTTTAAAATTATGTTTCTTATTTTTTATTTTTTATTTGATTTGTATTTCTTTTAATTTATATCTTAATTTCTTGTTTAATTTTTAAAATTAGATTCACTTACAATATCAGTTCACCTGTATAAACAAACACTTAAGTGGAAACCTATAAATGGTCATATTAATACTACTTATATAATATTTTACCTAGTATGTATGTAAACTGTTGGTCTCCCAAACAAATAAAAATAAAAATAAATAAAAAAATAATATTCGTGGTCTTATACAAAGTTATTTTTTCATTTCTTTACTTATATCATTATTTTGGACCACTTAATACGAATTATTGTGAATAGTACCTATGTATAATAATATGTTATCCTGGAATAAGCCCATGCGATAATGTCAGAATATAAGTTGGCAAGGCATTTTGTATTAAAGAAAAAGAAAATAGCATTCGCGCCGGCTAAAGTTCACATGCGATAAGGTCAATTTAGCAAATGACCGAGAAATCCAGCCAGGCAGATTGGTCGGTCGCAGCTGGGATGTAATGCGCGTTCCGCCGTTGATCAAATGCATGCATTAGCGGGGGGATAATAAAGCACACGGCAATTACTTACACATACTGCAATCAATTTTTTGCTTAATTGCGATGTCGCGAATGATTAGTTGCGGGCAAAAATAAATAATTGTCGTAGCCGGTTTGCTTGGGCACACACCGGGGAGATAGGAGTCAGTTGATACGGGACATGGATACACTAGTATGACGACTCTATCGAGAGTGTCTTTTAATTGCCCCTGTGATTTAGTATCGGGAGTACTGTCTTTATCGACACTGAGACAGAATTAAAAGTACTTATCCGCTTTGAATAACAATTAGTAACACCAGCCCTCTTTTCACTTTTGTGAGACTTTTTACCGAAATCTTGAAAAATGTTTAAGAATCGTGATTACTTAAACGCGATAAGACCAAAGAAAACATGTTTTATGTGTATACATTTATTTCCCTATCACTTTTGTTTTCTTTTATATCCTTTTTATCTTTTTGGATCTCTTCGAATAATATATAGGGTGTTTCTTTCCAACCCTAGAAGATGTTTCTATTATTTTGGATGTCTTTTACAGTTGTTTATTAGTTGAAGTTGAATTTGACCTCATCTGTTAATGTTATATTTGTCTTCAGTCTTCATTCCTTTCTATTATTCCAACCCTCTCCCATCCAGGCTGTCCTCTAATTTTTCTGCTTTTTTTCCAAGAGACATTCCAAGAAGCCTTAGGCAGTCTTTTGGACCTACAGAATCTTACAATAGACACCATTCCCCAGTTAAATTTTCTAGTGTTAATAGTTGAAATGTAGAGATCTAATAATAATGAGAGACTAATGCAGGAATAATAATTAATATTTAGAAAATTAGGCTTAAATGGTTTTAACGTGTGGAGCAGATGAACGATGTTATCAAAAGTTTTGGAAGAATAATCAATAGTGTATTTGCGGCACGTCCCAGAGTGGTAGATACTGTAAATATCGCCCTGGTGAAAGACCACAATTCAGAATCTAAACGTTGCTTGAAATGGCTTTAGCCGTGTTTGGTGACCAGATCTGAATATCCAGGTACTTCCCAACCTTTCTCTTCCACATCTCTTTCCCCGCTCATCACCATCAACCTCACAACATACTTGGATTGGGGATACCATAGTCCCACTGGCTCCAGACGGCCTACATGGTCAAGTGGTAAGATGCTCGACTACAAATCCATAGGTCGCGGGTTCGAACCCGGCATGCGCTAATAAATATTATGTAATTAATATGTGTCATATTTGCAACACGTTCCAGAGTGGTAGATACTCTTAGTATCGCCCTGGTAAAAGACCACCGTTCAGAATCGAAACGTTGCTTGAAATGGTTTTAGCCGTGTTTGGTGACCAGACTAGAATAGCCAGATACTTTTTAACCTTTCCCTTCTTCATCTCCTTCCCTTCCCCACTACCTTCAGCCTCATAACATACCCCGATTGGGGATTCCATAGTCTCACTGGCTCAAGACGGTTAGGAGCAGTTTTTTTATTTTTTTTATATGAATACCGCACAAGAGTCTCAACTGCTCCCAACCGTCTAGAGCCAGTGAGACTATGGCATACCCAAATAGGGTATGTTGTGAGGCTGAAGGTACTGGGGAAGGGAAGGAGATAGGGAAGAGGAAGGTTGGGAAATACCTGGCTATTCAGATCTGGTCACCAAACACGGCTAAAGCCATTTCAAGCAACGTTTCGATTCTGAACGGTGGTCTTTTACCAGGGCGATACTTAGAGTATCTACCACTCTGGAAAGTATCTACCACTCTGGTTGGGCTTCTTCTGCGGTATTCACTATAAATATTATAATAAAAAGACGATTTGGAGCAGAATTTTGTCCCGCTAGTTTATCTCTGCTTACCACTACGGGAAACAGGAAATAGTTAACATTAAGGACTTTACCCCTGACCACTCATTCCAAAGACAATTCAAGCATTAATTTAATTTCGCCAAAATGTCAATCGTTCATTCAAACCTCAACAATACTTAGCTAATTCAATACTTTTACTTGTTTTATTGTAAAGGTCAAAGCGTGGAGGTAGAAATTATGACGTTTCGTAGTATTGTGAGTGTCAAATGATGAATGGAAGCTATAGATAATGAAATACTTCACCGAAGTTATGAGTGTAAAATATTTATGAATGAACTCGATAATCCTTCACCGAGATTAGAGACATTTCATTACTAAAATGACGCAATTTCCTTCGGCTGCTCCTTGGTTAACCACAGAAATAATACTACGCAATAGGTACACGATTCGCACATACTCACATTAAATAATGTTATTTTGCTAAAGTGAGTGACTGATGAGGTAAGGCAAGTTTAACTGCTAACCGAAACTGACTGGTTTCTGGCATCAAATTGATGAATGATCTGATAAATAACAAATCATGAAAGGAAATTATTTTTTTTTATAAGACTATGCCTCCATATCCTGATGTGCAGTCAGTCCTGACTCCGACCCAATCTGACTTGAAGTCAGGAAGTTGCGAATTTAATTTCTACGACGCGCAAAAATGTATTTACTAAACATTTTATTTCACTATAAGATAAAGGTGCTGGACATGTGAAAGGTCACTGTGATAAGATCAGCGTAAATAGTAAACAATAGGTGGATTGATGGAAAAATACGGCGCTTCAGCAGCGCGCCGCCCTGTTCGGCCCACTCCAATTGAGGCTGCATAATAGATCCTACTTGCCTTGTGAGCAGAGCATTTTTTAAATTCAACCATAACTCTGAGGTATATTATACAACAGGGTGTAGAATGAAGTTCTGAAGTATGATAACTTTACGTTGCCAGAGCAAAACCTTAAGCAAAACAAAACATCTATACACGCTCATACCGCGAAATTTCTAGGGCTGAGGATTATTCATGAAAATCTAAGAATAACCAATTACACTGATATTTTTTTCATTAAGAAGAACGCAATCGAGGCCCATTTTATACAACTATTTGTTTTGGATTTACGGTTTAATACCCAATCAAACTGAATGATCTTGTTTTTAATCAAAAGGTATGACATATATCTATTACCTTATTTAGTTATTTTGATTTATTTTGCTCTTAATAATAAATATAGGCCATGTAAAATTTTGATTTCTCATAATTTTAGAGGCTACTTTGGCAATTAGATGAGACTAATTTAATTTCCAGTAAACTCATAAAATTTCTCATTGTTCTTTAATCACCTTCTCAGTTGACGGTTTGCCTTTTTCATTTCATATTATCTGTCTCTTTCTCTCTGTCAATTTGTTATAATTTGAATGTTATCTATGTGTTTTCTCCCTGTTTTTTTATTTTATGTATATATATATATAACAGCACACTTTGTATTTTTTGTTTAGTTTAATTTTGTACTCTGATGATGCTTAAGCTAAGCAAAAACGGTTAGTCTTAAAAAAAATATATTTTTTAAATCCAACTCTATCCTAGCTACTTTAAATATATGATGAAATATAAAATGAAGATTGTAGACATTGCTCAAATTACATTTAATTGAGTTTGAAATTTTATATAACATACAAAAACTTTAATTTCGAACTCAAATTTGTGGTTGTAATTTATTTTTCTACGTTGTTCATGATTTTTGCATTTCGCATAAAATTAATTTCATTTGAAAGATCTAATTGCATTTTTTTACCATTGCCCGGAACACTTTAGCAGAACTACACTCGTATCATAAATGCAAATTCAATATTTACGAGATTCGTTGTCTTTATCTACGTCATCTTCTATCAATCTTCTTCCCGGACCAGTTGAATGACCTGAATGATGTGACCGAAGCACTGAAGTTTTCATATGTTAATGTCGAATAAAATGTCGCCAATTCTCAAGAACCTCTAAATTTAGCACCCATCTGTCTCGATTATGTAAAGTGTGCTTCTATATATCTAGATTTTAGCATCGCTGAAAAGGCAAGCGACACTTTGGTCAAAAAATTAGTTGATTATGCAGTTCAGTCAGTTTTTTTTCTGCATTAAAAGCTCTGACTCTCGTTTGATTCTAAAGATTTTTATGCCCTTTCAGCCATCTAAAATATATTTACCATTTGGGAGAAGACTTGACTCAAGCGACACAAATTTTGGACTTTTTTAGCTTTTTGTCGCTTCAGACCAGCGTTAACTTTATTTTTCAAAATCCAACCAGATACTGAAGGCTTATGAATTTTACTGTAAAAAAAATACTTTTTCTCTTGTGTAAACTTCCCAAAATGGTGCATAAGTCATTTTGCTTTTCCGGTGACGATATCTTTCGTGGCAATCAGTGGCGGCTCGTGACTTTTTAGTGTGCTAGAGTGCTAAGATTGAAAAAAAACGTCATGATTGATGTTGTTGTGGCCGAAAATGAAATTAAAAAAATACATATGTAAATATATATTGTATGAAGATTTTCAAGATTTTTCAGTTTGGGGGGTCATTGACCCACCAAAACTGAAAAATCTTCATACTAAATATGTATTTTTTTTAATAAAATAAAAATCATTTTCGTCTACAACAACATCAAAAACGTCGTATTTTTCAATCTCAGCACTCTAGCAACCTAAAAAGTCACGAGCCGCCCCTGGTGGCAATGCATTGTTGACTAAGATACACCTAGAGTTTGATGACCGGTCGGTAGCTGAGTGGAGAACGCGTCGGATTCCCACCCGGGCGTCGTGCGTTCAATTACTCTGCTGGCTAAGTCCTCCATCATTGCACAAGCAACATCTTCCGCTTTTTATATATATAACTAATTTTTACTATTATTTTAACGCAATCTACTTATGATAGTTTATTGAGATCAGAGCTCTCTGTATTTTATCGCCCCAATCACTTATACTTATCAAGTTGTAAAGTTATTACCAGCGGAATCAACAGGTTCGTGTCAAATAATTTGACTGGTCTCGTAAAATTCAAAAGTTGTTTTCCACACTTGTTGTTTGAGCTGCTTTATCGTTAATTTGCACGCTCATAGACATGGCCGGCTGAAATAAATATATGACGGTGCCCGTGTCAGGTGAAATCTGATATCCTCAAACATGATAAAACTTTAATTATATTGTACAGGATAGCAGCAACTTCAACCTGTTTTGCTTTTAAGACTTGGTTCGAATTCAAGAAGATATATTTATTATTGGTCAGAAATGGAACTATTACTCCTGATCACAAGCATGCAAGAAAAATCCTAATTTAATGCTTTGAAATGCAACGAATGTTGAAATGACGGCCTCCGTGGTTGAGTGTTAAGACGCCCGACTACGAATCCAGAGGTCGCGGGTTCAAACCAATAAACTTTACACATTAAATTCATTTAAATAATTTACAGTATATTTGCGGCACGTTCCATAGTGGTAGATACCTAAGTATCCCCCCCGGTTAAATACCACTATTTAAAATCAAAACGTTGCTTGAAATAGATTTAGCCATATTTGGTGACCAGATCTGAATAGCCTGGTACCTCCCGACCTTCATCTTCTTCATCTTCTTTCACTCCCAAATAGCTTTGGCCTTACAACATACCCCAAATGGGACTGCCGTAGTCTCACTGGCTCTACCATAGATGGTTAAGAGCAGTTCTTTAAAATGTAATAATATTATATTTTTATATTTCAACCAAGTGCGCTTTACTCTGTGTGTAATACATGCAATGCATTAAATTTGTGCTATTCTTACTCAAAATGAATATGGTGATCGCTTTTTTTTTAAATAATGCGTAGTAATTCTTAGACTCTATGAAAACGAATTGAGTGAACCTTTGGAATTTCGTTAAAAATGGTGAACCATAGACGAACGACTGAAAAAATCCTACAAAAGTAACATTTAAAAAAAACACCAATTTTATGGACAAAATGCAATTCTTGGGGTCAGAAATACGATGTCTTTTTCTCAGGCTCTATGAAACCGAATGGAGTGAACTTTTGGGATTCTGTTATAAATGATGAACTACAGACGAATGGATGAAAAAATCATTCAAAAATAACTTTTTTTTTTAAATCATCAATGTTGTGGACAAAATGCAATGCTTGGGGTCGGAATTATTATGCCGATTTCTCAAAATCTATGAGACCAAATGAAGTGAGCTTTTAGAATTCAGTTAATAATGATGGATTCAAACGATTGAATGAAAAAAATCTCCAAAAGTAAAATTTGTTAAAAAAATCATCAAGTTTGTGGACAAAATGCAATGCTTGGAGTTGGAATATAGATGCCGTTTTCTCAGGCTCTATGAAACTGAATGGAGTGCACCTTTGGAATTCTGTTAAAAATGATGAATTACAAACGAATGAATGAAAAAATCATCCAAAAGTAACATTTAAAAAAAATCATCAATAATTTGTGGACAAAATGCAAGGCTTGGGGTCAAAATTTAGATGCCGTTTTCTCAAGCTCTATGAAACCAACTGAAGTGAGCTTTTATAATTCAGTTAATAATGTAAATTATTAAAGACGATTGAATGAAAAAATCCTCCAAAAGAAAAATTTGTTACAAAAATCATGAATTTTATTGACGAAATGCAATGCTTGGAGTCAAAATTTAGATGCCGTTTTCTCAGGTTCTATGAAAACAAATGAAGTAAACCATTATAATTCATATGATAATGATGGATTAAAGACGATTGAATGAAAAAAATCCTTCAAAGGTAAAATTTTTAAAGGTAATCATCAATTTTATGGACAAAATGCAATGCTTGGGGTCGAAATTTAGATGCCGTTTTCTCAGGCTCTATGAAAATGAATGGAGTGAACCTTTAGGATTCTGTTAAGAATGATGAACTACAGACGAATGGATGAAAAAATTATACTATTTCTTAAAAAATTATACCATTTCTTAAAAAATCATTAATTTTGTGAATAAAATTCAATGCTTGGGGTTGAAAATCAGATGTCGTTTTCTCAAACTCCATGCACACGAATTTAAGAATGAACCTTTGGGATTCTGTTAAAAATGGTGAACTACAGACGAACGACTGAAAAAATCCTACAAAAGTAACATTTAAAAAAAACACCAATTTTATGGACAAAATGCAATGCTTGGGGTCAGAAATACGATGGCTTTTTCTCGGGTTCTATGAAACCGAATGGAGTGAACTTTTGGGATTCTGTTCTAAATGATGAACTATAGACGAATGGATGAAAACATTCTCCAAAATTTTTTTTTTTTTTTAATAATTAATGTTGTGGACAAAATGCAATGCTTGGGGTCGGAATTAAGATGATGTTTTCCCAAACTCTATGAGACCAAATGAAGTGAACTGTTAGAATTGTATTGAAAATGATAGATTTAAGACGATTGAATGAACAAATTCTCCAAAAGTAACATTTGTTGAAAAAAATCATGAATTTTATGGACAAAATGCACTGCTTTGGGTCGAAAATTAGATGCCGTTTTCTCAGGCTCTATGATGAGTGATAATGGAGTGAAACCTTGAAATTCTGTTTAGAATGATGAAACGAATAACAAAACAAAACAAAAACACACACGTGTGTCAAAAATTCGCAAATGATTTGCAACTAATAATAATAATTATTACATTTCAAATTGTTGTGCTTTTTACACTGTGAAAAAAGTAGTTCAGTTGAAAGTATACGGAACAAAATTTCAAAGCACTTACGTCATAAATTCAACTACACTACAATTGAGTAATGTTACAAAAGAGACATGCGTTTTCAGATTATTGTTCTTTCATAACCTGCTTTAAAACAGATATTCCCGAATCGCTGTCCGTCATTGGATTTAATGTTCCAACGAGGCTTACCAGACACTGTGCTTTTTCGTGCAGAAGCCAACAACACAAATGCAGCTTTAAATTTACCAAATATACTACGTGCGATTACAACATATATCCGCTACCCTAAATTACTCCACTTAGACACTTTTCATGACTCTTTACAAACACACAAAAAACCTTTTTTAAAGTGACATGAAATTATATAAACTTACACTTACTAAAGCAATTTAATCTGTCTACATAATAATTTGTAATAATCTCGTACTGTATGTTATAATAAATAAACGAAATATGCAGAAGTGTTCTGAAGGAGTGTGCTCATCCCTTAAGGAGTATTTTCCAAGCGTTATAGTACCTCAAAAGCCGGAAGTCAGGGGAATATAAGATGGAAGAAGAAGTTGGGGAAGCCCCAGGAAGAAATGACACCATCAACTGTATCAAAAAATCGATTCGGTTAATGTCAAGAGGCTAATAATAGTATGTCAGTATACATGTAGTATGTATGTTACGATTCGTGTTAATTTCAAGGAATGTTAGCTAATGAATACTAAGTTTTAAAAAAATTTTTTTTCAGATCTTTATGCTCAATTTAATGTTTTATTTTTATTTATTTTTCATTTATTTATAGTTTGGTTGATGATCCTAAAGTGGTATTTTTGAAACACTTTTTTCTTTTTTTTCAATAGTGCATAAAAGTAGCAACTGCTCCCAACCGCCTAGAGCCAGTGAGACTATGGCATCCCCAATTGGGATATGTTGTGGGGCTAAAAGTAGTGGGGGGGAGGAAGGAAATGGGAAAGAGCAAGGTTGGAAAGTACCTGGTTATTCAGATCTTATCACCAAACGCAGCTTAAGCCATTTCAAGCAACGTTTCGATTCTGAATGGTGGTCTTTCACCAGGGCGATACTTAAAGTATCTACTACTCTGGAACGTGCCGCAAATATGCTTTACATTATTTTATTTGAATTAAATGTTTTATGACACATATTTATAATAATATAAAAGTTATTGGCGCACGCCGGGCTCAAATCCGCGACCTTTGAATTCGTAGTCGAGCGTCTTAGCACTCGACCATGGAGGCCGTCATAGATAGGTAAGTTGGACCTTTATCTTCGTGTAAAATATTTGTAACGGTTTTTTTGTTTGTTTTTGTTTTATTTCTCTCCTTCCAATAATATTTTAACACCACTCATTTAAATTTATTGCACCCTAACCATATCAATTACAAGCGTTTTCCCATACATTTTAATAAGGCACCAAATGCTAGTTGTTATTTTTATTTATTGAGTACCTAGTCTAATATCTACTCACGTAATAAAACACTCGTTAAACGTGAAATGATCTTACCCATACCTGTGACATTTAGCTCACCGTGGTAAGTGTTAATTTTACAATGCCGTCAGGTTTTAATATCTCTATAAATTACATAAGCATTTATTTGTTATCGTTTTTACCAAAATTAGCGCAAGAAGTTTCAAAGGTTTTTTATGCTCTTACAAAAAAACAACTACGTAGCAACCTAATAAAAAGGCGATCATAAACACCAATACCTGCTGGTAATGAATGTTTCTGGTAAACGTTGTGTTTTAAGATATATTTTGCTGTACAAGGAAACTGTTTTTACTTCTGTTTTTATACCAACATATGTTTTATTATTCTTTTATTGAATATCGTTTTCGTCTACGAATATTTTTGTTATATGAACACTAACGCAACACATATACACTGTCAATTAGGTGATATTTTAATCACGATATGTTAGATTAAAGTAATGATGTATTACCTATGTCTTAAATCATTAGCTTGCGGGTTTGATTAGCAAATACGTATTTTTTTAAGCAAAGGCATTACACTGACGTAGCGGTGAATGAAGACAACCAAACCATCGATAAACTAAAAATGTGATTGAAAATGTGACAGCTACCAGTCCACGAAGAAGTTCTGAATCCAACCCTAACATACGTCGAGGAATGGGCGATAGTGGACTTATTGCAGAAGGAAGAACATACCTCTATGCTTATTTGTAATTTTATTTATTTTTTACAAGGAGCCTTATGGGAGTAATTTTTAGAATATGACCACTGAATGGGATAACAAAACCTTCATTTCAAAGTATATCCTTTTAAAGCGCACTCGCGGTGAAATATCACAAAACTGTGCTATATAAAGGCAAATTTCTCATTATCACTATCCTTGAGGTGAAAGTTTTCTTAAGTGTATTACGAAAGAAGAGATTCGACAAGAGTGCGTGGCATTGTTTCCGGCTTTTTCCGTCTGCAATTTTCAGGTAAACACATTCTTTTCGTCTCTAAAATTCATTTCTATCATGAACTATGGAGCTTTTAAATCACGAAAGAAGAGATTCGACAAGAGTGCGTGGCATTGTTTCCGGCTTTTTCCGTCTGCAATTTTCAGGTAAACACATTCTTTTCGTCTCTATAATTCATTTCTATCATGAACTATGGAGCTTTTAAATCTATACCTTAAACTGTCAAAAAAAAGGCTGCATTTATCACCTAACCTCACTACCATTCGAGAAAATTGTTCAATTAGAAAAAAAATATCATAATATAAAGCCTGTAGTTACTAATGATTGATAAATAGGTATGTATAGTAAAATAATAGAATCTGCTGACAAAACAGTACATGTTACGTTTTGATAAGGCCCTAAGCTGAGTGAGGTTGTGACAGTGTGACGTTGTGACGGTGTGATGGCGCGATCAATTGGCGCCCACGCCGGGCCCCAGTGCCGACTGAGCAACAGGTAGCCAGGGCAGCTGAAAGAAGTATTGGAGCCAGCGCTTGTGGCTATCCATAAGGGACGGATTGGTAGTCTAAACAGAACCTGTAGATTAAAAAAACACATGGCGTAAATCAAAATTTACGATGCTGCTAAAAAATAGGTATTAATGATTTTTATTATTTGGAAATAAGTATCTTTGTGGAGAAAAATAATTATTTGAAACACTTCCACTTCATTTTACAACAAGACGCCAACCGTTTTCGGAACAACCGTAGTTTAACTGTCAGTTTCACGACTTAAAAGAGATCATTGTAAAGTGTTCCCACTAAGTTCAGATCAATAAAAGTAACTTTTTGACATTTCCAGAGCTTTTGGGATAAAGTTGAATTATTTGAAATCAGTCGTACCTACGTTATATTAACACATATATATTATTTTTTTATTGTGTCTCAACTGCTCTCAACCGTCTAGAGCCAGTGAGACTATTTCATCCCTAATTGGAGTATGTCGTGAAGCTGAAAGTAGGGGGAAGGGAAGGAGATGGAGAAAAGGATCTGGCTATTCAGATCTCCTCACTAAACACGACCAAAGCCATTTTTCAAGCAACGTTTCAATTCTGAATAGTGATCTTTCACTAGGTCGATGCTAATAGTATCTACCACTTTACATTCTGGGAATTATTGGTATGTTTGAATTTCAATGCATTTAATCATAATAATAATATTATAATATTACTTGTTATTAATTTTTTGAAAATATTGATTTAAGGGCACGTCGTTCTATCAGGCTTTAATTTTTTTTTAATTGCATATTTAGTAGGTTTTTCACAATAGTGTGATATATTGTCAAGGAAAAAATTGCATTACCTACGTATTTTTCCTTATAAGAGTTTAAACTGGTACACTATTTAGTATTAATTTTTTTTGTAGATACTACACGATTACGCCCTAGTTTCAACAATATTTTTTTGTTTTTCATTGAAGAAATAAAAAATCTTGACCAAACAATAGGCATCTGTTTAAATTGTATTTACACCGCATATTTCGAAGTCCCACAGCACAGTGAAGATGATGTTATGAACTGAGACTAGTAATAGTTGCGTTGACCTCGAAATTTCAGACAGAAAAAGCTGCATAAGTTTTTTTCGTTAGAGATGTTCTGGTACTTTATGTAGTAAAAATACTTCAGAGTAAGTTAAAGTTCTACTCATCGTGATAGACTAGTCAAAGTCCTCCCCTGTCTATTCTGTACAGCGTGGTGGTTAGATCAGAAGGCAGTAGCCGCTTGAGTGTAGAACGGCGGTGATGGAAGGCTTGCGGTAGCACCAGTAGACGCGGTAGACAAACAATATCTCAACATCGTAACACTCTACACTCCATTACATCTAAACTAGGCTTTATGCTTCTTATTTACTGTGTACCAAATTTTGGCATCACATATTATCTTGATAACTAATCAATAGAGTGTTCAAGAATATTATTTATTTATTTCTTGTTGCCCAGTAATATTTAAAAGTTTTTTTTTAATATGCAAAAAGCGCAGTAATTAGATATACACTTTAGTGACGAACTCCGTGGCCGAGAAGTTAAGGTTCTAAGTAGAACTCTGGTGAAAGATCACCATTTAAAATCGAAACGTTCCTTAAATGGCTCTGGCCGTGTTTGGTGATCAAATTTGAAAAACCAAGTACTTCCCTACCTCCCTCTTTCCCATTTTCTTCCCCATCCTACACCCCCACAATAAATCCCAATTGGGAAAGCCATAGTTTAACTGGCTCCAAGCGAATAAGAGCAGTTGAGACTCTTGTGGTTTTCACCAAAAAATTCAAAAAAAGATTAATTATTTTAAAATTTAATAAAACACGTAAAATCACCTGAGGGGTACGATGGATCCCCGTTAAGGAGTTTTTTTTTCAATATTTTATGTTTAGACCTAAAAAGATTTCGAATATTGGTAACATTATAATTTTGCGGGAACGGCTACAGGGGGCTGATCCTTCTGGAGGGTTTTTTAACAAATTCGTCATACCGGACGAGGCTATTTCTAGAAGCATTTTCATGGGTGGGGATAGAAGGAAAACTTTTGAATCTCAATGTAATTCAAAAACACTCATCTGTTTTGGGGCTAACCGAATGGCTTTGTAACATTTTTAAGTGGCATTCGAAAGCGTGTGCCCAGATGGGGTTTTCATGGGTCAGTTTGGGCCTTACTGTCGTTATATAAAAAAGAAGTTGTTTTTAAGGGACAGATTTTTATTTATTTTACACGGCATGGGGTAAAGGGCTAAGAGGGAATTCGATGCTGAGTCAATAATATTAGTTACGTATTTTTTCCAAGTGAGTCTAGAATTTAAAGTTACTCCAACGTATTTAGTGTGTTTTATTCAGAGGGCATCTTTTCCGAAAAAGTGAAAATTAGGTTGCCATTTTGGTAGTCTACGTGACAAAATACAAACAACGATTTTGGAGGGATTTATACTGATTCGTTATTTTCAATATTCTTCTGTGACAGGTGCATTGGAATGAGTTAGTACGCTTACCGAACTCGACATGATGACATTGTCATTGGGAAATTAAGAAATTTCCTTGTGAAGTTCGTAGGAACCAGAATGCAGGAGTAGATGTTGAAGATGAGTGCGGGCGATAAAATAGAGCCTTTGGGAACGATCTCTGTGTTGGGAAGACTCCGTCCAATTTAAGTCTATAAGGTCGAGTTTTTAGGATTTTTTCTTTTAAAAGGTCATTACTAATTAGATAAAAGTGCATCAAACTATTTAATGATGCTTGGCTTATCTCAATAACAGTTAAATAATCTCACTTCGCGTAAGTAAAGGGTTAATATATGAGGCCAGCCTGTTAGACCAACATAATAATAATCACTTTCTAGTTTCTAATCTCGAAATTACTACCATTTTATTATAAATCTAATTCAAGTCAGAGTGCCCAGCGTTTAGAATAATTGTAATGCAGTTGATTAATGGGCTGTGCAATATGGCGAGCTTTCGTGATTACGGGCCTTGCATTGGATTCCAGTAGAATTAAAATATTATTAATTATTGAAACCAATCGTCCAAGAGCTGCCACAGTAATAAATGTGCAACTAAGATTATTTGTATTTTATTATTATTCATTACCGGCTAAGCCCAAGATAACAAAACACTTTTGATTGTGGTACAATATGGCGTTTTACCCATTTTCACAGAAACGAACATTTTGAAGCTTACAATATTACCTTGAAGAAAAAAAAACTTCTAAACAAAAAACCATTGGCAAAATCACAAAAGATATTTTCTAAACAGTTTTATAAACTAGCATTGTTACATTCTTTCTTTAAAACTTTTTCACGGGTATATTACTTTCTTAGCGGATTTAAGAACCTTTATTCTGTTTTTTTTTATAATCTTCTTGCTTACGACTCAATTTTTATCGTGGCTTTATAATTTTTTTCTTTTCTTTTCCATTTTCAAGTTTTTATGCATCTTCATTTTTCTGTTGTTTTTTTAACTCACTGTGTAAAATTTATTATAAAAATATATTTTTAGTTAAAAATATCATTTGTTTTAATAAAAAAGCTCTTTAGCTTATAATTTTAAAAAATCTATTAATGTAGACCTAAAGATTTTATTAAAAAAGTGCAAATGTTATAGTGCCAGAGCACACCATTTGAGAGTTGTTTCAGATTTTCAAATTAACATCAAAATAATCAAATGAGTTAAACGAAGCCTTACACTTAAACTGTTACTATCATTTTTATAGTTATCGTGAATATAATTATATTTATCATGGCGAGTCTGAAGGTAAAATGTTAGTTTTCTGAAATAAGAACAAAAAAACATATTGAAGGAAATTTCTGGAGACAGGTCAGGAAATAAACCTAACATGCTCATCTAATTTTATGAGACTATAGTCATAATAATACACCAGGAAATAACAATGACAAATAACCATCAGACAAGATTAATAATTAATACAAGTTCAACTGATTTTTAATAATTCAAGTAATTGTTGTGCCAAAGATACATAAATCAGTTGAGAAGGTTACACATAAAATAGTAAAGTGTTGTGTTGTATTAGTGACCTCAGGACTAATATAAGTAATAGCGTTGGGAAAAACTTCAATGTTTTGTGAATGCTTCACGAATTGCTAGTTCTTTAAAATGAACCCTTCGCAGTGAACACTTCAATTGAAGTCGAACTCGCAAAAAACAGATTTGAATTTATTCGGTTATTTGTTCAGCTCTTTTCGGAACCGGTTCCTTGATATTCCTCGCCAAAACAAAAGTACTAGTCGGTAGAGATTTAAAAACGAAAAGAACTGAAACTGGTTCCTCGCCGAAAGAAACACTTACTAGTCGGTAGAGATACCCTCCACACAGCATCCCCAAAAATGACATAGGCCTTGAACCCTAAAATGAACTACCAACTTCAATTGAAGTATTTGTTCAATGAACAATGAAGGAAGTAGGAACTGCTGCCAAAAGAAGTAGTTCTATGAAGTAGTACTTTCAGAGCGGTTACAACGCTAATAAGTGGCATATTGTAAGTCACTCTACATAAAAAACTCTCGTTTTTGTACTATCTGCATATATACAAGAGAAAGCGCTGCTGTAGTCAATTTCGATGAATTTTGCCGGACTCAGCCAGACCTGGACGTGGCTTAGACTAGGGCTAGGGTATTTATACATCCATTCATAGCTTATGTCGACATAATGTTTTTGTTTATTTGTATAACCACTTTTTCACAGTATTGTTATAAACAAAAAAATATCGTATAACCTAAAAAACCGTTGACTTATGTGCATTTATGTCGCTTTTGAAAACGTGTGGGCGGAGTCAACGGAGACGCGGGACACGAAGAACATCCTTACAGAACTTAAAAGCGGTGTGATAATTTGACAAAATTTCCTGTCTCTTTCTTTCTCATAGTTTACGACGTAAAAACCCGAAGAAAGTGATTTATCCCAAATTTTTATAGGTTGTGAAAAAAGAATTAGCTCTTCATATATTATTACTCCTAGGGTATATATTTTATTTCTTATTTATTTCTTAAAAAAATGGTTTTTACTTTGTTGAAATATATTAACAAGAACCTTCTACCTGGGACATTGCCTTATTACTGAGGATCCTGACTAACTAACTAACCATCACGTCGTTTTCCGTGGGGGTAGGCAGAGAGGATGGTCCGCCGTACACCTCCGTCTCGGCACACACTCATCACTTCATTCACGTTCATACATCGTCTTATACATACTGTTCTGTTATTCGGACTCTTTGGATGGCTCAACTCAAGTATTTGATTCACTTGATCGTGCCATGTCTTTCTCGGGCGTCCCCGACTTCTTCTTCCATTCACTTTGGCACCATATATTGTTTTCACTCTACTTTCTTTGTTGATTCGCTCTACATGTCAAAACCAACTAAGCGTCCCTTTATTGATCCTATTCATTGCACTTAGATCAGCCTTGCATTATTTCCGGATATTTATATTTTTATCACGATCATACATGGTTTTGCCGCACGTACGCCTCACGGATCTCATTTCACCCACTCAGGATCCTAAAACCTACTTCAATTTCTCTGATGAATCTTCTCCTGTTTTCCGCATAAAACGAAGCTTGCATTGATCTATGACCACGGCATAAAGCTGGATTCACACCAACGTCCGGATCCGCTCAGTGACGATATTGTTCCGCTTGTGAGCTTATTGATATGGTGTGAATATCAATCAAGGAGTATGTGCCAAGACAAAGTTTTGTGGCAGTATATCCCTCTACCCACCCTTGTGATATTTTACTACTTAGTTAGTTAAATAATTATTTTTATGTGTAAAAATACTTATATCACAGATTTTTTTTTAATAAAAACCATTTTTTTAACACTAAATAATATTTTTAATAATTAACGATTATTAAAATTTTTATTTAGTGATAAAAATTTGGTTTTTAATAAAAAAAACTGCAATATAAGTATTTTTACACATCAAAATTATTATTTAACTAACTAAGTAGTTAAATATCACAAGAGTGGGCAGAGATGATATACTGCCACACAACTTTGTCTTGGCACATACTCCTTGATTGATATTCATACCATATCAATAAGCTCTCATGCGGAACAATATCGTCACTGAACGGATCCGGACGTTGGTGTGAATCCAGCTTTATAAAGCCGCAATAAGTCATACATTCTTTACAACAAAAGTAGAAAATTTAAAAATAATTTTTAAAAATCCTCTTTCATTTCATATTATATGTATCTTTATATCTGTTCCTTTATTATAATTTAAATGTAATTTCATTGTTTTTTTTTAATTTTATTTTATGTTTTTTCTCCCTCGTATGTATATATAACCGCACACTTTGTATTTTTTGTTTTGTTTAATTTTGTACACCGATGATGCTCAAGTTTAGCGAAACCGGTCGGTCTTAAAAAAAATAAAATAAAGTCTGTGGTCTAATACAAAGTTATTATTTCATTTTCATCAACATTATTCATCATTATACAAAAACCTTAACATTTACTTGTTGTTTTTTTCTTTCAAAACAGGCTCCACGGCTTCCGGAAATTAACTCGCCCAATTATTTTTGATATATCGTAGCGGTGATTACTTTCTTGCATACAACTCGCCCACATATTGTATCACCTTGTTCTGCCAGATTTTACGGAGATCCTATCCGTTTCTTCTCCCGACCACGTAAAATTTACGTTTTATTTTAAAATCCTTCTACGTAGTAAATTAATTCAGTATTCTATGTCATACAGGTATATTTGGAAACGTTTGACACTGCTTTTATTTTTAATTTGGCTGAAATTAGATGAATTAATTTCGTCGTGACGCTCACTTTGCAAAACTGTTTTTATTTAATTAAAAAGGTGATTACATATTCGTAAGAAGCATTTACTTTGTGGCTTGCCATATTTATAAATAGAACACATACACTTTGTTTATAACCACTTTATTATTCAATATTATGTCTACCGGTTTCGGAAGTACCCTTCCATCATCAGGACAATATTAAATTAACCTGAAATACAAAATGCTGAGATATATATACATATTTAGGAGTTGGAAGGAGAAGGGGTAATTGAGGGGATTATGGGAATAACCGAGCGGTTTATTGGAAAAATATCTAGGATAGGAATATAAGATAAAATAATTTGATTGTTTAAAATATTGCATTTACTGTTTGATGATTTTCTAATTTCTAGTGCTTCTAAGTTATCTAATTTTATCCCTTTATTGCAACGGTGAAGAATTTTAACCCCTGTATCCCTATTAAAATTATGATTAGTAGTAATGAGGTGATTGGCGAACTCCGAAAAATTATTGTTTTTTAAGCATCTTAGATGTTCACTTATTCTAATGTTTACACTACGAGATGTCTTACCTATATAATATGAAGGACAATTATTACAAGAAATTTTACAAATGCCAGAATAACTTAATTTATTATCCCTATCTTTAGCATTTTTCAATAATATACTTATGCTATTATTTGTATAGAACGCGGGTTTAATGTGGGTAGGCAAATTTCGGGTACTAAGTGAAGAGAAGTTAGATATATATAAGATTCTACGCCATTGGAAGGGATTCCTTAAAATATTGTTATTACTTTTATATAAAAATGTATTAGTGGCAAGCAGTTTAAGTTTTTTATTTAAAAAAAATTCTATGAAGTCTATGGTATAACCACTATTCAAAGCTATTTGTTTATTTTTTTCTAATTCAATTAATAATAATCCCCTCAATTACCCCTTCTCCTACCAACTCCTAAATATGTATATATATCTCAGCATTTTGTATTTCAGGTTAATTTAATATTGTCCTGATGATGGAAGGGTACTTCCGAAACCGGTAGACATAATATTGAATAATAAAGTGGTTATAAACAAAGTGTATGTGTTCTATTTATAAAAAAGTGATTGTTTGATTAGTGGTTTTACATAGAAATGAATCGAAGTGATTGTATCAGAAGTGTGTAAGATACCTTTAACCTTTCGACGAAATACCACTGTGTTTCTTCAGTGCTTTGTAATTTACTATTTCAACGTATGCATCTAAATATTTTCCTTTTATTTATTTATTTACTAAGTAAAAAGGATAAAAAGGGCAACAGCAAAAGAATAGCACATACTCGTACATAATATTAAATCAAGCAATGACAAATAAAAGCAAGTATGACCGTATTAAAAATGTGGAAATCCGGAAAGAACGCAAGGCTGATGTGAGCATAACAAATAGGATCAAGGAAGGGACGCTTAAATGGTTTGGGCATGTAGAGCGAATGAACGAAGAAAGGAGTGTGAAAAGAATATATGATGGGAAAGTGAATGGAAGAAGAAATCGAGGACGCCTGAGAAAGACATGGCACGATCAAGTAAATCAAATACTTGAATCGGGTCATGTGAAAAGTCAGAATAACAGAAGAGTATGTATGAGACGATGTATGAATGTGAATAAAGCAAGGAGTGTGTGCCAAGACAGAGTTATATGGCGGTCCGTCCCCTCTGCCTCCTCTGCGGAGAAACGGCGTGATCGTTAGTTAGTTAGTTAGACAAAAATATACATTAGAAAAAGCATTTAAGTCAAAGGCAAGGTTAAGTCAAGGTTTTGATAGAGTCGAAAAGAATGACAAAAACCATTTAGACGGGTTACAGGTAAACTTGACTTGAAGACATGGCTTGAGTTAATAAGTCTCGACATTCTGGACAGTGGAGAATGATTCCCATAATTAGGAGAGTGATGATTGAGGAACAGCAATTCATTGTTTTATTAATAATTCATTATTTTTATGTAATACTAACCGACTTCGCTCTAGTTGTAATACTCATTTGTTTAAAAAAATTAAAAACATTGAAGTAACAATACGGAGACTTATCTTATTTTGTTTAATATTAAAATGGGGATTTCAATGTCCCACAGCTCACGAGGTTTATAAAATAAAATACACTCGTAAATTGAAAGATCATTGAATTAGGCCATTTACCACACATATTTCAAAGCGTCCATCAATCAACTAGATTTTGGTTTTAACATTTGAGCACGCCTGAACTTAACGATAATGACCGCGGCCCCGGCTTGTCCATCCCTGCAGCATGAATGAACGAGGTGGCTCATTCACTAGTCGTGACCACGCGTGCGGTTTCGCCAGATTAGTTAATCGTGAATGCATTTGGTCAAGTGTGTGGCCTCGAACACTGTAATCTTTAAAAAGTACCAGGTGAGACATTTGCACAAAACACTGTGAACCACACGGCACGACTTTGACACGTGACCGATTGGTCTACACCACTGGGTTCCCCTTAAAAATTATTCCCCTTATTAATTAACACTCCGCAAATTAAGCCCTTTAGCACCAGTAAAGATTTGTTTAATTTAGACGGCCTCTATGGTCGAGTGGTGAGACCCTCGACTACGAATCCAAAGGTCGCGGGTTCTAACCCGTCGTGCGCCAATAACTTGTATTTGATAAATATGTGTCATAACACATTTCATTCATATAAAAATAATATCAAGTTCATTTGCGGCACGTTCCAGAGTGGTAGATACTCTAAGTATCGCACTGGTGAAAGACCAACATTCAGAATCGAAACGTTGCTTAAAATGGCTTGAGCCGTGTTTTGTGACCAGATCTGAATAGCCTGGTACTTCCCAACTTTCCTCTTCCCCATCTCCTTTCCTTCCTCATTACTTTCAGCCTCACAACATACCCCTATTGGAGATGCCATAGTCTCACTGGCTCTAGACGGTTGGGAGCAGTTAAACCTAAACGGGGCTTTACAAATTTTAGTAGTTAAAGTAATATTTTTATTAATAATTAAAATAATTATTAAAATCAATTCGCTCTCGTGGGTATGTAGGTACATACCAACATGTATTTTTTCAATAATGTAGGTACATACCATTGAGAAGATAGTTAAAATCGAAATTACATTTTTTGTCTCTATTTGTTGACAAATAGAGAAAATTATAAATGTGATAAAATTAGTAAAATTATAGTATTCTTCTTTTGGTGCTCACACCTATCGGAGTTTGGCTACCATCGCGGCATTTTTTTACCCTGAATACTACAGCTCGCAACAACTTAACAAAACTGTACTCGTACCAGTTACGAATTGAAATTAAAAAGCTCACAAGCTCAAAATCTCTGCCTACCGATCAGATGCTTTAACCAAATAAGCTTTTTCATGTTTTTTTTTTCAATTTTGGAGAATATTTTTGCCGGCAATGCCATGTATGTCCCTGTATTGTGACAGACGAAACTAAACGAGATTATCAACCCATTTTTTAAATTATCCATTTAATATAGCAAATAGTTTTGTTATTAATCAACCTTTACAGCCCTTTTAATACATTGTACCAAACATTAATTCCATGAAGCTACCACCACAGACATGATTTAGTTTATGCATACTTTTTGTAAATACATACTCGTTTGTCTGTGGTAAACAAACTTCCAACGTTTCAAGGGCACAACACAAAGATAAAACATCATCGTGTTTTTTTTAATAATTGTTTTTGTGTCTTTTAATGTGGGTGTGTTAATTCTTAAAGCTTAAAGCTGGATTCACACCAACGTCCGGATCCGCTCAGTAACGATATTGTTCCGCATGAGAGCTTATTGATATGGTATGAATATCAATCAAGGAGTATGTGCCAAGACAAAGTTGTGTGGCAGTATATCCGTCTGCCCACCCTTGTGATATTTAACTATTTAGTTAGTTAAATAATTATGTTGATGTGTAAAAATACTTACATCGCAGATTTTTTTTTATTAAAAACCAATTTTTTTTCACTAAATAATATTTTTAAATATTAAAAATATGGGGTGGGCAGAGAGGATATACTGCCACACAACTTTGTCTTGGCACATACTCCTTGATTGATATTCATACCACATCAATAAGCTCTCTTGCGGAACAATATCGTCACTGAGCGGATCCGGACGTTGGTATGAATCTACCATAAAACATTCCAAAAGCCGTAATGTTAAAAGGGTCAGGAACTGATTTGTCGCAAAACACAAAAAATGTAAGAAAAAGTCGGGGACGCCCGAGAAAGACATGGCACGATCAAGTGAATCAAATACTTGAGTCTGGCCATGTGAAGAGTCAGAATAACAGGAAACTATGTATGAGACGGTGTATGAATGTTAATAAAGCAAGGAGCGTGTGCCAAAACATAGTTGTATGGCGATCCGTCTTCTCTGCCTACCCCTGCGGGGAAATGGATGGTTTGTTAGTTAGTTAGTTGCGAAACAAAATAAGCTATATAAAGCAGTGACGAAGGCGATGGGAGTACGCTAGATTGTGGTGAAGACTGTAAAATGTATTTATTTGTGTCACATACCTAATACCTAGAATTTCGTATGAAATTCACGATAATTCCTCCAGATATCAGATAAAACGACACTTTTACTCATATCCGGTACAAAGTTTAGAGCTATTATTAATGTATTACGTTATATTATTTGATATCACTTTAATTCTATGTTTTTTTTATGCATATTGTTTTTCTGTTGTTCTGTCACTCATTTCCTCTTTTCATCACTGTTATGGCTTTAATGTTATGTTTTTTTTTCCTTTTTTATTTTGTTAAATAAAAAAAGTACATACTAAAAAAAATACATACGTGCAGTATTCTGCACTATTTTCTTCAACGCACGATGTGAATGTTTTGTAATTTTATTGATAATCTAACCTCTATTGTGTTATTCTTGTATGTGACTTGTTATTGATCTATGGATTAAATTATTATTTTGAATCTATGGATTTTTGTTCAGCAGAGCTTCTTCTGCATTTATCTTCGGAACCTGCGTCACCTGTACGTGACATAAAACACCGGTTGCAAGATTTACTTATTCTTTATTTATTTGTTAAAGATGGTTTTACTCTCTTTAAACATACTTTTTATGTTAAAATGTATTTCTCAAGTTTTTCTTTATTAAATGTTAGATTAAAACATCAAACGTAGTTACAAAATTATGTAAGTTTACCTTGTTAAAAATCAACTGAATCTGTCTATGTCCGATAAGGTTATATATATCATCTTCGGATAGGCAAAAGAGCTGAAGCGCCATTTTGGGAAGCTTACACCAGAGCACTTTGAAGTAGTTTTGTTTACAATAAAATTCATAAGTCTTCAGTGATTGGTTGGATTTAAAAAAAAATAACTTAGTTAAATCGATGCTCTTACTGAGTTACTTGAAGTGACAAAAATCTAAGAAAAGTCTCAATAGTATCAGTTGATTCAAGTCTCCTCCCAAATGGTAAATATATTTTAGATGGCTGAAAGGCCAGAAAAGTCTTCAGAATCAAACGAGAGTCAGAGCATTCGATGCAGAAAACTGATCAAAACTGCATATTTAACTCATTTTTTACCAAAGTCTCGCTTAAGCCCTTTTGCCTTTCCGGTGACAATATGCACATATTTTACCTGAGTAAATGTGCAAGCCACAACAATTTGGGATTAATCACTGAGAATAGATAGGATTAAAAAAAAGTCGAAATAAGTCCCACAAGCGTTTGATTGAATTGCCTGACATCTTCAAATTAGAATATTCTGTAGGCATACGTAGCAGAGCGGTCAGCTTTTGACCTAGAGTGTGCGGGTTCAAATCTCAGCGCGTGAGAATAAACCCGTCTTCAATTTACATGGGCTTTTTACACACGATTTAAATAAATTGATATGTATTAGGTATGCAAATATCAATACCTCGTTCCACAGAGGAAGATATTCTCGGTAGATCAGGTGAAAGGCTACCATTCTCGGCAGAAAAGCTGCTTGAAATGGCTTAAATTTATCTAGTGACCAGATCTCTCCTCAATGTTTATCTTACTTTCCCCCTTTACCTTCTCTCCTAGTTGAGTTTCACAGCTTTTCACAAATAGGAATGCCAAAGTTCCGTTTTATTTAGTCCTTTAAAGCTCTATTGTGGAACCGATTAAAAAAAAAAAATTTTTAAAGTAAAGGTTGAAGAATAATATTTTATTTGAACCCAGTGGATTACAAATTTTATTCCCTTTAAAGAAAATTACCACCACTTCAGCTCGTTTTCATCTCACCAACGAAAAGTGTTACATTATTTGTGTTGAAACGCCGAAAAGCAGTAACATTCTTCAATATACCTGAGAACGTTACAAAGTACACTTCAAAACTAAGCATACATCATTTATATGTAGATTTATTTATCCAATTAATTTATCTATAAACCGATCAACAGGCTAAAATTTCAAATCTTCTTGAGATAAAACGTCTAACCGGTTAGAAAATGGAATTATAATACAGGATGGAGTATTTCTACCACATATCGGACCTTATCTTACCGATCTATATCGAGATATAAGGCATTTTAAATTTATTTGGGTGTTAATTATGTTGGGTTATGCGCCACGTACACGATAGCAGGTGTTTGTCTCATTTGGGCTGAGTTTTTTTTCCGTCTGAGTGTTAAATTTATAGTTTTAATCACCCTGATTCGGTAGCCTTATTGCAAGTACCCAGCAATTAAATGAGATAAAAATAATGATACGTATTTGCGGTGAATGGTTTATAAATTGGTTTGATAAAAGCTCGCACTGTTATTAGTACGTTATTTTGCAAACTGTTGATGACATAAATATCTCCAGCGTGGTTTTATGACTTCTGCCACGAGAGATGTTAAATTAATAAAATTATTAAATAAAGACTACGATGGGCTGGACAGTTGGAAAGGATTTCAGATGCAAGACATCGAAGGCAAACCTAGGAATAGGTGTGTTGAATGTGCGGTAGGGGGTTAGAGTAATAGGACTAGAGAAGGAGAATGGCTATAGACCGAAGCCAGTGGAGAACACACCCGGGATGAAGCGCTGGGCAGATGAAGGCGATATAAAACTTAATAGATTGTTATGCTTAACTGATAACTTAATTTAAATGGGACAATGATCATAATGACCATAATATATGATAGAATTCAGTATTTCATACGAAAGTTTGAGCGTGTTCTCATTTCGGTAAAGCTTTGAAAAACTTATCCCGATGATAAATATATAATCGCTGGAAAGGCAAAAGGGCTTAAAATTTGTAAAATAAACAAAACTTTAAAGTGCTCTGGTGTAAACTTCCCAAAATGGCGTTTCAGAACTTTTGCTTTTCCGGCGACGATATATTATACATAATAAGGACGATACGGTGCTTTTTATATATTCTTATTTGAAGCGGGACAACTTCATCAACACCCGAACGATACCTAATGTGAACTTTCGACTTAATGCAAAGGCTCTGTGGGTGGTGAGTGACTCAATGATGGGTCAAAAAGGTCACACTTCCAGATACAACAGTGCTCTGAACATAATGATGGCTTAGGTCTATTACTTACGTAGACGTTATATTGCTTCAACGAGCCACACCCGTCGCTGCTTTCCTGGTACCAAAAAAATAATGACCACAAACACAAAGTTAACTGTTACATTCAAATTGAAATGTTATCCCTATTTGTCGAGTAGACATCATTCAATTTATTCATCAGTTCAAAGTACCTACTATGATATAATAACCCACACCGTTACACTTAAGCATAATATTTTACAAATAATAAAAAAATGATATTAATTTATCGAAGGAAGCAATCACTTTGTAGCTTGACATTATAATTTAAATAAAAAATAATTTTGTTTTAAGCCACTTTATTTATACACATATAACAATTCGACCGGTTTCGGTTAAACTTAACCTTCTTCAGGAACGTATATATATAAAATGAAGAGTTTATATATATACGTTCCTGAAGAAGGTTAAGTTTAACCGAAACCGGTCGAATTGTTATATGTGTATAAATAAAGTGGCTTAAAACAAAATTATTTTTTATTTAAATAAAATTATAATTTATGCAGCGTTTTCCTGAAAAATTCACACTAAACAAAGGGAAGCATGTGTTAGAGATTACTATTTAAACGAGTGTGACGTCAAATATGATTAAAAAATACATATTAGAAGTTCGATCCATATTTTATTTCATTACAATTGAGTCCAAAAAAATACATAGCATTAATAATTCTGAAAATAAAAATAAAATATGATGTTCTATCTTATTTAAATTACAAATTTGAAAGTTATAAGTTATAACATAGGCACTAATTGTTAGCCGTGAAAAATCTCAAGATGTAACTTTACTCTCCAAGATGAAAATGAAAAAAAATATTACTTAAGGGTCAAAGATTATTAGTTCCTTTAAACATTTTTTAAAATATTTTACCTCACGCATACATTACTTGCGCTTTTAAAAATGGCCTAAAAAAGTCTGCCATGTGGACGCACATCTCGAATAAAGAATAAAAATATATAATAGGAAGGTACTTTATCGTTTGTCTGAATTTTAAATATACTTTTTATGATTTTTTTTTATTTTCTTAACACGTAAATCAGTTTTATATGTGATTATATATTTTTTGCTTTCTAGGATCGCTGTCTGGTTTTACGTGCATTTAACTATAAACAAGGCAACTTTGAACGAATCAGTAACCAATCTTGAACTATGACATCGTCAAATCATCACACTGGCTATTCAGATGTGGTCTCTAAACGAACCTCATGTTATTTAAATCAACCACTGACTTATATTAAGTTAATAGTACGTAGTAAAGTTTACATTCTGAAATTAATTCGTTCGCACCTGAATTCTTTAAGAAAATTGTATTTAAGTAAATTTATTATTTATACTATGTAAGTTGGTACTGATGAATAAATATTTTTTTGAATTATCAACACACGTCCGAAGATTCAGTAAAATACATGTAGGTACTTATGTGTATGATGAATAAGGTGAATCTCAAGTGATTATGATTTTCATGACACAAATAAAAAATAAACAACGCATAATATTATAACTCCATACGACATAGAACAACTTTTCATCCTTTGTTGGGTGAAAAATCATCAGAGATGTTTTAGATGCATCCCCACAGCGATAGTGCCAGCTCAGGACACTTCTGTCGCGTTCGCCTTCTTAGTTGTGCAGCAACCAGCTGAACAAATGCAGCGCGGAGCATCTTCCAATCCACTGCACAATCGCATAGTTCAAGCCGAGCAGCCGATACAAGTCGGATAAAGTTCAACGAGGTACTTTGTCAATCCATTCTTCTAGGCCGGGTAGGCGATTCTGCAACGTTTTGGATAGAGAAATATACCCACTAGTTTAGTCAAAACACACCAGATAATTTATACGTTAGACGTAGATGCGAAAAATTGAAAAAAATCTGTCCTTTTGTCGATCTACAAAAAATTATATGACCGAGTTGATAGGAAAACAGGGTATTATTCATGTATTCAGGGTATTAACCGTCTCATAGAAGCAATTGCGTCTCTGTACGAGGGAAGCGTTGCACAGGTGGTTTGATATCACAAAACGTGTGAGGCAAAGCTTTGTAATGTCCCCGTGGTTATTCAATCCGTACATTTCTTTACTTTAAAAAAATCGATTAGTACTGCCTCGCAGTGGCGGCTCGCGAATTTTTAGTGTTCTAGGTGCTAAGCGAAAACGATGTTTATTTTGTTTCAAAATTTTACTTTTTTGTAAAAAGATTTTTGGCAAACCGTGCAATGCACCACCAAAACCGAAAAATCCTAAAAATCTTTCTACAAAAGTTAAAAAAATATTAATTTTAAAAAAAATTCTGCTATAACATATCCAAGGTTCAAACGGGTCTTAAAAACCAAATTGGCTTATTTTAAATGCAAGAACTACCCAAGAGACCCCGGAGTTACTCTGAGAGTTTTCGATGTGGATGCCAACTTTAGGGATATTGTCCGAAAGGGCATTGTGATGTGCTAGGAAGGAGGGAACCTGAGTCCTGCAGATGCATTATATTGTCGGATACATCACGACCACAATTGTGTTTCGGAGCAGCAAACCAATCTGTTAAAACGACCTGCAAAATTTAAAAATGTAATAACCTCTGGGCTCGCTTTTTTCTTGTCACCTGTCTGTGTTCCAGTGTCGAAAGCTTCAATAGCGATAAAACAAACATGTGCTTGTTGGTAAAACCATTGAGGAAAATGTCCTTGCATAGTGACGTTTTTGTTTCTAATAAGTTAAAAATAAACAAACTTTTCTCATTTATTTATAGTTTTTGTGTTTAATTTGTAGAACTCCATTTTAATTTTTTATATAATTCAATTGAATTAAATTTAATATTATTATTATTGAGTTCTAAAACTTAAAATAGCAGAACTCAATAATAATAATATTAAATTTAATTCAATTGAATTATATAAATAAATAAAAAATAAAAAAATAAAAAATAAAATAAATAAATAAAATAAAATAAAAATAAAAAATAAATAAAAATAAAAAAACTTTTCTCAACTTACTAACTAACCATCACGCCGTTTCTCCGCAAGGGTATGCAGAAAGGACGGACCGCCATACAACTCTGTCTTAGCACACACTCCTTGCTTCATTTACATTCATACATCGTCACATACACACTCTTCTATTATTCTGACTCTTCACATGGCCCGACTTGAGTATTTAATTCACTTGATCGTGACTTATCTCCCTCGGGCGTCCCCGACTTTTTCTTTCATTCGCCATATATGCCCAAGCCATCTAAGCGTCCCTTTCTTGATCCTATTCATTACTCTTACATCAGCCTTGCATTCTTTCCAGATATCCACATTCTTAACACGGTCAAACATGGTTTTCCCGTGTACGACCGTATATTATTATATTTATTTATGTTACTTTTTTTTGTTTCTGATAAATGTCATTTGTTTTTCCACAACTCCAGGACGCTCATCGTCATTAATATCTTCTCGGCCTTCTGTAAAGCGCTTGTACCACTTATAAACACTTTTTTTAGACAAAGTAGACTCGCCGATTGCCACAGTCAACATTTTAAGTGCGTTGGAGCACTTTATTCCATTTTTAACGCAAAATTTAATATATATCCTTGATCCTTTTTTTTCAAAAGTAAAAATTCGAAGAACACACAAAAACGTGACTAACCTTTCCAGTTGTCAAAAACAAACCACTAATCCAAAATGGCTGATAATGCTAACATATGATAAACATATGTGTACCAACATAACAACAACAAAAAATCGATAATCGAATGTACACAGCCCGCGAAAATTCACCTTTTCTTTTGAACAGGCCATGTATATTATTCAGCATTGTAAATATAAGTTTGAAATATTGTTCTTGAATCAGCTCCCAGCTACTCCGATCACAATAACAGGCCGGCAATCCTCCTCTCCTCTCTTACGTGAACGGGTCCAGTTTGTTTTGCAAGATTTTGCTTATCTCTCTTTGTCATCTATTCGTGTAATGGATTTCTTATATCGGCCCATCTCGCTATATGCGTAAGCCACCGAGGTATTTTATTTAATAGATGTTCAAGCTCACTGACCAATTTGCTGATGGTCATCAATGGCATTCACTATCACTTTTATTTTATTGCTTGATAATTAAATGAACCAAGCCTTATTATTATTTTATTACCTACGTACATACATGCAGATGATACTCGACTGATTACATATTGTACCTCATTAATTAACGATAATAACTGTTGGTGAATGTATTAAAAAAAATGCTATCTTTGGACCAGTTTATTCAATGTTACACATCATGATAAATACACATAATCATACTAAATGTAATGGAGGCAAAACTTTAAAATGTCACCATTACAATTATAAATGATGACCATAAATAACAGAACACGGTTTTTTAAAGATAAACAAATATTTCATCAAACGTTATAAAAATAACGTCAGAGCCAAGCCGGGGGTTAAATATCGTCACTGAAAAGGCAAAAGGGCTTAAGCGACACTTTGGTCAAAAATGTGTTAAATATGCAGTTTTTCTTTTCTGCGTGAAATGCTTTGAATCTCATTTGATTCTGAAGACTCAGCCATCTAAAATATATTTACCATTTGGGAGAAGGCATGAATCAAGCAACACAAGTTTGGGACTTTTTTTAGCTTTGTGTCGCTTCAGTTAACTCAGTGAGAGCATTGAGTTACCTGAGTTAACTTTTTTCCAAAAATCCAATCAGGTACTGAAGACTTTTAATGTAAACCAAACAAAAAAAATAAGTGCTCTAGTGTAAGCTTCCCAAAATGGCGCTTCAGCTCTTTTGCCTTTCCGGCGACGATATGTTTTTTAATCGCTTTTGAAAACAGATTTAAAAATTATTGCATGAATCACCAGTACATAAAAAACATATTTACATATGTCAGAATCGAGGTTTGCTGTTCTGTATGAATATATTTTTTTAAGTCATAATATTTTTCACTGGAATACACATTGGGATTAACTAAAAATCTGTATTACCCAATTTAAGACGAAACTGAATACGTAATTTACAATAATATCATACGTTTCATAATCCATTTCCGTTCCCCATTCATACTCTGCGGTAATATGTCATAAAGGCGTACACAGCACAGAAGTACGAGAAATAATTTGAAATATTTTTTAAAGTTTTGATTTGTGAATTTTCCACTTAGAAACTTAGTATCGCCCTAGGTAGAGAAAACGATTCAAAACGAACCAAAACGTTAATTTAAATTTCTTGAGTTTTCAGATAGGTACTTACAATTTTTGTTTCCTTTTTTATCTTTTCATCCTGCATTTCCATTTTTTTAAGAAATCCTTCACTCTATCAAAAATATAAAGAATATTCTAATATTTTAAAATTTAAATTAATTTACTAAATCTTTACGCTTTATTGTGATATTCATTACTAAAACAATATTATTGCGACCGAGACTCGAACTCAAGACCTCTACTCTATCCGAAAGAAACGTATTAACCAATCGTGCCATCAAAACATTTTTTTAATTCTTTAATTTTTATCAATCTCATATTTATTGAAAAACATTCATTTTATTTTCAGTTTTTTTCGATATTGGCAGCTTTCTATGCATATTTGAGCAAAGCTCCACCCAAAAACAATTGCCCTCATCGGTGGTTTCATGGATAAAACAGTCACCATTTTTATTTACGCAGAACTTTTTTTTTAATAATTATTAGAAATAACTGATTGTGATATTAATACGACAGAGACTCGAACTCGGTACCTCTACTCTACCCTCTTTCTAACTTTTTTTATCTTCTTCTATTTCACATTGTTTGTGTATTATCAATATTATAATTAGAACTTTTATATTCGTTACTTGTAAAAAAATAACTGTTTAATACTGCCGATTTAATTTTACGGCTTTATTTAATATTTTGAGGCATTTGTTTTGATGACTTAATGTTAAAAAATTACGAAAGATGTAAAAAATCTTTTTAAATTTAGCCAATCAGCTATAGATATATATTTATTTTTTAATTTATGTAACCTAGAACTCTTTAAAAATATTATTTTAAAATTAATTACAACATCAAAAAATGCGTTAGCAGGGCTTCACAAAAGCAACAAAAAATAATAACTTTTTTCCACAAATTACTTACTCATTAAAGATAGTAAGTAGCTCAATGAAAAAAAAAACACAGAAGGCCCCGCAATGATGAAAAAATTCGGCGCGAGCTTTACCAAGGAGATCCCGCCGCAAAACTCGACAAGGCGGAGAAAACAACATACACCGAATTTATAAAAACAACACCCACATTCGATTATCTCCTCACCGAAACAAAAAGCAAGCAATATTAAACTACCTCACCAAAAAAACTCCCAATACGGTGATATTTTTTTTAAAACGTTAAAATTAGTGTTACCTTTTTACTTTTATTGTATATTGTTGGTAGCCCCTTTCAACCTGCTAAATACAGTAGTTGGCTATTGAAGCGTGCGGAAGAATAAGAATTGTAATCGAGCTTTATTTGGTGATTCGGGAGGAATTAGCAACTTGTTGAATTAACGCTTGCTTTTTACCCTTTGGACCGCCAACAGTCTCGGACATTTTACTTTGAGATGTTTTTTGTTTGTTTTAACCTTGTCTTTAACGTATTGCCTACCATTTTTTAAATTTAAATTGAAATTTACGTGACCTTTTTAAAAAGAAAATCACTTATTTAAGAGCATTTAAACCGTCAACTGACAGTTTACTTGTGTGCCCTGTTACGTCGGGTACAATATGATCAGAATTATTGTTATCGGTAAAATCTCCATTTAAAATCCAGTTAATCTCATCGAACTGCATAAGTGGATAATGACCATATTCGCGCCTACAATTGTAATCACGTGGGCGTATTTTGGTTGAACCCCCGTTCAGGTTAAAAGTTTAGTATCGAAATACGATACTTACCTGGCTACTAAATCAAAAGATTACGTGTTTACAACAAGATTCCTACCGAAGGTTAATTTATTATAGGTCAGTCAATTTGTGCAACATATTCTGCATCAAATGGAAAGTTTTATCGTTCCCATTCCTTGCCGTAGACTCAGAAACAATGAATTGCTGTTCCTCAATCATCACTCTACTAATTATGGGTATCATTCTCCAATGTCCAGAATGACGAGACTTGTTAACTCAAGCTATGGTTTTTAAATTTTTGGTACCAGTCTAAATCCGACGGCCTGCATGGTCGAGTGGTAAGACGCTCGACTACGAATCCAGAGACCGCGGGTTCGAACCTGGAGTGCGCAAATAAATTTTATTTAATTAATTTGTGCCATAACACATTTAATTGATATAAAATAAAATATAGTATATTTGCGGCACGTTCCAGAGTGGTAGACACTTTTAGTATCGCCCTGGTGAAAGACCACCATTCAGTATTGAAACGTTGCTTAAAATGGCTTTAGTCGTGTTTGGTGACCAGATCTGAATAGCCAGATACTTCCCAACCTTCCCCTTTCTCATTTCCTTCCCCTCCCACTACCTTTAGCCTCACAACATACCCCTTTTGGGGATACCATAGTCTCACTGGCTCTAGACGGTTAGGAGCAGTTGAGACTCTTGTGCGGTATTCACGTAAAACAAATGATTTTTGTCCAAACTTTTACTTGACCTTGGCTTTGACTTGCATGTTCTTTCATATGTATAGTTTGTCCTACTCGTATTTTTGTAATTGCTTCACTATAATATTATGTATGCGCTGTTCTTTCTCTGTTGCTCTTTTTTCCCATTTCGTGTTATGTTTTTTTTGTAATTGGACAATAGTCCGTTAGTTTATAAATAAATAAATATAACACTAATTAAATTCACTACCAATTAATTATTTTCACCTCTAAATATTGAAATAGTGGCGGAAGCGATTATAGAAATATACATTACAAGAAAGACACTTAGGTACTCTAGAAATTTGTAGATATCTTCAATGATTTTTTTTAATTTTCAAATTGGAAAATTTCTTAAAATGTCTTTAGCCATGTTTAGTGACCATATCTGCGCCACCTTTACATCATTCAGCTTCGAAACTTTCCCCATATTGAAGATGTCATAGTCCCGCTGACTCTGTTAGGACTCATGTGCAGTCGCATATAATTTATCAATATTTTAACTAGATATAAATACCCAGTTTACTTCCCAGCCTTCCTCTTCTTCTTGGTCTCCTTTTTCTGTAAACCCCCCCCCCCCCTATTTCATCCCACTTAACAACATGCCTTAAATGGTGTAAATTGACTTTTTTTAGTCACCGAATTAATACAAAATACAGATAAAATGAAAGATTCTACTCTCAGCATGGTCATTATTTGAGCATTATTAATTTATATTCTAACCTGAAGTTTGTCGTGGTCCCCAGTCCCTCTACGTCTGTGTTTACACACGTGTCTAGACTTTAAAGGTTGATGCGTACCGTATTCTCGTCATACCTAAATCTGACAACGATAATCGTGGTCTTTGATCTTCCGCCGAACCCAATAATGGTTTCCTTCGTACGACTAATTTTCTACCAAATCGAGAAGCCTGCATATGTTACCTCTAGACTTGTTTTTCGTACTAAATTAAATTGCCTTTGTCAATTATCATCGTATGTATAATGTGGCCCTGCGTAATTGTAAGCGGTGCCCTTTACGACAGTTCTGAAAAAAATAACGATCCACTCGGAATAGCCAATCAGAAGCTCTGAGTCACGGAGGAATATGGTCCAATCGTGGGGAGATTGAGTAAACGTATCTCGAGATCGTTACTGTTTACTAATATAAAACGACTGGTGCTTTATGGCTCGATTTGCTCAAAGGCAGGTACGAAAGAGAAGACACAAATAAAATGTATTTTATAAATGTTCAATTGTGAAATAATATAAATTGTTGTAGTAGCGATCTTAAGAGGTTTGACTATAGATTTAAACATATTTTAATATTTTATTGTACGTCATCAACTTTATGATATTCTCTTCTGAGGAAGATTGGGTATAATCAAAACAGTTAGGTGACAAATATATCAATAAATTAGTTGTTAATCAAAGTGATTTATTTAAAATTAAATAATAACTTTGTATAAGGCCACAGATTTTATTTTAATTTTTATGACCGACCGGTTTCGCTTAGCTTAAGCATCATCAGAGTACAACATCAAACTAAACAAAAAATACATAGCGTGTAGTTATATATACTCGCACATACCGAGGGAGAACACAATATGAAAAATAAAATAAGAGAGATTATAACAAAGGAACAGAGAGACAGAGACCAATATGAAATATAAAAAGAGGCAAAACGTCAACTGAGAAGGTGATAAAAGAATAAGGAAAAGTTTTATTAGTTTACGGGAAATATCTGTATTATTGAACTACAGGACAAATTAACTGATTATTAAGAATAAGACTATTAATTTTAATGGTTTTCTTTATTTTTAGTGCTTCAAAGTTATTTAATCTGTTGTCACGACCATTTTTAGGGAGAATATGAAAACTGGTGCTTTCATTGAAGGTGTGATCTTTTTCAATAAGATGATTGGAGAATTCTGAAAAACCGTTGTTGTAAAATAACTTAAACCGCGATTAAGGCTTGAGTCAAGTCTTCTCCCTTATGCTAAATATATTTTAGTTGACTAAAAGGCTACGAAAATCTTTAAAATCAAACGAGAGTCGGAGCATTCGATGCAGAACAAAATAACTGAACAAAACTGCATACTTAACTCATTTTTGACCAAAGTGTCGTTTAAGCCCTTCTGATTTTCCAGCGACGATATATTATTATATATAACGGTTGTGAACAAAAAAGTGATTCATTCGATATTTCATTCTGAACTAAAAATTGCTCACGTATTTAACAATCACCTTATAAAATATATATACTCGTATACAAAATACACTATTATTCCAAAACAAGACAATGACAGTATATTTTATCACACGAATACCTGACAGAACCATTATTATTCTATTCCTTTGGTTTTGGCTAATAAGGTCACCACATGGTTTTAACGGCGCATCTTAATTTCAGGTAAAGTCACAGCTTTCTAATAAGAGGAAGAACATCTACACCGTCTGAGATGAGGAGACGTGGGCGCGCAGCATCCCCGGAAGTGAGTCACGGTAACCCGAGTAGGTACTGAGTACTGGAACCTCCAGCGTAGGTACATTTACCATAATAATGATTTGGTTCTCGGGTCTCCTAAACATTAGCCGTGGATTTTGAGAAGAGAATGGATGCAACCATTTTTGTGAAATATTGAATAAAAAAATTAAAATTGTTTTAATATCCCATTTTAAATCGTTTGTAACCGAGGCTGGTCCAACAATATATTGACGCCTATTTCAGACTGACAGTTCATAATTGTGACACCCGTGAAACCTCTTTTAAAAGCTCTCACCGCCATTTAAAATGAGATCAAATAATGACAACGTTATTAGAACTTAACAATCAAAACGTAGCAGTGGCCCGTTAAAGATATTCAATAATATTTCCAGTCAATAATTATGAGATTATTACCCACTCAAAAAGTCACGATTCCGGATACAAGTACCTAATATTATATGCGGAGTAAAATCAAACGATTTTGACATTTTCTACGGATATACATGATTATAACCAAGTATTGTTTTCAATAAACACTTTCACAACACACGATGGCCTCCGTGGTCGAGTGGCTAAGACACTCAACTATGAGGCCAAAGTTCGGGGGCTTAAATTCCGGCTCGCGCAAATAATTTTTCTTTTATCGAAGGAAGCAATCACTTTGTAGCTTGACATTATAATTTAAACAAAAAATAATTTTGTTTTAAGCCACTTTATTTATACACATATAACAATTCGACCGGTTTCGGTTAAACTTAACCTTCTTCAGGAACGTATATATATAATAGTATATAATAGTTTATATATATACGTTCCTGAAGAAGGTTAAGGTTAACCAAAACCGGTCGAATTGTTATATGTGTATAAATAAAGTGGCTTAAAACAAAATTATTTTTTATTTAATTTTTCTTTATTTTTTTTCCAAGATCGAGTGGTAAGACGCTCGACTACGAATCCAAAGGTTGCAGGTTCAGCCCGGCGTGCGCCAATATTTTTTATTTAATTGATATGTGTCATAACACATTTAATTCATATAAAAATAATAAAAAGTATATTTGCGACACGCTCCAGAGTGGTAGATACTCCAAGTATCGCCCATGTGAAAGACCCGTGGACTTCACCATGATTTTGAAAAAACTTTTCCCGATTATTGTTTTCGACGAGCTTGTTTCGACAATTTACAGTTGATTCGGGTACACTATGCAGGGTGAAGATAGACCAGACGACAGCCAACCTCACATAGGGGATGGTGTCAAAATTATAAGAATAATACCTGCATTTTTTCAATGTAAAATTTTACCCAAAAGAGGGTTTTCCATGGGTGTTATTCTCAACTCCGTGTCCTAAACACTGAATATTATGTAAAGTATTGTGGCGTCAGGTGTTTCGGCGTGGGCCGTAGCGCCGCACGGGTCAACGCCGAGATAGGAATAGGTACCACAACCCACCCACGAGCCAACTATCACTGCATTGGCATAAACTAAATGACTGCAGTTTAATTTAAATGCAATACTTTGTGGCTGGTGCAGCACTCTCCCTTATCTCCTTGGATATCGACGTTGCATTATGGTGCTGTACCTGATTTGCTTTATAACTGGTGAAACTATATATTTTTGGAGAAACAGAGAGTTTAAAAAACGTCAACGAAAAGGTTAAATAAAATCTAGTAATATTATAAAAATCAATTTTAGTTCGTGCCCCTTTGAAAATGTATTCATTTCCACCATTATTGTGGAATAATCTGCTTGATACATTACATATCAAAACAAATACATATCGTTAGTGGGTACTTAAAATAAAATAGAGATCATGTGTAATTTATTTAATAAACATATTTTAGTGTTAGTATGCATTGAAAAAAGACACAAACTAAAAACAATACGTACGAGAAAAACCTTTTATTTTTAGTTTTAAACCAAATGATCATACTGGTCATTAGGTGGAAATAAAAATAATAATGTATTAATTTCTTAGTTTTTCTTATTTATAAATTGTTAGGTACCCTAGTTGTGACTGCATACAAATAACTGTGATCAATCAATTAAGTCACCCACCAGCCTAGAAATTTAGGGCGGTTAAAAAAATAAAATTAGTCAGAGACCAAGAATCATTTTCTATTTTTTCATGTAATAACTCTTTATTTACAGGTAGGTTAAGTCAAAAAGTTAAAAAACATTGGATTTTTCTAAATTTTCCTCAATATGATTTCAAAATTCATCGTGACGTCAGCCACAGACTCGATATGCTTATCGGCCGATGGTTGGGCGGCAACTAAATTTAAACGACATAACTCGAAAGGCGGAGAGAAAAAATATATTTTCCCGACGGCGTAAAGGAAGGACATAGGATAGTTTGCTGTAGCAGGCCTAGAAGGGTGTTCAGCCCAAGGTGTATATTTTAACTAATTCTGATGAACATATTACTGTTATCTAATTTTTTTTAAGGAACCTTTCGTGAAGTAATCAATTCATTGCGTAGAAAATAAATCTGCTCCTTAGCGCATATTTTATTGCTAAAAAACGATTAGGAAATTTCGGAAAACGTTTTACGGTGAGAATTTGAATGGTGAGGATCAGTTTTCTTTATGGACAATTTTTAAAAAATAGTGCATCCTAAGAAAATATTTGATAATATTGATACAGATTCAGTAAAATTTATTCAAATATTCACATTTAATTTATTCGGGTACACCTTCCGTTTTTGGAGTAGTTTGTCGCCTTACAATTAATTTGATATTTCAGTCTTCAATTTAATGTAAGAGTTTTTTTTTAATGCCTACAGAGAAATCATTGGACTAAAAGCCATTTTTTTTAATATTCACGTTACATAATTATTTACTTGGTATATATTATTTTACTAATTTAACCAATGTATTTTGGTCATGATATACTCGTATGTAGAAATGCAAACCGCTCCCATTTTCTCTCACCTCGCAAGCTAAATAAATTATATTCCAAACAACATATAATCATATTTCTATCACATTATTTCTGCAATCGTTTATCATCAGCCGCCTACATTTATGTGATAGGTCAGTTCCACGCTCTGAGAACGAACCCGGCTTTATCCGTGATCTTTCTCTAACGTTACTTTGGGCACGTGAGATCTGCAAAGTGGATTAAAAAACAATATGTTACCCAGAAGATTATTTTGTTGTTTATAGTAAAGCCGACGGAGTGGTTTATTGTCGAGACAACTCATTATGAATTTCAAATGGTGTATAACTTGTAAATATCTAGTAAAATATGTCGGAAACAAGCGTCAAACAAGTTTTAATACAATTTCCTACTTATTTACCTGTGCATGTACTTAATATATGAAGTTTGAAGGATTATTTATTTTTCTAATTTTCCTATTAGGAAAAAAATACTTTTTTAATGTTTGATGTTTTAGAAGATTTTTATTTTAAAACTCTACATTAATTTTTCATTGTTAAATAAGAAAAAAAAACAATAAAAGTGTTTCAAAACTGGGTAGTAATATAGATTTAGTTATTTTAATACTGCTAAGTATTAACCGTGAAAAAAACGGGATGAAACATGACTCGCCATGAAAAAAAAATCAATTGCTTTAATCCGATCATTTAAAAGATAAATTTATTTTTACTAAAATACATTTATCGGGTGGGCGAAAATTTGAAAATATTCATTTTTTTTGATAATTTTAATTAACATCAGTTCTAAATTTGAAAAGTTCACACTCGTACGTACGTACTTACAAAGAAAATTATTTATGGTTAGTTATAAAAAATCACATAGGTAACACCTTGAAATAATAATGTATGGAGAAAGAGCTAATTCTTTTTACCCAACCTTTACAAACTTGCGATAAATCACTTTCTCCGAGTTTTTACGTCGTACACTATGAAAAAGAAAGAGACAACATAAAAGCACACCGCTTTTATGTACTGTAAGTATGACCTTGGTCTCCCGCGTCTCCGGGGACTCCGCCCACATGTTTTCAAACTAGACACAACTAGATGGTTTTTTAGGTTATATGCTATATTTTTGTTAATATACTTTGAAAAAGCTGTTATACGAATAAACAAAAACATTATGTCGACATTTGCTATGAATGGATGTATAAATACCCTAGCCCCAGTCTTAGCCACGCCCAGGTCTGCCGAGTCCGGCAAAAATCATCAAAAACTGACTACACTGCCTTGGATAGGTACCACTCTATGTACTCTAAGGGTAATATCGATTCAAGCAAGTACCTACCGTTAAAATATGTACATTTATGTTTTAATTGCTTTCCTGGACGTACTAATATTATGTGGGCCAATTTATAATATGTCAATATTTGATGAATAGAATTATAAGTTTCCATTTTTTAACGTTAGGCCAAGTGTTAATTACAGCTTTTTTTACAACAAAAGTATATTCGTATCATAAGTTGTATTTTTTTAATGTGTTGCTTAATTTACATATAGATTTTATGTAAGTGATAAAATATTATTTTTCATATTTTTAATGCTTCCTACTAAAGTTATCGATTTTGCCAAAGCATTTCTGCACGCCCTATCGTTTTTTTTGCAAATTCTTTGCCGTCTACTGGTGATTAATTCTCACCAATTACCTTACTTGAGATGACCGAGAATAGGAGGCATTACTTCCTCCAAAGCTCCAAACAATAGAATGAATGAAACCTGTTTATGACAAGAAAATCCCATTTGAAACTTTTATTTGTGGTGAGTTTGAGACGCAATTATTTCCATATGGCACCTCACTCGCAATATGCCAACATCATAATGAAAACAATTTATTTTTATTATTTTATTTTAGTGATTCAAATTAAATAACAAAATAGATTTATTTATTAATTTGTCACAAGATTGATACATTACTTGTTTGTAGATATGGTCCCCTCTTTTCAAAAAGGTACTTAACTTACCTGTATCAGATATCGAAATTACCGGCTTGGCCAAGTATCAATGCAATTTCATGCCAGTTTTCGCAACAGCTTCGGTGATGTCACTTATCTGCATAACAACCTGTATCAGAAATAAATTCAGAGACAAATCAATAATATAAGAGAATACTGTAAAGTTATACAAGATTATTTGGTGTTACAATTTGATACGTTAAAGCTTATTTATTTTGATTTCGTAATTCTATATCATCATCCATTCGCTGTTTACTGCTCGATGAAGGTCTTGATACTTTATGACTTAATAAAAAATAAATAAAATCGTAGGTACTAACTATAACTCTCTCTGGTGAAAGAGAAATATTCCCCTTCTAGACTTTAGTGTGAAAAATGAGACATCTGGTACATCAGTAAATATGATTCATGAAAATATTCTGTTGGCTTTTTTACACCAAACTGTTCTGCAGATAATCTTAAATTAAAACACCATGATTATCTTTAAAAACACATATGTAAAAAAAAACATCATAAAAATAAAAGTATCGAATTAGATGTTTTTGTAGCATTAGATATCGGGAATCCTTAGATAATAATTACACCATAGTAAAAACAAATCAATTCAAGATAAAATCACATCGAATCTTTGCTACTCTTCATAGAAAGGACGCAGATAAGGGGACTTGGTCACAATATATAATGCTCAGAATGCCAGAAGACCGACTCCTGCATAAATTACTGGCGACAGTTCCAGGAAAAAGACGTCCATTTGGTCACCCTAGGCGACGATGGGGAAAGCTACTCCAGAGGCTGTGCTAGGAAAAATTGGGCCTTCAACGGAAGGAGGCCTCTGAAGTAGCCCAGGACAGGGAGGACGCCTAAAGGCACCTTATCTCAGAGCAATAATATACCAGGAGGGAGCGTTAGTGTAGTCAGTGTTGATGATTTTTGCCTGACTGGGGTGGCTAGGGCTAAGGCTAGGGTATTCATACATCCATTCATAGCACATGTCGACATAATGTTTTTGTTTATTTGTATGACCACTTTTTCACAGTATTGTTATAAATAAAATTGTAGGATATAACCTAAAAAACCGTTAAGTTCCATCATGTTATGTCGCATTACAAAACGTAGTGGGCGGAGTCGCCGGAGACGCGGGAGACGGAGAACATGCTTACATACCTAAACGCGGTGCTATATTATGAGAGAACTTATCTTATCTCTTTCTCTTTCACGGTTTACGATGTAAAAACCCAGAAAAATGATTTATTTAAATTTGTATAGGGTGGGTAAAAATGTTTAACTTTCTTTCCATATACCTGTATATTCTTGCTCTGAGCACCTTATAAAAGCGACGGATCCCCGACTCGAATAATTCAAAGGGATGAAGATCAGATGTGATGAAATATTTTCAAAAAAAGCCTTTGAATCAATGATTAAAGTAGAAATAATTGTATTAAATCGACATGCATACATAACAATATTCATTGTCAGCGTAGGTATGCACACAAACTAGGTAATAAAGTAGTTTTTTATATAGATCTCTCCTATCTGTAAAGTGTAAATCTATGAGATCTATATCAGCACCAGATTGAACGCCTTTCGCGGGTTCGTTAGTTAACTTCAAAGTGTTTACATCTCTCTTCCTTGTGGCAACAGATTGAGACGATAGTGCCTGGCGTACATTTCGTGACGAGAGGCAGGTACGCCGCACTCGCCAAATACGTCGTGAAGTTGTCGGGGCCGGTGAAAGCGTAGGATTGGTACAGTTAAGTCCTGCGGGATTATTAACTCCAGCTCCTGAAAAAGGCTGTGACGGAGCGCGTGGGAGGCTCAGTGTTCACGGTTCGCCCGCTGTGGTGCAGACGTACTCGATCCATAGAGGGAGGAATGTCTCCACGGGCTCTTTCACCTTCCTTGCTACTTTGCTTTGGCAAATTAGTGTTGCTGTCAATCACTATACCCAGCCATAAGAACTAAAGACAGCGGTAGACCGTTAGGAGTGGAGTCGGTTTTTAGATGCGGTCAGGACTCTCCAAGGATCATAGCGCTAGTCATAATGATGATGACAGTCACTAAACCAAAACCAAATTTCCTGTATACGTTCATAATATGTAATGTTGTGTGTTTAATTTATTTATTTACACACTAACAGACTATTGTCCAATTACAACAAAAATACATAACACGAAATGGGAAAAAAGAGCAACAGAGAATAAAAACCACACACAAAATATTAAATAAAGCAATGACAAAAATAGGACAATGTATACACAAGAAAGAACATTCAAATCAAAGCCAAGGTCAAGTCTTGGTAGAGTCGTAAAGAATGACAAAAATCATTTAGACTGGTACCAACAATTTCAAGACCATGGCTTGAGTTAACGAGTCTCGACATTCTGGACAGTGGAGAATGATAACCATAATGAGTAGAGTGCTGATTAAGGAACACCAATTCATTGTTTCTGAGTCTATGACAAGGAATGTTGAATTGGATGAGTTGCAACAGAGAAGGTGACTCAATTACACAACTAATAATTTTGAAAATTCAAATTAAATCAAAGTCTTTTCTACGCTTTTTTAATGAAGAAATTTTCAATGATTGTTCAATTTCATCATTTGAATAATCGCCTCTTTCTCGCCCTAATCTTCACGCGATATCTTAATTAATATAGTTTAAATTTCTAGGTCTACATCTAATAGGTTCACAGTGTGTGCCCACGTTAATGTAAAATCCGACGAGATAAAAAGGCTCAATTACCCATAAATGTACCACACTAACTGAACGTTTAAAAAATATTTTCAACATTTCATTAAATGTAATGAACACTAGTTTTTCAAATCCTAATTATATTTTAAATGCAAAAGAATTTAATACATAATATAACGCTCATTGTTTTTCAACCGGAAATCTGCTCCTTTTCGTGAAAATAGTTTCATAGTTTATACGGCTTCGATTTTTATAGAACTCTGGTGCGCCGTCCCCGAAATTTATGTTAAACGCATTAGCAGAAGTATCTACTATGATTTTCAACCGGATAAATACCATTACAAATAAAAAGTTAGTATGAAAAATCAAATGTCTTTTAACCTTATAAGAAACTTGAATAATAAATATAAAAAGATATCACTACGCTATAAATACCTAATAATCTTCACATGAAATTATTGAAATTTTTAAAAACTCTTCTACAATCTAGACTTTTAATACAATAAGATAAGAAATTAACCGACACTCGATTTGGACAATTATCATAATAAGTTACTGTATATTTTTAGGTTCACAAAATCAGATGAAGTATTATTAGTACGGATGACGTAGGTATATAATGCCCCTTTTATTTTTATGCGTTCATGATTATTCGATTTCATAATTTTAACATAAAACCTCGCACGTGGTAGCAAATACGTTGTGTTTATGTTTTTACAGCTGTGACTCGTACCCAATCGCTTTACATACTAAGATTGCGGTAGGCTGTGGTAAGCGGTACGAAAAACGGACATACTTTAAGTGATTGATTGAAGGAGACAGTCGTATTTTATCAGCAGTGATATTACCTACTTTGCGAGACGAGAGGGATCAATATTTGCCTAAGAACTTATAACGAAATCGAAATTAACTAAGTGCTTAATGAGAAGTTTCGAAAACTTCGTGGTGTAATGTTTTTTTTTTATCGGTTAGCTTGAAGCTTGTGAGTACAGTTACTGCTTAAGAAAGAAAATCATTCGCATTGTTTGAATGTTAAAATAATAAAAATATTCAAATAATATTAATAATCTAAAACACAAATATGAAACACAAAAAAGCCAGACACTAAAAAGAACAATGGTCATGACCGAGACACGAACTCGGAACCTCTACTCTATCTGGGAGTAACACTCTGCCAATTAAGCCATCAAGACCTCATTAGAAAGCGGCATTTTTAAACGATCTCATACTTCTATTGAAAATCATTTAATATAAGAATTTCTTCCGATTTCAGGCTGCCATCTTTTGATGATATTCAAAGTTCTACCCGAACACGTATTGAATATCTAAATGTCTTGGATAAATATCCATTTTTTAAAAACGGAAGATCTTTTGACTCGGTAATGACTATTGTTCTTTTTAGTTTCTGGCTTTTTTGTTTTAAATTATTAATATTATTTAAATATTTAATAATAAATAAGAATTAAGACTTTAAAGTTGTTTCTAATTTTAATATAAAATATTTACTAGGTTATTTTACCTATTTTAATTCTTTGAATCTAAATGCTAGATGCGTTGGTAAACCATTTGATAAACGAAAATCGGCTAATGACGTTATAGTCTGGTTTGTACAACGACACTTAACAATTCAACGTGAATAATTTTTCACAATGCCTCACCCAATCTTGTGGTAATATTTGTCAATTGTGCGGTACCCAATTTTACAGAATGTACCCGAATATGTGCATACTTCTGAACATAAATACACTTCTGCGTTCTGTGACATGCGCAAATAAATGTGATAATGTGAAACGGGTAATAATACTGACTGACAGTGGTGTTACGACCAACTCCCTGACCCCAGACAAATCCATAATTCGGCCATATAATCTTTTTCACATTGAATATCAATTTATATTATTGTCAGAACATTCACAGAAAATTTTCGACATGTTGAATTTTTTAAATTAAAATAATTAGTATTATAAATTTTGTCTACATGTAAACAAAAAATAATTATAAATAGAACATATATACTTTGTTTTTAACCACTTTTTTATTTAATATTTTGTCTACCGGTTTCGGAAGTACCCTTCCATCATCAGGACAATATTAAATTAATCTTTAGATAATAACTTCATCTCTTCTGGAAGAAACATATGTGGAGATAAATTCTGTACACGATCAAAAAATGTATGTTTTGAAGTATCTGGAGAATGTATATTAGTATTCATTTTACAATATACATTCTCCAGATACTTCAAAACATACATTTTTTGATCGTGTACAGAATTTATCTCCACATATGTTTCTTCCAGAAGAGATGAAGTTATTATCTAAAGATTAATTTAATATTGTCCTGATGATGGAAGGGTACTTCCGAAACCGGTAGACAAAATATTAAATAAAAAAGTGGTTAAAAACAAAGTATATATGTTCTATTTATAAATATGGCAAGCCACAAAGTTAATGCTTTTTACGAATATAAAAAATAATTACATTAAAACGCAAGGCAATGAGAAAAGGTATAGACCAACCATTCTAGTAAATGACAGTAAAAGTTAGTGTACTTTTTCTGCATGTTGTAATACATCGGGTGCTGTTCTGTGCGAATTCGTCTGGAGCAGTGTTTTTTTTTTACTGTGAATACCGCACAAGAGTCCCAACTGCTCTCAACCGTTTAGAACCAGTGAGACTATAGCATCCCCAATCGGGGTATTATGTTAGGCTGAAGACAGTAGGAAGAGGAAGGAGATGGGAAGACGAAGGTTAGAAAGTACCTGACTATTCAGATCTGATCACACAACACGGCTAGAGCCATTTCAAGCGACGTTTCGATTCTGACTGGTAGTCATTCACCAGGGTGATATTATGAGTATCAGAGTACCACTCTGGAACGTCTCGCATACATAATATATTTATTTTTTTATGAATTAAATGTGTTGTGACACATATTAATTAAACATAATTTATTTGCGCACGCCGGGCTTGAAGTTTGAAACCGTGACCTCTGGATTCGTAGTCGAGCGTCTTACCACTCAACCGCGTAGGCCGTCCAAATGGAATGGCCATATGGAAAATATTGTCAGTACACAAAATAGGATCATGCGGTGGAAATCAAGTATCTTTTTTAAATTTATCAATCAGGTTTGAATATAGTAAGGAAGGAAAATAGTCCGAAATTCGTATTATTGTATTTTGGAATGTTTTTGTCGGTAAATCATTTGCCAATAATAGAACCTTTTTTAAACATTTAACAAATGCCATCGGCGGCTGCCCACTGCCTATTCGGTCGCTGCGCCCCTGCTTGCTGCACTAACCTTCGCAAAACCTGCTTCAAGCCTCCACATTAATGAATTGGTTAATAATAAAACTACGTGGTTATTAGCATTGCGTATTACTTTGTCATGTTGGGCTGAAGGTGTAATGAATATTCAGCCGTGTTTTCATTCAACTTACAGTGCTGCTGTACGCTGTACCGACACAACGGCCAGTAAAAACTCTACAGCCAAAGATCATTATTCATCAATGAAATTAGATACATATTATATATAAATGCTAGTTTTCGTACCAGACCTCGCCTGCGTTTTATTACCAATTCTTCAACAATGCCTATTTTTTCATCTACCAGTGCCCACATACTGTGAGTCTTTTTTGCAGAAATGAATTTTTGAACTTTTCTAGTGTTATATTCAAATAGGTGTAGTTTTAAATAATCAATTTTCAGGATAAAGATGACAAAGTCACTCGGGAATTTGTAATTTGAACTGTGGTGATTTTCCTGCATTTTATATTGGTAAAACAACCCGTAATGTCAATGTTAGAATTAAAGAACATCTTAGATGTTTAAATAACCACGGTTTATCAGAATTCGCCAATCATCTAATTGAAAAAGATCATACCTTCAATGAAAGCACCAGTTTTCACATTCTCCATTAAAATGGTCATGACAACAGATCAAATAACTTATAAGCACTAAAAATAAAGAAAGCCATTAAAATTAACAGTTATATTCTTAATAATCAGTTGAATTTGTCCAGTAGTACAAAAATAGGTATTTTTCCCATAAACTCTTAAAAAATCTTATAATTATTACTCCAAAATTTCTTATTATTCTTTAATCACCTTTTCAGACGTTTAGCCTCTTTCATTTCATATTACCTGTCACTTTTTCTCTGTTTCTTTGTTATAACTTAAATTTTATTCTACTGTTTTCTCACTGTTCTCTTATTTAAATTATTATTGTGTTCTCCCTCTGTACGTATACTCTTATATAACCGCACACTTTGTATTTTTTGTTTAGTTTAATGTTGTACCCTGGTGATGCTTAGGCTAAGCAAAACCGTACGGTCATAAAAATTAAAATAAAATTTGTGGTTTTGTACAAAGTTATTATTTCATATTCATTTTAAATATTTGCTCAAGTAACATAAAACGCACATACAGTATTAATATTCTCAATGATCATAGTCATCAAGAGAAATTGAATTATTGATCTGACGATCTGAAAACAATGTCGTTTTCTATCACTAGAGTTTTCCTTTCTTTGAATTTTTATTGCGACAAATACAAACTTTAAGGTTTTAGTAGAGATAGTATTATTTTGCAATGGTGCTAAAAGATTAAAGCCCAAAAACAATACCCACAGTTATATGTGCAGTCTTAGATTTAATACATCGATTCCAATTAAATTATTTTCTTTTATCTGAAATGTTTTTAATTTATACTACAAAAAATGTTTTTTTTTCAATAAAACAGAAACAGTACAATTTTAAATAACGTAATATAAATGTGTTACTCGTGAATTTGTACCTATTCATGCTTCATAATAAGTATTCTTTCCCAACGCTGTTAAATGGCACAACCTGCGAGTACATTTCAGTTTTTAAGTTATAATATATTAATACTTGATCAGAAATTTACGACTGAAAATTAATATGGGCACTAACTTTAACTCTCAGTTTTATACTCAACATAACTGTGTCATTAAATAAAAGGATGATATGAACGTATGTATATTTTACCTGAAGTTCATTTCTTGAATAATAATTACATATTCTGTTTTTGCTGAGTGCGATATGTTATAGTAATATTGATATTGTCTATATGTACTGTCTACCTAGAAATGTATAACTTGACATTAAATTTAGGAGTTATTAAATTTATTTTCATAGTAACGGACCATTGTTCAATTTTTTTTAAATACATAACACGAAATGGGGAAAAAGAGCAAGAGAGAAAGAACAGCATTTATGATATTTGAAGCAATGACAAAAATAGGACAAAAATATACATTTGAAAGAAAATTCAGGTCAAAGCCTGAACAAAGTTTTGGTAGAGTCGTAAAGAATGAAAAAAAAATTTAGACCGGTACTAAAAATTTCAAGACCAAGTCTCGACATTCTGGACAGTGGAGAATGATACCCATAATTAGTAGAGTGATGATTGAGGAACAGCAATTCATTGTTTCTAAGTTTACGGCAAGGAATTGGATGAGTTTCGACAAAGAAAATGAGTCAATTACACAATTAATTATTTTGAAAATGCAAATTAAATCAAAGTCTTTCCTACGCTTTTCTAATTAAGAAATTTTTAATGTTCAAATATATTATCTCAACAGGAAGTCATGGGAGGAACCATGTGTGTTTTCCTCGTGGCTTATTTCATATTTGAGGATGCTATATGGGGCATAAGGAGAAGAATAAGACATCCTAGTTTGACACAAAATATCGCAAGTGGTTCCACAGCGGTTTTTTCGTCAAAACGACATTTCTCGTTCGTTTCTTTTTGCCTAAGTCACAAAAGGGAAGACCCAAGAGCTAGTGCATCCACTGCAAAACTAACACTTATCAAAGCAACAACTAGTCGATACAAGAGTAAAGATAGTAACATTTCATCCCCCAAATATCGAAAAGTCCCATCGACTAAGATAACTTTAACTTTATTTTTTATCGTAAAGTCAATTTTGCATTTTTTTAAGGTTCATAATTAATACGAAAATTGAAACCAGAGATTTTAAAATAGGTATATTTAATGATTCATGGCTGAGAAAATAAAAATAAAAACTATTTGTAAAATTGGAAGAAACCCCGAGCAGGGAAAGAAAAACGATGAATTCTTCAGCTACAGGCTTCGCACAGCGCTTCGCCTAGCGTGTGTTGTCAATAAGGTTCTATGTTGCCCGCTGTCATCAGGTTTCGTAACCTGTACGATTTGTGGTGACCAATGCATTAGGTACCTATAATAGTAAGTAACATCTTCATCTATTTGCCCAAGTAAACTTTTTTTAGTTCAACTTTTCTGATAAAATGTTCAAGATCTAAATAATAATTCAAATTTTTAGAATACATCGCGTAACATCAATTTGATAAACAATTAAAAAATTACGACATTCAATATATTTTATTAAAAAAGGGTTAGCCTTTTCTTTAATTGGAATATAAGGCTATATTCAAATAAAGGCTACTGTGTGACTTTTACATTTTATGAGCATAAAAGTACTTAAATTGCTAAAACACTTTTTTCACAATTGTGTATTAAGAAAATTTGAAAGTTTTCGCTATTTTTGACGACCTGCGTGGTCCAGTGGTAAGACGCTCGACTACGAATCCAGAGGTCGAGCATTTAATTAATATAAAATAATATATAGTATGTTAGCGGCACGTTCCAGAGTGGTAGATACTCAAAGTATCGTCCTGGTGAAAGACCACCATTTAGAATTGAATCGTTACGTGAAATGATTTTAACCGTGTTTTGTGACCAGATTTGAATAGCCAGGTACTTCCCAACCTTCCTCTTCCCATAGCCTACCCCTCCTCACTACCTTCAAGCTCACAACATACCCAGTTTGGGGATGCCATAGTTTCACTGGCTCTACACGATTGGGAGCAGTTGGGACTCTGGTGCGGTATTCACTATAAAAAAATTATAAAAAATTATTTAATCTTAAATTTTCGACATTAAATTTTATATTTACTAATCCTTTCACTATTAGGTAGTATTTACATATTCTCTTCCAGTTACAAATACAAACAATAATAACACGGTTTTAATCGTGGATCAAAATTAGCAAAGAGGTCTAACTAAAAAAGTAATATCCGCAATATGTTAAATACAAAATGCATCCAAATAAATATTGTTCTTTTCGATGAGACGTCTTTAGTTTGTGCACTTTTTACAGTGTTGTACGCCTGCAAAATCTCAGATTACAGCGTTCGTTATGACACTAGAACTATTTTTAGATGTTGCAGTCGGCGTCAAAGTATCTCTGTTCTTGTTTATCTCACGAAGGAGAGAGAGAGAGAGAAATACTGTTGAGCAAGACTCCGCTACTGGCAGGAGTAATCCATTCAAGAATAATTATAATACGTACTTTCAATTATCCGAAGGAAAATAGAGCTTTGATTAGAGTCCTGCGAAATAGGCTTACAGTGACAACTTGCATACAGATATATCTATGGTTTAACTCCACTGTAGGTAATCTCTTGAAACTGACTTCAAGACTGGTTTAAGAATGTAAAACGTATGTTAAGCAGTTGAAATATAAAGATTTGCGAAAGTAGCTTCGTTATTGAAATTATTTTTTCTACTATTCTACTTTTTTTAAGGAAAGCAAGTTTACTATAATATATCAACGCATTCGGTTAACCAAAGGTTCTAAGCATGACTATCAGTCCATAGTGGATTTCTACTACTAGTCTTGATGTACATATCGTCGCTGGAAAGGCAAAAGGGCTTAAACGAAGTCAAAAATGAGTTAAAGATGCAGTTTTGAGCAGTTTTTTTTTTCTGCGTCAAATTCTCTGACTCTTGTGTGATTCCTAAGACTTTTGTGGAGCTTCAGCTATCTAAAATATATTTACCATTTGGGAGAAGGCTTGACTCAAGTGACAAAAAAGTTTGGGACTTTTTTCTCAGTGAGTGCATTGAGTTACCTGAGTTAACTTTTTTTTCAAAATCCAACCAGGTACTGAAGGCTTTTGAATTTTATTGTAACAAAAAAAACTTTAAAGTGATCTGGTGTAAATTTCACAAAATGGCGCTTCAGCCCTTTTGCCTTTCCGGCGAAGATATGGAAGTGGGGGATGGATGGGGAATGATAGTAGATTGAATGCAATAGAAATAGGAAATTTCTGAGGTATCTGTTTCAAAACCATGTATCACCGTATTATAAAAGTGGAGATTCGAACGAAATGCACGATCGATGTGAGCGTAATGAACAATAATAAATAAGGGACGCTTTAATCGCTTGGATATTTTACACAAATGGACGGAGAATTTATGACGCGCGAGTGAATGGAATAAGAAGTCGGGAACGCTGCAAGAAGCTCACTTTAGTTTGATCATGCCAAATTCGGAATAACAGTATTATTATGACGCCATGTATGAATGTGAATGAAGAAAGAATAACAAAGTTTTGAGGCGTTCCATCCAATCTATCTTCCCTTACCCGTGGTGATTAGTTAATTAGATTATCTACGTACTATCAAAATATGTGGGCACATTTTCACATTTAAATTTATCTGTTGCACGTCAGTTAAAAATAATAGTTTGCTTGAATGGCAATTTGAATTCCACGGTAAAAATTACACAATATTTTGAACAATTATTTCTCAAAAAGCCGGAACCAAATACTTGTAACGTTGGTTCATAAAAGAGGTGAGTACGTTTTTCAACGACCAAATGGAACTTTTATCACGTCTATTGGCATTTATCATTTTAAGTAGGAACGCCAACGCCAAGTAATGAATGAATTCCTAATTGGAGAGACAGCAGTTATGTGACTTCGGATGAATAGAACCTTAAGGCTTAACTTAACTAAGGTTTGTCAAATGACGGTTTAAGGCTAAGCCTTGTGCTCGGCTTACAAAGGAACAAAATACCTGCGGTATAATGAGAGGGAGCGTTTAAATGAAGGCATGATAAAGTGGATGATTTTATGATGATTGATTGATTATATGGGACAGTCGGTTCGGATCGAATGACAGATCAATTTGGTGTTTTTTTTAAGGGAACAGAAATTGTTATTTCAGCAACACTCAAATTTTATTAATTAAAAATGTAATATGTTATAGTACAAAAAAACACGTTTCCTGGTGTATTATTCCCAAGAAGTTAAAAAAAAAACTCATTCCAGGAAAGGCAAAATTATAAAATGAAAAGGAATACTATTTATACAAAGACATACACATTTAAAAAGGGAGTACAAAAGAAGAGGGAACTAGCGAAAAAATACATCAAAAAGAGACTCATAGGAGTAGAGATTAATTAGATAAACATCATCAATACAATAAGAAAGATATTCACACAAACAGAGGTTTTACAGATAGAATATATTACTGATTAATAAAATTGACGAGAAAATATCTTTGAAGTGCATTTTACAATATTTTTTGTTCGCGACTGGGAATTTTAATTCTTTTGGTAATGTGTTGTATTGTGTATACGAAGGCTATACGGGTAAATTTAGTTGTGTGAGTAGATGACGATAAGTGTTTTTGATTTTGTGCTGGTGTATGTCTGAATTAAAGGCTGGTTTAATGTTGGTGTGTGACGAGTGTCGAATTATTTGTAATTTGGCATTTGTAAAATTATATTTTGCAGAATCGTAAAAGGAACAAAAAAATGACATAGATTTTTCGCCCCTTAATATAATAAGTAAATATAAGGAGGCAACAAACAAAAAACGAATACAATGTCCACATAGGGAAAAAAAACAGTTTATCTGCAGATTTTTTCTTAACAATGACATGGAACCGTTTAAGCTATTAATTTCATTCGAAACGGTTCATAAAATATTATTATAATCTTATTGATAAGATAAAATCTAAAAGAGCATTTTTTTCCTATGTGGACATCTCTCTTGTTAATTGTTACCTCCTCATACTACTAAAATATAAGTACAATTCTTTTGAATTAGAGATATGCCGTTAAGTACTTACTCGCATTGCACAATTTGTATATAAATATAATTGTTCACTTAGATAATAAATTGTGGTGTAAACAAAGTTAATTTAAATATTTATCTTATAAAATGGTATCACGGAGTATTTTTTTTATCTTCGTGAAGAAGTATTTATTTTAATTAATTTATATAATTTCCGTGGTTAAACATACAAATATTTATGGCTAATTTATACAACACAACAAATTGCGTTTCTTCACAAACTAACCACTAAGCTATTTTCACAGAAGCGTGGTAGATAGATAGGATAGAATGCTACACAACTCTGAATTGAGACTAAATTATTTCAACTCTTAACTTGACCAAGACCTTTTGACAAGTCAAATATTTGACTCTCTTAATAGCGCCAGAGTGGTAGATTATCTCAGTATCAGCCTGGTGAAAGATCACGATTAAGAATTGGCGTTGCTTGAAATGGCTTTAGCCATGTTTGGTGAGCAGATTTGAATAGCCAGATATTTTCTATCTCTTTCCCCTCCCCACTACCTTCAATATCACAACATACCCCGATTGGGGATGCCATACTTCCACTGACTCCGGACAGTTGGGACTCTTGTGCGGTATTTACGTAAAAAACGAATGATTTATATAATATACATATAATAATATAATAATAAGATTTGGATAATTTCGTATAGCGCCGTTTTTGTGTAAAATCACCTCAAGGGCGCTATCAATAATCAGTAGATACCATGTATATATATTCCTGGGACGTTCCGACTTATTCTTTCATCCGTTTACGTGTCATATACGTCATTTATCATATTAATAAACCTTTCATACGACATACAATAAATAATTAATAATCAATAGATACTTCAGAATACGTTATATAAACTCATTCATAAGCTCAAAGTGGTAGATACCCTAAGTATCGCCCTGGTGAAAGACCACCATTCAGAATCGAAACGTTGCTTGAAATGGCTTTAGCCGTGTTTGGTAACCAGATCTGAATAGCCAGGTACTTCCCAACCTTCCTCTTCCCAATCTCCTTCCCCTCCCCACCACCTTCAGCCTCACAACATACCCTGTTTGGGGATGCCATAGTCTCACTGGCTCTAGACGGTTGGGAGCAGTTGAGACTCTTGTGCGGTATTATTATAATTTTTTTTTAAAAAAGCTCATTAGTTTGATTAATACCAAATCATAATATCTTATATTGTATTATAATATCTTTGTATACAAACATTATAATGTTATCTTTCCATTATGAATTTTATGTAATTTTCAATGAAAAATACTCAACCGGGTAAACGACAAACCTAAGTTAAAGGTAGCTATATAACCCCTGTGTTGTACGGAACCGGGTAAATAAAGGGTTCGGGGAGGAAAGTATCGATTGTCCAAGCCCCTCACCCCCTCCCTCCCCTTATATCGCGGTACTACGTTCACCCTGCCGGCAGACGTAGTTTTGGACATATATTATATTATTATAATGCGGTTACGTTACGCGACTGAGGCTTTCACGCAGGTAAATAAATGTAACCTTATATTGACCTGAGCTGACGGTAAGAGAAATAAATCATTATTCAATGGGGGTAAATGCTCTGCTGGCAGAGTGAATATAACGCCGTATGCTAGTATTGTAAACTGAAAAAGATTATTATATTTAATTAAATCCACAGTTCATAAATGTTATCTAAGTTTTAATTACTTTTTTTTGGATAATGTCGAAATTTTCTTGTTTTACCAACTATAATGAACTCTTGTGAACCATAAAGAACAAACTCTTGCAATTTTTTTTACATGTCGTATAATTTTATTATGGCATGATGTGTAAGTATATGATAAGGTGAAAGTAAATGGGAAGAATGAGAGAAGAAAGAAGAGGAAGGTTTTTATAAGAATTACATAGTTACTCAAGACATTTCCATCTACATTGCGGCTCTGGTTGGTAATTCGTGTGATATAATGATATGTGTACGTAAGTTTCAATTTAATAATAACTACGAAATATTGTTCACTGTAGCGCCGTTTTTTGTTAAATATCAACTCAATGGCGCTCACTTTAATTATTCTAGGAACAACTTCAGTTTTCGTAAAAACGGCGTCATAAAATTGAATTTATTACTTACCGTTCAATTACCATTTTGTGTCAATGAACAAATGCCATACACATTCACAAGACACTATTCATTCATCAGTGAATACATTTTCTGCTCATCAATGAAGCTACAATAATAATTCATGAATGGTTTAAACTCAAATGTCAAAAGTCAACTACGTAACATTTTAAATATATTGCCAAGACGCCCGCCATATTGTGGTCTACTTATAAACTGCATGTAAGTTGTGAAGATTGCCGTTATAAAAATACGCAGGCGTTGCATCGTATTACGCGTTGCTCGTGTTGTAATAATGATAATATTATGGTGCCTCAAAGAAACTTTAAAAAACATATCGAGGACTTTACAGCTTTTCTAATATCTATTACAGTAACGCTCGTTAATCTATTTCTACGCAGAATCATAGACACATGAAAATTTATATTTTGTTATGTACATTTTTACCTGCATTTAATCCGCTCTCGTTTAATATACTGTCCAAGCAAACGGTTCATTTTGGGTAGTTTTAATTGTTGCAATTGGTTTTTATTTTTTTTTCGGAAATAAATAAAAGACAAATAAACTCATGCGTATAATAGGAGATACGAGTGTATAAAAAATTTGGAAAAAAAATCTTATTTAAATCACCTATATATGTTTAGTATGATCAACCATTTATTTATCTTAGATTGCGCAATTATTTTATTTTATACATTTCATGTGTTGAATCTCTGCAACGTTACCCGACAACGACGTTGCAATTCACGGCCAACGTTACAACGAAGCCACCGCGGTCGCATCCCGGGAAAGCCTACAAAGGAGGCTTTCACTGTCAATGTTACGCCAGAAGCCAGGTCAGGTCATCCGGGAAACCTGGAAATGGAAGTAGGTCATCCACAGCCAATACACTACGGGGGAGGCAAAGCCTCAACACAACCTCTCGAAGTACTGAACCAAATAGGTCATGCAACGGAGGCTTTCACAGTCATTGCCAATGTTACGGAAAGCCTGCATTGGTCTGGAAAATCTAGGTCATGGAAATATGTCGTGCATTAGAGGCTTTACAGGTCACTGCCAATGTTACGTAAGGCCTGTGACCTATTTTCGACTTGGAATATATAGGTTAAAAGGTCAACTAGGTTGTGGAATGGAGGAATTCACTGTCAATGTTACTAGAAGTGTTTAGTAAAATCAAGTGGAAGTAGGTTATCGGATTTATATGGGTCATGCGGCTTAAAGCAGGCGAGGAGAGGTCAACTTGAAATCCATATGTAGAATAAAACTATTTGGTGTTGATGCACTTTTATGATATATTATTGCTAGTGGGGTGGTACTTTTTGTGGAATTTAAAAATATCTATGTGTAAATAAAACATTTTGGGTTTTTATCGGATATAATTAGTGATTTGAAATGTGATGAACAAAAGTAGTTTTATATCTAAAACTTACTTACTTTTTTAATTTATCTTTAGCATATACGCATTAATATTTTGACACACATCTCGGAATTTTTCAAGTCTTTTAGCTTTCCTTACATTTGTTGGAAGTTTTTAGTAATGTAGTAAATAAATTGAGATAGAAAGGAGTAAACCTAGGTTTTGAAGAGATCCATGTTGTAAGAGGGAGGAAACACAGAGGCCAGAAAATCATTTCACAGCTGAACTATTGAACACAAGAATGAGTCGTAAAAGCGACCGGTGGCGAATTTCAACCATGTAAAAAATATTGGGCGGGTGTTTGGCATGTTTCCCGGCTGTGCACCGGTGCTAAAGGGATCAATGACGCATATTCCTTCGAGTTTTCATAATTCATTAAAATACCGGTAGAACAAGAACAAACAAACAACATTTCCTTCTGACGTTTGTGCTTCAAAGATCAATCCATTTGTGAAGATAGGAAAATCTATCAAACGGACCGCCCGTCTCTGTCAAACAAAAAACTACCTGCAAAAAAGATAGATTCTGAGAGGCGATACGAAACCGTCCCTCGGCTTCAATTTTCCGAGCTTAATTGAGAGGTTCTTGCTGTTTGATAGAAGTTTACCAAACTCAAGAGAGTGAATTGTTTTTCCTTACTCAGTTATATGTGCGTAGACTATGTACGGGCCACGGGAATGAACGAAATATAAATTAGTTCAAGGAAATTGAGTAGAAAGCCAATTTGGAAGCGAGTCGGTTTTGGGTTGAGTAGAGGGTGGGTAGCGTAACCTTTTTTGGAAGGGTTTAGTATAACAGGTTCACTGTCTGAAATTCCGGAAGACATTTCGTCATCGGGGGGGTCTAGAGGATTACTAAGGGACCCACGAGGGACCTCCGCAGCGAAATTCTATATTATGTACAATTTCAGCAAGGACAAAAAGTCTAGTAAGAAAAGTGACAGGTAATTCTGCAAAGAGAAGAGGCTACTGGACAACTAAATGGTAGAAAAATTCTCAAGGAACAACATACAACACATTATAATAAAATGATTGGTGACAGCTAAATGTCATTTATTTTTATATTTTATTATGAATACCGAACAAGAGTCCCAACTGCTCCTAACCGTCTGAAGCCAGTTTTTTTGTTTGTTTTTGTATTTTTATTTAGATGTATGCAAATATTTTTTTTCACACATCTAGTGAGAAAAACATTTATACATTTCACAATAATATAACAATGCACATAAGGTTACTATACAACAGATATAAATTGAAATATTAGTAATCTTAAGAATCATAGGTTTTTGGCTTTGTTTAAGGCATTTGGAATACTATTAAAAAGGTTTAGACTTTTATAAAACACGCTGTTTAGAGTACACAGTGGGACTATGGCATCCCCAATGGGGGTATGTTGTAAGGCTGAAGGTAGTGTGGAGGGGAAGGAGATGGGAAAAAGAACGTTGGGAAGTATCTGGCTATTCAGATCTTGTCACCAAACACGGCTAAAGCCATTTCAAGCAACGTTTCTATTTCGAATGGTAGTCTTAAGGGTCAGCACTCATGATCGACGCTAAATGTTACTTTGTAGCTTTCTAACGCAAGCAATACTACAAATTATTTATCTGCAAATTTTCTATGGGTAGTTAGAAAAATGTCTGAAGTTTCCAGTGAATACAATATTTTAACTGTAATCCATTGTATTAAATGAAAAACATACCAAAACGTCGGTAAAAGTTGCAGTTTGAATACCAGCAAAGGCATTTTTGGACGTTTTACCTAAAATTCCAGTATGCATTTCATAAAAAAATTAAAAGATTACTCTTTAAGAATTGTATTCACTGGAAACCTTAGACATTTTTATAACTATCCGTATAGAATTAACAGATAAATAATTTTTTGTTTTGCTTCTACTAGAAATCCAAAAAGTGTGTGTTTTTGGATGCTGACCATTAAGCCCATATTTTAAATATCTACCACTCTGGAATACCATTGTTTCAAATGATCGGAAAAACATCTTCATAATATTTTAAACTTGCATACTACAATGTCCTAATTATTGTAAAGCCATTTATGTAAGGTCCATCATACTTGGGTATCAAACGTGGCAGCGCCTATATATAAAATGAATAAGTAATCAACATCAATATTTTTGTACGGCGCCGGGATTTAATCCCGCAACCCCTGACCAAAGGTCAACAAAATCAAGAACATCGATAAGTTAATTATCTCAGTCTATCATCCAATGAACTTACGTTTTAAATCATTTTTTTGTTACTTCTGCATCTATAATCTTAATCATTCAGTAGAAAATCTGTTTTCCAAGGAAACAATCAAACAGTGAGATCTGGTGTTATGAAATTTGTACCTTTTTTTTTACTAGTACTAACTTTAATTGATGAACCATGTTGAATGTGTTAGTAAATAGTCACTTTAAAAATCCTTCTCGTATATATAATTATTTTAACAAACTTAAAGCCAAAAATCTGTTCATAATACGCAGTAATCCTCTCGACCAGTTCAGCCCAACAGTTTTCTCTGGCTTTATGAAACTTACACTACTTTTTTCCGTCTGAATTTTTTTTTGTCAACTCATTCTATTTTTAGCTCGAAAGTCATTTACATCAATATCCCTTTTTTCACTATTAAAGCGTGTTCATAATTTTTTTAAATGTTGAATTAATAAATGAAAAAAAAAGTGTTAAAAAAATAAATGTTAAAAAAAATGTTTTAAAAAAATGAAGAAAAAATAATTTTTTTAAAAAATGTTAACAAAATAAATGTTAAAAAAATAAATGTAAAAAAAATAAATGTCAAAAAAATAAAGGTTAAAAATATTAAATGTTTAAAGTCAAAAGTTTTTAAAATAAAAGTATAGAAACTTGGGTGAAGTCTGATAATAACCCCTATCATGTCATATTTTACATTCATATCTACAGAGATACTTCGATGAGATACTTTCTTTAATGGAGATGAAAAACGCTTTCAGCGACAAACATCTCTAGGAGCAGTCACAGCATCCTTTGCGTCGCCATACAGTCATATCTGAATACTTCTCAGGGATTGTATCCTTTAGTCCCCGTGACGATAAGGGCGAGAGTCGCGGGGGGTTTTTAAGGGTGTGTTGGGGAATATCGATCCGCCCTGTTGCCATGGTACCTGTTGCTCTGAGTTGGGTAACTAAAATACATACAGATTCATCCCTTATTTAAAGGCACCATGCTTGACGGCTTAACTTTTTCGAAAATCATTTCGAATGTAATCGGTATCTACCGTATAAAAGTCTCAACTGCCCAGAGCGAGTGGAACTATGGTATCCCCATTTGGAGAGATGTGGGGGGAGGAATGATTTTGAAAAGTACTAGCCTATTCAACAAAACATAGCTAAAGGCATTTCAAACTACGTCTTGATTCTGAATATGATAGATATGTAGGTACTGAAATTCTGTGATATGTAAGTACTGAAAAAATCTTCCACTCTGGAACGAGAGGTGCAACTAATATAAAATATAGGTACCTACTCGTACTTATATATTAAAAATCCATTTGCACACACCGGGTGTACCCACAAATGCACGCTCCATAGCTTAAGAGTTTACTGCTCTTCCTAGGCGGTTTTGCTACCACAAATGAGATAGTAAGTCTTAATTAACAAAATAAAATAAAATCTCGATAAACCGAACTTTGTCTCACCACGATTATTCGATGTAAACAAATATTTAGTATTAGAGTTAATTAAAAGAATATAGCGAAAATTCTCTTTTCAGTTTCCACAAAATACTCTAGAACGGTGAGGTCCTGCGTCATTTGTACAGCTTTTTCTCTCTGAAGTTTTTGACAAGATTAAGCTTTATATTTAGGACATTTATGTACCTATACGCATGCCCTATCACAAAATTTTAAGAATGTAAATAAAATTTACCAAGTCGGCTTATTATTATTACGGTTCCACTGGATTTTATTTAAATGCTTCTGTTTGTATTATCCTGCTATCGACACGGGTGAACAGTGCTACCAACGTAAACACACACTGAGTACATAACGTTAATAATTTATACAGCTATCAGGTTTATCAATAAAAATAATACCCACGCGCTATTTACTCAGGACAGACAAACTTGACCGAGAAATTAGAAAAAAAATTACAAACTCTGGAAACAAGATTTTGTCGATCTTTTAATATTTTTTTCACTTTAAAGAGGTGATCGATATCCCGATAGATGAGACGCTTTGTCAAACGCTAGCAGTCGGACGAGTCGAGTTAGAAACTCCTACCAGATACTTATAGTTTTAGCTTTAGTATGGTTAGTACCGTTTGTATTTAAGTGTTCGCAAGCTTTCTTTACGCAAAAATGCATGTCATAAAATTAGCGACTTTATCAAAACATAACATAACTTAACGAACGGCTAAATACTGTAAGATTAGTTTTTGTGTAAAACGATGAGTTGGAGGACGAGTCATGAGCGCGAATAACTATATGAACGAAGGCAGGTGCCATTAGTTAATGAAAAACAAATATGACATAAAAACACTAAAAAAATTATAGAAAAATGATACTTAAAACCCTTTGCAATTTTTTTAACCTTTATAATTCAACTTCGTCTCTTTTTGTACACATCTGTTATAACATCTGCCATTTACATTAGCCAAATATGTGGCCAACGCCTCCTCCTTCGAAGGTTTTCCCTATGTGTGGGTCAAAAAAAAATCTATTTCGGAAAGTTTAATTATTATTATATCGTACTTTGAAAGCTCTGGATCTTTTTATTACTAAGCCCAACTTTTACTTTGTAAGGTTTTCTTTTAACCAGATTTCATCCATAAATAGAACACATATACTTTGTTTTTAACCACTTTTTTATTTAATATTTTGTCTACCGGTTTCGGAAGTACCCTTCCATCATCAGGACAATATTAAATTAATCTTTAGATAATAACTTCATTTTATTTATAAATATGGCAAGCCACAAAGTTAATGCTTTTTACGAATATAGATTTCATCCAATTTAAGTTAATAAATAAAATCTTCACAAAAAGCCAAAGCAAAAAAAGAGGACACCTTACATCAAAACTCTTTCATCGGTGGTCTAAAATTAAACATTGTATAAAAATTTTAACTGACCTCAAAACATACGATAAGTCATGCTTTTTTAAATTTATTTCATGTATTCTTTTATTTATTAATCCTAACGGTTATTCTATTTAACAAATTTCCTTTGTCTAAATGTATTTATAGGTATATTTGAAGGCTTAAAAACCTGTTTAAATTGAATGCATAAAAATAAATAAAAATTGTTGAAAAAAAGTTAAAGGGGTAAAATAATTGCGTTACACAATTGTTTTACAACATTGCCTATCAAGGCTTTCATTACGCGTTCACGCGAAAGAAGCCACAAAGCATCCCCCAAGAAAGAGTTATTGAAAAGCAGCGGCGTTCCGTGACTGTCGAGCAGCGACTGAGGCTAAAACGACGTAACTCAAAAGGCGGGACGTAAAAATAATACTTATCGCACGGCGGATAAAGGGATCATCGGGTCGAGTTTGCTGTAGCACGCCTAGAAGGTGTAAATTTTAATTAATTATTATATTACTATGATCTCAAATGTTTTCAGATTCTCCCGGGAAGTAACTAATTCATTGCACAGTAAAAAAAAAACTGGTACTTACCGCTAATGTTTTTGCTGAAAACAGATTTGAAAATTTTGAAAATCAGTTTACGGAAAGTTTTTTCTTTTAAGAATGCTAATTGAAAGGGTCAATTTTAATTACTTACATCCCGAGCGCATCCTCGAAAAACATATTTTCTAATTACAAATTCATCTGAATTAATTCAATTGTATATTTTGAGCAAATCCATCGTTTTTGCAGTCAGTGTTATGTCCTCTTAAATAACCCCTTATAGAATTAACCCCGGCGGAGCTTAAAATTAGTCACGTAATAACTTCGTTTTCTTTCGTGTTTATTAACTTGTTGCTTCGCCGTTGCATTATTTTTACGCGAAAGGAAATAAAATGTTTTTGATTATATTACATAATTTCATTACGCCGTTGTTAATTAACTTATTCTATTGAGTTATGAAATAGATTTAATGAACTTTAATTTAAAAAAAAAAAATTCACCAACCGTAATAAAAAAAAATATTTTTAGAAGTTTGGCGTATTCGACCTAAGCACTTTTAAAACAATGGAAATGTGACTCGTTTGAAAAAAATACTATTATAAGACTCTTCCAAAGTAACTGCTTTAAATGCAGCAATTATGTATGTCCGTGTGTCCTTACATAATGGATCAAAATTTAATAGATGTACAAAATATATTAGAGGTCAACTTTTCTGTAAACATGTAATAAAGCAATCGATTTCAGGTATTTTCCAAAAGAAAAAGTTTTCATTCGCGCAAAGAGTTTTTTTTTTTTTAATTTGCATGGAGATAAAATGTAAGATCCTTTCTGAAAGGTCTAATACAGCATTACCACCACACAAAAACATCAAATTGACGACTTCCGCGGCCGAGCGATCCGGCTCCGGACCCAGAAGTTAGGGGCTTGAAACTTAGTGTGCTCAAATAAATTATATTTATTTATTATTTCACAAATTAAAATTATAAAATACACAAGTAAGGTAGTATTTTTGCGACACGTTACAGAGTGGCATGTACTCTCAGCATCGCCTTGGTGAAAGACCACCATTCAGAATCGAAACGTTGCTTGAAATGGCTTTAGCCATGTTTGGTGACCAGATTTGAATAGCCAGGTACTTCCCAACCTTCCTCTTCCCAATCTCCTTCACTGCCTTCAGCCTCACAACATACCCTATTTAGGGATGCCGTAGCCTCATTGACTCTAGACGGTTGGGAGCAGTTCAGACAGTTGTGCGGTATTCATATAAAAACAATAAAACAAAAAAATGCTTGAAATATCATTAGCCGTGTTTGGTGACCAGATCTGAATAGCCAGGTACTTCTCAACCTTCCTCTTCCCTTATTGCCTGCCCTCCCCACGCCTTCAGCTTCAAAACATACTCCAAATTAGGATGACATAGTCTCACTGCCTCCGAGTAATTGGGACTGTTGGTCGGTATTCACATGAAAAACAAAAATAATAACATGCACAAGTGGCATTGAAGAAAATCAAACCAATTTTTGAAGGTGTCAGCATTTTAGAAATGAGGACTATAGAAGCTAAGGCAGCAATATTTTTCATCTTACATTATTTCTTGAAAAGCTGATAAAGCGTCATATACCTTTTTTTACGAACTTGTTGATACATTCAGAGATTATTGTTTCAAATTGTTCCTGATATAATGTACATGGCCTGTTCAAAAGAAAAGGTGAATTTTGAATTTTCGCGAGCTGTGTACACTCGATTATCGAAAAAAAAAATCCTCATGTTGGTACACATATGTTTATCATATGTTAGCAGTATCAGCCATTTTGGATTAGTGGTTTGTTTTTGACAACTGGAAAGGTTAGTCACGTTTTTGTGTGTTCTTCGATTTTTTACTTTTGAAAAGAATTGAATTTTGTACAGGCCTCGTATACAAACATTTTGTTACACAAAAATCTGTTTCTTTATAATGATCATTCAAAATTTGACAATGCTACGGAACCGTTTTTGTAGATTGCTGCCTTTGCTTCTAAGCCCCTCGATTGGACGTAGTTATGCCGAAAGCGTCCAACCCACAATTCGCCAAAATCGTGTTTTACGCGTTTTCCTATGGATGAATAAAAATATTATATCTGCTGAAAACATCCAAGCTCCAAATGCAATAGATTTTTTGTAATTATTTTTTTTACCAACGCACATTGCAGATGAAATATTTTACTTAAATTGAAGTTTAAAAACATTATAAAATGTAGGATAACATAATAAACTTTTTTTTAATCAATAATTACCTATTTATAATAATGCTCATGAAGAAAAAACACCGATTTTTACTATGCAAATGCCGATTACGCATATTAATGTTTTTTTACCGTCAAATTATCAAACCCCTTTTTTTCCAGTTTCATCTTTTCGGGGTTTAGACGCTTTCTGCTACGTCCAATTGAACATTTAAATTTGTGAAAATTAAAGTAATGTTTTTCCAAGCATTCATTCAAGCCGATGTGAGAGACAGCGCGCTGCAAAAACTGTACAAACTTGAATATCCGGCCATCGATACGTACACGGTCGACGTATCCGGCGAATCGATTAAAATTTGTCGGTTCACTTCCTGGCGTATTTCCCGCCTCTTGTTCGGGGCAGGCGCTGTTCCGTTTCCGCCGCGACCCCATTCATGCCGGCCGGCTCTGACGTCACGCCGCGCCAACATGGCCGCCATGACGTCAGTGGAAAGCGAGCGCGTCACCCGCACCCGTCAGTTTCCCACAGGGATGGAACTCGGCGAGGGCGTAGGCGTTTCCCAAGCCTCGATGCATGAAAAACCGCATTCAAGAACCTGCCGATGCATTCCGAGCTGTCGAACGTATTAAAATCATTTATTTTCCACGAAAATCAAGAACTCACGCGGAAAAAGAAGTTTTTTTTTATTTGGATGTGACATATCTCAAATACCCTCGACGGCCCCCGTTTTCGAATGGTAAGACGCTCGACCACGAATCCAGAGGTCGCGGGTTCAAACCCGGCGTGCGCAAATAAATCTTATTTTATCAATGTGATATAACACATTAAATTCAAATTAAAAATATATATAATTGTAGAACTAAGGAATTTTAATAAATAAATGTACTAGTTAATTGTCAAATGATAGTTTTTAAGGTTGGATAAATCACGTTTATTTACGAATTTAAACACGCTGACGCTAGTAATCACAAAACAAGATGTGTTTTCCGTCACGAAGGGTAAACCGAAGTGTCAGCGGGCAAATTCATCCTTTCCCGCTGAAACATCTTTCCCGCGGGAAATATCTTCCTCTGCTAGGCTGTTAGGTGCTCCCCGTTGCTGGACAAATAAACAATACTATAATACGCCTAAATAGACGTTATATAATGATATATTTGTGGCACGTTCCACAGTAGTAGATACTCTCAGACCACCATTCAGAATCGAAACGTTGCTTTAAATAGCTTTAGCCGTGTTTTGTGACTAAATCTGAATAGTCAGGTACTTTCCAACCTTCCTATTACCTATCTCCTTCCCCTCACCACTATCTTCAACCTCACAACTCACCCCGATTAGGGATGCCATAGTCACACTGGCTCCAAATGATTGGGAGCAGTTGGGTCACTTGTGTGGTTTCACTAAGAAAATATATAAATATATATATATTTAAAAAAAAACGAATGAACTACAAAACTAATTTGGTATTCTTCATAAAATAGTAAAAAATAGTGTAATCATAAATTGTACTTAATATAAAAAAAGAAAAAAAACTCCAATATCTTAGTCTCGAGGAGTGGTAAATATAACAAGATTATATATTACTATTTGCAAGAATCTTTTAGTCACCAAACTGAAAAAAATCTTCACGCGAAAAGTGCGTTTATATAAGTACATAAAATCTCCATCCTCTACAACAACATCCATGTATTTTTCAAAATTCACCAGCTTCCAATGGTCCAGGAAGATTGACGGAAGACCTCGAGTGCATATCTGCTGAGATTGCCCTACTGATTAACTTTTAATAGGAGGGGGCATCAAAGAAAACCATAAAAAAAGAACAAACAAAAAATTACAATGTCGTTTCACTGTCCAAGTGAAGATTGTCCTAATGATAGCCAACCTCCGATGAGGGAATGAATCATACGAAAAATAAGATAATAACGGATATTTACAATTTTAATTTGAGGTTATGAAAGGGCATGGCGCAGCACATGTAAAATTTCATAGAATATTCGTTCACGTATTTCTTCATACGAGGGTGGGGAAATAGAATGGAGGGAGGTGCGAAGATTTTCTGAGAATTGCGTTGTAAGGATCGATTTTAGACAAAAGTCTTGCAGCATGTTCTCTGCGCCTGCGCCATCTCCCAGCGCCTTCAGTCAACTCCATTCATAGCGTAGTTTGTATAGAACCAACTCTATTCGATCATCACCAGCTTCTGTGATTATAGGTGGATATTATTTTTTTTTATAAAACTAACGCTGTACGATATTTACTATATAAAAAATACTACCTACAGTAGTTGTTGACCGTTAAAAATCACGGGATGTAACTTGACTTGAAATGTAATCTGACACAACGATCAAAAACTAATGATCTGACAGTTAAATGTCAATCAATTGTTTTTGTGAAATATGTGTTTTAGGAAGGTACCAACTTAATCGCTTCTGTGGATTGGAAAAGATTTTTTTTAATTTGATATTTTTCATTCGCAGTTCAAAATTTAAAAAAAACCACACTCGTACTTATGTACGTACGTACTCACAAAGAAAAGTATTTATAGTTAATAATTGTAGATATAAATATTTAAAATTGGTTTTAAAACAATTGCATCACCATAATATTATAGAGATCGTTGATACTGATCTTTTTTATTATCAAGTTTATTGATCTTATTCGAATATTCTTTAACTGTTTTGGATGCAACTGTTTTGAACCTAATTAACAATTGAAAGAGCAGTACGTTAAAATAGAGAACTAAAAATAAAAACGAAATATTTTTAAATATCTTAGACTTAAACCCTTAATTTATTTATTTTTGACGATATTTACTAAAAAAATCCGCCGTCCTAGTAAATGTCAATTAAATATAAAGAAAATAATTTTATTTCTACTAGGGACGCCTTATAAATCATATTTATAATAACCCAACCTTTTTATGTAATCCAATATTTTATTTAATCTTTTAAAGAAACCGAATTGGAAACTCAATACGAAAAAATAATATTGTTTGAAGGTTATTCATATTATTTCAACAATAATATGTTTTTAATTCTATATTTTATTACCTACACAAAAAAACGCAAACGACTTCTTAATTTATTTACTTTGGTATTGCTTAATAATAATGGAATTTGAAAAATCAATTTCCACCAGAAAGTATATTTTTAAGTCCCAAGTATCAGCTTTAGAAGGATAACCTTCAATGCCTTGGCAATGCACTCCAAGCCGCATGAACTTGAATATACGTAGACCGTAGGCGGCGTAGGCTTCCCGGGTTGGGGTGTAGACCTGTGGACCTGTAGGCCGGCTAGTGGGGGGGGGACACAGCCTTATCCCACCCACCAAGGCCTAGGTCCGGGCGAGGGAGATCGATATCAACCCCCACTCCCTCCGTACACGTGGAACTCTGCCGCAGCTGTGAGAGATCAGGATTATTGAGGATGCTGTGATAGATTGATTTCAGATGAATGCGGATTATTTAATTATCTGCATCAGATACAAATATTCAGTTTCTCTTTTATCGTTTTCATTCAAATACATTTGCCGGTTTCCGTGTTTGAATCCGCTGTTATTATTCAAGGATTTTTCATGCGCAAAAGTTTTTTAGGCCTTAGTTTACATAAACCATAGATCCATTAATTTATATGAAAAACTTGTTAAAATATATATTTTAAGGCGCGTTATCGTGACCATGAACTGCATATTACGACAACTTTAATATGTGAGAACATCGAAAGATGCGGTTAATAGCTACGGAAACGCGCGTTAAACTATTGAGACTTTAACCCTATGTAATTTTCCATAATCTTTTAATTTGATTACATTAAAACACTACCTCATAAACTACCCTCTTTTGTAATTCCATCGAAATTTTCCATTACGAGATACAGAGCTTTAAAATAAATCCCTTGATTATCAAAAAAATACAAATAAGACGCTATAATTCTCTGTTTCATATTTTGCAATTAATATGATTGTAAGAAGGCGGGTGTAAATATTATTTGTTTTATAAAAATGATTTCCAGGTGTTTTCGGTAAACAGAAAAAATTACAAATAAATGTTATGATAATATCACTAACAATATGTCTGACCATTTGAATATATTTATTTGCGCAGTGCAACATTTAGATTTCGTAATTATAAGGTATGAAAAGGTTGTAAATGCGTAGAAATTCGGCTTATTACTCGATCCTTTTCCCACTACATCCGGTCTTTACTCCTACCTTCCCACTAAACGGGCTGTTCACTTACCTCACCCCACCCACCCTTCTCCCGTCCTCCATGAACAAGTAGGGAAATCAATAATCCTCAAGGTCGTTTGCTTTTCATTCATAAACGGGAGCAACTTTTAGCTTGGAAAAATCATAAAGTGCAACTAGCGACATCTAGCGAAGTTTTGTGGATTTTTTTTAGGGGAAGCTTTTTTTGGATATTCTTGTTCTGAACCATCGAGAAGAAGAAAAGAAGTTCACGCCTATTCAAATAAAGATCCATTTGGCTCGGTGTGAATTTTGGACTTGCCGAAAATCAAACCGATCAGAGGTTGTGGGTTCAAACCCTGGAATTTTAATGAATATTTAGAATTTTCACCTTTTTAGAATAAATTCTCAGTATTACCCTGCTGAAAGACAAGCATTCAAAATCTTAATAATTTTACTTTAATGGATTTAGCTATGATTTGGTAACCAGAACTGAATAACCAGGTATTTTTCAATCTTCCTCTTCTCCCTTCCCTCCTCACTTCCTTCAGCCTTACAATATTCCCCAGAATTGAAGATTCCATTGAAATTAAAATGTTGTGTTACATAAACAAACAAAAAATATGAAGATATTATAAAATTCTATCATTATTTTGGACGGAAAATTTCGCATAAATCAGTTGTATCAAAATTCAAAAAAGGGCATTAAGGATTGAACTTTGGTTTTATTAACTCAAGAATGACATGAAGATATGTTAAATATTTAAAACAACCGAAATCAAACATGAGGATATCTATAAAAATATTAAAATATAGGAAATACATACTACAAATATCAATATTTTCACTCATTATCACTCAATTCAGCTTATTTTACTATTATTTAATAATTAGGCACAATGTCAACAGGAATGTCTCACTAAGGGTAAATTTAATAATCTATTCTATCAAACAGAAATAGGGTAATATTTTCATTGATATTTATTAATTTTAAAAACAATCTAAATCGAAACTTTTGTTTGGAATTTGGCTAGAGGCGTTATAACTTAGGTATGCACTTTACTGTCCGCCCACAACAACTGTCATTAGGACCGCCTAGTAAGGTTGGCATGCATCAATACAAATCAAATTAAAAAAGGATCTTTTCAAATCCCTACCTACTTAATTAAAGTACCCACCTATAATATATTTTAGCAGACATTATTCTATACTTGAAATGGGTGGATTAAAGCAACTAATATTTTTTCTTGGCAAGTCAAGTTACCTCCTGTGATTTTTCCAGGTAACAACTAGTAATAACGTAATTTCACTGAGAAAAGGCAATAACCACGATTTTTAAACACTGTATCAATAATTTTAATGATAATCTTTTACTATTGTACTTATAGTTAGATTTTTTTTATATGATTTCATGGAAGTTTGTAAGTAAGGATGGTTTGGGTAAATATTTGAATGAAATTATGCAAAAGGACTAGTAGAGTAGGCATTTAAAAATTATTGTTTTTTATTTTCGATTAAAAAAATAATCAATTAGAAAAAAGTCGAACATTCCAATTCGACTACAATCGATTAAAATTCATTTGAACGCTTAATTGATTCTCAAAACGACATATTATAATGAAAGTCTAGGGTCGTTAGGCGACGAAATCTAAATTCTAGCCATAAAGCAATGAAATTGATATTTTTTAAATAATTTGTGTGTGCAAACGATTCATTTTAAAAAATCATTGGATTGAATCAGTATTTATCATGATGCTTTGATTATGCCCATCGCTAATTTGTACCATTGTAACATTTGAAGTGAAAGCGTTGATTTGATAAAATAAAGCGAAAATAATTTAGTAAAGGAGATATTATAATTTTTTATAAAAGTTCACGCAATAATGAAATATTTTATTATGTGGAATTCTTAACGAGAAAAGTAAATTATACTTATAAGGTGTCAAGCGTTCAATTACCCTTTTTAAAAATACAATTTTAATTTCTTGCCATCTTGTACTGTTAAAAATTGGATGCAGGTAGCTTTTTTAAACTTTATGCACTTGCTTTAAATCGTGTGAACTTAGTTTTATAATAATAAAGAATATGTATTAGATGGGTTAAAATCAAGATATTGTATCTCTATAAACCAAGATAAACAAGTAAAAAAAAAATAGCATTTAGTTTTAACACGTTGAATATATAAATATGTATATGTATTTGGAATGGTGACAGTTAGACATGCCACATTTTTACAAATACAAATTTATGGAGGTACAATGTCTTGGCTTTAAGCCATCAATATTTTGTAATTGAGGATAAAGATGCTAAAAAGGAAAGTTTACCCATGGACAGGGTCGGCACTGTGAATGAAGTCAGAACTTGCCGTTTTTTTTAAATAAATATTTCAAGGGACCAAAATAAATTATAAATAATCTATGTTGTATAAATAATAAGTAGAAATAGTAGTTGCAGAACACAAAGGGTGAAAAAAAAATAAGTAAAATATAGCTAGAAATAAAAAAAAACTATATGGGTAAAATGTATCTTTTTAAGGCTAGGTATGTGACTCATGACATAAAAAACTTTCGATATTTTATATCAATACCTGATAGAGAGATTTATTCAATAAGCAACACTTTAATTTATAATTTACTTTCAAAATATGCATCAGTCTCAAAAGTGTGTGATTAATAATTTTTCATGTAATATTTACATAGAATTGAAAGCAGTACATTCAATTGAAAATAGATGTAATTATTTTATATTTGTATTTACAAAAACATTATAAATATATTCTCTTCCCAAAACCATATCATGAACGAAATGAAGCAAAACTTTGCTGCATTGAGCAATTATTTGAACAGCTAAAGAAGTTGTGAATCTATTTTGATAAATATTTACACATATGTAATCTTAAAATAATAAGCACCAGTGTTATTCTTACAAAAATATTGTTATTAGTATAAAATGAGTTCTTATTGAAATTAATAACAATAATGATTTAAGATAAAAAGAAAAAACAAGAACACAACTGAAAAATGTATTTTTTAAATCAAACATTTAAATGGCAATACACGTTAACTACCACTGGATTTGAATTTTCTGTAGTTTGGGAATGACTTTTAAGCAAACGTTAGATAGACTGACTCCAAAATGATTGCTATTTTGCAATACATACGTGTAAAATATAAACATGCAATATGTCCTTTACTAAAACTAAAATACAGTGGAACCTCGGATTGCAAGTGACTTGGTTTGCGAATGTTTCACAAGACGAACAATTTTTTTTTAATAAATTTTAACGTGATAAATGAGCGATATCTTACTATACGAGCATTTAGTAATCATTTTGTAGAAAAGCGCCATCTGAGTAAAGCGATAGCAGTGCGAGCGATGAATCTGAACGACAATGCAATGTCGCATTTCCGCGAAATCCTCAAAAGAAGGCAAAGTGATTTCGCTAGTGAATACATATTTAATAAATTCGACCAAAGGTGTATGTACTTTATAATAAATTTAAAAGTATATTATATATTTTGTATAAATAATTTTTAAGTGAATATTTTTGAGTTTTGGAAAGAATCACAATAGTTTCCATCAATTCTTTTGGGGAAATTTGCTTTGTTTGGATTAAATAAAATGTTAATTTGTTTTGAATTACAAACACGTTTCTGCAACGAATTATGCTTATAAACCGAGGTTCCACTGTATACCAATTTCTTGGAGTACATACATTCACGTCAAATATTGTGAGCAAATAGAGAAAGATTTATAATAATTATCTTTTTAAATTCAAATTCTTAAATAAAACTCTTACTACGTATGAAATAATAACAATGTACAAATTCTTAGACGCAAATATATAACTAATGTAAGTGATTACACTATAAATATAACAGCCCGCAAATAATTCTAAGTAGTCACAAACTAATAATAAAGGAGAGCAAATCACTTATTTATTTAATAAAGTTAAATAGTTACAAACTTTAGAGAACATAAAAAAGTTTAGAAGCATTGATTTAGTTTGAAAGTTGAGTACCCCTGAGGTGATATTTCACAAAAATGGCATTATAAAAATTATCCAAGTACATATACAATGTATATTAACCAGTTCGTAAAGTTTTTATAAAAGCATGGCATCAAACTTTTTACAATGCCAATTATATAATTTAGAAGTCAATTATTAAATAATAAATCGATTCCAAGAAACATAAGGGCCCTTCGGGTGATTTTTACATGAAAACGGAGCTATACAAATTATCCAATTATTATAATTAACTAGTAGTTACTACCCGGCTTTGCCCGAGTTTCAACATGCTCTTTTCAAAATATTTTATTCTTGTAGAACAATTGAAAAATATGTAACAAACAATTTGACATCTTGTCCAATGACCTTAAACAGTTATATTATTATATATTTGTAAGGTCATTGATCTTGTCTTATTTTTTCTCAGTTAAAAGGATATTTCAAAACACCATAGCTCGTGATAGAAAATCGGTGCGAAATTCATGATGCTTGCACACCGTTTGAGAGTTTTTGCAGTTTCAAATATCAGCCAAAAAGTTATTCAGCTTTATAGATTCTATAAGTAATCGATTTTTTTATTTGTTCATTTTCGAAATAATGTAAAAAAATTGAATATTATTTGCCTAGTTTGGTGGTTGAAAACCTATGAAACTAAAAAACCTTACCACTATAAGAGAAAATAAAGTTTACCATATTAAGGCCACATCATTAATATCTCAACTACCAGGATATATGAACGAGTGCAAATTGATTCAATGGTCATCTAATGATGAGCTCATCTTACTATATGCGCTGTCAAGGTATTGCACTGCAAAAGATAAATATTCTAGGCACCGACATTTTAACCGCTTTGAAAAGGGGGTAATTTGGTAGACACTGTGAGTTTTGAACCCGATTTGTTCGATTGCTAGCCGAGTTTTCCGCCCACTGAACAATCAACCGCCTCGAAAAGTAACAAAGTTTTGTGGGTAAGAAATGGAGGTCTTAGCACACAAAGCACACACAAACATTCACCAGTTTCGAATGAATTCTGGACGAGCACAGAATTTATGACCAGAAAAGCCAGAATTAACACTTCTGCACTTTTCTATGTTCTGTGATACATATTGTACAATTAATGATATCAACAATCATCCAAAGTGTCTTCTCCCGTATTTACCAAATTCGGCTCTGATTCCGATCTTCGTTTCATCGTTGAATCTTGAGGAAGTGGTTCGTCTTCTATCGGCTGTGGAGACGGATTACTCTTCAATTCCCTCCAGGCCTTTTCTATATCGGGAACACTTCTGCTAACGGAAGAAATATCTTGGATGCCTTCTTCCATCTCTGATGGTTCCCGCTTTATTTGCTTTACGTCCAAAAGTTTCTCGTTTAGAAGGACTCCGTTGAGATCAATAGCACTGTTGGAGAAGATGGCGGCTGAACCTGCTATGGGATCTTGCAAAGGAACCTGAAATAATAGAATGAATATGAATTGTGCAGTGCTTGGTGTTTTCTAACCTTCTGTACAGGAAAACTATTCATTAAAGTCTAAGGTTCTATTGTATAAGTATTATGTGGTGAAAAAACATGGGAAGGTTAGATAAAAGGAATGAAGAAAAAACGATACTTTTCAATTCTAGTCACTATATATGTCATTGAGTTGCAAAACCCGCTCAAAGAGTTTTTTGTTGTTTAAATATAAAACAATTCAAATTAAAAAAATATATTTAAAAATTTGCTTATTTCAAATGCTGTTAATATAACTATGTTAATAATACAATTTTTAAAACACCTGTGTATTTGCTTTATGCCAAATTGTTCGATTTCTATTTGTAATTTTTTAGATAAAGTTGTACTATCAAACAAATGTCTACATGCATATTTAGATACGTTTCTCAGAATTGAATGACAAAACCAGGTAAAATTTTCCAAAACTTTTTTTTCCGTCTAAAAAAAATGACATACCAAAAAAAGGCAATATAAAGTAAAATATCATTTCTAAAGTGTGATTAAAATCATATTCAAAATAATATCTCAATACATCAGAATAGGGACATAACATAATATTGTTACAATCAGTGAGTGATATGTTAATTATTGTACTACTCGAGACTATGTAATTGAAACCTGCTAACTAATTCTGTCAGAGGTCAATGGATAATGAGTTAAAATAATAACAATAGAATACTTACGACTAAGACAGTATTTGTTGTGCGAACATATTTCATAATCACACTTTGTAGTGTTCACCGTCAGTGGTAATCATTAATTACGAATCAGTCGATGACTGATTAAGTTTTATACTATACTACATAGTAGTCACTACCCATTTATAAAATATTTAACAAACAGTAAAGCATCTTGACATTTAAGAGTAATGAGTCAACCTTGAAATTACAGAGAGAAAAATCTGTGCAAATTTCACGTCGCCGTTCAACTCACCGATGAAAGCTTTCGCTGCTTCAGGTAGATTTATGTTTTAGAGTTAATATAAGATAAATGAATACTTACATCATGCAAATGTGAGCGTTCCTGATTATTCTGTTTGATATTTGTGCTGTCCATTGATTTCATCGGTAGCCAGTCCCCAGTTCTGGATGGACTAGTGGCACTATCTTTACTGTTGACATTTTCTCTGAAACAAATTGAAAAAACGGTCAAACATTGTGAACATTTCAAGTATAATTAGATTTTTACTAAAACAATATAAATTGAATGTTATAAATACAAGGCGCAAGGTGCAATGTCAAAAACGTACAGTGAAGACAGTCATTTGGTTTACGGGGCTACAACTAACACCGTCTTCACAGCAATTAGATTAAATAGAATCAATAGATTGGCATGACCAAGCTGGAAAAATGGAAATAAAAATAACTTTAAATCGCGGATACAGCTTACTTATTATTACTATCCAGTATTACTGATAAGGCAATTTACTGATCCTGCAACATACTATGTGAATTTATGACAGCAAACAAAAGATTAGAAAAAATAACCAATCCACACTTATTTGTAAGTCTAAAAAATATTATTTTTGACTGCCATAAAATCGCTTAAAATGCCACCGGCAAAAATCGGCTTGTCAGCAGCATAATTCATAATATTAACTTACTTCTTTGGTGTTGCATTGGGAGTAGATACGTTAGCAACGTTTTTATCAGTTTGGTGTTGAGTTATGAGATCACAGGCCTTTCCCAAAATAACTATGGAGACCAAAATTCGAAGAGACATCAGGCAGAGATATCCAACTATCACTAGAATGAAGGGGGCAAGACTGAAAAATAAACATCATAAATTAGATTAGAAAGCTTCATTCAAGATGATTTGAGTGAAAACTGGGACCTAAGTTTTAGTGGATGGAAGGAAAAACACTGCTTCATTAGGGATGAGGAACTAGTGAAAGATAACCAGAGGTCAGCAGAAGTGTTGGCACTTCCTTAAGGCGGCCAGGACTCTGGGGTTGCACATTAATTTCAAACAATTAATATATTTGGACAAATTTTATAACTTCCAACTAAATGTACACACATAATGCAAAAGTGTAACCTCAAAATGAAATCAATTTGTGTGTAACAGACGTTCACTACTTAGAGGCTGGTACTTAAATGTTATTATGTCTAGTCACAGGAATCGATCTAGCGAATATCAGTGACATTTACAAAAAATAAAGAAACACAATTTTTCAATAATTTACAGGATGTATTATAATCGGTTTGTTGGCCGAGTGGTCTAAAGCATCGGGTTCCCACACAGGCATCGCGGGTTCAATACTCTACTAGCTAAGTCCTCCATCATTGATCAAGTAACATATTCCGATTATAATGATGGTAGTAGGAGGAATTCATATACATATTGTCAGGATATTTGTAACTAGGGAATGTTTGTCTTTCATTTAAAAACAAAAGATTAAATTAAGTGTAATATGATAATAAATTACCCCTCAAACTTCATAGCTTGCAGTATTACCCTGGTGATGACCACCCCCAGCGGCAGTGGAATGAATCCCATCCTGCGCGCCACGAGGTCCGAGTGGTCTGAAAAGGCGTACTTCTGTCTGGTCTGCGCCATGTCGTACGCCAGGCTGAGAGTGTACTCGCGGTACACGCTGAACGGAATCTCGTTGAACCTAAATATTAATTTAATCAATTTTCATATAAAATTCCACCAAAAACACAATATTCCATCTTTCTTACTTTTTGACATTTAAAATGATATTTCAAAGCTCCGTAGCTCGTGATGAAATTAAGTTGCAAGCTGAAAAAAGTTGTGTTAACCTAGAAATTCCAGACAGCTGTGCAAATTTTATGATGCCAGAGTTTACTTTTTAAGAATTTTGCTGAGTGTATTTTGTGTTGTCTGAATTTTGTATTGATAATAATACTTGGCTAATTCATATATGTAGTGCCATTTTTGTAAAATATCACCTCAAGGGCGCTTATCAATCTGTCCATAAGTACACTATGTTGTAAGTAATTAATCAAGTTTTCAACTATCACAAGCTTCAAGTAGTTCTTAGTTATACATACCTATATCAAGTTTTGTTTCAACTTTTAGTTTTTCGATTTATTAAGTTTAAGCACCCTTAGTTGATTTTAGACAAAAACCATACTTATATTGAACATTATAAAAATTATTCAAATATTATTCCATATTATCAATGGCAATATGTATTTTAGAAAACCAGTGACAAAATGAGAAAAAAAAAAAGATAATTTAAAAAATATATCTATTCCAAAAGGAAGGTCCACGGGTTTACAAATAATTGGAAGGCTCCTGGCTCAAATCTTTAAAATTTACCAGGAACTAAAATATAATTATACTATGTTGCATTAAAGTTTTTGTTAGCTAATTGTTTGAACAAACATTCGTTTTTTTTGTTTATACAAAAGCTATTTTTAAAGCTAGTTAAATAGCCCACCTGGTAATAAATGCATGCTTGATCCAATCGATTACAACCTCAAATCCCAAAACCAAGATGCAATCGGGCACCAGAACCCAGAACCTCTCCTCCTTCCACGCATACTCCTTCATAGTTTGAAGGACCACAATGAAAAGGAGGACAAACAAATGAAGGCGTTCCCTCACATCGCTGCAGGAAACTTGAAATAGATTATTCTTATCGAATTTCTTGAAAACTGCTCCTTTCAATTCCACAAACTGCAAAAAAAAAGATACATAATTAAACAAACTGATATCTTATCATCATTTATTAATATAAGAGACCGGATTTGTATCTAAAGTAAAATAGATTTCTCTGAAGGAAAATTTAAAAGGGAAACCGATACATTACATCACTATATCTATGTTACTGTTTGTTAAATTAATTTGATTGAAACATTACATTTTAGTTTTGAACTTGTAATAAATTTTAATATTTTTTTTATGAAAAGAAAGAAAAATATTTCAAGGTCACAAATAACCAGAGTATATTTGAATTCCTCATATTACTATGATTATAAGCAGAAAATGTTGGTTTTGCAATGATGGAGGACTTGGCTAGCAGAGGATTGAACAATAGTATAAATATAATTTTAATTAAAATATTGATAGACTCTGACAATCTCATAGGACAGGCCAAGATTATTATGATACATTCCAGATATTTACATTAATTGGTAACTTTCGTAGAAGATTATCATTATTATTTTAGAAAATAATAACATTTGTGTAAATGTTTTTATAAAAATCAAAAGAGTATCTCTGAAAATTTCAAAAATGCTCTGCCACAGAGGGCCTATGTAACCTGTATTAATGACTGAACCAAACACTAACTTACATTATTAGACATGACTATTATAAGCAGAGCTTTGTTGTTTGAGTTGAATGCTACATTGAGCGTTGTCGCTTGGAATAGCACCAATAAGCTGTGAAAAACTAAAATACAAAGGATAAGGAAAATACATGGAAAATAAAATAAATTATTATTTAATCAAATATTTTCATTCGCCATTTCAATATTTTTAATTTTCGGCATAGATTTATTTATCTGCAACACACCTTCAATATCCAGATAACAATATTTATGCACTATTAAGTTCTGAATATCAGGCACACCCTGACATTCCTAGAACAACACTGAAAAAAATCCTTAACCCTTTGCACTCATTGATCATATTTTTTGCCCTTTATTGACTTATTAATTACTTAGAATTTACATGACAAAATTGGGTAAGAAGACTTATACAACTAATTTTCAAACAGTGCTGTACTATGTTAAGTCTAGCTAAAAAAATAGGAGTTAGAAACTGAATGTTTACATTATTTGAAAAGGATACAGACATACACGAGGGCAAAGAGTAGATGTGGAATGAGTCCAAGATGTTCTCTTCTTCTGTCACGAGGTTCTGTGGCTGTCCAAAACAAGGCATCTATTGTATCTTGTCCAAATGCGGAAAACAATCTATCTCCAACTTCCAACATGTTGTAAAAGATGTAGAGCTTCATGACGCTTTGACTCTTGACCAGATGGTACATCATGTTGGTATCGATGTAGCACATTAGGATGCTGCAGACTATTAGAATTAATCCTTTCAGCAGGTCACAGACTTCTGCTGGCTTTAAAAGCCCCCTAGAATATCTATCACATAACCTGTAATTGTATATATTATGTTTACGATATGATAGAAAATTACTGACTGACTGTAATTACATTGATTGATTGAAATTATTCTGCATGCATGTATGTGTACAATATAATTTCTACGAAAAAAAACATATAAGTCATACAGATAATGGCAGCTTACAATTTTTTGATTGGAAAAATATCAAATAATAAAACCATTTTATTAGCTGATAAACTTACCCAAAACATTTTCGAAACGGTCTGCTAATGAATGACAAAAACGCCATTAAAAACCTTAGCGGCAAGAAGGTATACACAAAAAGAAATGAATCTGTACATTGAAAGAATCCGTAAACCATAAACTTCTCTAGCTCTTGAGGAATCTTCATGAAAGAATACACTTTTTCTCTGCGGGCTGAGAAGCGTTCCTCGTCGTGTTCCAGAAGGTAGCCACGTGTCAACTCCACTTGCAAAAAGGCCAAAAGGGAAGGGTTTTTTTTATCTATGGAAAAAAAAACATTTTAAAAACGAATATGATAAAAAGAAGACATTCTCAAAGGAGGAACTAGTAAGCAAACTTTTAATTTTATGTGAATACCTTACAAAAGTCCCAACTGTCTGGAGCCAGTGGAACTATAGGATCCCTAATTGGGGTATATTGTGAGGCTGAAGGGAGTGGGGAGGGGAAGAAGATGAGGCAGTACCTGGATTTTCAGATCTGGTTACCAAAACGACTAAAGCCATTTGAAGCGATGTTTCGATTTTAAAAGGTGCTCTTTACCAGGGCGATATGGAGAGTATCTACCACTTTGAAATGTACCACAAATAAGCTCAAGTTCATCATTATGTTGGCTGCCTGCTTAATGACATTGAAATTCTGATCAATTGTTGTGGCGCTTTCCGTTCAGACAGATGATCTGAGCTTGGTAGATGTGAAACTAATTAGTTCCAAATAAAATAAAGTTAAATTGTTCAAAGTAAACGAATCACAATCTTTGAAACGGCAATTACAATAGACCTAAAGCCAATTGCAAGATTTGAAAAAAAAACACAATATAAAATACTGGAAAATATTCAAAGCATATAGGGCTCATAAATGGAAATTAATACATTATTTCAAGAATGATGTCGTGTTGGTGGATCTCCGTAAACAGATTCTTAAATCCACACTTAAACAATAAAGTGTGTTTTTTTTTAAAAGACAATATTTTTTTAATAATATAAGAATTGTGTATGTATACCTATCATATTATATGTTAACATTATGAATGACAAAATTAACACCTTCCCTTGTGTTCCATCTTATCTGAACTTAATAAATGACTCAATTTTAAAATACACCTCTTATCAATATCAATATTGCATAGGTGTGACAAAAATTAACTACTATTATTTTCCATTCAACACCAAAATTAAAATAATTTACTTTAAAATTGTGTGAAATTCTTCATAGATGGTAAAGTAGAATGACAGAAATCCAGTTGACTTATATAATTATCGTTATAATATAGAAGGCTGCTAGAAAAAAATATGGAAATATAGACGAGAATAGTGAACCTAACCTCTTTTCGTATCCTTATGTTCAGTAATTGGTACATCATCATTCTTTTGAGTATTTGCATCAAAAGATTTATGAAAGTCTTCAGTTTTAATATCACTGTTGTAATGTACTTTAGTTGGTGGTCTAAATCTTAGCTTCTTTTCTGTAGGCGCTACAATAACATCGGCTCCGTTTGACATTTTGACAAATTCTAGCTCGCAGCTGACGAGCCGACACTTTTTTGTGACAGTTGTCTAGAGATGTTCGATGTTCCTGTCCCAGTTACTTTGTGCCGGTAACTTTTCGGTCACTGGAACGCCCAATATAATTTTGCTAAGGAACCGGCTATTTTTGGAACTAGGTCTAAAAAAAAAAGTTTTTTTTTACTATGCGACGCGTTAATTTTTCTAATCTCCACTGTATATCATAAAAAATAAGAGGTTCGTTAGATTGCAACCTTAGAGTATACTAGAGGTAGCCCAAGCCAAGGCAGTGACGTCAGTTTTGGACTTGTTTTTGATGATTTTAACATGACTCGGCGGACCTGGGCGTAGCTCAGACTAAGGCTACGGTATTTATTAGCGTTGTGACAGTTTTGAAAGAACTGTTTCAAAGAAGTACTTCTTTTGACAGCAGTCCCAACTTCATTCATTTTTCATTGAACAAATACTTCAATTGAAGTTGGTTAAGTTGGTACTTCCGATTGAACAATCTATGGCATCTACTTCGAACTTCAATTTTTCATTCGTTCGAAAGACTGAAATATTGCATCATCCACAGTTCAATTGTTCATTCCCTTCTTCCTTCGATTTTAGTTCGAAGAATGAATGAAGCAATGAAGTATCTTTTTAGTTATCCGTTCCCTCGCATGTACCCGTGACAGTTTCTTATGATTTCTGTGCTTGTTTTGTCTATAGGACTATATAATCTCTACCTAAAATTATGGATGGCCGTTCAACGAGAAAGTGAAATATGGGCTTATTTTAAGGAAGTTGGGGTTTACCAGGCCAAATGCAACTTTTGTTCTAAAGTTATATCCATAAAGGGAGGCAATGCCTGTAATATGAATCGTCATTTGCGCAATATTCACCCTATTGCTAAGCAAACTGTCAAACTGTGTACAGTAAGAAATATTCAAATTGTACTTCAAGCCCTGAAAAACGTTCACATCGCTCTTACAGAAACTGAAAATTTCGCAATTACTACATTTGCTTTTTGCAAATTCTCTGTAAGGCTATGCATACTTATTGTACATCATTCCTTTTAAGGCATGATACCGCCAATAACTCAATCATATGGGCAGCTGTCATCGAGAAACAATAGACAAGAAACTAGTAATAGACAATTCATTAATACACACATAGAAGAAAGAAAGAAGTAGTTTTTCTACACGGTATAATTTTTGTTATACAATAATGGAGGAGTGGGTTATGTGGTTGGGAGAGCTGTCCCGAATAAAACTATTAAGAAAAAAAACGTGACTATTATTTGGTACATTTATCGCTAGCAACCCCCCCCGACGAAATGCTGTGATTAATATGTTACTTCAATTGAAGGGTTCATCGTGAAAGGTTCATTTTGAAGAAGTATCAATTCGTGAAGCATTCACAAATCTGTGAAGCTTTTCCCATCGCTAGTATTTATACATCTATTCTAGCGTTGTGACAGTTTTGAAAGAACTGTTTCAAAGAAGTACTTCTTTTGACAGCAGTCCCAGCTTCATTCATTTTTCATTGAACAAATACTTCAATTGAAGTTGGTTAAGTTGGTACTTCCGATTGAACAATCTATGGCATCTACTTCGAACTTCAATTTTTCATTCGTTCGAAAGACTGAAATATTGCATCATCCACAGTTCAATTGTTCATTCCCTTCTTCCTTCGATTTTAGTTCGAAGAATGAATGAAGCAATGAAGTATCTTTTTAGTTATCCGTTCCCTCGCATGTACCCGTGACAGTTTCTTATGATTTCTGTGCTTGTTTTGTCTATAGGACTATATAATCTCTACCTAAAATTATGGATGGCCGTTCAACGAGAAAGTGAAATATGGGCTTATTTTAAGGAAGTTGGGGTTTACCAGGCCAAATGCAACTTTTGTTCTAAAGTTATATCCATAAAGGGAGGCAATGCCTGTAATATGAATCGTCATTTGCGCAATATTCACCCTATTGCTAAGCAAACTGTCAAACTGTGTACAGTAAGAAATATTCAAATTGTACTTCAAGCCCTGAAAAACGTTCACATCGCTCTTACAGAAACTGAAAATTTCGCAATTACTACATTTGCTTTTTGCAAATTCTCTGTAAGGCTATGCATACTTATTGTACATCATTCCTTTTAAGGCATGATACCGCCAACAACTCAGACATATGGGCAGCTGTCATCGAGAAACAATAGACAAGAAACTAGTAATAGACAATTCATTAATACACACATAGAAGAAAGAAAGAAGTAGTTTTTCTACACGGTATAATTTTTGTTATACAATAATTGAAGGGTTCATCGTGAAAGGTTCATTTTGAAGAAGTATCAATTCGTGAAGCATTCACAAATCTGTGAAGCTTTTCCCATCGCTAATCTATTCATATCACATATCGACATAATGTTTTTGTGTATTCGTATAGCCACTTTTTCTTACTCTGCGATTGCAACGATATGTAAAATAATTAGTATATTGGTTACAATTAATACAATTTCGCCACTAAACTCTATACGAAATCAGAATGTTTTAATGAACAAAAATATTTCGAAAGAAGAAAAAAAAATTCTATGATAACATTGTTGTATATCGTTTATTCCGAGATTTGGTAACAACGTGACTTGGAATATTATTTTTATTTTTATAAACGTATTGAGCACTATTCGGATATAAGCATTTATTAGGAACTGATTTGTTTTTTTAAATGATATTCGGCACGTCGATTAATAGACTTTTTTTAAGAACTAGATCAAAATATTGATGAAATGTTATTTTTACATTAAGATATTGTTTAAACCGTTTAAAATCCTTGACAAACGGTTTTCGATTTTACTTAAGATATTTTTTCACTCAACCAATGTTTAAAAAATCTTTATTGCACAATTTTTCATAGTATAAGGCATAAAGGGTTTGGCTTAGAGGTGTATAATATAACATTTTAATAGTTAAACAAAGAAAATAAAAATACTAACCCATATTTAAACAAAGATATTTTAGTGTAAATATCGATATTTAATACATAAAATATACAGATTTTGTCGACTAGAATTGTTGTTTTTAATCTAGGTCCATGGCCATTTATCTAATTATCTAATCGACTTGTGTTATTTCACAATCAAATCATTTAAAATAATGTAAACACTATTTGCGATGCGTTGCAGAACTTTTAAATAACTATTTTACTGTCAAAAGATGTGAGGACACTAAATATAGCTTATTCAATATTTTTAAATAATTGACTCGATCTGAATAACCAGATACTTCTTCTTCTTCTTCATTTTCTTCCTCGCCTCACTTCGTTCAGCCTCACAATATACTCCAATTGGGAATGCTATAATTATACTTTAAAGCGCCCTTGAAGTAATATTTCACAAAAGTGGCATTATATAAATTAGCCAAGTATTTGTATTAGTATTATTATTACTGGCTCCAGACAGTTGGGACTCTTGTGCACTATTCACATAATATTATTATGTACCCATCATGTTTAAATATTGCACATTGTTTAGGTCAATAAAAACATTATCCAAATAGATCATTATTTTTTGCACAGATTCAATGTTTTGATATTCAATATTTTTGCACACCAGCATGTTGTTAGAAATAAATCAAAATACATGTTTTTTTAACAAAAGAATATTGTAGGGTCCGTACCATATTCACAGGAACCGGTTGATTAATTTAATTTTGGATAAATAATTTTCATTTGAATATGTAGGTAATAATAATAAAGATATTATCTAGTACCAAATGTTATGTAATATTTTTTACAAATGATTATCGTAGAACCGTATAATAATCCGAGGAAACAGTCCCTTTCTTTTTCCGTTTTCAATACAAGATTACACCTTTTTGAGCTCATGTAAACAAATTTTACCCTACTTGAAATCAAAAAACCGGATCCAAAGAATATTCAGCAACAGAAACAATGTCCAAATATAAATATGTTATTACGTTATATTACATATATTTCTTTTTTAATATTTTTTCCAAGCACATTCGTATAAAAAATAATCGTAATCGAAGTTTATATTATATGAACATACATCTAAATAAAAAGTTCCAATTTAGACAACTAGCAGATTTTTCCCTGCTGAATATTGAATGTTCCTAAACCTGTTGAAGTTAAATGTGTTTTTCACAGCTGATAAGGTGCTACTTATTTTAACGGGGTTTTTGTAGAATTTAAATTAGAAAAAATATTTATAATTTGAAAACAGACATTTATTGAAAAGACGCTAAATACAAGTAAATTTTTGAATTCGGAACGAATAAAATCAGAACCTAGTAAAATTCTTACATAAATTCTGAAAACTTTTTGACAATAATATATATGATGAAAAAAAATACTGATTCTAACAAACTCGGAGGTGGATAAAAATGCTTTTTGCGAAAATAAATTGAAAGCATATATTACAGCATGAGAACCAATTTTTAATAAAATCTTTATCTCGCTGGTAAGGCAAAAGGGCTTAAGCGACACTTTGGTCAAAAACGACTTAAATATACAGTTTTGATCAGTTTTTTTTTCTGCGTCGAATGCTCTGACTCTCGTTTGATTCTTAAGGCTTTTGTGGCCCATCAGTCATCTAAAATAGATTTACCATTTGAGAGAAGGTTCGAATCAAAGGACACAAGTTCCAGACTTTTTTAGCTTTGTGTCGCTTTAGGTATCTCAATAAGAGCATTAAGTTACCTTAGTAAACATTTTTTTTACAAAATCCAACCAGGTACTGAAGAATTTTTTTGTAAAAAAAATAAAATTAGAGTGCTCAGGTGTAAACTTCCCAAAATGGGGCTTCAGCCTTTTTGCCTTTCTGGTGACGATATGTTATCAAAATTTATTTAATTTCTAAAATTTTATTAAGACTGTAAAAGATGACCAAATAGGTAACAGATTCAGACAAAGTATGTATTGCAAAATTTAATATTATTTTTCCACGCGTAGACGGAATTAGGATCACTTATCAGATTGTAACAAATTCCTTTACGAGTTATCTAGCTTCTCTTTCAAAGCTATGTCTGCTATGTCAAATAAAAGTTTTCGTTTCCGAGATTTTTTCTATGGTCAGGAAAGGTAAAACATTGCGGTTGCGGTCATCAAGTTGTTTATGAGATTGAGAAGAAGTTTTATCTGTCGTGTGTTATGTTTTAACCGCTAAGGTAATTCAATATGGATCAAGACGACCCAGTGTTCAAAGGATATCTCCAGTTCCCTCCTCCTGGCAACAATGTTCTTAATAAAATTAAAAAAGTAAGTGGCTGACCACTCAATATGGCATTAGATGTTTTGTTAAATATTTTCACATGTTTCGTGAAATCGATCAATTTCGTACCTCTGTTTTCAGAAATCACAACAGCAAAAGTATTGCATGCTCTTTAACTCGAGTAAACAAGGAATTGAGAGACTCGAAGTTTATGATAATGAAGAAGATGTCAGTACTGGAGCCTGTCAAAGAATAATAACACTCGAAAATTGTATAAAAATAACACACTCTTCCCCTAATAACATAGTAATTGTAACCAAGGCATTTACCCAACATCTGTCTACTCTGACTGATGGTGAGTCATTGGGCTGGGTGACAGCTCTACAGGCCGTAGCCTTTAAAGACGACAGCTCCAAGCGAGGGAGCATCGATGAAGACAACGACCTCTACTGCTCCTCTGGGGAAGGGATATTCTTAGTGAAACTTTGCACTTCTGATGCATCTAACAAGTGTGGCTTCGAACCTATTAAATACATGCTGTTGATCACTGCTACAGGAATAGAACTTAAAGATACGAAAGACAATAAACACCGCACAACGTGGCCCTTCAAATACATAAGACGCTACGGTTATCGTCTGAATAAGTTTTCATTTGAAGGAGGTAGAAAATGTGAAACTGGAGAGGGTACTTTTCACTTTGAGTATTCGAACCAACAAGAAATATTCCGATACGTGTCATCCAAAATCAAATTCATGAAAAAGAAAATGAGTGGATCGGGAAGAGAATCTTTGCCACGTTTGGACTGTGGAGATCAGTTTGATGCCGCCTTCCACATGGAACCTCGCTCCCGGAGTCCTCTGCCGTTATCGGCTTGCTCTGAAGAACTAAACATGGGTTCCTTCTCCATAAAGTCTACTTCCACAGCCCCTTTCTCTGTTGACTCTCAATCACCTCTGATTGACAACTCGCACAAACCTAGTATAAAACCCAAACCGGCCAAACCTCCTCGAAAGCATATTTTCCCCATAGCCAAAAAACTGCATGAAGAAGATTTTAAAAGGGAAAATATAGATCTAGGGAGGTACCAGAAGACATCCACCCATGAGGTGGTGATGCAAGGAAAAAACGTGGGTGAATCGCTTCCTGTGCCTCCTTATGACGAAGTTGAAGTTAGAAGCGAGGCTTGGAAATCTAGGGGCATAAATGATATTGACCACGTAGAGTTCATCCCACAAACCCCTCCAAAAACCAACAGTTGCGACAGATTAATATCTCGATCTCAAGACAATTTAATGTCTTGTGGCTCTGGAGAATCCTCCAAGATAATTGTATTACCTAGCAACGACGTGGACCCGAGAGACGCAAGCTACGACAGACTGCAACACTTTGGCTCTTCCCACAGGAGCAAGAGATCAGATGGTTATAACATGGTTTTGGCCCGTCCTGTAGCGAACGTCAACAACAACAAGGAGACTTGGAATGACTACGATAAAGTGGAGAATGTTATGCAATCTGTAAGATTGGCAGATGATTCCTACATGGGCTACGGAATGATCCGGAAGCCCAGCATACCTGGCCCGCAGGTTCCCATCAAATCTAAGAATACAAGTGTAATCAACAGCGATGAATCTACAACTTACTATCAAAACGGTAGCGAATATGCTCTCGTCAGTAAGCCAAGAAGAGTTTAATATTATATAAACTAATATTTTTCCACATCCCAAGCATTTATACAATGTAGTACATGCATAGTTTTGTGTTGGTAAATATGTTTATTTTTGTGGCGGCATTTTTAACCCTACCACTTTGCTATTCAACATTAAAAGTGCAATAGAACCACTGGCCCTGGCCATTGGTACACTTGTGTTAGCAAATCGGTATGTGTGTTGCCGCTGAGAGGTCTGCTGAAATGTCTCTTTCTGTTGCAAGTGTCATTTATGAGAAAGAGATTACAGTGTAGCTATTGACAATATGCATATAGCCAGTTTTGTCCTTATATTAGTATCCCTAAAATGTTTCTTGTCGCTAATATGATAAATTATCATTATTTAGTTTGGCCGGTTCTCTTAATCTGCACTTCCCATCTTTCATTGAGAATTCTTTATCTAACAGGTAAAACATTAAGAATATGAATCATTTCATCCGTCACTACTTTCACAAAAAAATGACTCATTTTTATCTTGATGGAATTCTATGAGTGGTCGTTGATTATTTTTGGTCCTCGAGTTGTATCTCTCAGGGTTTTGCTTTTCTCAAAGAAATATCGGTTGTCAATTTAACTATTAGAAATCAATTTATTTAAACTTGTGACTTCCAATTGAGTACCCATACTTTTGATTCCATTAAATACAAAATTTTGAAATTTAATCAAATATTATATTATAATAATGTTAAAAATTACTGCTGATTCGACTGTATGTCGGAATGCCTTAATACATGAAATTATGTTTTTAGTTAAATGAGTCAATTTACACTCAAAACTATTTTAAAGCTTCACTAAACATGTTTTATTTAGTTTTGCTTCAGATATTTGTTCTATACATTTTCACAAAGTTAAATATCTCGATTGTAGTATATTGTGGGTAAAATGATTATTGCATAACACTTAACTTTTGATCCCAAAAGATTCTATTATTTCATTTCAGAATTTTTTTCTTAATTTTCTTTGCATTTTTAACCGAAACATGACCTTGACTTTGGAGATTTTTTGATATTTAAGTTGAGTTAAGTTGTTGTTTTATCACTTGTTTATTGTTTTCTCAAATTGTGTTTTAAAGTAGCTAAGCGTCGTCTAAGTCGTCGTCTTCGTCTAAGCTAAGTTATATAATTATATTGTCACAGAAAAGTGACACTGCCATAACCATTAATTTAATAGTTTTTTTTTACATCAATTTACCACTGGTTTAAAATTTGCAATTGATTTTCTGAATTTGCTAAAGTTTTTCAACTGAAAAAAAAATATTTTGGAAGTTATAGGTATCGCAGCGAATGTGGAGTCGCACACGGTACCCACATCCGCATGCAGCATGTTTCAAACTTGTTATTCTACTTCAGAAAAGAAAATTGCAACGAAATTAAAAAAGAAAAAACTAGTGAATTGATGTTTTTATGTAAACTTTTCGAATATTCCAAATCTTTCATTGTATACCTATTGTTCGTTTTTCGTTAATAACAATAAGTAGGTGTAAGCAAGACAAAAGGCTGTTTCTCAGTGACTTTTCGAATGAACATCACATAATCCTAAGTGTGTGTTATTGGGATCAACTCTAATTGTGCGACCTATACAGCTATGTCGCTTTCCTGTGATGATATGCAGCTGGTGTTGTATATTTAGTTTTAGCATAATAGGCATTGCTATTTTATCGTCATTGCGGTTTGTTTTCCTGCAATATTATCAAATCAGCAATATCGACAGCTTTCATTACACCTAATTTACGCATTAAATTAGTAGTAACACATTATTAAGTCACTGAAATTAATATAATTTTTCTAGCATCTATTCAATGATGCCGTTAAACCTGCTGAATAAGTTGCCGACTCTGATGTATCATAATCAATTTGTTCATGAAAACCTGTTGTCACCAGTCATATCAATCGGAAATGTTGGAATTTACTTGCAAACTGATTTCATGCAACAGCCTTGGAATTTAAGGCCAGGCGCGCACGGGTGACTTATCACGGCAACAGTTTTGTCACCATCTCCAAATCTATTGGAGTGTATGGAGGTACGCGCAGGCAGCGACGTGACATTAGAGTGACTTTAGTTCCACTGGGCGGCGACTTTTGAGTGACAAAACTGTCACCGTGTCTGTAGAGAGTACTTTTGTATTCGCGCACGGATAACAAAATGTCATTCGATGACATGATGTTCGAAATCCATTGCCGAAATGAAAGGGTGACGGGTGACAGTCACTCACCGTGTGCGTGCTTGATTGGAAGACAGTGACGAAACTGTTGCCGTGACAAAAGTAACCCGTGCGTGCATGGCCTAATTCAACATTACCTGTCAAAATCTTGCAATAAATCTTTCCTTGCCAAAATCAAATACATGTACTATAATATATTGCACTTTCGAGAATATAATGGGTTTAAACATCTATATCATACATTTATAGTTATTTCAAAACCTTCCGGATTTTATTTTTTTGATTGCAACTAAAAACTCACATATTTTCATAGTCCACAATTTTTGATCTTCTATTCAATAATATACTAATTAATCATTAAAATAAGTTGTGCCAACTTAAAATAATGAAACCTTGAATATGCTGGCTTGTAATACTTCCAATGGGGCCAATTTAGATTAATTATCTGTAGAATAATTACTGTAATGTATTTAGCCATTTAATTTAATTTAAAACATCGCTGCTGATGTTCAAAAACATGTGCCTTATTTGTATGACTGAAAAAACCATATTTTATTTTGTTTCGTATTTTACTGCATGTGATATTTAGTATATTGTATTATAAGGATATATTATTATCATGGCAAGTATTTGATCTGCATTACATTTTTGAATAATTCCAATGAGGTTTTATAAATTAAATAGATTCCTAATAAAATTATGTACTGGCTTTACAAAGCATTTGCCATTTGAATGTGTTGGGTTAAAACTCAAATAGAGGTCTCCTCTTAAACTCCTAGAAAACAGCCATATTTCTACTGCATCTGCAATATATTTTATAAATGCTGCACATTTACATTTATGGACTTCCAAATGTACTATAAATACGAGATTACTGTTTGTTTTATGTCTTGATCAACTTTGAATTTCATAAACATGGCTCTTAATGTAAGGATTCCTTCACATTATATTATATGAGATCAGTTGGTATTCACATCATAAAACTGTCCAATTATTATTTAATGTAATATAATCTCAGTAAGTAATTGTTGCCTTATTAATAATTATTATTTAAGTAATTTACCTGCAAAAATTATTAGGTATGTTGTTGTATTATTTATAATGTAGGTTTTTGTTAAAAATAACATTCATTGTACTATCATAAATAATGTAATAAACAATTCCTTCAAAATACTAAGGTATGTGATTGCAAATACAGATGGTGTAATCTACGCATGAAAACAATATTTACTGCAAAGAGGTACTTTTTTTTTAAGTACATATTATTTGTTTTTGTGTTTGCAAATATAGTTTCATGGAAGAAAATATTATGTACATTGAAATTATATTTTTTTTTGCATCATATCCGTTACTGATATTGAGTTAGATTTCATATTATCACACCATCTCTTATTAAGGTTGACCTTAATCATAGGATTTTTCACCCAAATGTTATTCATAATCCCACGATAACTGTACCCTGTGGAGGCCGTAATATATTTTTAATCAATATTTTTATTGAATCATCCGACCTGTATGTAAATGTAGGTTTACCTCTTTACCCAGTTACCTATGAAAAATACAAAAGATAAATGAAACTCCATTCACAAATTGTTTCACGGAATGATTTTAAAAAAAAAATCTGTATGAAACATAATTTATCATAAATACTGAGAAATGTTGATTATTTTTCTACTCTCAATATGTGTTAAAAATCAAGTAATTTCTGTGTTTTGTGGTTACTGAAAAAATTATTATCCCATGTTTCATTATTGTTGAACTGAAAAGAGAATCGTTTGATAGATGGTTAAAATTATTATATTATCGATCTGTAGATGTGAAAGGAAGTTCAGAAAGACATTACGTATTGTTGTAAACTTAAAACTGTGTGTTAGTACAATAGTAGTTATTTAAACCCTTTGAGTGCCAAGAGAAATATTACATGAAAACTCTGTTATTGATTTTTGTTTAGGTTTTTGGTATCAAAGGGTTATTAATTATTATCATTATTTGTTTATGTCTATTGGTGCTCCAAGTAAATATATCAAATTTAAAAAAAAAACTCCGTTTTTATTCTCAGCCTAATGGAACCCAACCCTTTACAAGATAAAACTGTAGAAACTAGTTTTGAAAACTTAAAAATAAATATAAAAACATCGTTTTTAGGGCTACAGTAACAAATGTAAAGCACCCTTAAGGTGATTAAATCACTAAACGGTGCTACATTAGGTTGACCAGTTATCATTATTAGTTATTACAGAAAAATAGTTAAAGTAAGTAAAAGAAAAAAAAGATGTGCTAGTTCTCAGAAATTCCAAAACTTAGAATGCATAAAGATAGTTGTTTGGTGTGCTACTAAAACCGAACTAGTTTTACACTGTATTTAGGTAGGTACTGTGTGGCAAAAAGAAACAACAAAAATACATTTTGAATGAAGATCTATGTAATCTGTACTGCCCTACTGAGCACGGGGGCATCTGCAGTTCAGAGAATAAATCTGAGATCTGGAATATAGATTTTGTATTAATGCTATTTAAATCTATTCGACGTTTACTAATTTTCTTTGGCAGTTTGATTATTTTGGTGGTCAGTATTTAAAAAAACGAACCTACCCCTCTCAAAATAAACATGTCTTCTATAAACACTTGTACCGAGGTATTTTAGCAGTATCTACTGAACTATTGATAATTTTAACAGAATTTGCAAGATCTTAGGAAAGAGGGTTAGTTTAATTTAAAAAGATAAAATGTTTTTTTTTGTGAAAGAATTATTTATTAAGCAATACGTGCAACTGCATAATGTAGTATGAAATCAAAAAATAAAAACTATACATAAATAAGCAATCGGTCAAATTCAATGACAGGTAGGTTTAAAAAAATTCTATTCTGTTCATCAGTATTGCAACTCTTTCTGAATTCAATAATTTAGAAAAAATATAATCTTTTTTTCTTTCTTTGGTAATACATATCTGTATTGCAAGAGAAAAATACCAGTTTTAAGTGTTTTAGCATATAAAAATCTAGATTATAATTATTACCCTCAACTTTGTTCAAATATTTGAATAAAATACCCTCTTTCTGCAGTGACATTGACCATGTCATGCAAAAAAGTTTATTTTATGTTACGCTGAAAAATCCTTTGTCAGTTCTTCTACTAATGATGAAAAACGCTGCTCCAAGCAGTATATAACACTCCCATTCCAAAATAACAAATAATACTAAGGCATTCTGACAGTATCTCCAAATACTGAGCGATTTTAGCGGAAACTGCAGAATTCCTTTAGTAAACTGCAGTTATACTTTAGTAAATCGTTTTGGTTTCTGAATAAAAAATTTTAAATTGTTTTTCTTCAAAAATATTACCGATACGGCAGTAATAAAAAATATACGCCTACAAAATAAGAAAATCAATTGTTGGTTAAAATCTCAAATATTTACCGAGGTAGATATCCCTTTGTGGTTAGTACGGCAGTATAATAAAACATAAAAATGTTTTTACACTGGCAAAATTTTAACAAAGTCAAATATGTTTACCATTACCTTACAAACGACATTGAAATGTTATGTATTTTGAAAATAGTTAAGAGGGAAATCAGTATTTGATATAAGGAAACAATTTTTATAAAAGAAAGATTTATTTTAAAGTTTAGATCAAAATATATCACAGATTATGTTTCCTTCAAAGAGTGTTTTTCTAACATTTTTCTGGTAATACATTAAGTACAAAAAATACCACACATTTAATAGAAAACAATATTTTAGAAAAATACTATAAAGCATTTCTTGATAAATGATAATAAACATGGTAGGAATGAGGTTTGAAAATTGAGCCCTCATAATATCAAGCACACAACACGATACAAAAACAATCAGTACAATGCTTTACCTAATTATTTCTTTAAACCCTTGTGTTTGGTAGTGATTAAACATTTCGCCTTTGGTTATATTATGAAACTTATAATTCTAACACTAATATTTTTTTATTGATGGGGCTGTCAGCAAAGGGGTAAGCATAATAATATAACTAATATATTATTTGATCATTAAAGGAATGAAATGATTACATAATAAATTACCGATTCACGGTTTAAAATATTATAATTGGGCTACTAAAATTATACAACTTCTTGATTGTACATATTTGAAGTTGCCAACAAAATAGGGGATGAACAATAGTACCGACACAAATGCCCCCAAAATTAATTGTTATCGACAGGTTACTGTTTGTAGTCCAGGGTTTTATGGGGGGGAGTCGTTAGTCTTATATGAATTAGTTGCAGAGAAATATTTCACGCAATTTCAAGTAGTTGAAATGAATCAATCATTTTGACTGTTTCTTTTTTTCGGCCCTTTCAGCCAACAGCTTCTTAGCTGTTTCTTTAGCCTCAGCCAACTGCTTAACTGTATCTTGCAATAAGTATTCCAACTCTTCTGAAGATATTTTAAGGACACTTTCGCCCTTAACCCGCAATATGTCTTCAATGTTCTTGTTATCTCCCTCGTCGGAGAACCAGTTCAAATTATCAGCAATGAGGTGGTTGTTTTTACAGTCATCGCATTTCACAATGACTACGCCTTTCTTGTATGCCTGTTTAGAAATATACTTCATATTCCGGTAGTTGCACTTCAAGCAGGTATAGCACAGTTGTAGTTTTGCATGGCTCTCATCGGCTAGTATGGGTGTGGGATTTATAGGAATAGTCGATACGAATTTTTGATGCATGGAAGTCAATTGTGCGGATGCTTCGATACCACGCAATACATTCGGAACGGAAGCGTTTGCCGTAAACGGCAAGGACTTATTCAAAGTTACGAAACGGCGAAAGAATCGTAAATGCATTTTGTTTTCTTTAGTGTTTAGTTGATCAAAGAAAACAAAAAATTGCAACACTTAAACAGATATCGCAATACACAATATATTGAGGTATTATACAAAACACTTTAGTCTAAATTTGACACTCGAGTTGCTGAGGATATGGTAAATTTTTGCTTTCTCAATAACAAAGAATATTTAGGCAAGTTTAGTGCGGTAATAGTAATGACTACAATGGGTAATAAAGTTAGGTCTATTAGAGGCCATTTACACACGCCACAGAAAGAATGGTGAACGTCAGAAAAAAAGCATAGAAGTAAACAAAGCGTGTTTCTAGTTTATAATATTAGAGATGGTCGAAATTCCTATTCCGGTTATAAGGAACCGTCGATATGATCTCTCCGAGAAACCGGTTATTTTTGGAGCCAGCTGCTAATTTTCGCAAATAAAAATATCGTACTTGGTAAGGAACTGGTTTCAGTTTTTTTCGTTTTGGAAATTGCCAGCTAAAGTATATAAAAGTTTTCGATGGTACACTTTGGATACTAATTGATATTGCATTTTAAAACTGCAATAATATTTATTTACGTTTATAAAAATAAAATAAAATTAAAAAGCGATTTGGCAAATTGTGCAATTTTATTAACGGTGCAATTTTAATACTAATCGACATTGCATTAAAAACTGCATTTTTTTATTAAATTTAAATCGAAAATTTGATTTTGGACATGTGCAATTTGTGACCGGGCTAAGTAACGACGCGTCTAAAACTGACAGCGGCTAAGGCTTGCTGCAAATTTTGCGCAGGTTTCTATAAATACTTTGAAACTAAAATAAGGATACACCTACATCATTTTAAATAACACTAATTTTTCAGATAAAAAGACAAATCAGAGCTTTTAAAATTCAAAATGTATTTAACTGAGCTTATTACATATTTGTTACAAATTTGCGATGATTATTTGTGAAAGAACGAAAATAAATTGAGATTTTTTTATTGGCTGTAGTTTTCAGACTATTACCAACACGCCAAATTATAAGGAAAGTTGAATTCTGAGACTAGCGAGAAACTGGTTTATTATCCAGTTACTTAAGGAACGTATACCCTGTGGCGGGGAGGTTTATCAGTAAAATGTAAAAAAAAAAAAAACTGGAACCGGCTTCTGCCGCTCACCTCTGACTGAAAAACGCAGGTTCTTCTCAAAATATTATGATTTCACTGGAAGTGGGTTTCCAAAGTAATTCTTGTGAAAAATAACCGGTTTCGGGTTCGTTTTGTCATGACATTCAAATGAAAAAACACTCCCAAATATTCTGTGAATCACATTAACAAATACTTATTATTTTATTTTGAGGTATAGAAATAGTTCTATAAACATGGAATCAGCACGTATGACTGTACAATTGAAGTGCCCAAACCCACTGTTTGAAAAGTGGTTACAAGAATTGCTTATGACAGCTGTCAAAAGTGAAAGCAAAACTCAATACACATTAAAAATTGCTTTGAAATCAATAAAAAAATATCCATTGGTATTGAAGTCAGGTTTAGAATGCGCCATTTTACAGGGATTCGGCAAAAAGTTATGTCACCTTCTCGACAGTAAATTAAATAGACACAATAAACTGATTCCAATTGAGTCAAAACAATCTACGCGAGATTTAGAAACATCTCTAAAACCGATAAAAAGACTCCTACCTCAGAAGCCACCTTCCAAAACTTCTCCAAGCAAAACAAAAATTAAACCTAGTTATGTTCCAGGTTACCGAACGGGCGCCTACGCTATTTTGGTTGTATTGTATAAAAACTTTGAAAATAATGTAGAATCTATGACAAAAACCGATTTACAATTCCAAGCACATAAGTATTGTGACGAATCTATGACAAAGCCAAAGCCTGGATCATTTTACAGCGGCTGGTCAAACATGAAAACTCTAATTACCAAAGGTTTTATTGAAAAAAAGAAAAAAAAAAAAAAAAAAAGGTTATGAATTACTCTTTGACTGATAACGGACAAACTTTAGCCCAACAACTAATACAGGAAAGTGATAAACTAAAGGCAACTGATGATAATGGAATCGTTTTACTGAAACCTCTTTCAGTTGTGATGATCCAGGAGAACCATCACAATTTCGATCATGAAACAAAACAACAGACCACGTCTATAGCGCAAAGACCTGCACAAAATCTAACAAAAATAACTGATAATTGTTCTGAAATGAACAGCTGCCAAGATTCTGAGGACATTCATATAGAAGCAGACATATTTTTTGAATTTGCTCCTCAAAGCTTTGATGTCCTGTTACTCGTTGATAAACAAGAGATTAGCGGGTAAGGCTTGTTTCAATATGAATTCTATTATCCACTGTAATCTATTGTCATCATCATTATTTGATTCCTAGCCACTTTTGGATAGAGAAGTTTCTTCTGATTTCTTTATTTTATCAAATAAGCACGCTTTATGAAATCTTTATGATCGTGCCGCTGATGGCTCCATTCTAACATTTATTTCTGATGTCCTTTTGATTCTTGAAAGAATCTCTCCCCAGTGACGCAACTGCTGCCTTGAATAAAACCCTCGGTCCTCTAAATGAATATTTATGCCATAATTAAAATTGTTTTTAACTTTTAGGGTATCAAAAAAGGATGACACTACCATCATGGAACTAAACAAATACAACATGATTCGGTATGAACTAAGACATCTTAAAGTTGGAGATTTTGCTTGGGTTGCTCGACACCATGAGACTGGCAAAGAGTTGGTGCTGCCACACATAGTAGAAAGAAAGAGAATAGATGATTTATCCGGTAGTATCAAAGATGGCCGGTTTCATGAACAGAAATTTAGATTGAAGCAATGCGGAGTTCCAAACGTAATATATTTGGTTGAGAGTTATGGCAACAACCGACGCACAGGGCTTCCTATGTCTTCTTTGATGCAAGCTGTTACCAATACCAGAGTTCAAGATGGATTTATGACACATTTTACTCCATCTTTATCGGGCTCTATAAAATTCCTTGCTATGATGACAAAAAATATGGAAGATTTTTATAAGGTTTGTATAATATTTATAGATACATCTCCATACTAGGTTTTCTCTTTTTCGTTAGCCTTTTGGTGTCCAGCTTTAGGCCTCTATCAAATGTCTCCAGTTTGGCTGATACTTGGCAGCTCTCACTCGTCTCATCTGTGGACGATCGACCTTTGTTTCACTTACTCCACTGAGGGGCGCCATCCTATTGTATTTGAATTTTACAGGTCGTCTGTTTAGATCAGTGTTTCCCAAATTTATTTGGCTCACAGCAGATATCAATTATGGAAGGTATTGCATTGCACTACTCCTGCACACCTTCAGGAATAAAACTATTATTATTATTATTTCAGCCACCTTTTCAAGTATATTTTTCTTCAGTGCCCTTCTTCTCCATAAAATCCTTTCGCTTTTTGACTAATCAAACATTAAGTTGGAGATCCCGCATAAGTCGAAAGTGCATTTGTAAAGACTTGCCTATGACTTGATTTTTTTTTTGCCCTATAATTTTCTTTTTTTAGGGTTAGCTGTAATTCTTATACATTACAAATATATATTTTTTATTCATGTAAGAATTAAGTATGATACTAGTTTAAATTTAACAAAAAATGCAGGTAAAAAATGTGGGGAAGATTGCATCAATGCGGAGATTTTTTCAAGAATCGATAAGATTTCACTTTTGATTCTCTCCTCACTAATGCAAAATATTTTGATATCAGGGGAGATTTTATTTAGGAGTAATATACCCCCACCTGAAGAAGAAATATGCAGCCCAATAAGTAAAACATCTTGTGCGGGATTTATTTTTATCAAATATGTTTTTCTTCTACAATTTTGTATTCATTTTTTGGTATTGTATTACATTATTCAGTATTATTTAATACCTATGCTATTTTTACCAAGTAACAGATCCCGAGTGACCTAGTAAAAACAATCACAAGCTATCAATCTCTCTATTATTACACATACTCGTATATGACAATTGAACTGTCAATATGCATGATTCTTTTCACAATGTACAATTAATTTGTAGTTATTCAACGTTTCCTTGCCGCCCCTAATTGCCCCCCCGGTACCCCCGAGGCCACCACCGCCCCCTTAAACTCTCCAACTCCCCAGGTGGGCGTTATCGCCCGCTTTTGTAATCACTGGTTTAGATGTACTAGGTCACGGGTTAATAAAATTTTGTTTTATTTCAGAATAAAAGACTGACTGCATTGTGCGGTAATAACAAAAACACAAATATCTCTGCAAATAACCTAAGACTGATGGAATTCAATAGGTTCAATGCAATGGCTTCAAAATCAAAGGCGCTTACTGTAAAAGATTTGTTTATAAAACAGTTACTGCAGCTGAAGGGTATTTCTGTTGAGAAGGCGGTGGCCATCGTATCATTGTACAAAACCCCCAAAAACCTGATGGATGCTTATGAAAACTGTGATAGTAAAGAGAAACCAGAACTGTTGTTGGCAGATGTTAAATACGGAATTACTAGAAGTAATGTAGGCCCAGGAATGAGCAAAATAATTTATTGTTACTTCACAAAAGAAGTTTTATCGTAAAACATAGTTGATAGAATAATAATTTGTAAAATTAAAATGATTTTATTTAATATGATACTGCACAAATGTTATAACTGCCCAGAGTCAGTAGAACTATGGCAGCTTTAAGGAATATTGTGAGGCTGTAAGAAGTAGAAACAACAGTTCAGCAATACCTAGCTACTAAAATGTTGTCATTAAACATAGCTAACCAACATTTCAATTCGGAATCTTTCACAAAGAATGGACAAAGAGTCTCAAAGAATGGACAAGAGATAGTTCAAAAAGTGTTATAAAAACATAAATGAAAAAAAAAAACTTTTTGGGAACTTCTAAATATAGACTTTCAGCACACTTTGATGGTTAATGAAATCTTAATTTTTTTTATGCATATTGACCACCTGTATTGTTAGTTGAAAAATGTATCAAACTATCAACTCCTTGAACCATGTCCATTTCAGATTTTGAGAATTTCGGTCTCTTTGGAAAAAATAAATTTAATAGCTGAGTTTTGTCAACTATATTCGGGCTATCATTGAGCCCACAAATCTACATTTGAGCATCTGTTGAATACATCGGTTGTTAGTAGTAGCGTTGGGAAAAACTTCAATGTTTTGTGAATGCTTCACGAATTGCTAGTTCTTTAAAATGAACCCTTCCCAGTGAACACTTCAATTGAAGTCGAACTCGCAAAAAAGAGGTTTGAATTTATCCAGTTATTTGTTCAGTTCTTTTTGGAACCGGTTCCTTGCCGAAAAACCACATACTAGTCGATAGGGATTTGAAAACGAAAAGCACTGGAACTGGTTCCTCGCCAAAACGGAAGTACTAGTCGGTAGAGTAGTTCAAATTAAAAGAACTGGAACCGGTCACGTTCCTTTAGATCGTAAGTACTTGTAATGAAGTACTTCTTTATAGGCTTTGAAGTTCACCTTCACAACTGTACTGCTGCAAATTGAAGTAGTTCTTTGTAATCTAACTTCCATTGAAGTATTTGTTCAATGAAATGAATGAACGCCAAAATGAACTACCAACTTCAATTGAAGTATTTGTTCAATGAACAATGAATGATGAAGGAACTGATGCAAAAAGAAGTAGTTCTTTCAAAGCGGTCACAACGCTAGTTAGTAGCGTTGGGAAAAACTTAAGTGTTTTGTGAATGCTTCACGAACTACTAGTTCTTTAAAATGAACCCTTCGCAGTGAACACTTCAATTGAAGTCGAATTCGCCAAAGAGAGATTTGAAATTAGAGATGGTCGATTTCAGAATTGGGTGTGTTCCAGTTACCGGTGGCCAGCGAGGAACCGGTTATTTATCCAGTTCTTTTTGGAACCGGTTCCTGATGTTTTTTCGAAAAGTACTAGCAAATCGACAAAAGTTCCTCGCCAAAAAAGAGTACTAGTCGGAAGAGATTTGAAAGTGGAAAGAACTGGAACCGGATCCTCATCCAGTCACTGCTCAACAACTCAAGCCGGTCACTGGAACCGTCGATATTATTTATCCGAGGAACCGGTTCCACAGTGCTATTCGTTCCCAAAATATTGCTAAGACCCCCCCCCATAAATATTTAGGTGTCCTTTCTTAATAATATAAACATCTTCATATAAAAATCTTCTTCGTGGGCCTATTCTGGCACCAGGAATCGGTTCCAAAAATAACTGGACAAATAACCGGTTCCTCGCCAGTCACCGGTAACTGGAACCGCAGTGATGCCGAATTTCCGATATCAACCATCCCTGGTCGGAACTGGTCGAAAGTAGCGATGGGAATAGCTTCACAGATTTGTGAATGCTTCACGAATTGCTAGTTCTTCAAAATGAACTCTTCACGGTGAACAGTTCAATCGAAGTAACAGATCAATCGCAGAATTCCTCGTCGGGGGGGGAGGGGTTGCTAGCGATAATTGTACCAAATAATAGTCACGTTTTTTTCTTAATAGTTTTATTCGGGACAGCTCTCCCAACCACATAACCCACTCCTCCATTATTATATAGCAAAAATTGTACCGTGTAGAAAAACTACTTCTTTTTTTCTTCTATGTGTGTGTTGATGAATTGTCTATTACTGGTTTCTTGTCTATTGTTTCTAGATGACAGCTGCCCATATGTTTGAATTGTTGGCGGTATCATGTCTTAAAAGGAATGATGTACAATAAGTATGCATAGCCTTACAGAGAACTTACAAAAAGCAAATGTAGTAATTGCGAAATTTCCAGTAAAGAAAGTAATTTATCGCAAATTTGTTTAGGTTGGGTAAAACAAATTAGCTCTCTCTCCATATATATTCTTACTCCGAGGTTTAGACTGTACAAAAAACACAGACGCTATCTCTGAAGGGGCGCCGTGAAAATAAAGATCTTATTTAAATTTACTCATGTTCCACTACAACTTTTTGTTCCTTATACCAATAGAACGTGCTTAGTTTGTTACTTCAAATGGGTAGTGGGTGGGATAGTGCATTTACGTGATTATTTTGAATTTTACGTCATGAGTTTACGTAGGGAAAAAGTTCGTTAATTTTCGTTTTAAAATCTCTACCGACTAGCACTGGCGAGGAACCAGTTCCAGTTCCTTTTAATTTCAAATCTCTACCGACTAGTACTTTTTATGTTGGCAATGAACCGGTTCCAGTTATTTTCAATTTCAAATCTCTACCGACTAGTACGTGTTTTTTTCGGCGAGGAACCGGTTCCAAAAAGAACTGAACAAATAACCGGATAAATTCAAATCTCGTTTTTGCGAGTTCTACTTCAATTGAAGTGTTCACTGCGAAGGGTTCATTTTAAAGAACTAGCAATTCGTGAAGCATTTACAAAACATAGATTTTTTTTCTAACGCTAATAAAAACCCTATGAATTACCTTTTAATATTACCATCATCACCTCTCCGTCTTCTCGCTCATCAAGCACTATGGGGACATATTTTTATTTATTTATTACAAAAAAATATAGTATTTCAAATTATGACAAATTTAAGAAAAAGTGTTTTTTTCTAATTATTCTACTCTCCAAAAGTTGGGGTCCAGTAGCTCCAGGCCCGGTTGTAAGTTAAGCTGCGCCTGGCGCAGGTTCACATAAATAAAATTTATTTGCGCACCTCAGGATTTCAACCCGCGACTTCTGGATTCGTAGCCGAGCGTCTTGACCACACGACCACGGAGGCCGTCATCTCCCGGGCTTGCTCTTTCTATGGATAAAATGCATACAGATATACAAGGTTATCTGTGCAGGCCGTAAAAAAAAGATCTAACAAACAAACAAAAAAATTGTAAAGATGATTGAATTGAATGACAAAAAAGGCCGCCTCTCAGTAAAAAATATTTGCAACAACATATTGGTGGGTAAATTGTTTAAGTTTTGAATTTATAGTTTACTGTACAAATCGACTTATATGCCTAGTGAATTACCACCATGCAAAATCAAACCGATGCTTTAAAATGCTTCAGCCGTGTTTGGTGACTAGATCTGAATAGCCGGGCACTCCTCAACTTTCTCTCTCCCCTTTTTCAATCTCTTCGAATACAACATACCACAATTGGGGTGCCATAGTCCCACTGGTTTCAGGCAGTTGGAATTCTAGTTAGTGCCATGAAATAATAAAATAAAATAAAACATTTCAAAACCGACCCAGGAAGGTGCTAGATACTCGGATATTATACCAGGAGCACAGGCGTGCGAAAGGGTCGAAGAAGTCGGCGGCGTCGCCAATTAAGAAATTTTGAATAAATAAAATCATTGAATTTAATAAATAGTTCGTTAGTTCCTCTTTTGACCCCGTGCAAAGTTAAATATGTCAAGCTGTACGCTGTACCTCAAAGTTTCCTGACATGATATTCAAACAAAAACACCCTATCACTTTTCTGTGCTCCCGGTATTTTGTTCTTCTAATAATGTTGACTACGTGAACAATTATTTTTATTGTGACATTAGCGCCGCTACGGAATTTAGTTCAAATTAAACCGTTATTTTGCCGAAATTTTACTCCGCCGACTTCTGCGCTCCGGATACCGGGAACCAAGAAACGCCCAAATCTGGCTCGAATTCACAATTCCAAAAAAATATCCAACAATATTCGAATAAGTAACCTTTTCACACGCCTGTGCTCCTTGTATTTTTAGCTAGCACCTTTCTCAATAAAATAGTGCCTGCTTTTTTTATTTCACTACCGCACAAGACTGGACCGTGGCTTTCCTTATTGGGGTATGTTGTGAGGCTGATGGTAGTGGGGAGGGGAAGGAGACAAGGAAGAGGAAGGTTGGGAAGTACCTGGCTATTCAGATCTCGTCACCAAACACGGCAAAAGCCATTTCATTGCAATACTGACCACTCTTAACATTACGATTCGTGCATTTGCCTGCTTTCTTTCATTACTCCCAACATCTGTCGTACGCTCGCACATAAATAAGTAGGTGCAGAGATTGAATTACGTTTGGAGTTATTTTATAATTCTTTTAATATATTGTTTATAATTTTTACCTTTTAAGCATTATTTTCTTTTATGTATGTCAATACTCTTCTCTAACAACGAGCTACTCAGGACCTGTCCTGTGCAGGCGCAATTGGAGCAGTCCGCTTCAGGCGGCGAATCGCTAAGGCGCTGATAGTACATATTACTGCTTTATATGTGCATGCAATAATATTATTTGGTTTGCAGAGACGATCATAAAACAATATTGGGTATTTTTTTAAATTCTTCGTAAAATTCACTCGAAGGGATTTTATACCTGCGAGTGAATTTTTCAAAATGAATTATAACGCCTATTTAGGCGTATTATAATACGTATTTACATGGCCAGCAACGGGGCGCACCTAACAGCCTAGCAGAGAAAGATATTTCCCGCGGGAAAGATGTTTCTCGCGGGAAAGGAAGAATTTGCCCGCTGACACTGCGGTCCCTTCGTGACGGAAAACACCTTTTGTTTGTGATTACTTACGTCAGCGTGTTTTAATTCGTAAATAAACGTGATCTACTTAACCTAAAAGACTATCATTTGACAATTACCTACTACGTTTATTCATTATAGTTCCTTAGTTCTACAGGAGTATCGTTTTTGAACTACATTTTTAATTTAAAATACCCTCTGTTCTCAGAGATGAACATAACCCGTAGGTGAGAAAACATGCTAGAAAATAAGTTCAAAGTTTCGCCACTTTGTAATATAGGCGCTAACTTACGGTATGATGTATGGATTTTTTTTCATTAAATCCTAATTACTACAGAACAGTCATTTGAAATTATTTTTTAAAAAATCGGATCCTTAGTGGTAGATTTTTTTTCTTTCCAATTAATAGTTTCGTTATCGATTCTCAAAAAAACAATAAAAGTAGTGTTTATGAAATAAGGCCTATTTCTGATTTGTGTTTAGTAAATACTAAGCTTACGTAAATAAATAAAAATATATACATGTATGTCGATAAAATATGATATCTTTCACATTGTGTAAAAACATCACAATAATTTCGTTAATTAAAGCAGTGTTTTCTCTAATTGGAACAAATGACAACAAACGAAAATTCCTCAGTTGCACGCTGTGCGAAATTTTTGGTTCGTAAATGGTATGTCCCGAGTTTCCGTTCCCCACCCCACTTAAATACGAGGGATAACAGAATCTGAAGGAACCCTTTCTTAAGTACTTGTGATTGAACATAAAGTAATCATTTCAGTATGATTCAGTTTTCTCTATTTGTAACAAACTCCGAAGGAAACACTTTTTTAGTTTCCTCAAGCAATAAAATGACATATATAGGTGATAGCTGGCTCTCATTGCATTTCTACGCACAACTTCGTATGAATACAATATTAGCTTGCAAACTACGTATACGGACTCGGCACTTCCTCGATTTATAATACCTGCAGTATTTAATTCATCTAAGCCTACAGTCCATTTATTTGTCGGCGTCCCTAGTTATTGTCGTGTCTTTTATTAGAAGTTTCTGAAAATTCTTTCAGATCAGGAATAGTAAGTTTTCCAGACACCTGTGCGGCAAACGAAAGTTTGTCAAATATCCTCATGCTTACTAAATCACACTTTAACTCTGATCACCGCATGCCACAAAGTCCTTTGCGGGCCTTCTAGTAGACGGCTGAATCATGTCTGCTGGAGGACTGCCATCCAAGTCTCCACTTTTCAAAACGTTTTCACTGTTATTATACATTTCCAGGAACCTATCTTTTTTCGATAAACTCATCCATGTTACAAACGATTCCTGCCTGGAAATTCAAATGTGCATTGTTGGTGTCTGGCTAGAACATATCGCTGTGCTAGTTCAATCCACAAGTCAAAAAAATATATTTTTTGACTTGGTGTTTTTCTGCTTCCTTATAAAATAAGGAATCAAAAGACACCCATAAGTAGAAAAAAAAAAAAACAACTTTTTGACTCGTTATAATATTGAACTAGCACAGCGATATGATCAGTGTGTACGGTTGCAAGCGGCCCGCCAAACTCAAAAGTTTGAATAAAATTCACAATATTTTTTGGTTGAAGTTATTTAATCATTTTAATCTATCTATTTATATTAACATACAGAAGATATTCAAGATCTATAAGCATCTAGGTGTAATTTTCCATGGGTGAGCGATACTACAAATGTGAATTATGTATCCACAAAACTTTTAGGCTCTGTTTTTGCTGGCATTCATCGAAACAGTCTTCGAACAGTCCTAGTATAATGGCAGTACAAACATTGTACAAGTTATTAAAAATCACCTTTGAAGCACCCATATACTACCAAAATTAAACAGATTATCAGTTTCACATTTATAGCATTGCTTGCTCATTCCAAGATAAATAAATCCAGTTTTTTGTCTATGAGGATATCAAAACTAAAACAATAAGTTGTCATGGCTTGGGTAAAATCCCAATAATTACTCGTTTCACATATACACCAGCTACAAGAGGCAGTGATCCAATCATAAATATATTTAGATAGAATTATAGTACACGGCATTTTTATGGCTGCTTTAGAAACAATTATTAATATAGTGATCAAACAGTGCTCAACATCTAGTCCCATTTCTGACAGAAAGACAATCTGAATAAAAAGTTGTCATCTATCGTAAGTAACCAATGACCAAACATTACTATCTAATGTTGCAGAATGAGTTCCTTCCAAACCTAGATAGATCAAGGTGGTTATCTCCAGAATTTAAGTGTAAAAATTTGAAATTTCACAGTATTATATTTATAAATAGGAATTTTACATTTAAGTGCACTTTATTGATTTCTATTTCCTTAGGAGAATGAAGTCATAGATAAACTATCTAGAATACAAATAATATTGATAGGTGAACTATGACAAAGACAATGAAAATTTATGCAAAATTGCAGGAAAACTTTATGAGATTACAAAAATAAAGATCTTTGTGGTTATGCACATAGAGATAAAATAAACTTGCTACTTGTCAATACAGATTTATACACTAGCAAGAGAGAAACGCTAAATCCCTTTGACAATGACGTGCAGTGAACACTGAAAAACATTATATGCACTACATTGCGTGCGTTTAGTTCCTCCGATAATCTTAGGTTCTTTTGAAACATTACACATATAAACTGCATCAGTCAATTAAGCTAATCGTTTAACATTAAGGATAAGGTAACATCCAACACTTATGGCAAATGGTATTCAAAAACTCAAAATAAGAAAAGCATTAGAGGTAAGACAATAAATAGGAGTAAGCATTGCAAATGTGGGTAAATTATACTATTTCAAGCAAAACAGACATTCTATAGACATCTGCAAATGTATTACGTACATAATTAGCTCAAGTCCTCTTCTCTGGATAAGTTTGTGAATTTTTTTGTAATCTTAAAAAAAATTCTTTGAAAAATATAAAGCATCCATTTGATTGATGAGCAAGATGGTACATACAAAGTTTGGTTCTTTACAATAAAATATTAACAGAGAAATCTAAATTTGCACTCACATGCAAGATGGTGTCACATTAATCACACGGATATAATATTTTTAAACTCCACAATTTGCCATGTAATTCCAGTGCGTAATGCAAGACGGCGATCTAAATAAAAGTTGTTATGGCATCCGGTGATTTCTTATTTTGAGTTTACGTTTGAGAATGTAACATTACCCGGAGTTTACCCTGATAAGATTGCACAATCAAATGAATTGCAAATTTGCCACGCAATTGCAATTATGTGCTTAGCTTACAATCTATATATATCATTTACAATTTCAAGAAAATATATTTAAACTTTTTTTTTCTATCGGTACGATAAACAAAATAAACGTAATGAAAAAAGAAAACAATAATAGATAATTCTCACACAATAAAAAAAAGATACTCGATAAAAATAATAATTATTAAGACTTTCATCATTAAAATTAAAATTGAGAAAATCTAACTTTCGGACAAAAATCGCAAACTTGAAAGTTTTTAGATAAACTTTTTGCAATAAGTGAGATTCTTAGGAGTATTGAAAGAAAAAAAAATAAAAGCATATTTTTGCTTATTTATAGTCAACAGTCATCAATTATTCAAGAGACTGGACTTAATTAAAAATGTGTCATATATTTAGCTGTTGAAATCGAAGATGTTGCGCAATGGCGATCTTATAAAACAACTCAAAATAGTGGTCTGAAAGAAGAAAAAAAATCTTATTTAGAGTATTGTGAGATTATTAGAAAACAAATGGTTAGTAATACAAATAAAAAAAAAATTGTAAAAAAAAACAAAAATTTCAGTCGATAACTGAATCGCCAAACCTGGCTTATTTCCTCAGTCAAAAAAATTAACCAATCAGAACAAATAATAAGTTTAACTCGCTTTTGTTGAGATTCGATTCAAGAGACAATCTTAAAATAGGTGAAAAATGGAGTCAGATCTGTAAAAAAATTTGAATAAGAAATATTAAAGGTGTTCGATATACTAGTTGAATATTATAAATTGGTCAATGTTAAAAAAAACAACAGTTCTATTCAATCGGTATTCCTTAAAGGAGACATATGGACAATTATGTACAGTATTTGCGAAGCCGATATTTTACAGGAGTAAACAGAAATTATTCTTTTCTCTCAAAGAGATCATCTATCAAAACAAACTATCCTCAAATTGTGTATTTGAATTTATTACCACTAATTCTTCAATTGTAAGCAGGACCTGCATCTTTGTTGCGAAAACAGGACCTCGCATTCACAGAAAAATAATATTTTTCTTTCATACAAAACACTTTTTTGCACAGTACATGCAGCGTTTGAGAAAGACTACCTGAAAAGTTTTTTTTATAAACCCTAAGACTTACATTATAGACCCTTTAACTAAGCTTAACTTAACATTAAAGACAAAACTCTTATAGGTTTAGTCTTTAGCTCAAACGTGATATAGTAATGTGAAAGAAGTGTTTTAAATGTATTTTTTAATATTTAAAAGTGAAATTATTTTTCCCTGAAGGCGAGGCCCTGTTTTTACAACAAAAAACACAGGTCATAATTTTAAGTAACAATTTTTCAAGATAAGTTCGCTCCTTTAATACAACAGATTTGCAGAAAAGAGTAATATCAAAGCCTGGCAACAAAGCAAGAAGTAATAACACCGGGCTGAACATGCAATAAAAACTATTTTAGTTTCATATTTAACGCTTATTACGTCATGATAATTGATGCAACATAGCCTGTTCTAGGAATGCTTTTCACGATATTCAACTGATGACAGATGATGTATATCCTATTATTCTCGGAATGCAATTCACCAGATTCCATGCCGTTTCAATTTTAATGAATACCGATTTATACTGAAGCAAAATTATCCTTATTTCGGGAGTGTAATACGTAATGGTGGTTTACTATGCGTCGGATAAAAGATCTAATCGGCAAACAGGTAATTCTATAGGGTACGGTAGTTTCTCTCTGTCCTTGCCTTGTAGTATTTCCAGCCGATGAAACCGATTGCCACCAGGCCCAGAGACAGAACTATTCCTCCGATGAAGCTGGGTCCATCGAACCTGGAAAAAAAATATCAAATCCTTGTTTATTCAAAATCTTTGTTCATAAATGTCTAGACACTGATGATAGCCAACCTCCGATAGAAGAGGGCACCAGGAGAAAAATACATTGATGGACAAGATAGCAATCATCTTCAAAACAAAATTTCTTTCATAATGGAAGTTCATATATTCCTTCTAATTCTTACTCCTACGATATTAAATGCAAACATAAATTCAAACAAGATACTTATGCATAATATCAGTGTCTAGATATTTGCATAGGACAGTTTAACACTAACTAAATGTCCATATATTGCACCATGAGTGTAAAACCCAAGCAACTAAGTATAACAATAAAACTATAATTCACTATGTTACGACACTGTAGAAGAAATTGAACCCGTAACCTTGTGACAAAAGTCAAAATAATTATACCATTATGCTACGAAGGTTGTTATAAAGTTGACAGCAATGATTCAGGAGTATGAAAAGATGGTGAAATGCACAGCTATATAATAATATATTTTTACGTGTGAAGGAATTGGATATTATTAAAAGCCAGATGGAATGTTTGTGCTTGTAACACCGAGCTGCCGACCCTGACTAGTAGATTATGAATTTCAAACTAGCAGATTATCAAAAATTTCAATATTTAATAAATTATTTTAAAGCTAGTCATTTTGACAGAAGTGTGCGGAAAATATACTTTGGGAAGGAAGGGTTGAAGTTATGCGTGGTAAAATTAATTGTGCAATTAGTAATTTTAACTTTGTAACTGTTGTTGAAAGACAAGTTCTGATTTCATTTGTCTCCTGAAGGAAAACAACAGAACTATAACTTGGAAATATTCAATCACATTTTAGATGATGGATCTTTTTTACGATTTTTTATAATTATCTTATATTTCATTCAGCGTAAAGAGCATGTACTGAAGAAAGTTGATAGTGTAGTTCGTAGCTCACTTCCCAATATTTTAAAATAAAATGAATTAGTGAAGTGGTTAAGGAAATCTAGATGGATAAGAAACCAAACAAAATACAAATGTTAACCTTTGGGTCTTACTGACCGCGCCATGTGACTCACTAGAGATCAAGGTCTTATAACGGTGACATTGCTATTTGGTACATTAGAAGAGATATAAAAGCGCCCTATAAGAAAATTGGTTAAAAACATCCCAAAACAAGTGTCCCACAAGTCTTGAACTGTGAGTGTCATGAAATTTGTGCAGATTTTTCTGTCTGGAAATTCAAGGTTGACAAAACTATTTTCAGTTTTATTTGTCAAAAAATAAGACAGATGTCTCAACGCTAACCATTCAGTAAGAAAATAAGAGACTTTAAATCTCAGATGAAGCCGGGTAAAAATTATACTCCTTGAAATCGATTTACTACATACATTATATTTATTTATTAACGCCCTAATGGGGTTTTACATATTAAATTAACATAAAGTAAGTCCATGAGTGCAGAGCAAAATAAAAAGTGAAATGTTTTAAAATATGGATGGCAAATAAAATTAAGTAATAGTTCCCATTCATTAGTGACAAATAAATATATCATTTACGTGTCTTTTAAATTATGGCAAATTTACGTGAAAACTGTCAATATTTAAAGTGTATTTTTTCGTACGATGCAATCACATGGTGGTTGGACATTATATTAAATAAAAGGATACTTTGTTTTAAAACCACAGAATTCTGTGGTTTTAAAACAAAGTATTCTTTTATTTAATAAAGTGTATTTGTTTCCGAGTGTATGTAGACGAGGAATGGGTGCATGCATTTGGTATACTAACGTATGGAAATTAACATGTTGTTGCAGAATGATATGTTTTGCCGAGTTGCTCGCAGAGAGGTACTCTGAAGTTTGTGAATATATAAAAACTATTTTACTTCAGAGTGATATAATTGGCACAGAAATTGTTTGATCTTGTAGTCTATCTCACAAACACAAACTGGCCAATAGTTATTGCAACTAAGGATTTATACATATTGAAAATATTTAATAACAGAAAATAAAACAATATTCTTTTGCATATTTTCTCAACATTTCAGTATTGATAAAATTATATTTGGGGAAAGGAATTAGTTTTCCTTACGGAATCAAATTTATTAATTATTATATATTCAGAAAAACTAATGTGGATTTGACCAACATTGATATCTTGAGCATTTCTGTTCTCAAATTTGATTAACACGCACACAAACCATCAATTTTTTCAAAAAATAATTTGACTTACCTATTTCTGTGAGGTGCCGGGGTTGTAGGCACTACGGGGGTTGGCGTTGTGGAGGGCTCAGGCTTGGGTGTTTCTGTTGTCGTTACGGGGGGTGGGGTCGGCGATGGTGTTGGAGCTGGTGTTGGGGCTGGTGTTGGTGGTTGGGTGGTTGGAGGTTTTGATGGTGTTGTGGTGATTGGAGGTGTTGTGGTGATTGGAGGTGTTGTGGTGATTGGAGGTGTTGTGGTGGTTGAAGGTGTTGGAACTGGTGTCGGGGTGGTTGTGGGTGTTGGTTGGGTGGTTGGCTTGGTAATGGGGGCCACTGTAGTATTATCTCCTCCATGTGGTGTGATTGGTGTTATAGTTTCATTTTCGGCAACTGTGGTTGAATTTTCAATAGAATAAGAGCGGTTATCCTCGGAAGCATTTGCCGTAATTGAAGAGTTATCCTTAGGTACCACGTTAGATATGGTAGATGCCACTGGACCTACGATTCCGGTTGTATTTTGGGAAAGTGGTACGGTTTGGGTGAGCAATCCATCATTTCCAGATTGCGCCGTCGTGAGTATTTCATTTTGGGTCCCGTTAATGGGGGCTGTTGAAGGAAACAAAGCAAAATTAATATTACAATAATCGATCGGATATACTAAAACAAAAATGCGAAAACGGGACATTACCACTCTCTCCGTGTAAGCTCAGTACGTTGCAGAAAATTAAAATAGCAAATGCAGCGGGAATCTTCATTGTGGATTTCGATTGAAACGTTCTATAACTGCCTAAACGTACGCGTGTATTTTCTATAGGTTCAGCCCAGAAACAGAAATCAACAAACTAAAACCACAATATTTGAGTTATTTTACATTTGACGAACTACAACCACGACAAGAACTGCGGAATAATGACGATTTTGCCAGTTCTAGTTCCATAGAAAAATAATGGTGACTAATGTACAAGAACAAGATTTTGAACTAGTGATGGGCGTAATCGAAATAATACATTTTCGACAATTTGTTATCCATGAAACTTCGAAATATTCATAAGATTGTGACAGAGATTGTCTTAAAACTACCATATTATATTTAGACATTTCAGTTTTTTTTTTACCTTTGGAGACGTAAAATTAACTCAAATGAGTATTGGATTAGTACTGTGCCCAGAACAAAAGAACAACAAAAAAATACTTCCTAATGCATTAAATTATTTAATACTTTTATCTTTGCCGGGGTGATTTCAGATCGGAAAAAGTTTACATAAATTAATGAAAAAACTGATGTAAAGGTTTTAAAATATGTTTTTACTGCCAGGCGCGTGAATAATGTATGTATTATGAATTAAACAGCATAATTTCCTTTACATATACGTACGTACAAGTGTGAACGTTTCAAATCAAATTTTAAAAATAATCTATTTAACTCTTCACCCACCTAACATTATTATAAATTTAAAATAAGTGTATTAAAGCAAACAATATTTTTCTTGGTAAGTCTAATTACATCTCGCGTTCATTTTTCACGGGTAAAAGGTAGTAAAAACACATTTATACTAAGCCATCGATAAATAAAATACTATAGTAGTAATTCATTCGTCAGTTCTTATGTTGGCCGTTTCTATAGGTTTGTTATAAATCAGAACGCCATATCATTCAAGAGAGAACAAATAAATAAAATAAAATACAGGAATTTCCTAGTGAGACAGGCACGGAGCAATCCCATAAACGTTGTATTTACCAAAATGAATAGTAAAAATAATAATAAAAAAATAATAAAAATTGAGGAATTACAAAAGAGAAATAGAACAAAGTATCTTAGATGCATAAAACATTATGAAATGCCTCACACGATTACATATTTTTAGAAAAATAAGTTGATCTGTTTTTGTAAATAGGTTTAAATAGATGGGCCATGTATTTACATATCTGGATATTGGAAAAAACTTTCAAGTCATTTTTCGATGAAATTGTAAGGTGAAGTCAACGTGTGGAATTTCAGTAGACTTTTTCCAAAAACAATATTTATTTGTCAGATAACTTAAATATCAAAAGTAAGTCACATGCGGCCCGTCATATAAATATTTTCAGCAGTGAAAACAATTGAAAAAACAATAGGGAAATTCACAAACAGATTCATTTTTACCATATTTATTATGATTGGCAAATACAAGCATCATACAAGATGATAATAATAATAAAGAAACTATTCCGGAAAAATGAATTTATTATGATAACACTACTAAATATGGGAGAATTGAATAAAATATGAGACTCAAAAACAATGCTCGTTAATGCTATTTTTTTTCCACATCGAATACCACTGAAACAAGATATTTTGAACTTCACGACGACGCAGCATTTAAAAATTGCATTTTTTTGACTTCAATAATTTACTAAGAGATTCAACATTATACTCAAAATAACTTCGTTTCTAATAGTTTCTCCACTTTGTTGTAACGATTATATCACACTTTACAATATAAATGAAAGTCGTAATTGAATGTAAATATACTCGTATAGTTTAAAGTGTGTTATAACATTTGCATTTTATATTTTAATTTTAATATGGTAATAATCATAATCCAAATCTAGTGGTCCATGCAATAGTTGTATAATGTGAGAAGCGTTATTTTCTAGTGGTTGATATCGTTTAATCCAAACGAAACATTATTTTGTGAATAAAATCTATTACAATGAGATTTTTGGATTATCGAAATTTTTCTATTTTTCTCATCACTATCTGCAGGTATGTTCGTATCCACGAAAGTAAATAATACCGGGAAATGGGGGAGCCCATAAATTTGATTATTTTTTCTTAGGAATTAGGTAGCGTCCCGGAAATGAATAACTTTTCAAAAACGTAGTTTTCTGTTTTATCAACACCAACATGCAGTTGTGCCTGTGGGGAGTGAGTAGTTTTTCGAAAAACATAGTTTTCTGTTTTACCAACAGCAACGAACTTAACGAAGTAATCAACTGAAGGTGTATCTTCTGCGGGAGAATCAGCCGAATTAAAAAAATATGTAATCTTTGGTGAAATTTTTGACTTAACCTATTAGTGGCATGGGGTTTTCATCCTGGAGCATTGCGTCATATTTCTTTGGATGAGAATACAAAATTCAGAAGATATTTTAGCCATTGTAGCTGTTGAGTGTTGGTTTCGAATTCAGGATTGGAGTAAATAGGAAAATAAAATCACAATATTGTTTTATACATGTTTATTCCCAATCTTTGGACCCTATACACATTATAACTATCAATAGTACTAATAAAAATAATTAGGTTAAGTACAATCCAGGTAATACGGCCATTTCATGAAATGCTATGTGACACTGCAAGTTGGAGACAAAGTTCGAACTTTCCATAGGGGGGCATCGAATGTACTTTGCATTATTGCCTCAGATATTCATACAAATAAATGAAACTTTATCAATTAACCCAATGCTTTTCTCGTAGCCTACAAGGCATAAAGATTAAGAAAAATGCAACTATTGCTCAAGACGTTAATTACATGCATGTTTCTTACTTGAATTGTACTAGATTTTAATTACCTATATGTTTCTCTAATATCGGATCCAATTTGAGAATACATCAATTAATAGTAAAGATTATTTAACAACTAATGTTAATACACGAAATAAACAAAGGCGACCAATTTTACAGAATTATCTAAAACCACGGAAATAAGTTGAAACCTCCGATAAGACAGAGATACAGCTGACCTCAAATAGTTCTTACTTTATTTTCTTAATTCAACTTCTGACAAAACAAGTTTACAAACTATCTTTGCGACAACTCTTGTCAACTTATCAAAACCAAAATATATTGTGTTTAAACAATTTGTTTTTGTAAGCAGTTAGGTCGCTGATGTTTTTTAAAAACTAAATCTACAAATGTATGTGCTATTTGGTTTGAAAGAAGCATTTGCTCAAGGCATTATAAGCTTGTTAACATATCTACACTGAGGCTATGGATTTCTTTGTTAGTTCATTAAGCATTTCATATTAACTTTTTTCTTCGGCATTAGTACAAAAGTAAAATGGTGTTTTAATTAATTCTGGAAAAAAAATTATACGTAATGAGATTTCTAAAATAGTAAAATATTGTGCTGTGGTCTTTCAATATACTTTGAGCGCTAAAAATATAAAGTAGATATGCTTGTAAAGGGAGTTAATAATGCAATCAAATGAAATAATAACAGAATATATTCACTAAAGCGAAAACATGTTTTTTTTTTCCAGAATTCGATTTATTTTGTACACACTCAATGAACTAATTTTAAATAATACAAATTGACATTTAAAGTTAACATTGAAAACAAAAATCATTTTATTGAATATTAATGAATGATAATAATTGATCATTGCGAAAATATGATGGTTTTCAATAATCCGCAAAGCAAATGCCCTAATCTTAGCAGACGACACATGGGATCTCTTGAATACTGGGAATATATGTAAATGAAATACCATTAATACAGGTAGGTAATATTTACTTAGCATAGTACACTTTAAGTTTAATTATAAGCAATTTACTAAACTATTTAACATAATAGATAAAAACATGACGCAATATGTATAAGTATTTATATTATAGATTTGTTTATCAGTAATATTATAAGGGGCACAGATCTGATATGTGTAAGATGAGTGGTGATGGGTTGATACACCATTCCATTTCCTATCCTAATGCAAGAAGGCGTATAACTGGCAAACGGCTAGAATGCCACCACTGATACATTTTTATCACATTGTAATTTCTTGCGTTGCCAATGCATCCAAATTTTTCAATTTCATCAAAAATTTATAGCCATTTTAATTCATTTTATTCCCAAAAGGGATAATTATGTACGATAAAAAATACTGTTTCAAAAGAATGAAACGTTAAAGAAATGTTAAACATATGTTCGAAGTAGAAATAAACAATAAAAAATCAACAGATTTTCGAAAGAAGAAAGACTTTTTTTTAGATTAGTAATGATGCAGCAATAATAACATTTTAAATGTAGTGACATAATTGAATGAAATTGTTTTTTTTTTTTAATTTCTAATAATTGATTATCTAAACTAGTAAACTAGATATATTTTATTTATTAATTTGTTTATATTAAGCTGATATGTTTAATGTAGTCCCCGTAAGTCAGCGAAAACTCAGCACGGCTGATTCGCTCTCTAACAAAACATCTACACACACAATTGGACGGAATCATCAGTGAACACACGCGACCTTTACTACTCTTTCTAGCGCACATCACTCTCAACTCTCCTGCCTGGCTGACTCGTAACTGTCTGCTGCTGCCCTCCCTGCCCACTGTGCCTCATGCCCACTTCTTCTTCAAGTGTCACTTGCCGCAATTACAACGTTGGAAACAAATTACCTCCAAACGGTTTTACAAAGATGGCATGATTGTCTATAGCAATATTTTTTTAATAAAAAAATACACTTGAAATAATTTAGAAGTTGGAGCATGCGTAATTGCTTCATACAAAAGCGTGGATCTACTGTTGCACAGTGAAGGTTGTGCAATGATCAGTTATGACAGTTAATAAAACAAGCCATCCGTGTGTTCACTTAGAAAGAGATCATCAACTAACAATATTCACTTGATAAGGTAACAAATACATATTATACTATAGAAATTCTTAAATTTAGATGAAACCAACATCAATTGGTTCAAACATTGAATAAAAATCGTTAGATTCTATTTAAACGCAAGGGTTGTTTCCAAAATTAAGTAACATTTTTTTGCAAAACTATTATCATAATATGTATGTTGAAGAAACAAAATGTGGAGATTGCTAAAATTAAATGGTAATTACCTATATATTAAATTACAGTTTATGGTTCAATCTATGATTCATATTTGAAATGTGTTAAGTAAAATGTATAACAAGAATGCCTACTAGCATATCACATCAAACCACACATAAGCTAACTAATTATTATTTATTTCACTAGTTATGTACTTCGTAGCCTCAATCTATTGTAGTATTTTCAAAAAGGTAAAAAACTACAGACATTTTCATTTCATTAATGTATTTAATTTCGTTGCCAAAAATGATGGATTTGAATTCTTAGTTTATCAAGAGAAATAAAAATTTGAGCTTAATACAACATTGAAAGTGCACATTGATTCACAAACGTGGGTATGCATTAAAGGGTAAGCTATGTTTAGTATATTTCAATGCAAGTGTAAGATTTTTTATGTATTTCCGCAGAAAATATGGAATTTAAAAGTTAATAGTTTCTAGTTTATGAAAATATTATTCTCTATTGTAATAAAGTAATTGAGATACTTCAAATCAGCGACAGAAGACAACAAACAAGAAAGTTTTTATAGTGTTGTATTAAAAATGAGATTTGAATTGACAAAGACATTAATTTGATGATTTTAAATTGACAAATATTATTAACCATGAAATAATTGACATAATTACATTTTTTTGAGTAATTGATATTTTCAAGCAAGATATCAATTAATTTATAAATATTCATGTTCTGACTTGATCAAAATATTGAAAATGTTTGTTCACTCGCCAAAATTTAGTAATAAATAAAAATTCTTACATCATCATTAGATAACTTCAGGCGAAGTTAAATCAACACGGCTTCTGGTAACATTAAAGTCCTAACTTACAAAGGCTTTGGATTGTTAAAAGTTACAAATACATATTATATTACACTAATACAAGAAGAATAACACTAAATACAACCATATCAAATTACTGACATAAAATTAGGTAATATATAAAATTCTTATTGTTTAAAATGATTTTTACTTATAGCATTGACTCAAGAATTATGTTTGTATTCTGAAACGGAGTTCATAACAAGGTTGGAATATTTAACAAATGATTAAATAATGGGATATCAACGAACATACACCCAAATAAGATATTAATCGAAGAAATAATAAAAATTGTTATACAAGATATTAATTACTCTTCTTTTAGATATTTGGTTTATTGCTAATTAGGCATCTCTTAAGAATACTTATTGTTGTAAAAATAAATAATAATTATTTAAAATCAAATAAAAAAACAAATACAATATATTACTTCACATTTTTTTAGGAATAAACAAGGGTGAAAAAATTACCATTACTTCATATTAATAGTTTAAACCTATTATTAAACATTTAAATATATTTACCCTATCGATTATATTAATTATAGATGTATCATATTATAATTTTTCAAAAAGCTCGACAAGCATGCTTAAGTTTTCATCAGACGAAATATTATATTTGTAAGAAGTTAAAAAGGTGTTATATTGCGAGGATTTGCTCTCATACTTTCTTCAAGTAAGGCAAATTCGGACCAAACCGTTCTAGGCAGGCACCTGACCACCATTTCGCTCCAATACATTATACAAGTTATGTTATTCTATGATAACCTTCTTCTAACTCTAGATTTTTATAGAGATCAACTATAAAGCTAAAATGTTGAAAATTAAAAAATATAGATAATCATTAAAAAAAATCTAGTAAACAATTATCAACTTAAATAATAACTAGTAAAAATCAAAAATTCATGAAGGCAATGTAGTAACAATAATATTATTTAACGATGGTACATCAATTTTGTCAAATAAAATGCTTTTAGTGTTTAGGTACCATTTCTCAAGAAAAGTATTTTGTAATTATCATAATACAATTTTTTAATTTGACAAAATTCTTAGGAATTTATTTCAACTCTTACAAATTACCAAAAAAGCATAGGATATTTTAAAACTACTCTGGGATAAAGTTGCAACACTAAATATTTGCAAATAACTTTTAATACTTCAAAAGATAAAAAAAGGTTCTTCTTTAATAATAATATTCAAGTCTTAAAAGTAATTTTAAAAGGGCACCTTTGGTTTATAGCTTACGTAAGAATCATAATTACTTTCTGTCTTCTTTCATGCGATGTTAATTAATGCTCAATGCCATTTTTTCCTTAAAAACCCCTATTACCGAGATTTATTTTGGAAATGCCTTTTCTAAAAATGATTCCAGGTCAATACGATAAACAATGACTCGTTAAAAGAATGTAGATAGGAATTTCAATAAATTAAAAATAATTTAACATAATTTGGTGATAACTTCTGGTTGAGAAGTGTCCTGGAGCCCAGGTTGTCAGGTGGTTAGCTGCAGATACGTGGTGTTAATGTTGTTCACTCTCTTCTCCGATTTTGGGTCCCTGGAAGGAAGAAAAATATAACTTTAATATGTTTTCTATTAAAAAACTAAACATATTTGATCGAATAACGTGTTCATAATCAAAGACACGAAAGTGGAAATGAAATACAAATAAACAAATAATAATTTTAAAAAGAGAAATTTTAATTTGAAAGTAGGAACATAATATTTAGATTTGAGTGGAAATTTTGTTCTAAGATATTCAGACTTTTAGGAGAGTAACACCACTAAGCCATGACTATTAAAAGTTGTACAGGTAAACAGTAGTGAGAAATCCTGGTTTACCCCCTTTTAAACTTCATGGTTCAGAAGTGTTATTCGAGGCCACATTCATATTTATGATGGATAATAATAATCGCAGTACGCTGAGAGGCAATTTGATTCAAACAAAATGCACATATGCATGCAATGTGTGCGAATCACATACTGATGTTCGTTGCATCCATGACAATTACGTTTAGCCATTAGGGGCAAATCTATGCTTCAGCATGCTGCAATTTTGCAAGTCTGAATGTGGCCTAGAAGTTACAAAAAGAAGATCCCACATGGCACATCTGAGACCTAGGGCCCCACAACGGGATGTCTAAACGTCTTTTGAGGTGCCTGAGAGCATTCTGAAATATGCACACTGTATGGGATAGTAATATTTAGAGTCTGGATTTGCGGTAGCAAAACGCTTTTTTCCAGTGCCGTGGTATGAAAGAAGAATATATGTATTTATCTCCACCATCATTTTTCTAATAATTTTCATATTGGAGCAAAAAAATATTAATTATTGCTGAAGGATTGAACTATTACAACATGCCATTGGTTCTATGAAAAAAATGAAGTGCAGTTGGGATAAATGCGTCTAAGGGGTAATTATGTCAGTTAAGCTCCCTCATTCAATCCATAAAATAATTGTAAAAAGTTCCATATGTATGGAAAATGAAACTTTTTACTATGTAGATGTAACTTTTTACAATCATTTTAAAAAAATGAATGCAGGAGAGTTTGAATTGACATAATTGTCTCAGACGTATTTACCCCCACTGACCTTATTTAACATTTTACGGCACTGGTTTTCCTAACGCGAATTCGGACCCTAGTGGTTAATTGAAAGTAAAGTAAGAATTGTAAGTGAAATAAATAATTGTCAATGAAGTTATGTAAGCATACTTCTAAGTTAGCCAAGTGATGCCATCCATTGTGGTAAGCTGCCCCTTCTGTGGCTGCCATCTTGGACTTGGCGTATTCAATTCGTATGGCTCCCCTGTCGGAGCTGAGTAGGAAAGTCCCTTGGAGGCTGGCCATGGCGTTGGCGGCGCTCTGTATATCGTGGAACTCGATGAATGCAACGGGTGCCTGCGCCCCCCCGGGCTGCTTAGCGAGCATTCGCAGGCGTGAGAACCCCGCGCAACTGGCGTGCAAAACACACAGGTGATGGGCGTGCACACATACAGTGTATAGGTCATTACAGGTGAGTGCATATCAGAGCAGGTCCAACATCATCCATACAAGAACAAGGAGGCTACTGAGTAACACAATATTGTGTCATCAAAACATCAATGTCTTAATTGATTCAGCTTTTGATTGAAATGATTGCCCAAACTTATCCATATGTTATAACATCACATTTGTGGCAAACACAACAATGTCTTGATTCAGTTTTCTTTAGTCCAAATTTACTCATAAAACAGAGTAAAATCTATTTTATCATTAATACAATAGGCTGGATGCAGGGGCGTGCAGTCCATAGAGCCTGTAAAGTCGTAAATATTCCAAAAATGGGTGATGAATTTGTGAAAAAAGTGTTAATTTTTGGAATAAATTTATTGTAATTATTCTACTTTTTTTCTTGGGGTATATTCAGCTTTACGGCCTCTATGAACTGCTAAAGATATGTAGATGTCGTAATGATATCCGTAATAATTGCTGTTCTTGTATTAGGTGTTTTGGACAACTCTAATAATAATGCATTCTAAAATATAATGTTGAAATATCAATTAATAAATGAGAGAAGATTAAGGGAATTGTACAAAAATTGTGGCATTCTATACCATTGATAAAAGCATCTAGATATAATGTTATGTTATGTATGTCATAAAGACATCAACAAAAGAAAAAGGATGAATACAATATGTTGTAAATGTTATTACTAAAGAGCAGATTAATTAAGGCATCATGAATTGGTATAAAACAACACAATTTGCATAGAACAATTCACAGTTATTAAATTGATTGGGTTGGCAAAGGGTAGTGGTGTGTACCCAAGACGAGTAAATAATATCAATATGGGTTTGTGTTTAGTGGCAGTGCATGTGTATGAGGAACAATGTTTACCAACTAAATGCATGCTGGTGCTTAGAAATGAATCTTATTTGAATTAGTTTATTATATTTCTCGTGCAGTTAGGTTGGGGTGCTACCATGATTGTATAAGGTCAATACATATTGTCTTCAACTTGAGGAAGATGATGAATTTATTAACTCTTAAGTATTAAAATGAAAATGAGCATTGCTTGATCTAAAATTGACACAGTGATCATTAATATTTTATCATTACAAGCTTGATTTCCAAGAAACATGTGTATTTTTCCTTCTTAGATGTTGAATGAATTGATTCAGAAATTATTCCACTGAAGGGAATGTTATTTACAGCTCTATTGGTCTTTTCACACCTATATTTGTGTGATAGGTATACATAATAAATGAAATTATATATGTAGGGGGTTTATTGACCAATCAATTTTTGGTAGCGCCATACTGCTTGGGTTTGTGCGCGTGGGTGCTTAAGAGGTGTTAACTTTTTCAACATTCGTAAGTTAAATGTTTCGTATCTTGACACATCATCAATACAACAACAATTCAACTAGGCTAAAGTAATAACTGTATCTTTGGCACATCTCTTTGTATAGAAAAAATAAAAATAAACATTAAAAATAAAAACACATTTAATAATGGGAAAACAATAAACGATCATAGATAAAATGTGAATAATTTAACAATGTTTATCTTTACACAATGTCCTGTTGTCACTGCATTAGTAAATGAAATAACCCTTATTATATATTAAATATTATAGATTCCCCTTCAGTAGGAAGGGTTTTAAATTTTGACAGTTAAAGAGACAAACATGCATAATATGAAAGGGGTAAAATAGTTTCAAAATCAATCAAGTTGGATAATACTATCCCTTTCAAGTTTTAGATTTTTAAATAGGCAAAGTCATAATTTACAAACAAATCAGTAACCCTACCCGCTGACTCTATAATACATACTTCTAGATGGTGCATATTTGTCAATAAGAAATTGATAGACAGTAAACCTCACGGCAAATTTTGACTAATTAATTACCACATTCCTTCATTGGATATAGAAATAAAGATTTCCACTTGATTTGACAATATTTTGCACATTCTAGAATGTCAATGTTGACTCAAAGATTGCCGAAAAGTATACATATTGGCGAAAATGCACCACCATCCGTATGCTTGAGACTTCATTTTTTTAAACTATATAATAAGGCCTATATGCACACAACATCAAAAACATCCTGTGTAGATGGTATCACTTGTCGCCATTTAAACCACATAACATTGAAGTCATGTTTACCTGATTTTATGTGACATTGTGGCCATGTAAAAATACCTATTGACATTAGGTGACATTGCAGCAATGTATATCCATTGACATAACCATGTACACCTAATGTCATTAGGTGGCACTGTAGTCATGTACATCTGACATTACATTAGGGAACAATGTAGTTATGTAAACCTAGTGACATTTTAGTCATATACAACTGATGACATTGGTTGACTTTGTAGTCATATAAACCTAATGTCATTAGGAATACATGGCTACAACTGATGCCGTCTTCACAGCGCATGAAGTTGCATTTACACAGACCTTAAACAATGGTATATAGTCAGCGGACATAACGAAATGGGTTTCTGCACTCACAACAGTTATGTTAGGTTGCCTTATCGATGATATGTCATTATAGCGGTGTTAAGTGCTGGTGGATGTTTGCAACTGACCTACTGAATATTTCCTTGAGCTCGTGCTCGGAGACGAACTGGCCGAGGTTGGCTACGAAGAGGGTGGAGCAGGGGGCCGCTGAGGGCACCGGGGGCATGGGGGGCCCCACTCCGGCCGGGGAGCCCAGGGCGGGCGCCGGCAACAGGCACGACCCCACCGACAGGGGGGGCTGGAAGTCATACATCTAAGTTAGATTAAGTATCATTTTGAAATGGTTCAGTTTTTACATGGAAATTATATAGAGATTTATCGTCAAAGGAAATGGATACAACTGTAACAGTCACTGTCTACAACAATACTTTTTATGGTTCACTTGATGGGTTTTTTTTTCTGCCTCGATCTATATGAGTTCAGTCGTTTCAAAAAGATTCTACTATGACTGATATAAAATTCAATAATAATTTTCTAAATTTGGATATATTTTTGACAGTTATAGCAGTATTACTTTCCTGTAACGATATAGAGATTAAAAAACTTTATTACACTTATTTATTTGGGACACAATCGGTTTTACCCTGTTACGAACATCTTCAGACTGGTACATATTGAACTGGTGCTAGAGTTTTTATAACATCTGGGTCATAGATGAAAAACTTTACGATGTAATATAAAATTATATTCATTTTTACTGATTTCTTTATTTTATTACTAGTAGTAATCTTGGAGTCTGAAGATGTTCGTAGCAAGGTGAAACCAGTCCGGTCACAAATAAATACATAAGTGGAAGAAAGTTTTTAAATCATAACATAAAAATGGAATTTTCACACAACAGTTTAAAATTCAGAAATATTAGATAAATATCCTAGAGAGCATGAATATCTTAGACACTTCTTAGAGAAAGCAATTTTACATGCTTGAGTTGTCTGGAGCAATCTCTGTTTTAAGAATATCATTAAATATTAGTTTCTGGCAAGGTAAAAATAGTCAAATCAATGCTCAAATGGGTATATAGTTCCTTAAATAAAGAATTATTTAATTTTTGATGTGCACCTCAAAGTCCTCACAAAATAAATATTGATACTTCGTAGAAATATATGTTTTAACTGCATACGGTAAATAGATAATATTCCATTAACTTCAATTTTTGTTCCTCTTTCAAGAACAATGAAACAAGGGTAAACAAAAGTTATCTTATGGCTGGTTTTGGTTGAATTTGCAAATCTCAGTAAGCCATATAGCGATAATTTTTTTTTTTTGATAAGAATGAAATATCCATAGAGAAAGCGTATAAATAATGTTGCAATATATACTAACATGATGGTGTGGTCGGTCGCCTGCTAGTCAGAGGTAGGAGCGCAGCGGCGCGGGGGGCAGCTGCGGGTGTAGGGCAGGGTGGACTTGCCCCGCGTGTAGTAGCCCCGGCAGGTCTCCTGCACCGTACAGGGTATGAGGCCACAGCTCAGCTGCCCCCGGGAAGAAGGGGCTTCCCAGCTCGGCCGGCATGAAAGCGTCTACGCGATACAAAGTTTCGTGGAATGAAATTAAACCATAAACACAACATTCGGTCACAAAATAATGTTATTATTATGTTCAGACTCACGAAAATAACTTTGCCAGTCGTAGAAAGCACCATTGGTCTTATTTGATTCTAAAAATAAAAAAAATAAGTATATAGACATCATCTGCAGTTCTTGATTGCACTACTGGCAAAGTTATATTAGTCTCACTGTATTTATTAAGATAATATCACAGACACATGTAATTTTGTGTTGAATTTCAGATTGTTATAAAATGAATCAATATCAAACTATGATAAATTCAAGTACATTTACTATTAGATTTTGAAATGATATCTAAATATTTATTTATTCAGTAACTTCACACAATTTAGGACAGGTATATTAGAAACTTTCAACTGTCAGACTAGACACATGCCAGTATTGAGGCGGTTCTTACTCTTTACTAACCAAGTGTTGATATTCATTGAAGCAGGTATTTTTAGGTGTTATATTGCAAACACAGTAAGAAGTATCGCGCTCATATTAATTGTAGATATGGATAAATATTAATAATAATTATAAGTAAAGTTAGGCTCAGCTAGTGTGTGTACACATGAGTGAGTATTATAGCCGAAGCTGATTATATGTGATAGTGGTGGCTTGTTTTCCAACTCAAATTTCATCAATAATACATTTAATTTAAATTAAAGTCCATTTCAATAACTTTTGGATAGTTTATCTTTTGGTAATCACTGAATTAAAGATGAATTGGAAAACTAGGCAGTGTTTGTAAGTGATTAGCAAACAGGGTCTATACAAAATGCATATCTTGAGGATGTGCTTGGATCATTGTAAAAGGTCTTTTTCTATAAAGATTCCTACTAAAACTACAGTAATTATGAATATTAGGAGTATCTTAATGAATGCAATACGAATAATTCAAGAAATATAATAATATCTGGTTAAATTGAAGTAAGTACTTAATATAATTTATAGTAATGTATCATACGAAATTTTTAGAATTTAAGTGTGTACCTAAGTATAATTTTTATCTTAGCATGAAGTCTTAAAATTATTTCTATATTTTGTATTACAGTTATGTTTTTGTAGTCTAAAGCCAGGAAAACAGAATATCATTATTTAAAACAAGGAATAAATTTATTTTATAGTAAGATTACAGAAATATAACGTCAGAAAAAAATATTGTAAGGAAAAGCCAGGTTATTTTGTATTCTGTAGGCTAGGCAGCTAATATTTAGTGTTTGTGCTGAGAGGTTTTCTTATATTTTGTTACAATTCATCTTCCAGGAATGATTAACAAAGTGACGTGATATTTCTGTTATCCTGGTGAGTGGGTTGGATCGGGTTGGGTTAGGATTGGATTTATTACAATAGGCTTGGGCTTGGGTTAGATTTTGATTAAGATCGATAAGGACAGATTAATTTTGCCAGAATCAGGAAAATAAAGGTTGTGTTTGATTTGAGTCAGATTATGATTTGTAACATTTTGTTTGGTTGGATTAGGATGTATAAAGTTTGGCAGGTTTGAGTTTGGTTGGAATGCTTTCGGAACGATTGATTAGAAAGTTAGAGTACAGTAAGAATACTATAGATTGAGTGTAGCAGACTAAGTTTAAATTTTGTTAGGATGGATATGCATCGATTGATAAGCATCTGCTGAGGTTGGGAAATACTATACTCAATTGAACAGAGTTCATTTAGGTTAGGGTGAGCTATGTATAGGTTTGGATAAGGTTGGGTAGTTTGGGGTAAGATTGGGTTAGGTTGGATTTATCCCGGGATACTTTGTTAGGTTAAGTGAGATAAGTCTGATTAAAATACTGTCAAAGAATTAAGTCTAGCAGAATGTGTTATAGTTATGTTATGAGGATGGATTAGGCTCAAGAAAATTCAGTTAAGTTAGGATGAATCATAGCTAAGTTTAATAGGTTCGGCAAAGGTTGGGCAGTATTGGGTAGTCGGGGGTAGTATTGTGGGGTTGGGTTGGGCAGGTAATTAGTTCATTGGTTAAGAATATTGATTGATTAGCATCTGCTGAGGTTGGATTAGATTATATTTGATTAAAGAGGGTTCAGTGAGGTAAGGATGAATCGTAGTAATAGGTTTTGTTAAGGTTGGGTAGGATCAGGTAGTTGGGGGTAAAATTGGGCGGGATTAGGTTGGGTTGGGTCGGGCAGGTACTTACGTCCAGTGAGAGGGTGCATCAAGGCGGGGTGTGTGGCCGGGGCGGCCGTGGCTACCGCCGGCTTCGGTTTGCTGACCTTGGTGTTGCTTTTGGCAAACTCCAGCCGAATTGTTTGTGGCATGTCGGGATCGAACCTGACGCCTTGCTGTGAACATTTCGACCGCCGCCAGAGCGGAACGGTATATGATAATGTGGGGCGTGCTTACTGGGGTGACATTGTTACAGGCCGTGGCCATATTCCGGATCGGATATCGCAAATCAAACCAAATCACAATTCAGCACACAATACATTTTATGTATTCAATTGAAAATCACGGTCAAGTTACACGCCTCCTTGGACATTACTCAATGTATGAAATAGCACAAAATATATATTTCAGAAAGATGGTATATTATTCTTCCTACATATGTATATAGTTTTGTTAAATCAAGTTAAGTTTATTTAAAGAACCTCAGCCTAAAACTATCTGTAAATGTGCATTTGTGAGAACATTACTCACATAGCAGAAGTGTCAAAATATGTGGTTAATGGCCTCGGCAAGGCCCTTTTACAGATAGAGACTGGAGCGAGCAACATCTAAGAGGTAATAAAGTCACTATTATTTTAGGAACCTGAATTATTGTATTGATACAACATTAATGGGTATTGTATTGTGATTTGATACTTCTTTCAGGCATTCTTCACTTATACTTCAGTTATTTTGCATCTTTGTCAGAACTACATACATACATAATGTATTATACAGCACACAGTCCCTAGAATGCAATGTCATTATTAGCTACATCACCGAGATATAGAAGAAACATATTATGTGCTGTAGGCTGTATTTGAGAATGAATGTCAAAATAAATTTGTGTCCAACTTTCATTTACATACATATTATATGACATTAAAGTACAAAATATCTGTATTTGAAACATTCAAATATGGTTCATGAAGGATGCAAATTTATTTCATCTCATATCCGGAATATGGTAATAGAGAGACAGGAATGATATTTTGAAATTTTAATACTAAAAAGTAATACAATTTAAATGATTATTAAAACTATGGAATATTTGAATTCCTTAGAGGCTTTCTCTGTTACTTAAAATATAAAATAAATATGTATCTGATATTTACTGTTCAAATTTCAAAATACGATAACTGACATAATGTTTATAACATAGACTATTAAATATATAGATATTTTGATTATTGTTAACTAGTTTTTAAAAATATAATAAGGTCCTGCATGTTTTGTATATAGATTGGTTTTCGCTTGATTGCCGTTGAAGATAAAATGTTGAGAAAACATTGAATTTGAGGGAAATCTATTGCATGTCTAGTGGACAAATCCTTTTCTTGGGCATTTATATTGTGATGAAACACGGTGCTAGGGAGAGTGAAACAAATCTCAGTCAGAAACCGTGTCATGCGTTATCATTGAGTATCTTTGGCATAATCTTTAATTATATGGTCATGAAAATAAATCAAAAAAATAAGATGTGTGGCGTTGTATTGAAAAGTTGATATTTCCATTTTAGTGTAGGCACTTTTTACATAAAGCAGTACTTTTTACAGCAACGAAGCTGTGATTTGTCTATGGGCATCTTTTGCATATTGATATAATGTGTGATTGTAAAATAATGTTTGACGAAAAATCATTAAAATGGGTTTGACGAAATGAAGAAATTATGCCAAAGATACCAATTAATAAGCTATTGTACAACTCTTTTAAAAAATATTACAGAAAGGTAGAAGAGTTAGGCAGTCTTTTGAATCGAAGGTAGGTACATTTTATTTGTATTTATTTATAGCAGCTGCAGTAATTTAAATATTCATAAAGACTGATATAGAATCCTTATTTATGAAGTAATACGGAAATTCCTTTGCAATTTTTATAATACCAAAACATTTCAAAATACTTAAGCATGTATTTAAGCTATAATATTTAAATATAAGCAACTGCTGAAGATAAATTCAAACATGTATACAAATACAATGGTAGATGTTGAGAAATAATTAGCAAGATATTTATAAAATATGCTAGTACAGATTTTTGTCTTGCTAACATTGTGTTACATTTTAGCTTTTAATTATGTTATTTAATTTTTCGAAATAACATTAATGCTAATGATTTATTTCTCAATATCACCCAACGTTGGGAGTCATAAAATAATGTAACATTTCATGACTCCGCAAGATACTGTGCTCATCTTGGCATTTGAAAACGTGATGTTAGTTATAGATTACTTATAAGCAATACACCCAAAAATTATTTCTTAATATTTAAACCTAAAGAGAAAAAACTAAAAAAATTATTGAATACTTTGTTAATAACTACTGAAGGTAGGTAACCTAATAGAGATAGTCGGTATTCCTGTCCCGGTTAAAAGTAACCCCCCATGAAAAAATATTTTTTGGCAGCGAGAATTTTTTTCCTAATATTAAATCGAAAGGAACTTTTCTGGCATCAGGAACCGGTTCCAAAAATAGCTGGATAAATAACCGGTCCCTCGCCGGTCACCGGTAACTGGAACCGCAGGTATGCCCAATTCGGATATCGACCATCTCTATAACCTAATGAATTTAGAATTTTGTTTCTCAAATTTATTCAAATTTTAAAATAATATTTAAGGATGGAGAGATTCATTTTCTGGAATATATTACACTCTTTATTATATTTGAAAATAGAATTCAAGGATGAAGAGACATGTTTTTTGTAATATATCATATTCTTAATTATATTTGAAAATAGAATTCAAGGATGGAGAGACATGTTTTATGGAATATATCATATTCTTTATTATATTTGAAAATATAATTCACGGGTGAAGATATTAGGTTATTTATATTTTCGAGGGTTGCACTTATTATAATTTAGATGAATAAAGGTAGAATACTAAGAAAACAAACCTGTAAGTCCTGCTTGGCAGCTTCTGCGCCAGCCCGAGTGTGGAATGTTACAAATCCAACAGGCTGAAATGATTTAGTGGAAATATTATTATTTAAAACGACAAAAAAGTGATTATTAAATAGAAATACTACAAATAAATATCAAATACACTAAGGTAAAAAATATCAATTTCATGACTGGTTTTGCAAAAGATTTATTGAACCAATTAAATATTAAAACAAAACTACAGTAGGTTTATAGTTAATAATTTGAGTAGGTAATACAAGTCAATTTTACTTACCGATGCCGTTTTTCCATTCTTGCTGGTTACTTTGAGCAAAGAGCCTTCATATCCCTGTAATCAAAGAAAAACAAACATTCAAAAAGTACTCGTATAATAAATATCAATATACATCCAAAAATGTTGGAAAACACGCATATTTAAATATTGACGTTTGGACGTAATTCATAGAATCATAGATTCGCCCAGATACTAGATAGACAGCCGCTTAAATATTATTTCGACAGTTAGGCACTTATTTGATTTAACAATTATTTTTTTATAGGGGGCTTAATCGGAATACCTATTTCCATAATATATTAATTGTGTCCTAATTACTTTTATGAAATAAAAAGGCAGAATATTCCGTTTAAAAAAAAATCATATTATGATAATTTCAAAGTAACATTTATAGATAATCCATCGATCGATCTAAATTCTAAATAGGCACTTAAGATTAAGTGACTCCACAAAAAAAAACCATCAAATTGCATTCATAAATATTACGAAATTATGTAGGTACCTTCCCACTTGAAAAAACAGTGTGGTATCATTATTTTATACTGATGCATACTTAAAAACAATGGTTTAACCTAACATAAAAAAGAATATGAACAAATTGAAACAAATCGCATGATTCATTATAGATAGAATATAGTAGACTGAAATTAATATAATAATAAGAAGTTAAAATTTTTGACTGTCGATTGCTACCTGGAATTAAAACTATCGATTGAATTCCCTGGGATGACAATTCATTGGAAATGTCATGAAAATTGACAGGCATGTGACATATTACCTCACGGCAGTCCTCTCTATTATTTTTGCAATTTTCCAAATCGATACGACCGTAAATAATACAGTGGCAGACCGGGGAACGGAGAACGACAGACTCGCTGGCGGCACTTGGGTTTTTTTGTCGTTTGATTGACACACGACTATAATTTTCCATCAGTCGATTGATATAGCTATCGGTACATTACTACGGAAATCAATAATGGGAGACAGTCGGTGTGGTTATAGGTTATAGATTATGCATATTTAAGGGAAACTTGCAATATGTATATAATGCTGTTTCCACAATGAAAGCCTATTTATATTTTAATCAACACAACAGTCGAGATCGCTACACCAGTGATTTGGAATGATGAGAAATTAAAAATTCATACAAAACATTTTGAGTCCAGTAGGAATCAAAACAGCAAACTTCCAATTGAAATTCTAATGCGTTAATCAATAGTTGATATCTAAAGCTAATAATCGGTTCCTAGACATATAAAATGAGTTAATAACTATAATATCGAACGATGTGTCTTGTGCTTAAAAGGAGGATTATTTTTAAGTTCGAGTTTTGATATTAAGTGAACACCTTAAACAAATAAAATATCCAGTTGGAAGCGAAGCTCCTTCTCTATTCAGAAAACTAAAACTAATAAGAAATAAATGAAAATTAGAGTTGAACCTTCGTATGAAAGCTAACTTGTAGTACTACATTATTATTAACAACTATGTAGGCGCCAAGTATCAAGGTTCCTCATTGAATAGCAAAGTGTTTTCAGGTAAATTAACTATAAGTATCAAGTTATTTACTAGCTCATTACAGCACCCTTTAGTGGATACTTAAATAAATAAATAATTTAGGTAGTTCATATTACATGATATTTAAACCAATATGTAAATGTAAGTATTTTTTTTTTGCAAAATTATATTTGTGTAGTAAACATAACATTTATTTTTAAATACACTCATTTTTCCTTCACTTTTCACACTTTCAGGCATCCCATCATACATTTTTAGTCCTCTGTACATTGGGCAGTTCTGTGACCTTGTTTTTTTCATATGGTGTAATTTTAATCTTATTCTATTTCACAAAGATGGAGTAGATAAAATTGGTCAAGTGTTATTTTTATGTTAAGTATTTTAAATTTGTACACAGGTGGGCTTATTTATTTATCCAAGTTAGAGAAATATATATTTTTTCTAGTATGTCAAAAGCATAACTAGAAAGCTTTCGTGAAACTGATATTATAAATGGAAGATGTCGGAGTGCACTAGAGTGAATTAAAGAATACAGGAACACATTAATGGTATGATAATGCCTCCGGTCGAAATAAAAGAAATTCTCAAGGCTGTATTATTTAACTGAATACAGGGCCGGTTTCACGACATCTCGCGCCCTGTGCAGTAAGTACCGATTGCGCCGCGGGGTAGGAATATCTACTATCTCTAACGGCTCATTTCAAATGGTAAGAAAGAACGGACATGCTGATTGGTTATATACTTTGAATCGCATTGATTTTAACGTACCGCAGATCATAGAAAAACAGACATTACGTTCAAGTAACTATTATGCAATTCGTAAAAAAATTCCGTGACAAAAAAAAAAACATTTTCGATAGTCGTTGAATAATGCACACTCATGTTGCCCACGCGATAGAAAACATAATTATCCATTGATATGGCTATTTTAAAAATGATAAAGGGAAATTTTAAAAATATTTAGGGAATATTTTAAGTAAATTTAAATGAGAAGGGAAGCGTTGCATGTGTTAGAGTGAACGGTGATTTTACGAAGTGGTTTAACATCACAAAAGGTGTAAAGCAAACCTGTGTAATGTCACCGTGGTTGTTCAATTTGTACATGGATAATTGTATGCAAAATTAAGAGGTGTGGGCTTGGGCGCGAAAATAAACAATCTGAAAGTATGTTGCCCATTGTATGCGGACGATGCGGTGCTGATTGCTGACAATATGGAAGATCTACAGTTTCTCGTGTCTAGGATGAACCAAGTATGTATGCAAAATGAGTTGATGATGAATGTAAGTAAGTCCAAAGTCATGGTGTTTGAAAGAGAGTATAGGAAAACTGGGTGCAATATGGTTGTGAATGATGAATACTTGGAGCAAGTGGATGAATTTGTGTATTTAGGAAGTATGTTTACGAGAGGCGGAAAGGCTGATAAGGATATTGAAAGAAGGGTGAATGCAGGAAACTCAATTAATGGAGGACTGAACGCTGTTGGCGCAAATAAGAAATTATCCAAAGAAGCGAAGCTAGCAGTCCACAATGGAGTGCTTATACCAACCCTGATGTATGGCAGTGAGGCATGGAACTGGCAGAGGAAGGATGAAAGTAGACTGAATGCTGTGGAAATGAGATCTTTGAGACGGATGTGCGGTAAAACCATGTATGACCGTATTAAAAATGTGGATATCCGGAAAGAATGCAAGGCTGATGTGAGTGTAATGCAAAGGATCAAGAAAGGGACGCTTAGATGGTTTGGGCATGTAGAGCGAATGAACGAAGAAAGGAGTGTGAAAAGAATATATGATGCGAAAGTGAATGGAAGAAGAAGTCGAGGACGCCCGAGAAAGACATGGCACGATCAAGTAAATCAAATACTTGAATCGGGTCAGGTGAAGAGTCAGAATAACAGAAGAGTATGTATGAGACGATGTATGAATGTAAATGAAGCAAAGAGTGTGTGCCAAGACAGAGTTATATGGTAGTCCGTCCTCTCTGCCTACTCCTGCGGGGAAACGGCGTGATGGTTAGTTAGTTAAATTTAAATGAGTTCTTTATTTTCACGGCGTCTATGTTTTTGCACAGTTTGCACGTACGAGTATAGTGGATCCGGCGCTGTTTTCCTGTATACCTTTAGAGGGACTTGTGACGATATTCGCGGGGACATTATTATTTATGGGCCCATATTATTATATTTGCATAATTGTACAGTTCAAAAGAGCTTTTAAAAATATACAATTTCCATAATAACTTTTCACATAATGGAGATTAGCCATTTTAAGTACAGCGTTTGTGTTTCTAACCCAAAAAATATTTTACACAAAAATCTTATCAGCCTAAAAGCAATAAAGAGTCACGCGAACTTCTCCCTTTTCGGGTATTTTATGCGTGTTTAACGACGATTATTATTATTTAACATGTTTTCTCCCATTTCAAGACATACTTTCTAAATCTATTCAAATATCAATAGCCGTCTATCAATTCTACATTAAAAATAAATAAACTACAGTTTGACATCGTCTATTTTTGGTCCCCTATCAACAGGGAAATAATTATATTATTCATAACATAATAACAGTTAAAAGCAATCATAAACTCTAGTATTGGCTTGAATTCGATTAGTGATTGGAAATGAGGTAATATTGTAGAACAGATGTTTTTTTCCTCAATATTTTTAGCATACGATAGATAGATACATAATATTCGGTTCATTGATTTTTCGTTTGTTTTTAAGGTACCTACTTATATTATTTTCACACTGAAAACATTTAAGATTAAAAAATAATATTTAAACTGTTCGGAGCCAGTAGGTGTATGACAGCCTAAATTGGGGTATGGTGTGAAGCTGAAGACAGTAGAGGTAGATGGAGAAGAGGTTGGTTGGGAGGTAGGTACCGGGCTATTCAGATCTGGTTACCAAACACGGTTATAGCCCTTTCAAGCAACGTTTTGATTATGAATGGTGGTCATACTTAGAATTAATAAGAAACAATTTCTGATATTATTGTAAAACAGCTTTATTGTATCTGGTATGTACTTGTATTCAACTGTTGTGATGATTATTCTGATTAAGGATGAATATCATCTGTACAATCTTCACTGTGTAGGCTGTAGTCCGGTACAGCTTAGGAGAATAGCACTCGTACCAACTGCTACGTAACTCGTAGGTTTCGTAGTCATGAGGTACATCGTACTTCTTTACTACGTCTTCCACTAAACATTCCCTTGATTACCAGTTGTGCAATCTTGTATCTGTCGTTTTTCACAATGTGATCGAGATATTGGAGATCTCTTATTTTTACAAAAAGTTAAATTTGTTGTGCACATCACTCAGTGTAATATGAAAATAGTTATGTTTTAAAATCATAATACTATTATCATTATCTTACGTTTCGGAGAATATAAACAAAATGGCCACCCCCACGAGCATTAATCCCGCCTTCCTGTATAGGTAATGTGATCGATAAAGCCATTGCGTTGATACACGAGCCTCGGGCTCGGTAAACCTCTCATACTGTTTACCAAAGTCTTCCACTATTTAGAACAGACACCATAAATTCGGGGCACGGAAACCACCCCGCAGAATAATGTAGAAGGGTAGTACCGCCTACCGCCCGCTCGTCGGTTTTTTCGGGGATTTCCCGTACCGGTTCGCGACGGGACAAATACAAATGTCAAATCCAACCCCATACGCTTCCAAGGAGGCTTTAAATTCCACCCGACAGTATTATATTGTGTACATGTCAGAGAGTAATACAAAACATGCTGGAATCGATTGGGTCCCAGGGTATAAAGACTGTATGCATGAAGAATATAACAGCGTTCTCAATTCGATCAAAGTATCACCAGCATAAAGCTCAATTTACGTAAATAGGCAAATAATAATTCTGGTTTTGTATTTATGTGTCTCATGAATTTGTAGATTAACTTCTTTATGTTAGGAACAGCTTGACACGAATAACTTTGCTGTCGTTGGCGTCGCTAGGAATACAAAAATCTAAATATCTGTTAAAGAATAGTTCGTTCTTTCGTTAGTTGCCCGCTTGGCTGCTTTTTGAGTTATTCGTATCAAGCTGTAAAACGTAATATATCGTCGCCAGAAAGGCAAAAGGGCTGAAGCGCGATTTTGGGAAGTTTACACCAGAGCACATTAGAGTTTTTTTTGTTTTACAATAAAATTCATAAGTCTTCAGTACCTGGTTGGATTTTGAGAAAAAGTTGACTCAGTGCTCTCACTGAGTTACCTGAAGCGACAACAAGTTAAAAAAGTCCCAAACTTGTGTCGCTTGAGTCAAGCCTTCCCCCAAATGGTAAATATATTTGAGATGGCTGAAGGGCCACAAAAGTCTTCAGAATCAAACGAGAGTCAGAGCATTTGATGCAGAAAAAAAACTGATCAAAACTACATATTTGACTCGTTTTAGACCAAAGTGCCACTTAAGCTATTTTGCCTTTCCAGTGACGATGTAACGACTGTGTTTAGGTAAAAGGCTTCAAAAATCACTGAGACCTAAATTTCTTTGTAAAAATATGTGGAATAACGCCTTTCACCTAAACACGGTCGATCATTATATTCCTAGTTTTGCTACCCGGCCTCGCCCGAGAAATAACAATATATTTTTATTTTTATTGAAGTCTTGTCTAATTTTTGCACGGTATTTTTATTTATTTGAAAGCTCTATACCTCATGATAAAAATAGTCTGGCGAGCGATTTTATGTCGCCAGAACTCGCTCTCTAGGGTTTTTGCTGCTTCAGACAATAAAAAAATAAATGACATGTTACATAGGTTGTTAATGAGTCCCTGTGTGATGGAGGACTAATTAGATTTACTGCTTTACAGTAAAGATTAAAAAGATTAAAATAATATTAATACTTAATGATCAACATCATTTACATAAAATATTCCACATTACATTTCCAAATTTCTATTAAGTATGGTATAGAATAAAAATATGATTTTTGACAAAACAACCGCAGTTCGCGAATAAAATAAAAAAGCTAATTTGACAGGTATTTGACGGTAGACTAGCAAGTATCTACTGGAAAAAAAGGCTAATTTATAAAATTGAACTTTCTATCCAGAACTTAATAATATGGCATGTTCAAATTTAGTTTTTGCTCTGAAGTTATCATTGGTATCGCTACAAAAACTTTTAAATCTCAAAAACTTTTGTGTACGTAATTGAAATAGTTGCTCGATAAGAAAACTTTTTTTTTGCAGAATGCGGGAGAGACGTACACTTCAATAGTTCAATCTTTAATTTATGTTTTAACAAATATAATAAATAGTTTTTGTTTTAAAAATAATAGAAGCATCTACCTGAAAATTCTGAAAATATTGACGAAAAAACGTATTTTTGCAAGCCTGCACTGAATATAGAGACACAAAAAATTTAATGGAGTTTTTTTGTAATGTTATTAAAATTTAAAAAAAATCGATCTTCTTCAAAATGATAATTTTTGTGACCCTATATCTACCTGAGAGCCCCATTGTAATCTTTCTATCATCTTCATCGCTTATGATAAATAGGGAGATGTTTTAACTCTTTTTTAAAAGAAAGACCAACATTCCCGGATATGCGAATAACCTGACAATATTTGAAAAACTCCTACTGCCATCATAATAAGCGGAAGATGTTGCTTGTGCAATGATGGAGGACTTAGTTAGCAGAGGAATTGAACCCACGACGCCCGTCTACTCCTCTCGTCCGTCCACTGAGAGAGATCAGCGGTATGACTATATGGAGTTCCATATTGTTAGGTAGGTACTAAAAACACAAACAATCTTGAAGAGATCGCATGACGGAGTGAAGAACATTTGAATGAATATCTAATCTACATAGATCAAAGAAGTCTGACTTTACCAGCTGTAAAACTTCATGAATCACATTTGCGACAGCGCCTAGGGTAGGTTGTTGAATTATTATATATGATACAGCAGCATCTGTAAGGTTAAGTATAATAATTTCACTGTGCATAAAAAAAGCTATCCAAAATTGACAGGGTTTATAAATCCTTCTTCGCAAATGTTACTGAGAAATAAATCAACAAGTTTATACAAATGTTTGATGTAATTTTTTTAAGATGTCGATATTCCCATAAAACTATATGGTTTGATGGCTAGATCGTTCGCTATGTTGCGTTTTACGAGACCTGCTTACGCGAGGTTATGGCGCCGGAACACGCCTGGCTCCACACGGCCTACTGAGCCTACGCGTAATCCTATAAAGCCTTATTTAGTCACACAATAAATACATGAAAATAATGTGTGATTTCAGATTGTGTGGTGTAGATGTAAGAAACATATGGCATTCGTTTTTGGTTCTCAACATGTCATACGATTTTTTCGATGAATTCTTTTAAAAAAATCTAACACCAACACCCTTTACCATTTGATTAAATGCCAAAATGAGGCTTTGTTCGGATTCATTCCAATGAATTTTAAAGAAATTCTCACCGTCGCACTTTGAGTGATATAAAAAATACCACAATTTAATAATAATGGCAAAAATTATTTCACCATTTTTTTTCTTCTGAAGAATTATGCAAATTTGCACTTAAACATTTTATCTGACTAAATGAGAATGCTTAGATAGCCCAATTTAAATGCGAATACAAGTTTTTGCCTGTTTAACTATGTGAACGGATTTTCTATAGTACCGTCACATTAGAAGTGTTGTTTGAAATGACTTTAGCTATGCTTTATAATCAGATATGATTTTTTAAAAAGCTTTTACTTCTTCCTTTCCTTTCCTTATTCAGCTTCACAACTTTGATATGGGATGGCACAGTTTTTACAGTTTGACTTTGGGGGTAGGAACTCTTATGCGGTGGGTACTTATTAAATAAAAATGTTTTTTACAATTTTTTGCATATTTTGTAAAAGATATCAAGTTATTTTTTAGCTTTTTTCAGAGCCTATTGAGTTAACTAAGTACTATTTTTGTTATAAAAATAACACAGACACAATAGTTTACTTTACAGATGGATGAGATATTATAATGCGCTGCCGGAAACCATCGATATTATATCAATTAATACATTTTAAATATCCTGTAAGAACAATTTAAAATACATTAGTAATATCAAGTAGCATATAAGGTATAATATTATTATTTTTTATTTTTTATCATTAACTTGAGGGTGTGCCATTGTGTATTAAATAAAACAATAAACTTTACTGTAAACATAACTAAAAAACACCACTTTCAGCGGGATGAGATATTATAAGTGCCGGAAACCATAACCGCCAACCAGGTTTCGCTTTTCTCAAGCTTCTTCACGGCTTTTACATCAACTGAGTTGATGTAAAAGCAGTTGATGTAAAAGCCCTGAAGAAGCTTGAGAAAAGTGAAACCTAGTTGGCGGTTAACTCAAATAAAGTGGTGTTTTACAAAGTTTATTGTTTTATTTTATAATATTATTATTAAGTTAAAAAATAAATGAAATGTTGTTTTTTATTTATTATTAAATATAGTTTTTTTTACAATAAGATATAAGACAATTGTTACAAACTTTGCACAGCGTATTACAAAAAAAAAACGTAAGAACTGTTCTACACCATAAAGGACAAAGTTCTTGTGTTTGGTGAGGGAATTTAGATACTTTGTATACTTTAATGTACAAGTAACTAATATTAAAAAAAAGATAAAATGTTTTACTGCATTGTGTACACGTTCTTCTCTGTACAAAGGTACCTGGTTCATATATGATAGTAAAACCAAACAAACAAATCTTTTCCGTGTCCCGGGAACATAACGATTGCTAGAGTTCTTTCTGAGTTATGAATGCTTTTATTGGTGTTTAGAAGAAAGTCTACACAATGCAATAATAGAACTCATTCGTTTTGATATTATTGCACGGAATGAATAGGCGGTAAACACACCGTGTAAGATATGGCTCAATATGGGCTATCATCATGTCAGAAATTCATCATTACATAATAATATAAACGTGGGAAATGAACACATGCTAAGAATACTATTTATTTTAATATTTTTCCTCGTTTGTGAAATTACCTAACTATATTTTATGGAAAACGTACAATTACTGGAGAGTGTCTGTGTGCACTAAGCCTAATTTTTATTTACTTCTAGTGAATTTCAAACTCTTTCTTCATCAGAAAACTAATTTCATTGGCTTGTCTGGGGCCTAAGCGTCGAAAGGTCTTAAAGCAAATTGGCGACATCAGTTTTATTTCAAATCGGTAAAGATTTAACTTCCAGGAATGACCTTTTCAGTGTGTATAATAATACAGTGGTTTACAGGATAGTCTGAAGTGAAAAACTGTTACTTCGTGTACAATACTTTTAATTTATATGCTTTTTCTTAAAGATGACGTAAAATATTATTAAGGTAAGGAAACATTTTACTTTTATTTTAAAAACAACATTTTATATTATGCAATAACTTATTGGCGCAAAGATCGATTAAATATTATCGTTTGAACCTTGACGTTATCGGCAATTCAAAGGAGAAAAAGTTAACGAACTTCGGCAAACTTTTAAAAAGGTTTCAGCTAAGAAATGAATGTATTTTATAACAAAATCTTATTCTGCTAATAAAAAAATATTAGTGTCAGTGTAAAGGCAATATTTAGGTATGTCAACCTCTAAGATGAAAACAAATAACTAGAACCTTAAATCGAATTCAAAACAACTGTTTGTGGGTCCCATGAAAAACGCTCGAATGGTGAGCTCAGGCGTCATGCAATTTAGAGAGCTTTTTGCTGCTATTTTCAGCTTATATAGTCACTTCCATCATGAACTATGGGGCTTTATTGATCTGATGTAAACTTTTTTAACAGCTTTCAGAGGCCGCATTTAAAGCAAGGACAATATTAAGCTACCCAAAGTGTTTGATTTCCAAGGAGACAATCTTGTAAGGTTGGGATAATCAGCTTTTCTCCAGCTCAAATGATGTTTTGGAATTGTACTCAGAAATATGTTTTTTTAACTCTCCATAGATATATTCTATTATATTGCACATCTAAAAAATGATTTATATTCAGTAACATGCAAATATAAAATATCTTGACTGTATCAGACAGTCGTATCTCTAGGTGCCCCGTAGGAGCGCATATACATATTTGCTTGAATGTAGAATTGATAACAACGGTCAAAAGAAAAACTTGACTTCTCAAAAATAATGCATTCTGTGAAAGTTTTTAATTTACTAACACTGACGCACATCCTAATACAATTTTTTTTATATCTCATCATGTAAATGTTCTAATATGATAAATAAAATAAAACACTTTTTCCTCAACATCAAGTAACAAAATAACAATTTCTTCGAGCTTAGAAAGAGCGTGACTTTGAAAATAAAGCTTCGAGCTTTAGTCATTAGTCAGTGTAGGTTTTTATCGGAGGAATAATAAAATATGATTACCTCATATGCTCGGAACAGCAGATAAAGCTCGCGTGGCTTGGCGTCCATTGGCAGACCGCTCACAAACAGGGTGCGGACCTGAAAACAAATAACTTTACAATTAACTACCTGGAAACATGTACATGAACAAAAACATTTATTAACATAATTAATTACGTACAAAGGCAAAAAAATAAATTAAGGTTCAAAGTTGGCAGCTATGAAACGTGTAATTTTAAAATAATGTCACAAGATATTTAGACACGCATCGTTTTTTTCTTTGCACATAAAATAAACTAGATGTGTGTATGTCTTTTGCACATAAAATAAACTAGATGTGTGTATGTCTTTTGCACATAAAATAAACTAGATGTGTGTATGTCTTTTGCACATAAAATAAACTAGATGTGTGTATGTCTTTTGCACATAAAATAAACTAGTGTGGCAGAGCAATAAGGGGACGAGTTGAAATATCGTTGCCGGAAAGACAAAAATACTGAAGCGCTATTCTGAGAAGCTTACACCAGAGCACTTTGATTTTTGTTTGTTTTACAATAAAATTCTTAAGTCTTCAGTACCTGGTTGAATTTTTGAGAAAACAAGTTGACTCAATGCTCTCACTGAGTTACCTGAAGCGACAAAAAGCTAAAAAAAGTCCCGAACTCGTGTCGCTTGAGTCAAGCCTTTTCCAAATGGTAAATATATTTTATATGGCTGAAGAGCCACGCAAGTCTTCAGAATCAAACGAGAGTCAGAGCATTCGACGCAGAAAAAAAAACTAATCAAACTGCACGTTTAACTCATTTTTGACTAAACTGTCGCTCAAGCCCTTTTGTCTTTTCAGCGAGAACATCATGTTTGATTTGAAGTGTACAAAATCGTACCTTACAAAAACTGGTTGATTTAAAATACAATGTTACATGAAATATCAATGCAGTAAACGATGTACGAATCAAATTAAAAAATACGCAAATGAAATACAAGGTCATTACAATGAACTAGCCGAACGTTCAAGGACATTAGTAAAATAATTTATTACGTAAAAATACAAATATTGAAACTTCTTACAAAGTGGTAGTTGGAACCTATGTAAAAGGTAATTTAAATGATGTTATGAGATATTTTGATTTATCTTCTTTTTCCTTTCGTATACATAATAGGTCGAATGAATGTTGGAAAGGAAGTATGGAAGAGGTCTAGAAGTTTGATTGAATTATGCAAAGTCATCTTATAGTTGTGTACTAAGAACAATACAATTATATTGTAATAAACTACCTGGATGCATGTATAATTAAATATATATCTTAAAGTTATGAATTACGTGCAATTTTTAAACAGCTAATAATTTTTCAGGGTGAAAGTTGGCATTAATAAGGTAATTTAAAAAATATGCGTACGTTATTAGGTGATATTATGTGTGTGAAATGAAAAGGGAGATGAGTCAAAATATCAATTTTCAAATTTAGAATGCGGAGTCGTTCCTTATAGTAACATATCTTTTAAGAAATACCTAGATGAGTTCAAAAACAGAAGAAGAAATTATTGTGTATTAGTTTCTTTACAGCTTTTTTTACTAATCTATTTCTTCCTTTTGCACACACTTTTGTGAGGCTTTTAATAATTTAAGGGATTAGGCAGAGTAACAAGAACAATAACTGCATTATTTATAATAGCGTGTGTTGTGAAGAATATTTTTTTCGAGTGCTTTACAGTAGCAATTCATTGCACTACGATAATAATTCTGCTGCGTAGTTTTATGAAACATCATGTAGTAACATGCAAGTCATAAAGGTATAATAATGATACAATGCTGTATTTCAGTGGCGTTATGGGACATACAATGTACAAACATGCGATGTATAACCCGTCATATTAAAAGAAATAAAACACATAAATACAGAAACATGTTAAAAAACATATTATTGGTTGGTATTTAAAATTTTTAATTTTTTAAAATTTTTTTTGTGTATTACAGACTGAATATGTCCATTTACAAAACACAAGAAAGTAACAAAAAGTAAATTAAGAGATATTTTTAACATGTCTCTTGAAATTTTCAAGGTTTACGTTGAATATATCAAGAGACATGTTATTTAGTAGTACCATACCCCGTGTCATGCTGTGCTGAGCTAACACGTCTGTTCTGCCATGTGGAATGCACAGCAGATCGTGATGTCGCCCCTGGCAGTAGTTGTTTGGCACACACAACTTATAACATCCCAGGAGGTATGGATTGTCAATCAAATTATTTAATATTTTGTACGCTGTTACTGCAAGGGCCCCACTCCTTCTCGACTGGAAACTTTGATAAAGCGTATCGGAGAGCAAATCTTTATGATGCATAAATGTTGGGTACTCGCCGTGGATTCCCATATACAAATATCTGAGAAAATTATTGGTTTGTGTTTCGTGTTATTGGTTCGTAACTTTCTTGCGAACCCTGCCATTCCTTGTTGAACAAAATTTGTTTAATTAAAAACTGTTAATCCTCATGTGATTATAATTGACTACAAATAATTTATTTTTAAATATTTGAATAACATCAATAATCAACAACACAAATATGAAACAGAAAAAGCCAGAAAATAAAAAAGATAATGGTCACAACTGAGACACGAACTCGAATCCTCTATGCCATCCTCCTGTCTCGGTTGTGACTTGTGTTGTTGATTATTGATATTATTTAAATACAAAATAAACATTAATGCTTTAAAGTTAATTCCAATTTAAATACAATTATTTTCCTTTGTGAGTACGTACATACGTATAAATGGAAACTTTTCAAATTTAGAACCAACCGGATATATTCATTAAATTATTAAATTAAAAAAAGATATTTTTCAAATCCCTACTTACCTAATAAAGTACCTACCCATAACGTATTTCAGCAGACATTATTCTGTATTTGTAATGGGTGGGTTAAAGCAACTAATATTTTTCTTGTCAAGTAACATCCCATGAGTTTCTACGGTAGTGTTTGGGAAAATAGGCATCTTTATTCCAATTGATGAGACAACAATCTAGAATTATGAGATGGGAGGTTAAATTTTCCTATCTTAAATAGGTACAGCAATCAGAGGTTATTTTTTTGTTATCAAGAACCTGTGTACGGAATGGTATTAAATGAATTTGGTTAAGGGAATAAAGTTTCTATTAAAAGTTAAGCATTTCAATATACTGGTAACACCGTGAACATTTGTGGGCACTTAAGAAGTATGTAAGCGAGATACGGGAAGGCCGATACGGTTTTGACAGAAGAGTGAATGCAGGCAATACAAATTAATGGAGAGCTGAATGCAGTAGTTGCCAATACAATGTAGTGAATGGGAGCGACGCTCAGCAGTCTACAATGGAGTTCTGTTACAAATCCTTATGAATTGCAGTGAGGCAAGCAGCTGGCAGAGATAGGCGGAGAACAGATTGAATGCAGAGGATATCCCTTAGGCGAATGTGCGGTAAAATCGTGTACGACCGGATTGCTTGGCTGATTTGAACAAGAAAAATGTCTGGGCGGGGATTGGATTGTCAGGAGATTATACGACATTCAAGTGGATAGAAGAAGAACTCTGGGACGTCTCAGGAAGACATGGAGCGATCAGTTGAATCAAATACTTGAGTCATGTCGTGTTAAGAGGCGTGATAATGTATGCATGTGAGACAATGTACGAATGTGGATGAAGCAAGAAGTGTACCCCCCAATATAGAGTTGTGTTGCGTTCTTATCAGTCTTCCCCCGTGGTGAACTGGAGTGATTGTAAGTGTAGATACGAGTTTTGCGATAAGAGTTTTCCCGTTGACAGTATTCATACAGATGCATTGCTTGCATACGGCATGTTTTAAACTTTTTATTTTACTTCATTATAAAAAATTCCATTGAAATTGAAAAAAGTTGATTTTAATTTAAAAAAAAGAGCACAATGTAAAACTTTTCGAATAAAAGTAAAAATTTATCGAAAATATATATTTTCGATTGTGAATGTACAATTATTACCCCTTTCTCGCTAAAAACAATGACTAAAAACGACAAAAGCTATTTCTCAGCGAAATTTGACTAAGACATCACTGCAGGAAGTGTATACATATGCACCAATATACACAATCAAGTCCTTGCTGAAAGTGAAAAAAAAACTTCAAAATTGATTTTTTATTTAATACTTTACATATTTTGAATGAAAAAAACATCCCCTACGAGGCGAGTCACTCGCCAAGTTTATGAAAAACAAAATAAAAACACAACAGTCTGTTTTCATATCTGTGTACGAGTACATAAAGCACATGCATATTGCATTTCAAAGTAACGATCTGACTGTGAGTATGTCCCATCCAGTTTTTTATGTTCATGCTTTGTGTGAATAAGTTTCCAACGTGATATCCTTTTTATGTTTTATTCTGATATACTATTGTGGAGTGTTATACTATTATTACCTACAGTTTTAATTTTTTTTTAAATTTAAAATGTCTTTTGGTAAAAAAATGACAAAAAAAACGTTTCGTTATTTCTAATTTATAAAAAACTGTTAATTCGTGGTGGAATTCGTTTTTAATGATTTAATAAAAAAAAATTATAACTTTATTCCACTTTTATTTTATGACTGGACCGGTTTCAGCCTATGACGGCCATCTTCAGACTAGTACAAGTTGTTGTTAACCTACGGCTTATATACTATTTTTGGGGGATGTCGGGGGTAGTAAACAATATAATTAAAGTAAAATCATTGTTTACTACCCCTGACATCCCCAAAAATAGTATATAAGCCGTAGGTTAACAACAACTTGTACTAGTCTGAAGATGGCCGTAATAGCTGAAACCGGTCCAGTCATAAAATAAAAGTGGAACAAAGTTATAAATTTGTTTTATTAAATCATTAAAAACGTTTCGGCTAAACCGAATATATTACATATACTCGTATATACAGTATCATACTTTTTAGAGCCTTTTCTCTGGACGGTATGTATTTAGATACAAAATAACACTGTGGAATAGAGTATAATACTTTTAAGAGCGTATTCCATAGGCAGTAGTATGTAAATAATATTATATGAATATAGTACAGCGCTATACAATACAGTATTCAACTTAGGAGGGTATATGTGTACAGTGGGAACAAAAGATGTTGGATGTCGGTCGCTAATCACACAGTTATAAATTAACAAGCAACGTCGTTGGCGAAACTTTTCAACAGCGATGGCCAATTAGCAAGGCTGTGTTTACACTGGCGTGGAGTAGAGTACCTACTTTGCAGGTACTGGGCAGGTACTATTCTTCAGCTGGAAAAAAGGAAGGGGGGATACAGAGAAACGAGGGGACCCCGGGGCAGGTGAATGACACTCACCTGATTAATAATGGAGGAAGGGAGAAGTTTGATAACAGTAATAGACAGAATGAAAAGAAAGAGTCATAATAAAGATTAGCAGGTACGTACGAAGCGCCCACACACGAATAGAAAAATAAACATTTTAAAAATCAAGCTTTTTAGTAAAGCACATAATAATATAATAATAATAACAGTGAACTTATATAGCGCAGTTTTGTGATATTTCACCTCAAGTGCGCTTCATGCTAAATTAATTATGCTAATTAGATTAACTAACAAGGAGAAAATAATACATAATATGTTTACAAATTAAAACTATCTAAAATAATGATCGTTATCATAAATCACGAGAGAAAAGGTTCAGATATGGGTATAACAGTGTATGTGTACATCAACATATTAAAAAACAATTTACTAGGAGCTAAGGGTATAAAACTTCAGATGAAACAAATTAATTCATATAAACACATTTGTCAAATCAAAGAAAAGGAAATATGATTGAGGACAGTTAATATGTGGGCACTCAAAACATTAATATTCAAGTATTGTAAGTAAAAGATTCTAAAAATGCAAACAGTGTAAATATAGCAAGTAACAAAAGAAAATAAATATTTTATGACAATTAGTATATGGTTTTCAGTAGATAGTGAGGACATTGAGTTATAATGATAGAAGAAAGGAGAAAACCGAAACAAAGCAAATTAGGGATGTTTTCAAAGAAATTAAATTTTAATAAGTTTCGTTTTGTATGTGGGATTTTTAAACAATTTGGTTTTTAGGACTCGTTTGAACTCTGCTAGGTTCTGTATGTTGGCAAATTTTGTAGGAAGCTTATTCCAGATAACTGGACCAGATACACCAAAAGCGCGATCATAGTAAACAGGTTTATTTGATCGAGATGGTTCAATTAATCGAACAGCAGTATCTACGTCTGCTGACCTCAAAGTAAGTTGTCTACTATTATCATATATAGAGTTCAAAATTACACCACCCCTACCTGGTAGCGTCAAATATATCATATTAATGGAAAGTTTTTGTTGTAATTAATGACAAGTTCAAAATGGGCGGATTCTTAAATTAAAACAAAAAAATAAGAAAATAAAAATTCATCGTTACTTTAGGCACAGAGTAAGCGTCCGTACCGTCTGGAAAAGATGTCCTCCATCATTTCATAAGCAACATCAACCGCTTATCATGATGGCCGTAGGAGTTTCTTCAAACATTGCAAGGTTATTGGATTCCCACCCGGGCGTCGTGGGTTCAATTCCTCTGCTAGCTAAGTCCTCCGTCATTGCACAAGCAACATTTTCCGCTTATCGTGATGGCGGTAGGAGGTTTTCAAATATTGTTAGTTTATTTTTAAGCAGAGAATATTTGTCGCACTTGAGGTGTCTTGAATGAACTAAAAAAGGGGTCAAATGTTTTTTTTTTTTAATTTTCACGAATTTGAAGATTCCATTCGTACCCAAAATGCGAAGCATCACGAAACTAGGTAAGTAATATAAATGTGTTATTTTGGAAAAATGCGAGTGAATCTCTGTTTTTTGTCCCTTATACAAAAGTGAAAGATTTTTCAGCGGGTTTCATAAAATTCAATAATGGATATGGGTGTACGAGTAGACGAGCGAGTCCCAGTGACACGTAGATTATGAATAAAAAAAATAAAAAAGTATTTTAAATATAATTTATCTAAAAGATTTGCAGTGAAGCAAAGCTCTTTGAAATCGAAAAAAACTGTAAGGCGTCCAAATAAATAAAACATTTTGGAATAATAACAATAAAAAAATATTGTTTCTCGTTTCCTATTCGTATAAAATGATTTCTTTCATCAATTTTTCAGAATATTGACACACATATTATTACATGATATTAAAGTGACGTGAAGAAAGTAAATAATTCTACATAATGATTCAGTAATACAAAATTTCCAAAATAGTGGAATAAAGTTAAAAAAAATATATTTTAAAATCATTAAAATGGAGTTCCACCACGAAATAATAGTTTCAAAATTAGAAATAATTCTTTGTAAGTAATATGATAGAAAATTTCCACCCGAAACCTATGTATGTATAATTTAAATTAACTTATTAAGATTGTGTTAAAAACAGTTTCCTGTTGTTATTCACATCAAAAAGCTACTAATTAAGGTAACTGCTAATAATCTGACATCAGTTACATCATAATACTATATGCCACCAATCGAAAAGACTCAAACATTTGAAAGCCCAAATCAAAACAAATAAACCGCACACTAATGACACAACAGTCAAAAGCTTTTTATTCGGTTAATTTCTATTAGGGAATCAATATCGATTAGAGTAACTTCGTGAATCAGTTATCTCATACTTGTTTTTTCCATCAACCCCTCGAAGCCGGCGTTGGTTCACACTCCACAGCCGGCGGATGTCACTTATGATAGATTATAATAATCCATTGGTTGTCGGACTGAACGGGTGATAAGTGGAAAACCGAATTATCGTTTTCCGATACGGGAGAAGCGAGGGTGTTATCATACATCTCTGCTACATTATTTATCAAATATGATATCGGCACAATGTGTATATGAAATCTATCAAGAGATAAGATTATGTTTTGCTGTACTTTTTATATCCCTTTACCATATTTCATTGTGTTACTTTTTGTATCTATTTATTAATATATTAAAGCTTTACGGAGTTTTTGCAATGAAAATATATGTTAAGATGTAAGGAAAATCTTACGTAAAATCTGAATTATACAGCTTTTTAAAATATTTGTTGGCAGTTTAACTTTTGTCCTGATGAAAGAAGGACTTTCCAGAAACTTGATAACAGTTTCAATAAATTTCATGATTTAGCTTTTAAAGCATGACAAACATTCCAGGTTACGAATAACCTGGAAATATTAGAATTCATCCTACTGCTATCACAATAAGCGGAAGTTGTAGTTTTAGCAATGATGGAGGACTTGGCTAGGCAGAGGATGGAACCCGCGACGCCTAGGCTGCTCAACTAACTAACCGATTAAGTATTAACAAATCCCTCCCCACAGCACTATCTTTTACCCGCCTCACAACGTTGCCCAACCGAGTGGAGATATAGTTCCCTCGGGGCACACCTCCACGAGCGCTGTGTGAGGTGTCAGATAAAAAAAATCATAAACATTAATTTCTCTGCACATTTTACGAAAAGCGCAAAAATTGCGAATTGCTTAGTGAAAATGTAATTATAATTTTATTTATGTTTCAACTTATTAATATTTAATTATACTTTTTAGGTAAACTAGGTTTATAAAGAAGACCCGCTGTCGATTTCAGATTAATTTAGGAAAAGTTCAACATGAAATTCATGTGGGTAAACCATTAAATTCGCCATTATCTTTCGTTTGCGGCAATGTTTTCAGAAAGGTGAACCCAAATATAACAAAGGTTAATTTAAACAAACATGCATTACCAGGGATTGATAATGTAATGGTTGAAAACACTCGTAATTTTCTCGCTTTTGATTATCTAATTGATCGTTTTTACAGTACCTGTGTTTGACAGGTGATAAAATCAAAGTATTGTTTAATTGAACAAACCATTCCGCGAAGCCTGCATGGTATTTCGTAGAGGTTGCGTTCTGGGTACACAATTAAAATATAGGTACATATCGTCGCTGGAAAGGCAAAAGGGCTTAAGCGAAACTTTGGTTAAAAATGAGTTAAATATGCAGATTAGCTCAGTTTTTTTTGTGTGTGCAATATTTGAAGCATATAAAAACTATTTTGCTATTATTTTTATATCACTGTATTGATTTTTTACAACAGAAAAGTGAGATGTTAACAAGTCATGATATTGTTTATTCTATTTGAGTTAGTTATAGGTACCATAAAGCTTTAACATAAAATAAAATCTTTAATGCTGATGGGCACTGGAAGGCTGTCCGAAACGTTGGCTCAAGGGCAATATCCCAAAAGTCAAAGATCATTATGAGGAATTTCAATGAAAAATATTATGACTTAAAAAGATATTAATACAGATTAACAAAAATCGATTCCGAAGATCGATGGCTTAAAGCCAAGACACTGTATCTTCACTTTTTGACGAAAGTCAGTTATAAACTAGAGTCTATTAAGGAACATCTAGCATATCTAATAATATCTATCTCTAATCCCACCATTCCAAAGATATTAACATATTTCAACGCGTTCAAATAAAATTTCATAAAACATTTAACAACATCGTTTATGTCAAAATCACGGTTTATGGAGATACAATTATAGTATAATATTGCCGCTGAAAAGGCAAAAGGGCTTAAGCGATGTTTTGGTCAAAAATGAGTTAAATATGGAGTTTCGATCAAAAAATAATCCTGCATCGAATGCTCTGACTCTCGTTTGATTCTGAAGACTTTTGTGACTCTTTAGCCATCTAAAATATATTTACCATTTGGGAGAAAACTTGACTCAAGTGACACGATATGGGACTTTTTCAGCTTTTGTCGCTTCAGGTAACTCAGTGAGAGCATTTAAATTTTTAGTAAACTTTTTTTTTTCAAATCCAACCAGGTACTGTAGACTTATGAATTTTATTGCAAAAAATAAATAAAAGTGCTCGGGTTAGGTTAGGTAATGGTGCTTCAGCCCTTTTGCCTTTCCGGCGACGATATGGTCGTTCGTAAAAGTAATAAATCGAAATATTAAAAAAATTAAAAAAAAAACCTTAGATGTAGATCGGAAAATACGAAAAATCGAAATTTTTTGGCGAAAATGGGGAAACCTCGCAAACCGAACTTTTGAATAGGCCAATTAAGTCGCGCGTATCTCCGACATCCGGTCTCACTTTTTGCGCCGGAGTCAATGCTGTCTCTCGCGGGGGGCGGTCGAGGAGGCGGCCAAAGTCAACCGCTTCATTAAGATGCCTATCTCATAACAACAAATCCGAAGTTTCGTCCGCCTTTTCCCGCCGAATCCTCCCGCGCCAACTACCGCCATAGTTTGCCAATAAGGAGCAGATGTTCGGCGAAACTAAGTGTTCTTTTGTTTAGCACCCCGCCATTGGAATGAGCCAACTTTCTGCTGCTCACAGACGTCACACGCTGTTGTTAGAATATGCACAACTTTTCTCTACTACAATTTGCTCATCTATGGATACGTAACGCTACGGAATAAGTAACGCAGACGTAATCGGGATGTCGTCGATATGCGTGACTTGCAGTTAATCGAAAATTAAGATTATTGTCTATGACGTTAAATAAATTGTAGCTGTCGTCACGCGTAAGACTCTGCCCCATCTTAGGCATCAACTTTATGGTTTCGTGATTATGTTTGACGATAAAATTTTAGGGAGTTAAAATTTCTTCTCCCCACTATTTAGGTAAATTAGTTTTGATGGGTTGTTAAAATGAACCACCCTTCAAAAAGACGAAAACATTATGTTAGTTAAAATGGAAAACTTTTTGGTATGCATTTCATTTCTTTTTACTGTTGATATGTAGTTTTGTTGTGTGTTTCTTGTGTATGGGATGGAAAACTGGACAATAAACCGTAAGTATTGACACGGAAGCATTATGTATACGGATATTCAATTCAATTCAATTTCTTTATTCATTTTAATAACATTACAAAATAAAATTTTAAGGCGTTATTAAAGATACGTAGAAAATATATATGGAGTAAACAAAAAACAGTAGAGTACACTTCATATAATATACAATATAAGACAAGATTTTAAAACTAAACAGAATAGATAAATAGTAAATGCAAGTTAAGCAAGCAGCAATAAAACTTGCTGTTTAAAGACAGTTTCGCTGATATATATATTTTTTTTTCGTAAGAACCAATCACATGGTGGTTGGACATTATATTAATAATATAAGAATACTTTGTTTTAAAACCTCAGAATTTATTATGATGAAGGCCAACCGGTTTCGCTTAGATCAAGTTTCGTCAGGGCACATTTAATAACTGTTATTATATGTGCCCCGACGAAGCTTGATCCAAGCGAAACTGGCTGGCGTTCATCATAATAAATTCTGTGGTTTTAAAACAAAGTATTCTTTTATTATTAGGATATATAGATGCTTCCTCAAAATACCCGTGACAGGTAACTAATTTAGAAATTCTTCATCGATTAGTCAAAATTAGTACTAGACATAAAAAGGGGGATACTCTACTAGCTTTGTCTTATCACGAAGAGCTACGAACGCAAGATAATCCAATGCAGCAGAGAAAAAAAGATTGATGGAGGAGGTAGTAGAGAAATGCACCGCTCCTCAAAGTTTCGGTGCCCACGTGGCAGGTACAATTTGAGCCGAGGGTGGTGATTGTTCTAACGATAGCAAACCTCCGATAGAAGAGGACACAATAATACAAAAATAAGGCTAAATATGGTTGATGGTTAAGTGGGTAGGCTGTTCGTTTTTTTTTTTTTAACAGTTAATACTGCACAAGAGTCCCAACTGCTCCCAACCGTCTAGAGCCAGTGAGACTTTGGCATGTTTTGGATATTGCGAGGCTGAAGATAGTATGGAGGGGAAGGAGATGAAGAAGAGGAAGGTTGGGAAGTACCTGGCTATTCAGATCTTGTCACCAAACACGGCTAAAGTCATTTCAAGCAACGTTTCAATTCTGAATGGTGATCTTTCACCAGGGCGATACTTAGAGTATCTACCACTCTGGAACGTGCCGCAAATATACTTTATGTATATTTTTTATATGAATTAAATGTGTTATGACACATATTAATTAAATAAAAGTTATTTGCGCACGCTGGGTTTGAACCCGCGACCTTTTGGATTCGTAGTCGAGCGTCTTACCACTCGACCATGGAGGCCGTCAGTAGATAGCAGTTGAACGGATCGGTTTTAAGACTCTTCTTTCTTCTAATAAAAGTTATACCAGAGGGAGAATGGTTTGGACTAAAAATCTTAGGGTTAATAGATTTAAAAAATAAGTTTTTTGAGAGTTACTTACTAGTCATATAAATGTTAAAAGTACCTACCAATGAATATTTCCAAAAAACTATATTATAAGTATCGTAATAGCGCTGAAATAGATTATACCCGTAGATATTGTTATTAAATTATAAAACTGTCCAGTTTAGCCGCATTTAAGATGGTATAAATTATACAATGTGATTTATTTACGTTAATAAATAAAGTATGTAAAGTTCCCAACATTAATTAAAAAGGCTAGAGATTAGTGAAACTTTTCAACCCTTGTGGGGCGTATTCAACCCCTGCCAACTTCGCTAAAGGTGCTTATCGTTGTATCATTAATTATCTTTAATCACAAAATCTGTTTTGATATTATATAAATAATAATGTAGCCGAAATTGGAGTATTTGTTTAAGAGCAGTTAAGCCGATCTATTGTTATTCTAAACTTTTAGATGTATTATTATAAAATAATAAAAAATCCCAATAAAATTATGACATGCTAATGTTTTTATGCAAAATATGATCCCTTTATACGATACCCCGATACGTCAAAAATCGAGCGATTCACTTGACTTGCAAAGAGAAAATATAATCCACCCATTTTAAATATAGAATAATGTCTACCAAAATACATTGGAGGTAAGTACTTTATCACTTCTCTAGATTTGAAAAGATTATTTTTCATTTTGAAAATTTTCTCAACACATCCACCGGCTCCAATATAGAAAATTTTACCAGACGATCATTTTTATTACATATTTAAAAATGAAAAATTCTAAACTCATAAAGTTTTTTAACGACTGCACAAGTAAGGTGGATTAAAGGGGCTAGTATTTTTTATTCTGTACAAACCATATTTCTCAGTTTTCATCTTTGCAAGTCAAGTTATATTCCATGATTTTACACGGGTAACAACTGGAAGGAAAAAATGGACATAATGTAAAATATCAAACGTATTTTTCTATTTTTTCGTAAATTATGAAAAAGGTGAGTTCTTTAAAAGAGATTCCCGATTAAGAGATTTGAAGATTGTAGGATAGAGGGAGGAAAATTTGAAAATCTGACAGAGCCATATCAGAAGAATAAATAAAAATAAAGTAAAAAATCGATGAATTTCTCTCCGTTAAGGGCATAAACATATAGTACTGGTGGCCTCTCATGCCTTTCATCATCGGTTTGGCTAAACAAAAACGTATGCCAAAAATGTTAACTTTTTACTCCACTTTCATTAGACAACAACTCAAACAAACGTTTTTCGAATTTGAAAAAAAAACCAAATACTATTGAAATAATGTCGATAAAAGTACTATAGCGTTGAAACCGTTGAAAGTAATGCATCAACACACTGTATTCGTGATTTAATCAATTACTGAACCACGAAAAAAGCTTTATTTGTTGAACTAACTATAGCCTTGAACAAATAAAAAAACTTTTCACGAAAAATCAGTACTTGTTAGCTTGCATGTTAAATTTTCGCCTTTTTATTCAGAATATTTTTCGCAACGCTCGTGGAATTAATAAAGGCTGCTGGAACAAAGCCTACCGTAGTATTTAATTAATTTACAAAGAACAAAAGGCAAAAGTTCTATCAACGAAGTGCATTTGGATGCATCTGACCGCGCAGCTACTTGCAAGCAGAGGGATAATATAAGTGAATGCATTTTAGTATAAACACTTATTCGTGGAAAAATATAGTTTCACTTGAGCGGAAAATACACGCGAAAATCTTTATTGATAAAATATAAGGCTTTTAGTCTGAAAGGGTTCTTTATAATGAGGTTGTTAGAGTTTTATCTTTGCAGGTATAACATTATCATACTGTATAATGTACATTGGACATTGCAGATAACTCGTTTTACTACTCGAATTTTCCCAAGTTTTTATGTTCTTTTTTTAAAATATGTTTTTCTTATATTGATAATTGAAATAATATTACTAATCTTCAACGTAAATGTTAAACAGAAAAAAAATATAACGGTCGCGACCGAGACTCGAACTCGGAACCTCTACTCTATCCTAGAGTAACGCTTCTGCCAATTCAGCCACTGAGACCTTATAAGAGACCTTATTAAGCGTTACTCCCGCATATAGTAAAGGTTTCGAGTTCGAGTCTCGGTCGCGACCGTTATTTTTTTGTTTGTTTCATATTCGCGTTGAAGATTATTGATTTGATTTCAATTATTAATATAAAATTAATAAGCACAAAAGCTTCAAAGTTAATTGTAATTTAATACACGTTTTTCTTATTCAATATTTAGAAAATATAAAACTGACTATGTTTGTGATAAATTGGTATATTAAAGATTCATACGAAGCCTACCTTGCGGTGATTTTTTTACAAAAACGGCGCTATAAATTTTATCTTATTTATGTAGATCTTGATCACGATGACAAGTTTATTTTATTACAAATTTACGACAAAGATAAACAATGTATCAAAAAATCATCTAATCATGGCGAGTGGAAAAAAAAACACTGTTTTTTCTGCTTTAAGCTTTAAAAGTTTTTGAATCACAAACAAAGTTGATTAAAAATATCGAATGGGTGACATAATAATAATAACAGTGAACTTATATAGCGCAGTTTTGTGATATTTCACCTCAAGTGGGCTTCATGCTAAATTAATTATGCTAATAAGATTAACTAACAAGGAGAAAATAATACATAATATGTATACAAATTAAAACTATCTAAAATAATGATCGTTATCATAAATCACGAGAGAAAAGGTTCAGATATGGGTATAACAGTGTATGTGTACATCAACAGATGAAAAAACAATTTACTAGGAGCTAAGGGTATAAAAATTCAGATGAAACAAATTAATTCATATTAACACATTTGTCAAATCAAAGAAAAATAAATATGATTGAGGACAGTTAATATGTTGGCACTTAAAACATTAATATTCAAGTATTGTAAGTAAACGATTCCAAAAATGCAAACAGTGTAAATATAGCAAGTAACAAAAGAAAATAAATATTTCATGACAATGAGTATATGGTTTTCAGTAGATAGTGAAAACATTGAGTTATAATGATAAAGAAAGTGACGTTGTAAATAGAGTTAAGGAAGGAGCTGTAAGGGTTTAATGTAGACAGAAATACGAATCCAGGTAGGTGCAGATTCATACACGTAACCTTTTATAAAAGAATTGTGGACGTCAATGTTTTAGTGCACATATAAATTATTTTATGTCTGTCGATATTTCGAAGGATAGAACCAGAGACAAGAGAAGACATAGAAAATGACAAGAAAGAAGACCAATAGGAGACAGCATACGCCCGCAGCAGTTCTTTTGAAATGCCCGAGATGGCCCAGAAATTCTGGGTAAGAAGCTTTTAAACTTTTCATTGACAAGCAAGAGAAACAGCTCTTCTCTGACATACAGGTTGGCCGATGATATAATCTAACACAAATGTATAAAACATAATTGTCAACTTATCATCTAATAATTAAAAGCTAAGTGAGATCGAATCAAACAATTAAATAAAGAACAGTAATTATTAATGTACAATGAATCGGTACGTTTGCTGCACCGATAAAATAAGTTCTTTTGTCGGTGCTTTGTTGTAATTATTAAGTATTATAACATGATGATTATTATTTTGGAGTGATAAAGTAAAATATAAAGTTAATCATAATGGGTTAACTAATGAACATATTTTGATTTAGAATTAGGGGGGATTAAAGGTATTGGATAATGTCTGATTACGAGGAATTATATTTTTTCTGTCATTTTTTGTTGTTGTACGAAATTTTTTGAAGCTTTTTTACCGCCTCTGCCTTTTCGCTGCGTGCTACTCTTCGAGTCACGTATATAATCTGTTTTCCTATCGCTGAGTAATGCTTATTGTGAAGGAAATGCCTGTTTTTACACCCATGTTAATCCTGTGATTAACTTTATTTGTTGAGCAGTTACTCAAAAGTTTACTAGGTGGTGAGTAAACAAAACCAGTGCGAATTCAAACTGCAGTTACATTTTACAGTATAAGGTTTTTTTTTTCTTTTTTTTCTCTTTTTCTTTTTTTTTTTTTTTTTTTTTTCAAATTATGGAATTAACATGGCTGTAAAATTTTTAGAATTTAGCACATTTAGTTCGAGTTTTTTTAACATTTTTGTCAGACATTTAAAGGTAGTTGTATTTAACCCTTAAAATGAAAGTCTCATAATATAACCCAATTAAGGATGCCTTAGTATTATCGGCTCCGAACACTTAGGACTCTAGTCTGTACAAACAATTAAAAAAATCATCATGATGAACACCACCTCTTCAAAGTCAAGTAGGTATTTCAAATAAATTTGAGGTTATAAATATATGATTGTTGAAGTGAATTTAAAAAAAACGTTTTATTATAATTTGCGGTACCAATTGATTTTAAAATGTTACGTAACATATTAAAAGTTCCGCAGACGGACACACGTCACACAGACTGAAAAATAATGTCACCGTCAGTCGATAAATTAGAACCAGTTCGAAAAATGTCGCACAGATCAAAAGTGCATAATGCTTACGCTGAAAAGCGCACCACAGACCGAACATTGACACACACCGAGAACTGTCCCACAACTCAGAATAGTATTTTAACAGTCCTCGACTCTGACGACCAAATTTACGTAAAAGTATTTGGAAATCTACGAATAAATATAATATTCATTTACGTATAGAAACAATCTCTTTATGGTTTGACGTATTTAATGAAAACTGAGATAATAACTTTGTATAAGGCCACAGATTTATTTTTTATTTTATGACCGACCGTCTTATTATACCAATCATCTAATTGAAAAATATCAATCCTTCAATAAAAGCACCGGTTCTCATATTCTCCATAAAAATGGTCATGGTAACAGATTAAATAATTTAGAAGCACTTAAAGAAAGCCATTAAAATTAATAGTTATATTGTTAATAATCAGTTTAAATTTCTCCAGTAGTTCTATATTATGGTATATTTCCCCCTAAACTCATGAAATTGCTCATTATTCTATAATCACCTTATCAGTTGACGTTTTGCCTCTTTCATTTCATATTATCTGTTTTTTTCTTTCTGTTATTTGTTATAATGTAAATATTATTCTGTTGTGTTCACACTGTTCTCTTATTTTATTTTATATTGTGTTCTCCCTCTGTGTGTAAATATAAGCGCAAACTTTGTATTTTTTGTTTAGTTTAATTTTGTACCTTATGGATGCTTAAGCTAAGGGACACCGGCCGGTCATAAAAATAAAATAAAATCTGTGGTCTTATTCAAAGTTACTATTTCATTTTCATTAAATATAAAATAATAAATTTATGCGAATTTGATCGCTAGTCTGCAGAGGCGTTAAACAGACAGAAAATGACACATAGACCAATAAAGCTACATATTCTAAAACGCATTTGATTCTAGATTTGAATGTAAACTACAATGTGGATAAAAATAAATATATTTTCTTTTAATACACGTCCGTTTTGAGAAATGAACATTTGCGAGGGCTTTCAAGGCTTTCGTAGTAGGCAGAGCGTGAACAGTGGCTTAAAAGTTAAGCTTAGCTTGAAATTAAGACAAAAGCGAAAAATAGCTAAAGACCGAATCATCTCTCGCTGCGGCCCGGAGATAAAGGGACATAAAGATGGGAGACTGGGAATGGCACAGAAGAGGGGGACCATAAATAATTAAGCAAAATGAATAATTTTGTGTCACATTGTGCGTATTCATACTTCCTAGTTCATACCAAAGCGCGGTACTTCCATTGGAATGAATTAATTACATTAAGGCTGGCGTGTTTCAAACTATCGTCACATTTGACATCGTCACAATTCAATGATTAGCGTCATTTAATTTTTTGATATTTGACCGGTCCCCGTTAAAAGCCGATTGCCGGTCCGTTTCGGGATTTGAACAAGTCGTGATCAGCCTCAAAGCGTTTAACAGTCATGTTCCAATGCTTGTCAGATTATCACAATTTGTCAATAAGCTGAAACGAGCCTAGAATCAACGTTTAACGGGGAACATTAAAATGTTGAAAAAAAACATTGTTGAATTTTGACGATGTCAAATAAATGTACGAATGTCTTTGAAACACACCAACCTAAGAATCAAATCGACTTATTTTGAAGTTTGGTCAAAGCAGGCGACCAAAAGACGAACGCGCAAAGTATTTTTTTGAATCTATAGATTTTTTATATCGACAAAAAAAACAGTGGTGACGATTCCGGCTGCAGAGATAAGTTTTTAGGTCTGTTTTACGGATATTTCACTCAGGGCTCCGTTATAAACTACCCTTTATTATATACGTCGTTCGTAAAAGAAATGGGGATGATGATTTAACGGGTCTCTCAGTGCTCTCAGTGAAGCTATTAGCAGCCAATACAACGAGAGAGCATGGTTGTGCGATGATTTATTTTTTTATGACTACCCGGCTTTGCCCGAGTTTTTTATAAAATAAAAAATTAAGAAAAACTGAAATAAATAAATGTTTGCCCGCTTGTTTTGAGTTCTGACAGACAAATTGATATTTTAAAATTTCATAGCTTATTTTTAAAATGACGTTCGAACTGAATATAGTAGCGTTGACTTGTTTTCATTTTAACAAGGGACGTTACAGTTCAAAGTAGGTGTTAAGAACAGACATAATATTACTTACATACATAATATAATATATTATATGAATATGCTTTGGACAGCACGTTAAATTCAGACTAGGTGTAACGGTTGTTAATTATTGAACAAACTAATAATTATGCCACGCAAGGATATAATAGGTTGAAGTTCTGTCGTTTTGAAGATTTAAATTCACCTTTATTTGAAATATTTTGATCTACATCATAAGCTGTACAGAATTTGCAAAGAAAAACACACGAAACCATAATACATTAAATGCAAATATAACAAACAGGCAACGCGTTCACATTTTTTTCAGTTCAAATAATAAACGTTTCCTTACATCAATAATAATATTTAATAATATTTGGACGATTTGTATAGCACCGTTTTTGTGAAAAATCACCTCAAGGGCGCATTCATATCAACACAATAAAAAATGTCTTTAATTACAAAAACACTTTATCTTCACTAAACTTATTTTTTATAACTTGACCATTGCACAAACACATTAAAAAATAAACTATGGGGATAAAAATAAAATCGCCACTCACTGACAAGTTGTGGCAATACTTTTATATTTTGAATTTTAATTTATTTGTTTGAAATTATGATTTTATTATCCAATCTTAACTATACATAATTTCACTAATGAGTTTGTACGCACGAGTGCGAACTTTTCAAATTTGCAACTGACAATTGAAAGTATAAAATTTAACAGTTAATCTTTTTAAATCCTGTATGAAAATGCATTTTGGCAAACATTATTCTATGTTTCAAATGGATGGATTAGATCAATTTATTATATCATCGCTGGAAAGAAAAAAGGCCTTAGGCGACACTTTGGTAAAAAATGAGTTAAATATGCAGTTTTGATCAGTTTTTTTTTCTGCATCGAATGCTCTAACTCTCGTTTGATTTTCTGAAGACCTTTGTGGCCCTTCAGTCATCTAAAATATATTTACAATTTGGGAGAGGGCTTGACTCAAACGACACAAGTCCGGGACCTTTTTTCAGCTTTTTCTCGCTTCAGGTAACTCAGTGAGAGTATTGAGTCAACTTTTTTTTCAAAATCCTACCAGGTACTAAAGACTTAAAAAAACAAAAAAAGTGTTCTGGTATAAACTTCCAGAAATGGCGCTTCAGTCCTTTTGCCTTTCCGGCTACGATATAGTTTTAGATCTCTTCATAAATCGTAAATAGGATATTTTAAATTTGGCGTAGATAAATGTAATGCTCGTGTAAAACTGTTGATTAAGGCCGTTTTGAAGTGGGGATTTAGAAGTTATATTCCTGAAACTGAATTGAAACGGCATGTTACAAATTTTATAGCAACTGCCCTCGCCCCGGTTGCAGTCCACAGTCTACAGTCCATATAATCCACCGGTCAGACGGATTCAATAAATTCGTAATGGAGAACGCTTACTTTGCCTCCTAAATTACAGCAAACGGTTGCATACTCGATCGGGAAATTGGTAATAAATTCTGCTATTGGTTCATTTATGGTGGGTGCTCCCAGTGTATTCCATAGACGACATAATATATAGATATACCGCTGAGGAGACCATAGACAAACGCGACAGTGGCGCCAGTTATTTTGCCGCCATCGTCGATAAAGTTAAATACGGCAATCATGGATGCCGTGCGTGCCGGTCTACCTTAATGGCGGAGCTCTACGTCACCGACTTTTCTGACAAATACAAACACAGCATACAAAGGGGAAACTACAAAGTAGTTTTCAAGTTTTGAACGGTTACTTTAACCTTTTACCTTTTCCATGGAGTGGCTAAATAGTTAATGTGGTTCAGGTTAGAGCAGACTGAACGTTAGTTCCCTGGTGCGTGACTTGCAGCGAGAAAACTCAAAATGGCCGCTGCTTATCAGCGGACAGAAGTCATTAGGGAAATTGTTTGAACATCGAACCGACCACCAATTCCACGGAACTTTACCAACCAACTCGTTAAGTTCTGTTTACCTAGAAAAACTCGCTTCGTTTTATGAAAGTTTCGCAAAAAGTAACAACGTAAATTAATTGGATTGCAGACACGGAAGTCAAAGCTCACAGACTAATATAAAACAATGTGAATTGATTGTAATATGATCTCTACAAAAAGATTGATTAAAAGTTGTGTTTTCGTGGTTGATTTATTTTCGGTTGAATTAAAGATTGGCAGAAAAAATTACGTAAAATAATGAAATAAATATCATCATAAATATGAAACAGAAAATTTGTTTTGTATGTTTTACTAAAACCTCAACAGTGGGCTCTGGGATCATTAAACTTTTTTAGGTTTTTACATTCAAATTATCACTAATATTTTCATCTGTCGTTTCCACCACGAGCCTTGAAATTTCCATTAGTATGAAAAAAATAAAACAACACCTCACTGTTTATTTTATATTTTTCAGGTAATGAGAAAAAATGGATATTCTAAAATATCAACCTAAGAATCCCTTTTCCAGGGCTTTTCAGTAAAATATGTACTAGCGGTTATAATATAACGTCTTGTACTCGTATATATTTAACTTAATTTTTTTTAACGAAAATCAAAAATAGGATAGTAAAACTAGTAATATTTAAAAAATATTTTGTGGCCATTCAAGCCAATAGATTGACGTTGGTATGATAACCTTACGGATTGATTTCTCCCCGTCACGTCACGCCAGACGGGGCGAGTCAACTTGGCCAAGCAAAGTTGCCCAATTATAATTCTATCTAAATGCAAATGAAGGGATGATGTTCCTCCAACAATCAGGGCGGAGTGGAAAGGCTCGGCCCGTCTTGTAAACAAGCGAGACCTTCGGAGAGGGATGAAATAATTACTATTAACATCGAAGGCTCCTAGGCTGGAAAACAATATGTTTGACGGTTATACGATTAAGGTAAAGTCAAGAGTAATTGTTAAATAGATATTAAGGGATTTAGGAATGCGTGTAAATTATGTATTATAATATCAATTGGCATAAAATTATATCCATTAGAAAAACACACACGAAAAAAGGTTATTGCTGTGGAAGCAAATTTGAACTCGGCACGCGACCTATTACGTCTACCTCCAATACGTATGTTTTTTTAGAAGTCATTTACATTTTATGAAAATGTGAAAACACTATTAGAATATTTCTACAAAGAGGTGATTATCAAACCGTGTTTCTTTGAAATGTGACTAATTCTATTTTGTGGCAAACATTATTCTCGTAGGAAAAAATATTTTTGGAAGAAATATTTTTGTGCCAAGACAAATTTTTGTTGCAAGAAGCCTTGTTATTGCAATAATTACTGTTCTTGGAGGAAACATTGATGTTCGCTGAAACTTTTGAAACGCTTGAAACGCTGAGAAAATTTGCGAATCAAGGTAAAGGTATTTCGAACATAATATATCGTCGCCGGAAGGGCAAAGGGCGGAAGCGCCATTTTGGGAAGTTTACACCAGAGCACTTTGATTTTTTAAACAATTTTACAGTAAAATTCATAAGTCTTCAGTACTTGATTGGATTTAAAACTCAGGTAACTCAATGCTCTCATTAAGTTACCTGAAGGGACAAAAAGCTAAAATCCCAAACTCGTGTCGCTTGAGTCAAGCCTTCTCCCAAATGGTTAATATATTTTTAGCTGGCTGAAGGGCCACAAAATTCTTAAGAATCAAACAACAGTCAAAGCATTCTATGCAGGAAACAGAACTGATCAAAACTGTATATTCAATTCATTTTTGTCGCTTAAGGTATTTTCCCTTTCCAGCAAAGAAATGTATCCAATACAGTCAAATGTATTTGTCGAGAGCTACAAGAGATTATCAGTGAATAAAACTTAAATTGAAATTTTTAATTTTTCCAAATTCTATTGAACGATAACCCACGTGTTCATTTAATTTTTGATAGTTAACTACAAAGAAAATTTACTTTCGAGTTTGTCACAAAAATGGAACCATCTTCGATAAATTTCTTGTGTACCCTTTAGTAAAAAAACCTTAACTCTTTTTCACGTCGTAATTCTAAGTAAAACTTCTGGTAAGGGTGGTTTATAATTCACGTGTATATTGTGAGTAACCAACAAATGGAACTCAAAGGAAAATCGCTTCAAAGACAAATATTGTAGTTTTTTTTTCTCAGTTTTACTACGAATTTTAAATGAGGAAAATCTGTGTACTGCAGCAGCAAAAAACTCTTGAACGATGAGCTTTACACAGCTTTTCCATCTGAACTTTTTAGGACGATGCAACTGTTATCAGCTCTCAACGTCGTTTATGGTACATCACAATGTATGGAGCTTTGATATATCAAATCTACATGATTATCGCAAAAGAAGACAAGAGATGATAATTTATTTAAAACGCGACTTATGCTAATCTAAAAATTGTGACCTAATCACGCCTGAATTTGCTCAGTTGAAGCTTTACAGTTGGTATGAACCCAAACATGAATTATATAATCAGTACAACACTGATAAAACATAATTGACGGCCTCCATGGTCGAGTGGTAAGACCCTTGACTACGAATTTAAAGGTCGCGGGTTCAAACCCGACGTGCGCCAATAACTTTCATTCAATTAATATTTGTCATAACCCATTTAATTCAAATAAAGTTTATTTGCGGCACGTTCCAGAGTAATAGATACTCTAAGCATCGCCCTGGTGAAAGACCACCATTTAGAATCGAAACGTTGCTTGAAATGGCTTTAGCCGTGTTTGGTGACCAGATTTGAATAGCCAGGTACTTCCCAACCTTCCTCTTCCCCATATCCTTCCCCTCTCCACTACAGCCTCACAACATACCCCATTGGGGATGCCATAGCCTCACTGGCTCTAGACGGTCGGGAGCAGTTGGGACTCGTGTGCGGTATTCACTATAAAAATAATAATAAAATGCCAAGCGGTCATCAGTACCCCTCCCGAATGTATAGTTCTGGTTAAACATGTAATCGTTTTACAAGGTCCAACACAGTTCTTAAATACAAAGAACCTTACAAAAGTTTGGATGTATTTTGGGGTTACAGACGTTTTCCGAATTTCATCGTTTATAGGGATGTCTATCTACGGACGTGGCGGCTTGACATTCTGCCTTCGCATTCATTTGTCTTTTTGTACGACATGGCTGTCGCTTTTGCTCCAGAGGATACAGACGTAACAGTGATGTATTACGATTCCACTTCAAATGAAGTATTATCATATATTACTATACTAGGGAACAAATAAGGTTAAGTTGATGACATTTTTGATGCTTTTGTTATGGATAAAAGGTATTAATATCAAAAATAATATAAAAAGCTACGTATCGGTAAATTTCCATCCTTATCTATTATTTTACTTATAGGCTTGTGATTGATTAGCTATAGTTATTGTCATAATTACCCTTTTCTCTAGTTTCTCTTTCTTCTTTCTAAAATATCTTCTTTTTATTTAATCTGTGAGTCGTTTAAAATAGTTCATTTACTTGGTTCAGTAAAAAGAATCGTAAGTAATTAAATGAACAGTTTTTCAGTAGACGATGACTGAGTTAAAAATAATAAAATATGTCAAATATTTAAATAATATCAATAATCTAAAACAAAAATACAAAACAGAAAAAAGCCAGAAACTAAAAAGAACAATGGTCATGACCGAGACACGAACTCGGAACCTCTACTCTATCTAGTAGTAGCACTGCTAATTGAGCCATCAATACCTTATCAGAAAGCGGCATTTTTAAACAATCTCATACTTCTATTGAAAAATATTCATATTTGAATTTCTTCCGATTTTAGGCTGCCATCTTTATATTAATATTATTTATATATTTAATAAGCATCCGTGTTTTAAAGTTAATTCCAATTTTTATATAATATATATGAACCAAACTGTAACGCGAAGACGGGCGTTCAACGTAGAGAATTTCAATTTCTATATAAAAAACTCGATATATTTTTGAAAATAATTACAATTCACCCACAAATAGGATTTGAAGTATTCAAAAGACAATTTTATGTGAGTTTTCTTCCTTGCCAAAAACGTGATGACAAATAGTTCCTTGTGAATGGCGACCAACTTGAAAAGTCCACGAAACAGTTTCCCTTGTTATTTCATCTCTGCTTTTCCTTCTTGTAAGGAGCGGTTTGACGTTTCATGGGACATTAAACGGAACGGGAAGTTTCAGAAGGAAAAAGGTTTTCGGAAAGTTTAAGTCGCGTAATAAAATTTGAACCAGAAGGAAAGTCACGGACCGGGCGGATATTTTTATACGATTGATATTCAAGAGGAAGTTACACTGGATTTTTTACTGTTAGAAGGGTCGGTTCGTTGGAAAAACAAAACAGATTTAATTAAATCTACATTAATTAATTATAAACTAGAACCTTCTCTAACTACGACTCAATGTTGATATTTCAATTTCAGTGGAGCTTAATTAAGTAAAAAAGCATTTCGATGATTAATTGATCAAAATAAGTTGCTTATTTGATATCATTGGATTGTCTGGGGCCTAGGTGTAAAAAAATCTTATAAAAAAATGGCAAGATCAGTTTGCTTTTAAATCGGGAAAAATCAAATTTCAAACACTATTCGTTTTCTATGTTTGATGTGCAATATTTGCAGTTTTTATATTGCAATCTATTCTGAAAATTCGAAGACAGTCAAACTATAAAATTAATCAACGGTTCGGATTGTACGCAACGAACTTGTAAAGTTTAGTCAAAACAATTTAGTATGTCGAAGAATACGTATTACTTTTAACTTAAATACACGAAACAAGACCACGAACGCGAAGCCTACACATATGTATTTATCTGAGTGACAAAGTAAACAATTCCACGAAAAGTTGTGTCTCTATCCATCACAGACATGGTAACCCTGAACCGTGGGCTAGAAGGTAGTAAAGGGTAAGGGTAGGTACCGTAAAGTCTGTCAATGTTTTACACATAAAATACGGGCTGGTTTTCTTGCTGGCAATACCGACTACAGCTGCCAAGGGAAGGAGATACTATGGAGTGCCGACAAAGTTGTTTCTGTAAATATTTTAGTGGCAACGAGCGATGCCGGCACCAGCTTTGCCTTATTGCCGAGTCTCGGAGATATATCTCTCTAGAAATATATACCTGTATATCTCTCTGGAAATATATGTCTTTCTCTGGAAATATGTATATCTCTCCATGCTACATGCTTGTATACCTCTCTTATGATTTTTTTCAGTTTCTTTTTCCAGTACAATTCTATGTTATTCAAGTGCACCTAGATGTAGGTGTTTACGTACTGTATTATTTGGTGAGCAAAAATACAACTGGTTTATCTTTGAAATATTATCAAGAGGTTTATCGCAAAGAAAATGATTATGTTTGTTTATAAGAAAAATCAAATCTAGACTCTCTCCATACACGAGTATTTAAAACGGTATATATTGTCTCAAGCCGAAAAGACGTAATGAATAAATAGCTACAGGAGAGCGAAAGCAGTGAAAAAACGGCTATTAATTGATTATTTTAAACATTTTTTACATAAAAAAATATGAATAGGAACCAATGCCCGTAAATACATATTTATTAAAAGTAAAACAGGTAGTTTTTAAAAATTATTTCCAGAACAGTTTGAGGTAGGAAGACAAAGAGGATTCACAATCAAATATAGGACAGCTAAACCAACCAAGCTCATATGAAGGGTCAGCACCCAAATATACACACTTTTTGGCTTTCTAATACAAGAATACTAAAAATGATTTATCTGTTAATTCTATGCAAGTAGTTAGGGAAATGTCTAATGTTTTCAGCGAATACAATTTTTTTATCGTTATTTTTTAAGTCCTATATGAAATTCATACTGGAGCTTTAAGTAAAATGTCGGAAACTAACTGTGGTGGTTTTCAAACTGCACTTTTTACTGACATTTTAGTATGTTTTTTGTTGAATTAAAAAGATTACAGTCTACACTTTTTATTCACTGGAATCTTTAGACATTTTCCTAACTGCCCGTGTAGAATTTACAGATAAATCATGTGCAATATTGCTTGTATTAGAATGCTAAAAAGTGACATTTAGCGTTATTTTGGGTACTGAGCCTTAAAGTTTAGGACCATTTTAATAATAACCTTGTATCCGACTTTCACTTTAATTTTATATTATTTTTTGTGAATTTGTTATAATTAGTGTTTCTTGGTTCAAAATGTTTTTCCTATTTATGAAAAATATTTATGTACAGCTTTTTCAACAAGTATTTTTTTAGCAAACGAAATTAAGTCCCTTTACCTTCCCTAAAATAGAAATTGCGATTTGTTTATTCTAGTTCACAAACTTTGATTAAGTGTTATCGTTGTAAATACACGTAATCAAAATCAGGTCGTAAATATGGTTACTTTACTCTAAATGCACCTATAATAATAATGGCTACAAGCCAATAATCCACACATTCTAACAGAAACAGCCTCCCGTATGGACCATAGTAGTCCTCCCCTACTGATGAAACAAGCTCTCAGATATGAAATGGGGATAAAACCACGGCGGAGTCGTGGCGGAGAATAGACAAATAGGAACGCACTAAAAGGAGGCTTGACAACACTACAAGAACTGGAAATGAGAGAAACAGGAGGTGGGCGGAAAAGAAGTTGTAATTGAGAAAAAAACGTCGAGGAAAACGACAAACTTGTTCTGCCAAAATCTTCTAAAGATATTCTTTACAACATTTTAGAGAAACAACATTTAAAATTTTAATTCAATAGAGTTCTCCAGATGGGCATGGACATATTATTAATTGAAGCCAAAAAAATATTACTAAAATATTATTAAAATATACGAGGCCTGTTCAAAAGAAAAGGTGAATTTTGAATTCTTGCGGGCTGTGTACATTCGATTATGGTTTTTTTTTGTTATGTTGGTACACATGTGTTTATCATATGTTAGCATTATCAGCCATTTTGGATTAGTAGTTTGTTTTTGACAACTGAAAAGGTTAGTCACGTTTTTGTGTGTTCTTCGATTTTTTACTTTTGAAAAATATGGGATAACTACGTCACTCACCTTCGGATCGCTTGTTCGATTTTCACTTTCAGGAACGAAAAGGCAAAAGCCGAATATGCTATTTTTATTATGTTAATGATACATTTTGAAATATGATTGAGTTGCGCTGTAATCGAAACCGCAATTTTGTCTCTAATTTTACCCCGTAGATCACGGGATAAAAACACAGCCAAATAAATAATAGTTAAAGTAAAAGTAGGTGTTTGCCTTATATTCTAGGGAGAAATATACTCTTACTCCTTCATGATAGACCACCATTTGAAATCAAAACGTTACTCCTGATTTGCTTTAGTTATGTTTAACAATGACATAGATCTCAATAGTTAGCTACCGTCATCTTTCTTCTTTCCTCCCCATTTAATTCTGCTCTACAATATTCTCCAATTGGTGGTGAAACAGTCCCATAGTGTTTGTTTTATTATATTAATAGCGGTACCGTATTTTGTATTTTATGATGCCATTATTTTGAATTTGTCGCATCTTCTACAGTTCTTTAGTCTAAGAAAAGTTGCCATAGCGCGGTAGACAAGGGGGAAGATGTATGATGGGTAGTGGCTGCAGCCTTAAGTAGGTGAATGGTAGCGCTCTTCATAGGACTTTGACCTTTGGGACGAACATTGTGTAGAGAAAGTTGCCTCAAAGACGAACAAAGTAATTAAGAAACGTCGCTTTGATACGCACGACGTAAATTTTTAAATTTACTTTGTTGAAATTTTGAACGCTTGTTAGAATGTTGATAATGGCCTGCGTACTCGAGCCTTGTTCATATTTCTCGTGTCGTGTCTTACGGAAAATTTTATTTCTCTATTTTAATTTACCATCCGAATTCAACCGAGTTTCAAAAATCCCTTTTCTAATAGAACAATCGGGATGAAGCAAATATTTTTTTCTCTTAAATTTTGACAGCTTTTATTTTTTTTGTTAATTAATTAATATGTGTCACAACTTATTTAATTCATATAAAATAATATATAGTACATTTGCGGCACGTTCCAGAGTGGTAGATACTCGTATCGCCCTGGTAAAATACCACTATTCAGAGTCGAAACCTTGCTTGAAGTGGCTTTGGCCATGTTTGGTGACCAAATCTGAATAACCAGGTACTTCTCAACCTTTCTCTTTCCCATCTTCTTCCCCTCCCTACTACCTTCAGCCTCACAACATACCCCAATTGGGGATGCCATAGTCTCACTGGCTCTAGACGGTTTGGAATCTTGTGCGGTATTCACTATAATTGTTTGTTGTTGTTTAAAGCTGAAAATATTTGCTCTGGAAACTGAAGAGATACACCGATAAAATGTATTCTAAGCGTGTATGTTTATCCGAAGTTAGGTCAATTTTAACCTGGTGTAAAATTGATCAAACATTTCGAAATACCCTCAACAGACACTCATTTTGATTGACCTATCTGGAGCCTAGGACTTCAAAAGTCTTATGTAAATTGGCGACATCAGACATCATTCTATCAATTGATCACACTTTTAGTGATTTTTTGTTCGGTGAATTTAGCCTAAAAGAATCTTTCGAAAATTTGCGAAATATTAAAATTTTAAACAGTTGATGAACCTTTTTGTGTAAGACCAACATTTTATAAAGACTAAAACCCATTTTTAATATTTCAAATGTGTTTAATGCACCCTCACATATTTAGTGTCAATTTTTTTTGTCTAGTTCAGTTTTCGAGGTTATATCACTCCAATCAAAACGGTGCTTCTTTAGATTGTCGCCGTAACTTCATTTGCCCCCCCACAGCTCGGACCACAGTTCAAGGCTCCAGGATTTTCACTCATATTTTATTCCTAACCCCTAGCCCCGCAGGATATTTTTTCTCCACGCAGCAGATCATTTTTCATCTCTTTGAATCAAGTCAAAGAGAAAATGTTTTTTCGTTCCACCTGTGTGCTTTAAATCTCCTTGATGTATAAGCAGGCCTTAAATGTTGAGGAATGCTTCGCCCGCGTGCGTTATTCGCACAGCAAAAATGATTGGAAGAAAAATTCTCCCGTTGAAATTTCGTGCTAAAATCTAATATGTGGACCAAACTAAATGCATCTTATTTTTAATGTTTAGTTTTAGTTTTATTTATTTTATTTTTATTACTTGAACATCAAAGCTTACAAAGTATTTAATTATAATTCATATTTATACTTTATGACTTAATAATAATAACTTATCTAATGTATTTTATATGGTTCTTTCAGGCCATTTTAAATTTATCAATTGGTATAATTTTGATGGTTTCCGGTAGCGCACTATAACATTTCATCCTTTTATAAAGTAAGCTGTTTTGTGTATTGTTTTCTTATTATTTTGTAGTCTGATTTATTAACATGTCCTTGTATTATGTCTGTGAATATCCACGTTGTAAATATTGTTGAAATTTTCTACGCTAAAGCAGCATTAACTCTTGAACGATGTCTCCGACATATTTTTTTTTTGCACAGAATGTACTCTCTGAAAATTCCAGGTCAATGCAAACTATTTTATGCTCCTAAATTTTTCCCATCATGAGCTATGGAGCTTTGAAATATGCTTTCGACTCTCAAAAAACGACACGACGCAATTTTTATAAAAAAACTTGTTATAAAAGAATAACAAATAAATCTTCCTGCATACCTTCTTCAAAATTTATTTCGACCCTGAAATTTTAAAAAATGGTAATAAAGGTACAAACAAATTCGAATTCAGAATAAACGAGCTAGTAATTGAAACGAACCATTTGTGTGAATCATCATCGAAAGGTTGATTTAATTTCTGATCTAAGATTGAGGGTTTGATTTTTCAAGTGCTAAAAATCACTCCATTAGTTCTGTTGTGAGTTAAAATGAATTAGTTTGGTGATAGTTATTATGATGCCGTCAAAAATGAATAAACACTTTTTTAATCGCGTTTTAATATAACCACTTAACCAAACTAACAGCATAAAACCTAGGTCCCAGACAACACTTGATGAGCTATTTTCAGGCTGACTGCGGACTTAACTTATTGCGTTGTTCGAATCACATTAGTAAAGACACAGCGAGACAAAGAAAAACGTCTCTAGAAATAGCTAATTGAAAAGCCAAACAGATACAGCCTGATGTTTGTTTGAGCTTCAAACACTGGGGCTTTTTTGATATTGTATTTTCTTTAAAATTATTTAGCATTAATTAAAACTTTGTAGCTATTGCCATAAAATGTATTATCATATATGGAGCTTTTTTGAAATTGTACTTTCTTTCAAATTATTTAGCATTAATTAAAACTTTGTAGTTATTGCCATAAAAAGTCAAAGTCTTATAATATTCATTATATCGTCGCTGGAAAGGCAAAAAGGCTTAAGTGACACTTTGGTTAAAAATAAGTTAAATATGCAGTTTTGTTTTTCTGCATCTAATGATCTGACTCTCGTTTGATTCTGAAGTGTTTATGTCGCATCCGCTATTTGAAACATATTTCCCATTTGAGAAAAGGCTTGACTCAAACGGCACAAGTATGGGACTTTTTTGGCTTTTTGTCGCTTCAGGTAACTTAGTGAGAGCATTGAGTTACCTGAGTTAACTTTTTTCAAAAATCCAACCAGGTACTGAAGACTTATGAATTTTATTATAAAAAAAAACTTTTTTGGTCTAAACTTCCCAAAATGGCATTTTGCCTTTTCGGCGACGATATATTTTTTTCATATTAAACTCTTTCAGCAATTTGAAAATATTTCGATGAAGGTATTCAGTATTATAAGAACCACAACAGAATACGGGAATTTTTCATTAAAAAGTAACAAAAAACTGCCATAGCAATAAACAAGCTTAATTATTTAGAATACCCCTTTGCCCTCCAAGACAAAAAAAGTCACCCGACTCCATAGATTGGAACCCAAAATAGCAGCCACACATAAAAATAAATATGGCTAGTAAAAAACCTTTTTTCTTTTAAAATGTATTATTTAAATAATTTTTGGTGCTTTTAGAATCAACAAAAACAAGGAAGTTACTCATTGTTTTCAGTAGAATGATTGTACAAATATATATTTGTTTTTTCGAATACATTCGCTTTACTTTTTGAAAGGTCGAGTTAATAGAACTCATATCATTTTTCTAAAATAAATAATCTACTTTTGTCTTATAATGTTAGCGGTTATGTAATTTTCCATACAGCCTTATACATTTTCCATACAGCCAGTATGTTTGAAAAAAAAAAACACCTGCTTTTTCCTTCGAAGCATTTGCCGGAAAGCATTAGAATAATTTGACGATATTTGAGGTAGCGTTTCCAGAATTGTTTGGCTTAACTTGTTACGTAATATCGTAAAGATAAAAACTGCGTACAATGGCAGGGAGAACCGGGTAATTTCGTTTTATCTGCACCAATTCACGTGTTATTAGGCAGGGAATTCGAACAATTCATTTCACGTACTGGAGTAGACCAGAGTGAGGTTAACCTTTTGAAGGCCTTTTCAAAAATTTTTCCAATTTCATAATTTAACGAGTCATGAGTGTGTTTGTCAAGAGCTTTATCATCTTATTATTACCATGAGACCAATGATGATTTCGGGTTTAAAGGTACTTTCCTTCTAGATGGCGCCATGTTTCGTGATTTTATTTAAAAAAAGTTACACAGGCAGTTAGATTTCGTAGAAATAAGTAAAGATACAAAAAGAGTAGTTTTATTGCGAAGGAGGGGTATTTTAGACAAAATTTGAGACATGCAGTAATTAAAAATAAATACTCTCCTTTGTGAGTACGTACGAGTGTGAACTTATTAAATTCTGAACTGGTGTTTATAAAATTTATCCAATAAAATAAATAAAAAACTTTTCAACAATTTTCCTACCTAGCCAATAAAGTATCTACCTATAATGTATTTAAGCAAACGTTATTCTATAATTGAAATGGGTGGATGAAAGCAATTTATATTTTTTCTTGACAAGACAAGTTGCATCTCGTGATTTTTAGAAGGTAACACTAGTTATAATATATTAAATACTTAGAAATAGATATTCCAAATTATTTAATAAGTATTAATAATATCAACAATCTTAAACGTAAATATGAACACACAAAAAATACGGTCGCGACCGAGACTCGAACTCGGAACCTCTACTCTTTCTGGGAATAACGATTCTGCCAATTGAACCACCGAGACCTTATTAGAAACCGGATTTTTTAATTGATCTCATATTTCATTCAAAATTATTAATATCGTTTTTTCAATTTTCTTCCGATTTGGCTACAAATATTAAAAAATATGGATACAAAGCTCTAACCGAGCACATATTGTATGCCTAGATGGTGCCTTGGATAAACCATCTATTTTTATTTACGGAAGAACTTTTTGACTTCTTACAAATATTAAATTAGAATTGACTTTAAAGCTTTTCTGTTTATTATTTTTATATTAATTATAGAAATAATATCAATAACCTAATAGTATCTAATCAATATAAATATTTTATTAAAGTTATCACAGACCCGAGCTCAACTTTTTACAAAAGTTGATTGTGTTCGTGTTTTCTTGTCGCATGTTGCTATGCTGGCAGTCTTTAATTTCATCGTAACCACAATGATATTAAAGTACTTTTACCTAAATTAATACAATTGTTTCTGGTTACAATTCGATAAAGGGGTGGTAAGGGTTAAGGCACAATATGGCCGGGTTATAATTTCAGCTTTATGTGTCTTTAATGAAGTTACTAAACTTATTTAATTATTTTATAAGACGTTCTTATGGCATTACCAACGGGTGGTACTTATTTTTTTATATTCATTCACGAAATAATGTAGGTTTAGGAATAAAACGAGGATTACAATATTACATGCGTGTCGGACTAAACCCAGACTAACAACCGTATTTAATATATTTGTTTGAGTATCTTTTGTTTATATTTTTTTATTGACAGACTACGTAGAAACATATTTATTAAATAAAAATGTTGTATTCTTCTTAGACTGTTTGAATAAACGAAAAAAACGTTAAGTGGCTTCAAATCTAGGGGTCAGAATTTTATATTTTTTATTTTCATCTCAAAGGAAAATTACATTTCAATCAAATCTAAGATAACAGTTTTTTTTCCAAATTTACTCACAGAGAAAGCTTCTAGATTTTTAGCTGAGTGTTATTTTATCATAAGTATTTTAGCTCAGGATTAAAAAAGCGTAAATAATGAATCAGTTTCATTCAATTTGCTTACAAATATAGCGTTAGATACAAAACTGTGATTTAATTTTGGTAAACTGATAATTTTTTTTACTTATTTGACTACCTAACTAGAAAAGGATTTTACCAAAACCAGGGGTAATACAATCAGTTGTTTAAAATGAAGGTGTTTCAAATAATCTAATTATGGTAAGCCGCAATGTAACGAATAAATGGTTTCATAAGAAAATTTCTAAAACTCATACTTTCAAAAAAATCCCAAAAAAAAACACTTTTGGCTTTCTAGTGCAAGCAAAACTACAAATTATTTATCTCTCAATACTATAGTAATAATAGGGTAGTTAGAAAAATGTCTAAAGTGGCCAGTGAACACAATTCATAAACAGTAATCTTTTAAATTCTCTATGAAATGCACACTGGAATTATAGTTTTATTAATATTTTTAAACCAGCATCCTTTGTTGGTTTAAAAACTGCACTTTTTACTGATATTTTAGCATGTTTTTCGTAAAATTTAAAGGATTACAATAAAAAAATTGTATTAACTGGAAACCTCAGACATTTTTCTAAAAAATCATATAAAAAAATTGCAGATATATCATTTGTAGTATTGCTTGTATTAGAATGCTACAAAGTGATGTTTAGCGTCATTCCTGGGTGCTAGCTCTTAAGTCTAAATAATATTTAAAAATATTTACTGTGCTCTATGCCAATTCTTTCTAGAAAATGGAATACTGGAATGGGTATATAGCACTTGAAATCAAATTAAAATTTTATTTATAACTTAAAGGGGTATTATGAAGACTAACCCAAAAGCTTCCATAACGACGTCAACGTAGCTAAATAAATACAAAAAACACGTTTTTATGAAACATAAAAATAACTATAAAATAATTTCTATGCGTACCATTTAATGAAACAGTTTTATGTTTATAAATTCAATCTGTCGTGATGAAATACACTTTGATAAATGCAAATTGAAATACCGTGTTGGGATAGTAACTTAAACACCAATTTGAGTCAAAGCTTCGAGTTTGATCGATCGATCGGACCATTTTAATTAAACATATCCCACCAGGCCTAATACAGAGAAAGCGTGAAATCAGCCCACGAGATACACCGCAGTGGATGTAGTACGGTTATTATCGTCTATTAAATTAATGATAGTTATATTTAGATATATGCTATATCACTAAATCAAACCGTATTTATGCGTCATTAATCACGGGTGTGGCAATAAACTCACACCCCGCAGAAGAGCCTGTCAACCACCAATTTAAAATATTTATTTATTTAAATAATACTAATAATCTAAAACACAAATATGAAACAGAAAAAAGGCAGAAACTCAAAAAAACAATGGTCATGACGGAGACACGAACTCGGAACCTTTACTCTATCCGGGAGTCATAGTAGTCTCGGCCATGACCATTGTCCTTTTTAGTTTCTGCCTTTTTTCTGTTACATATTTGTTTTATAGAAGATTATTAATATATTTTAATAATTTAATAATAAATAAGCATTAATGCTTTAAAGTTAATATTTATTTTTCAAATTTTAATATTTATTTATTAACGTTCAATTGGACCATACACATTACATATTTAAAAACAATCAGTACATTATTATCATTAATTTCTTTAAAAGAAAGACAAATATTCCCGAGTTACGAATAAACTGACAATATTTGAAAAACTCCTACTATTATCACAATAATCGGAAAATGTTGCTTGTGCAATGGTGGAGGATTAAGCCAGCAGAGGAATTGAACCCACGTCGCCCGGGTGGGAATCCGGCGCGTTTGTTCACTCAGCTACCGACCGGTCATATATATATATAAATCCATTAGTGATAAAGTAGAAGAGTGAAAAGGTAATTTAAAGATAAAAAACAAGAAATATAGTAATAATTGGTTGAAGGAACCAAAGCGTACACCAAACACTAAATTCGGAGAGTGTGCCTTCGGAGAATCAGATCTCAAAGCCTGAAATTGACTGCCACATGATCTGAGAATAATAAAAGACTCGACAGAGTTCAGAGCTAAACTCAAAACTCGTCTTTGCATAAAATCATATCTATAAATAACATAATTATCGAACTGTCCTAATTTACACAGCTAAGCTAGCCCGGCAGCATTTAAACTCACCAGTATAATAATATATTTTCATAAAATGATAGATAAATCCTCGATCTACTGCTGAACACATAGTTCGAAACCTTCTTGACATAAGTAAATAATGAAAATGTAAATATCAATAAGTTATTTTTAGCTATAGCTTTAGGTATTTCGATGGTTTTATGGTAAATTTAGCCAAAGTTTTTATGTTTTGTAAAGCGCCTTTGAGGTAATATTTCACAAAAATGGTGCTTTATAAATTAGCCAAGTATTATTATTATTAATCTAGGAAATATACCGTGAAGAGTAAGTAACTAGATACTTATAAAACAACATTTTTAGTAGCGTAATTTAAAAGTAAATTTATAAATATATAGTGAAAGATAAAGTAAAGACCAAGTAAAATACTTGTAAGATAAAACTAAAGTAAAAATATAGCACAGAAAATAACAACAAGAAAGTGTTACGTTTTGCTTTAAAGTTCTTCATACTTCAACGTATAGCTTTTTATTTCATTCAAAGACATTCACTACCATGAACCAAGAGTCTATTTAAGGTAGAAAACATTTGATAATTTGTTCGCGAAACCGCAGCATGAAAAAGATGTGTGTTCAAATGATCATCAGCATCACGTTTTTGCCAAAAACTAATCAACATGCTATAGTTCTTCCAAGTGTCCATATTTGCTTGGTTTTTTGTGCGGTTTTAGTCTATTGCAGGTCCAATATCTTTACTATACCAGCACTATGACTAATCAATTGTACGTCAAAAACAAGATATTTGTGACTCAATGCTGAAAAAACTGAAATCGAGATACCAAAAGAAATTACAAAACAACATTGATTGTTTTAGCAGGAATATTATCGGATTACAAAACAAAACAGCGGCGTTGTTTTTTATGTGTTTTGTTTTTAATTATTTTAGTAGTCTTATTGAATAGGAGCACTTATGAATGGAACTATTTTTATAATGGAGGCCTATCCTTATCTTGTTTGCTCAATGTCACTCAATATCGTATAAATTATGAACAAAAATAACTTTTACAGTGCAACTTCTAAAAAGGAGCACAAAAAGCATACATAGTGAAAGTTTCGAAGAATTAGAAGTAAAGTATAATGGTAGAAGCCAGGAGCGGGCACAATGGGCAAGACTGTTGCTATGCCGTTCAGGAAGGGAGCACAATGAGGAAATAGTTGCACGCATTTACAGCCGTCTACAGGCTTGCGAATTCCATTGTTGAAGGGTGAAACGAGGCGCAAATGAGAACACGTCATTATTTGTAGGTACTGAAACATATTTTCATTTGCAGCGAATGAAAAATGTATTTGAAAAGAAACGTATTACATTTTTCCATTTTGAAATCTAGATAACCCACTTTTAAAGAATAAATACATCATATCCACGACTAAGCATAGAACACAAATATTGCAACTCAACTTTAAACAAAAATGAGTTAAGCTCTATACTATAACCTATTAACTCTTACGCCGCTACGCGCACACATGTATGCGCAAACAAACCGTGCCCCCAGAGCTACGCGCATTAATTTATGCGTTCCGACAAATCCATTGTGTACACCGTAAATACGTCACGAATTTAGCCGATAGGTGAACCAAAAAAATGTTCAATCCTTCCTCTCACTGTCATATTCTGGTGACTAGTGAAAACTTCTGATTTGTTTACCTAAAGCAGATTGAAACCAAAGATGATTCAAAATGCCGGTCCAGTCATTGAATTTCGCGCCGCAGTACCGTTGTCTCTAGCGTAGTGTGCGCGAGGTTATCCCATATGATTTCAGTTTGTTCGTCGATGAGTACACTCGTAATCATATAAACATTGTGTTAGTATGTGCAAGCAGCCAATCATAAATCTGTCACGAAATAAGAGAGTTATGATTAGTTAGGAATGTCAAAAAGAGTGCCGCGTATGAATGTCATTTTGTTTACGAAAGGATCGCGGCGTAAGAATAACTCAAGAAAAATCTCAAATATGCCGTCTAAATAAGTCACTAAATTTGAAGGAAATTTACTTAAATGTTTAAATACGCTAAAATCGAATTTTCTACGAGTTTCCAACGAGTTTAATTTTTTTCAACATAGTGCTTTGTTAATAAACAATATCTTTGGTCTCAGGCTTAAATATGTAGTAGTTAAACTAGGTTCGAGTATATGCTCGAGTTCGAGTATCATACGATGACTGAATCCGTTTACAGCCCACAACATCTGTTAATATGAAAATACAAATATTCGTTTATGACATAAAGCCTAGATTTATCAAAAAAACATCCTTCACCTTTAGTGGTACTTGTTTCTTGTTTTGATTTAAGATTTTTAAGTGCCCTTAAAATGATGTTTCACAAAAAAAGTTGTAGCAAATTTTTTATTCAAAGTCATCAAAATTGCAAATGTATCTGATTGAATTTTAGAACTCGAATATATATTTTTTATACCAACTATATTTGATCTCCAACCAAATGTCAATTTGACCAATCAAATTTTGATCGTCTCAGTATAATTGAGGACCACGTTAAATTAGCAAAAATCATAAAAACTGATCTAATCATACTAAAACTGAAATTATGAAAGTTTCCTTATTGCGTAAAGTCAGAAAACTATCCCTAAAAACCTGAAGGCTTGTAAGTGGCTTCCTATGTCAGAGTAAAGAAAAATACGCTGTGAAGCAAGTATACAACCTCCGAAAAAGGGGTTGTTGTGTGTATAATTATTTTGACGTAATTAACAGGTTAGTGGGATTGGTTGAGCCTTTTTTGCAAGGTGTTCAGAAAATTTCTCGTTGTAAGGCTAAATGGAAGCTCGGGGCTTAAAAGCTTTCCCGCTGTTCCAAAGTTTGACAGAGTCATAAACAGTTATGACAGGAGTCTGTCTATGCATCCTGAAATATTCAGCTAAGGGACTTGACACACGGATGCTAACAGTAAGTTTGTCTAGAGTCTTACTCAGATTCTCGTAATACAACAAATAATACCAGTAAAACTTGGTGACCACAAATTGAATTTATTATTCGGATTGAAAAAAAATGAGATGGAAGTTACACAAGAGCCTTGCTAAGGTTCAAACTCCGTATTCGAAGTTAAAATAACTAATGTAACCCTTTACCGCATGGATTTTTAATCCTTCCAGAAAAAATATGTTTGTTAAAAAATGTATTTAGATCATGTCAAAAAAAATAAATATATTTTTGAAGAATTGCAAAATATTTACTGCAATTTTTTTGTTTAATATTTAGTATTACTTCTAAAATATTACAAAATAATTCACACGCTGAACAATCACAACCACGCTCGTTCACGAAACGGCCGAAATGACAACTTTCTGACGCGACTGTAGTTACTAAAAAGCTCGTAACTGGCATCACTGTTCGATTTATGATAATGCAGAGCTCATGGTAAAGAATTAGCTGAAAATATAATACATATATATGACCCATATAGCCCTTTATGATGAAGACATTCTTATGTTCCAAATTTGGAACAGTATGCGGTAAAGGGTTAAAGATTGAATTATCAAAAAAAAAACTGGAAATTGCGTACAAATATTTCTCCTTGTCACTTTTTATTTAACAGTGATTTAAATAACTTTTCCGTCCACCCCTCAATGGCTCTTGGTCGTGTGACTTAAAGTATATTGTAAGTAATTAGTGATAAAAATAATACGTAATACTTGCATGCATACAAAGTATATTTTAATATCGCTGCAATAAACTTAATTCGAATATTTCTGAAAATCATTTGAACTCGATGAATAGATGACAATTCCAGAATTAAAACAACCGTTGTTCAGAGTCTTACAAAAGAGACTAAAGAAATACTGGTCGTTTGATGCTTGTTGAATTTAATCAATGATTAAGTATATAAATATGATTCATACCATTTTTACGACAGTACCTTTCGACTGTTGAGTATTTCTTAGTTAGGCAGAAGTCTAGTAAACATACTTACTAGATATAATTATGAAGTGGGTGTATAAAACAGATCCATACCTGAAACAAGGAAAAATAACAACTATTAGTTTTCAATAATAAAGCTTTGCATGTCATCAAAACCCACATTACAGCCTTTGTATATTGTTTAAGGGTCAGCACCAAAACATACGCACCTTTTGGTTTTCTAATACAAACAAAAGTGGAAATGCTTTATCTGTCAATTCTATACGGGTAGTTAGAAAAATGTCTAATGTTTACAGTTAATACAATTCTTAAACAGTAATTTTTTAAGCTCTTTATGAAATACATACTGGAATTTTAGGTAAAACGTTGAAAATGCCTTTGTTGGTTAAATAACTGCATTTTTTACTGATATTTCAGTACGTTTATCATAGGATTTAAAGGATTACAGTAAAAAAAAATTATTCACTCGAAACCTCAGATATTTTTCTAACTACTCATAGAGAATTTGCAGATACATCATTTGTTGTGTTGCTTGTATTAGAATGGGTACACTTGATAATGCCAAGCGAAAGAAAGAAAATAAACGATTCACTAAAAGGCTTTTAAAAAATAAGCACATCTGAATATTAGCATTGCAAATCAGGGTTCATTAAAATATTTAATTGGGCTTTAACGAGCTGGAAATAATAGTTTCTTCGAGATGTAGAACGCCACATAAATCTGAAAAATATACTTAGAATCTTTGAAAACGCCATACCCGGTACAGGGCCGGTTCCATGACATCTCGCGATTCATTTCGATTGCTGATAAGAAAGAACGGACATCATGATTGGTTATAGACTTTGAATCGCTTCGATTTAATGTACGACACACCATAGAAAAACAGACTTTACGTCCAAGTAATTATTATGCAATTCGTAAAAAAATTCCATACATTTTCGATAGTCATAGAATAATGCATAGTCATGTTGCCTGATGTAAAAATAATATTCCATTGATGTGGGTAACTTTAAAATGATTTAGGCTATATTTTAAATGATTAAAGGCATATTTTAAGTAAGTATAAATAAGATTTTTGTTTTCATGGCGCCCCTTCAACGATGGCGCCTATCTTTTTTGCAAAAGTTTGAACGTATGGCGGATCCGGCGCTGAACCAGTAGATGGGAAATGAAGTAAGAAATGGTGTAAGAGTTGGTGGTTGGGGATGGGAGAGGGGGTGGTTTGTCTGTACCATCGTCAACCCTTCCTTCGCATTATAACCCCTCCCAAATAGCCTCGTTCAACTCACGTAACCTCCCCGAAATAATTCTAGTTGCAGGGGTTGGAAAATATACCACCATAATTTGGCGAAATCATTAATTATACCCGTAATCAAAATAAGCTTAGTTATTTTTGTACACAGTCAAACGTTACTATGGATTCGGCTTTTTGAAATCTTTTTGTGTTAAAAAATATTAAACAAAACGGATTATAAATACAATGTATTTTTACACGACAACTTCATGCTATTTTTAAACACGTGAATTCAAATTGAAACGTGTAACACAATGAATAAAAGAAACCCTTTCCAAAAATACGTAGCATCAAACAAAGGACTTTTGTGATATTGCGAACTTGTGTAACTTCAGAAAAGTTTATTGTTTTCCTAGCGAGGTAGGTGGAACATGCATTACAATATTACTGTAATAAAAAAACTTTTAAAATGTTAATCAATACATAATAAGTATCTACTCATCTGCAACACTTTCTATGTACATACATTGTAACATTTTATTACACCCTGTCTTCGCCCGAGTTCTTAAAAACGCTCTTTTTATTATAGAATTTCATAAAGCCAAAGTTCACCATCCGTGAGATTTCTAGCTTTATTGTTAAGTTTGTTTAAACTGTTCACAATATGCAATTAATTAGCACTGAAATGAGTTGAAATAGAACACTTTTCATTAAATAGGTGTCGTTACACACTAATGAATTTTCATACTAGATTTTAATTTCGGTGTACGAAAGACTCGTTTCATGTTACTTTGAATAATTGAATTAATTTAAAGGAATAGAATGTAGAAAAAAAAACGTTATTACAATAAAAAAGCGTTGAAGTATATTTTGTAATGAAAAACATCCGCTAACATATATCCTATAGAAAGTGTTTCTACAGTAAATACCGGTTATAAGAAAATACACAGCATATTTCGTTGTAAGTAGGATTTGTTTGGCAGCCCTGTCGCGCGATACATTAGCCAGGATTCGCCCAATGTGTTTTACCGTCTCTCGCTCAGTTTGCCGGCAAATTTGTTTTTAATGAGAGATTTTCCTCGTTATTAAGCAACGCGACACCGGGCTTTCCGTGTTTTTATAACGTTTTTTACTATCGCGATTTGAGGAATAACACTCTGGCTGTATGTGTTAATGAAGAATTTCGGAATATAAATGTCAGCGATAATGTGGAATTTACATTTTGTGTTTCGTATTCCGCTAATTAAAACGGTTACGGCCTCACCATAAATTTCCCTGATAAAATAATATATACGAGAATGAGAGGAGGAAAACTTTCTGTGTCTTTGTTCTTACAGAGCAAGAAGAGTTATTATTTTTAGATTAAATTCTTATCTCAGTCTACAAAGAGGTAAACAAAATTATTTTTTATTAAATACTAGCGAGTACCCGGCATGCTTTGCGATGTCACTCAAAGAAAGATTAAAAAAAACATTTATTAAGAAAAAAAAAAACTTAAGTAGTTACCTAATTGTGTTTTCCATCTGTGGCTAACTAGAGCCGTATATCTATGGGCTAACCAAATAGAAAATTGCTGGTTCAATGTTTTTCATATTAATTTTAAAACGTTATAGTCAAAGCTTTTAATATTTGATTTCATTCAAACTTCTCTCTAAACTTTCACGTCACTAATAAAAACAAACTATGATATCTTCAGCAAAATCGGTCGAGTAATTAGACAAAATGACGAAATTTTTTACATATAGGGATTTCCAGAAAAAGGAAATAATTTATTTATTAAGATTTCTGCCTTGATACTGCCAGGGAGTGTGCTGTGGGGGCTTTCTGTTGTCTTTCATATTGCAGTTTCACAGACAGTTTTTTATGTTAGCTAACCTCTGATCGGAAAGAACACCACAGGGAGAAAAATGAAGCTTTTTTTAAATGTAATCTATTTAGACCGTGCTTTAAATATGTTTGCAACAAACGCTTACGCGTATTTAATATTAAACCTTAAAAATGTCGCGTCGGTGAGAGCTTAATATTTCAGTAGTAATTACGGCGGAAATTTAAACGAAAAATCGACTACGCTATTTTATGTTCCCCTCCTTAGTTCAGTGTAATGTTTCTTCATAAACTTTCGGAGTCAATAATGTTTCGCGAAAGGTCCGCATTACCTGATGTAGAGGGGGGGGGTAGGAATATTGGGGGAGTAGAAACACCTTCCCATGCCAGGTGTAAGGGGAAAATATTTCGGTAGTCGATAATGACAATGTTGGGAAATGGAAATATAAATAAATACTGCCGAGGGTGGAAATAAATTCATCTGTACAAATTTGGTTTATTTTTTGTGGTGTTTATTTTAAAATACTGTTCGCACTCGTATTAAATTCCTCCAGGAAGATATCTCTCATTTAAATGAGGTATTTTTTCCTTTCCAGTGTTCCGTGTTAGTGAACCCCAATGAATACATTACTATACAAACCGGTGTAAACGCTTTGGTGGTTTTTGGGTATTGAACTTTTATGTAAATGAAAGATTACAAATATCTATTTATAAAGTCTTAGAGTTAGCTTAAACATATTCTCAAGTTGTTAGAAATACTTTTGTATAGAAATCAATCAGAAATACTGACCGGAAATCAATCAATTGGTTTCCACAGATAAAGCTGAGGTAAATTAATGTGGATACTGGATATGTATCTAATGATACGTACCCACTGAAGAAGTGCAAGATAGGGAAGCCTAGAGGCGTATTTTCGAAGGATAATTAAAACGGAAATTATATCTGCATTAGCATCACTTTCTTGTTATTGTATTCTTAAAAGAGTTAATCTATAAAACAAAGGTATTTCACTTCAGTTAACTGTGGAAAAGAAGAACTGTTTCTTGGTCCAACGGTCAGCTTTTGCATAGTAAATTTGTTGCTGTTATAGTACCTGGAATTTTTGGGTTGGCGCAACTGTTTTAACTGTCAACTATAGTAGACTCCACACTGTTTATGCCATTTATCAATACAGAAAAAGATGTGTCAGAACTTTGGTAAAGTCGAGTAGTTAGTAACTACTAGTGGCAATTTAAGATATACTCCTTAAGTTTTCAGATCGATTGATTCAAGTATAATAGAGATGGATTGATGAGAAATTGTTTTTTTTTTCAATGTCATTAATTCATAAAGTTTCAGTTAAAGTTGTGCCTATTTACTTGAACCTGCGGCTTTCAAATTGGCGGCACTCAAATAGAATTAAAGGGCGGGGGTACTTGGATCCGAGGGTAACTTGTGCTTGAAACTGATGCCGTGTGAATGGGAAAAGTTACCTCGTCAGCCAAAGTTGATGTCCGGCCATCCGTACCCTATTCATAAACAAGTCACCGCTGATAATCAAGGGGTGACAAGTAGGTACGGAATGGATATCTCAAATTCTAGTAATCAATGGCTGAATTCTAAGAAGATACTTATTTTGGCTGATTTTCGGGTAGAACTTCTAATTCGGTATCGTATTAAATAAATCAGAGCTAAAAATATTTATTTTTTAAATTTTTGTAAAAACCAATCACTTTGTGGTTTGAAATATTTAATGAAAATGATATAATAACTTTGTATAAAACCAAAGTTTGAAATTTTTTTTTTAATAAGAATTATTTAATTTTGTTATAATTCAAATGTTATGCTTTTGTTTTCTTTCTGTTCCCTTTTTAATTTTATTTTATATTGTGTTCTCCCTCTGTATGTATGAGTGCACACTATATATTTTTTGTTTAGTTTAATTTTGTACCCTAATGATGCTCAGGCTAAGCGAAACCGGCTGGACGTAAAAAATCAAATATTTTTTTTTGTCTTATACAACGTTATTATTTCATTTTCATTAAATTTATTTTTTTATGAAAATATGTTTGGAGGTTTATTTCTGAAATAGTGAAAACACTCAAACCACGAGCGTTAGCGTCACGTAATTTAAAAAGTGTTTGATATCTGGAACTTTAGAAACGTGATTTACATCGTGAAGTTAGGTGCTTTTAAATTTTAAATAAACTGTAAAACGAGCTAGGCCACCATAAATAATAACTATAAATACATTCTGTGAACACTTTTTAATGGATTTTTAATACTTACACATATCCCAGTACGATTTTTATATAGATTTAATTATAATATAACACTCTGTAAATGTTTCAATATAATAAATAGATAAATATAATGTTATTTCACGTTTCCCGAATGAAGCTAGCACTACAGTTAGTGATGTATCGGTTTTGGAATCTAAACACGAGAGAGAACTAAAGAAAATATTTTTAGAAGTGTGATTTATACAGATTTAAAATAAATACATTATGTTACCAATTTACACAAGATCTTTCAACTCCTAGGCCCCAGATAGGCTGACAAAATTGTTTATCTGCTCAAGAAAGAATTTCGATGTTTGATAAATTTCACCGGAAGTAGGGAAAAATCGGGCTTACTTAACCTTTATGTGACTGAAAGGGTACCCGGGTACCCTTTTCGGTTTTCAACATAGATCTTTTTTGTATGTTTTAGTAAGTCTAGCCGGCTGAAACTTCTTGACTTCTTCACACTAGTGAAAATGAATAATTGAACATAACCGTTGGATATGGGAGGGTGGTAATTAGAGTATTAATTGAACATAACCGTTGGATATGGGAGGGTGGTATGTTAGAGGAAGACGAATAAGTATAATTTACAACTTCTGATGACTGAAAGAGTACCCGGGTACCCTCATGCGTTTTAAATGATTTTTTGAAGCTTGTCTGTATTCAGTTATCATTTTATCTTATTTTGAATGATAAATATGATGTACTGTTGTGTTCAAAGTACATCACCTGTATCTTTTATACTATTTTAATCACCTATTTAATTAAAAACCCTCATGAAAAGATGGTACTGGGTGAAATTCCTATCCACCCAAGTATTGAACTGAGACGAAGTATATTACGTCATAAAAGTGATCCACCAAACTTCAGCAAATGATATACTGTAAAAGAAACATTAATATCAATTTTTAAAAGGTGTAATTTTTTCCAGTCACATAAGAGTTCGATCACACGGACACACACTCACAACACACTTCTACCGACCTTCAGCCGAAAAAAGACAGATAAATTCTGAAAAATTAAACTTGAATTCCGAATAAAAAAAAGTTATAACATTTTGAATAATTGTGATTCCATTATTTTGGATGTGAGTTTGTCTGTCTATCTATTTGACATGTAATGTCAAACGGATATTAAAAGTTCATTTTCAAGAAAATTTATGATGAAAGGGGAACATATTTGATTTTTTTCTTGACAGTGAGAAAATTTATATTGCAACATTGAAAAAATATGTAGACTTACAAAAGACAGGCAGGTTTTCATAATATTGGATAAATATGGTAACTATATATAGGCATATTCTTTACTATTTTGTTTTGTTTTGTATTTTACAAATAGGTCGTCTATTAGTAAACTTACCACAGTTTGGCATTGTCACGAACAACGAATAAAAACACGAGCGTAAAAACACTCGTTGAAATGTTTTTGCCGCCCCGGAAAACATTTTCCACTTTGATTACTCATCCGACTATTTTCACCATGACTGGCAGATATTTTTATCCACAAATCAAAGGCATCGATTCATTTCTAATGTGATTTTTTAGAAAAACTGACAGTTACACACAAGGAAAAGCTTGAAAATGATTGTCAAGGGAGGCACCGTATTCAAACTGTTTTGATGCCCATCCATGATTAAAGGCAAAGCTTTCATAATAAAAGCTCTCAATGCTCTTTAAGGAGCTTTCCGAATATTTTTAAATATTTTATTTCGGTGTTATTTATCATTTTTATCGGTAAATATTATACGTTACCCAACTTCCCTCGCCTTTGCCATTAATAATGTACCCAAGCCTAAGTTGTTTGCCCACGGGATGCTTTCACGGCTAACTGTCACTCACTCACTCACTCGCAGGGTGTCAGTACGCGTGTGAGAGGGAAGGATATAGGAAACGTTTGCTATTTCAATAACACAAACCCCCGTCAGTTGTCAATATCATTTTTATCGGAAATATCAAGCGTGGCCTAAATAGTAATATTCAAAATTTGCGGAGGATATTGAAAAATTCAAGTAGAAATTAGGGTATTAATGAGAATGCCATTTCGTTTGGAAAATGTGCTTTGATTCGCCCAACGGACTTTTGGGATTTGCAACAGAGTCACGTTTAGCTGCTTTACGATTTTGCTTAGTTTACATTTCATCTGTTGAATTAACATCTATTAACTAAAAATACAGAATAATTTCATACATTCAAATATGCTACCATCAACATATTACAATAACAGGTGCAACCATAAAGCTCTAATTAATTAAGGGGTTAAGCTCTTTAAATGTTAAAACCAGAAACAAAACTTAATATTTTTTTTTAAAAGCACAATACTAAATTAGCTAACATATTACTTCTGATAAAATATTGTTGGGGTGAATTTATTTTAGTGATTCTTCTTAAAATGTGTGAATACTCTGTATTGCATGAACAAGTTATACTATACCATTGTTAAAAAAAAAAATGACATTATTTCATTAAGTTGGAATAATCTCACCACGGAAAAGACATTATAACTAAAGCACTATAAGTTTAAAGAATACAAAAATATTTATGATGAAATGCGATAGCATTGATGTATTGAATACAAAATAAAGCGAAATAGAGGAAAATAGCCTCACTGACGTGACATCCAAATATGTATCGATGTGATCAGATATCATTTAAGCGCGTTAGCTATTTAAAAAAAGACCAGTTGTTACCCGAGAAACCTGTGATCAAGGCATTTACGAGTATCTTGCTTAAATACACTCTAGGTCGGTACTTTATTAGGTAGGTAGAAATTTAAAAAAATCTAGACTAAACTAAATAACTTGATTTTATTTTTCAAATATGTTTTATTGCATAAAATAACACAACTTTATCGTATCTTATTCGAGGCAAGTAAAGGGAAAATAAAATGAATATTATATTAAATATTCAACAATCTTTTTTTATTGTTTGCTTCAAGAGAGTTGAGTTCACTAAACAGGAAATTAACATGCGATTTTTTCCAATGAATCGATTTAAGGTAAAATAATACATTAAAAAAGGGAGAGAGTGATTTATAAATATCATTTGAACATTATAATGTTTCACAGGAAAAAAATATTTTGTTTTCCATAGTTACAATTGGAAGACAAAAACGAATCGATTTCAATATGGATAAATACCACTTTAATCATTTTATAGTCGTAAGCTTCGAGATAATACTCCAAGTGGGTGTTAGATTTACGACTTTCCAGCAGCAATTAGATTTAATTTTCCGAAAGATATAACCAAGCAAAAAGCTCGCAGAGTTGATTAAATCGACGCACATGAAAAAGTCGTATCATAGCGACTGGTGGCAACGTCTAATAGGTAGGTACTCCACATGTCGTAATAAAATTTCCCGTATTAATACAAAACACGGGATAATGTAATCAGTCTCTCTGGCGGGGGATCCGAATCACCACGGGGTATTTCGGCGGCAAAAAGCGGCCGTAGAAATAGCGGGAAATGGCGGAAACGGCGAAACTTGCGGTAAATTAAATTGCAATCAGCGGGGGGCCCCCAGCTGAGCCGTCTTCAACTTCTATTGATTCATCTCATTTTGGAGGGAATTGTTCCAATTCGGAGCGTTGACACAACGCTCCTCCCAACTTTTTTTGCGGAGAGAATCGCAAATTTCGAGAATCGCGAATCGTTATGGTGGTTAGATAAAAAAACAGATTCTTTTCAAATAATTATATGAAAAGAACTTTACAATTGCTCGGTGCAGATTTTTTTTTCCATTGTTATAATTTCATAAAAATATTACAACAATCAACAATGGTACGTGTGGAATATTGATTTTATGAAATTATATCGTCGGGCAGATCTAAAATGAATTAAACATACATTAAGACCAGATTTCAGTAGTTTTAAGCAATAGTGCTTTTGTTATATTTTACATCCCTTATCATAACGGTTTAAATCATGAATATTCTTAATCATGAATTAACAGTTGAATCATTTTGTGATGTGACATTAAATTAATCGCTAAGAAACTTTTCATAAAGCAATTAATTTGTACGTACTAAACAATAATTATTAATTTCAGCAAAGCTTTTCCCGATAGTAGCAATAAACGACGTTAACAACATTAACGGCCCACGTGGTCAAGTAGTAAGACGTTCGACTACGAATACAGAGGTCATGGAGTCAAAAACCCGGCTTGCGTAAATTCATTAAATTTAATAATGATGGTCATAACACATTTAATTCATGTAAATAATGTAAAGTATATTTACGGCACGTTCCAGAGTGGTAGATACTATAAAAACTGCCCTGGTGAAAGACCACCATTAAGAATTGAAACGTTGCTTGAAATGGCTTTAGTTGTGTTTGGTAACCAGATTTGAATAGCCAGCCAAATTTCCTCTTCTCCATCTCCTTCCCCTCCCAAACTACCTTCAACCTCACAACATACACCAATTGGGGATGCCACAGTCTCTCTGGCTCTGGACGAGTGGGAACAGTTAGGACTCTTAGGACTCTTAAGTTCTCCGGAGCAGATCATGCAGGGTGTACAAAAATAGTGATTTAAGCAAAATAGTTATTATTTTATTTAATTCTGTTAAAATGTTTGTATTTCTTCCATAACTCCTCAAGCATCTGCCGTAGTAGCCATAAATCCCACTAAACTATGCTCATACTCGAAAGTTATTGTACTCTTTCGTCGGGCGTGTTTGGAAATTAGTTTTTCCTTTTGAGGGAGGCTTGTGTCGATGCTGACTACGTGACGCGAATCTTTGCTTCACACATGTTCTGCAACTTCTCGAGAACGTTGAGCCAAGAAACCAATCCAGCCTCGGATCCCGAGTAAAAATAACCACAAATAGGATAAATTCAACCACTGATGATAAGATATTTCTACATTGGGGTGTGTTGTGGGATAAGTTTTTAGCGAAGTGCCGACGAGAGTCTTATAAAATGATTGAAAACAAAAAGTACATTAAGGGCAAAGAAAATCACAAACTAGTAAAATATTTATTCGGCAATGGTAGTGGATTTCTAAAATTACGATTAAATGAAGGCTCGCATTGCAAACAAACTTTAAAAATAAATTATTTAAATTTTAGCATTCACTAAAATTAAATATTAATTAATGAAATGAAAAAACAACTTTGTATAAGACCACCGATTTTATTTTGATGTTTGTGACCGACTGGTTTCGCTTAGCTTACGCAGCATTAGGGTATTAAATTAAACCAAACAAAAAGTATAAAGTGTGCGGTTATATATAGATACAGAGGGAGATAAAATAAGAGAACAGTGAGAAAATCTGACTGGTAATATTATTAATCCATCACCACGCTTTTTGAATCAAGACTGCGGAAATATTTTATGATTCTGAAAGTGTTTCAGAATCCAATAAAATTCTTAAATATCATTACGTCAAATCTAAAAGACAGCAATAAAATGTATAAAAAATATGAAAAATATGAAAATCCGTTTGCCTAAAGCAGCAAAAAATATTTAACAGTTAGTTTTGGCGAGTCGATGAAATTTGCGCAGATTTTTCTATCCAGAAAGTATAGGTCAAGCTTTTTTCAGCTCGTTCGGTAATTTCTATAGTGAACCATGGAGTTTAAAATATGCATGTACCTGTTAAAAAAAATGTCAAGTTGTTTGTTCCATATTAATCATTTGTACAAAAATAAAAATAAAATGCATAAAAAATCTCGAACGAAGCCAGATAGTAAGTTAATAAATACACAATAATATGTTAGGAGTAACTACGCAAAACTGTATATTTCTCCTGATTGTCTATTATCTATGATAATCCCGATTTAACCGTTTTTTCCAAGAGCTGCTTTATTGACAATATAAAACTCGAAAACAATTTTACGTCATTTATATTTACTCGTCACAATATTTGCCTAATTTCAAAAATAGAAAAAGTCGGTTATTTATAAAAAAAACAGCTTGAGCTAGCAAAAATCCTGTAGTGTCAATTTTAGAATCAAAGAACACCTTAGATGTTTATAACCACGGTTTTTTGGAATTAACCATCTTATTGAAAAAGATCATTCCTTTAATAAAAGCACCGGTTCTCATATTCTCCATAAAAATGGTCATGGCAACAGATTTAACAATTTAGAAATATTAGAAATAAAGAAAGCCAATAAAATGAATAGTCGTATTCTTAATAATCAAGTAAATTTGTCCAGTAGTCCAATATTATGTATTTTTTCCGTAAACTCATTAAATTTCTCATTATTCTTTGATCACCTTCTCAGTTGACGTTTTGCCTCTTTCATTTCATGTTATCTGTTTTTTTTGTTTTTAATCTCTGTTCCTTTGTTATAATTTTAAATGTCATTCTATTGTTTTCTCACTGTTCTCTTATTTATTTTATATTGTGTTCTCCCTCTGTATGCATATGTAACCGCATACTTTGTATTTTTTGTTTAGTTTAATTTTGTTCATTGATGATGCTTAGGCTAACCAAAACATATCGGTCGTAAAAAATAAAATAAAATCTGTGGTCTTGTTCAAAGTTATCATTTCATATTATCATCATTTAATATGTCAAACCGAGAAATGGTTGCATTCTATGAAAATATAATAATAAGTAATCTAACATAGAACGGTATCTACGAGTGTTTTACAAAGTGGTCTCTATTTCACCACTTTCCAACAGAAGTGAGATGGCTTGATTAGTCCTGATTGTTCATCTTCAACTTTGTGCGCGAAATCTCATTCCAAGATTTCGAAGAAGGTTCTGGAGTTGCTGATTCGAATTGGTAATGGCCTCCAAATTGGATTAGATTCATCTCTTAGCTTTAATTACCAATTCAGAAGAGCGCAAATGCATCCTGGTAGTACTAATGAGCGCTACGGATTGGATATCTAAAAGTAATGGGGAAGCTTTCACTCTGAGATGGTCTTAAAGGATAGTTAGGGTAACGCACGTACGAAATTAAGAGTTGTAGGAATATAAGTTTCCATTATGTTTTCCGGAAAACCTTTTAGGAAAATCTTCGATAAAATTTACGCGTTTATATAAAAAAGAAATTGTATTTAACAATGGACCAAATTAATTGTGAAACGAAAAAAAAACTTGAGCAACGAAAAATTGCACTGAAATTTATTAATTTTCGAACCCCCCCTTTGTATTGTCCAATATATTTCCCGTAAACTCAAAAAAAATCTAATTATTCTTTAATCACCTTTCCAGTTGACGTTTTACCTCTTTTATATCATATTATCTGTCTCTTTCTCTCTGTTTCTTTGTTATAATTTAAATGTTATTCTATTGTTTTCTCACCGTTCTCTTATTTCATTTTATATTGTGTTCTCCCTCTGTATGTATATATAACTGCAAACTTTGTATTTTTTGCTTAGTTTAATTTGGTACTCTGATGATGTTTAGGCTAAGCGAAACCGGTTGGTCATAAAAAAAAATCTCTGGCCCAATTTGAAGTTATTATTTCATTTTTATTTATATTTTTATGTGACTACCGAACAAGAGTCCCTACATCACGGATGCATCGGAACTATGTTGTCTCCAATTGGCATATGTGGTGAGGCTGAAAGGGTAGGGTAAGGATCTGATATGAGAATGAAGAAGAGGAAGAGGGAGGTTGGGAAGAAATTGACTGTTCAGATCTGGTCATTTAACACGGCTGAAGGCAATTCAAGCAACATTTAGATTACGCATGGTGGTCTTTCATCAGGATGATTCTTGTTGTACGTATAATATATTCCGCTCTGGAACGTGCCACCGAAAGGGCTGTATTTATCAAACCGAGTATCAAAATTTGCAGAACATTGTATGGGTTATTGACTTCCCACAATATTTTAGCAATCTAGATATTCGTTACACCGTCTAATATTAATAAATTACCACCAGAAATCATAACATTCTAACAGCAAAATGTGAGCATAGGTATACTAATTATTGTAATAAATAATGTGGTTAGTTTGTTTATTATATTGTATTATTATAACATGGAAAAATAGTAACGTAACTCATTATTGTAATTCTGATGATTTACTTTTTATATAAAATGCTTTCTAGTGCATAAAAATGGTTCTAAAATAAAAACTATTATTCTTTTTTATTGTTATTTAAAATGTTTTTTTTATTCTCCGTGCATTAAAAACCTGGTTTTCTAATTAAAAATATATTGATTTTAAGAATACCCCACGAATTTGTAAACCTTGAGATGAAAATGACATACTTTAAGCTTTAAAATAAAGTTTTTAACGAATCAAAACCTCGACAATCAGTCCTCCATTAATGGAGTTTCCTGCATTCACCCTTCTTTCAATATCCTTATCAGCCTTTCCGTCTCTCGTAAACATACTTCCTAAATACACAAACTCAGTATTTCAAAAAAATCGGTTGGTTTACGTTGTACGGTGAAAAATAAAATAAAAAAAACTCTGGAAGCAAAAACTCTTAATTAAAGACTAATTTATTGAAAGAATAATTTACAAACCTCAAAAATCAACTATTTTAAAGGTTCTGTTATTTTACCCGTTACCAGATTTATTTGTACAAGAGCCTGATTTCAAAAAGGAGCCTCAGAAACTAAAATAACTCGTCCCGTCTCCGTGTCGAGGAATGATGGTAAGTCCCACAAACGATAGTTCACTGTGGAGAGTTTCGGGATCAATATGTTGCCAGTTACTGGTTGTTAGTTGCCGGTTGCCAGTTGCTAGTTGCCCGTTGCTACTGTGATAAGTCGAGTGGCAACATTGAGGTGACTTGAGATCGGCGATGTGTAACAACCCGATGGGGAGGCTTCTACGGGGCAGGCTGCTGTTTTTACCGTTTTATATGATCTTAAGTGAAATTTAGTCAAGAGGAAATGATTGTATTGAAGACAAGGGAATATAATATGTTTGAAGATAATTTTTGACCAGATATTTGAAATACATGCGAAGTCGATTGGAAAATGATTGAATTGGTTTTATTAAAGAACTATTTTTGTGGAAATCTTTATATTAGAAAAAAGGTTTTTGAGTGTTTCGGTTTAATTTCGTACAGTGTCAGTATAAAATTTATTCAAATTACATAAAGGGTTTAAACGAAATCAATGCCAGAGATGTACGCTCATTTGCTTTGAACCCAGGGGTGACAAGTTCTAGCCTTGGTAGTGGTCAATATATCATTCATGCGGGTTATTTCCCAGAATTTCAGTTAAATAATTTAAAGCACAAAATAATAGGTTTCTCCATTGTGAGATACTACTATTCAGCTTGGCCACCATTTAGCTTGATACGAGAAAAGACTTTAGCTATGTTAGGTACCCAGCGCTCATCCTAAAACCCTTGCCTTTCACCTTCCCTTTCTTCGCAATATTCTCCAAAATGCGGATACTTCAGATCTACTGGTTGCAGAACAAACAAAATGACAATGAAATTGCTACAGACCGCATTCATCACGACATATTTATGTAAAATAACACAGGTATTCGCTATAATACTTTTACTTGACAAGAAATGTCACCTCGAACTTTAAACTAAACTCATAAACGAATTACATTACATTATGTTAAATAATATCTCAAACCAAATAAATATAAATGCTCACACAAAAATACAAAAGTCTTCGAAAATATTCTCGTACCTCTGCAGTGCATGCGGCCCCCCAGCACCGCGGGGTAAATTTAGTGAAATTCTTTAAACTTTTCTGAAGCAGGACTGATGCCTATGGGAAACTACGGCAAGATTAATGACGCGGGATTCTACAAGGCTTTGCCTGACAGCGCAAGGATCGCAGGAATCCTTTATGCTCGAAAAAGTGTTTTGATATATTGGCGCTTCATTGCGGATAAAAGTGACGGGACCGAGTGAGTAATGTTTGCATCTTGCGGACTGGATTAAGCGCTGCATAAAGATGTTACCCTGGTGGAAACTATTTCTTGGAACGGTCAGGCATTCAATTTTCAAGTGTTTAAACGATACTATAAAGTATGGTGTTTTGAACATGTACATACTGTATCGTTACTATAAAATAAATACTTAGAAGTACGTTTGTATGTACCTAATATTTATTATCCATACGAAAGAAGAAAGTAAACATTAAACATCTTATAATTTTTACTACTCTATTATTACATTTAGTTTTTAAAAAAGAGAGTAAATCGTTTTATTCAAAGAAAGACAAACATTCCCGAGTTACGAATAACCTGTCGATATTTGAAAAAATCCTACTGCCATCACAATAAGCGGAAGATGTTGCTTGTGCAATGGTAGAGGACTTAGCTAGCAGAGGAATTGAACCCACGACGCCCGGGTGGGAATCCGACGCGTTTGTCAAATCAATACAATCTTAATACGACAGTTGAATACTATTTTTCCATTTTATAGAGTAGTATGGTATCTATTCAAAGTACATTAAGTATTCACAGATAATTTTATGTTTGTTAAATATTAGTGTTCGTAAGAGAACATTTGTATTTTAGGTAGTTAGAGTAAGCAATAAATAATTTTAGATGCAAACTTAAAATCGCAAATGCAAAAAAACATGTAAAACTCAATATAAACAATAGAGTTCGATTTAATAGCAAAGCAACTACCCCAGGACATTAGTACAAGTGCATCGATAAAGGCTTTTTCGTCAACGTCGGTAATCTGTCATCTTTCCGAGCACGACTGCAGATCGCCAACGAACAAACAACAGTTGCCAAAGTTGTTGATAAAACCTTTGTCGATGTGCTTGCTCAAATATCACTGGATTTTGTGCAGGCCTCTCATATTATGAACAAAATTAGGGAAGGTACTTTCTCAGGAGATTTTCGTCCATGTAACATATATTTGTATATAAGTTTTCATATTTTGAATTCGCCAAAAAAAAGCAAGGCGGTTTCGACAAGAAGGCTGTTGACGGGAATATCGTAGGGAGAAGGAGAGGGGGGGGGGTTAGACGAGTAGAGAAACATAAGCGTTAGAAGCGGTTAGAGAAGGGTCGGAGATTGGTTAGAGGTTAGCGTAATGTGTCATCGGAATTATGTAATAAATGTAATTGAGGATAATAAACACTAGAGATACACAACTTGGCGTCGGCGCACATGAGAATGTTGAATGAAATATTGAAATGCGGGACAATATTGTAACGGTTAAAATTTTCACTTAGCAATTTGAATCCGACTTACACAACTACGTAATATTGACATTACTAGATATTATTTTTTAAGAGAAGGTAAGATTGTGTGACAAAATATGAATAAGTAGCATGCCTATACCAGTGATTTGGATTCACATATTGTTATTTGGGTAATTTGCACAGCGCTTTTTGATGAAGAATTATCTTAAAGGCTCTTAACATTTTTTAATACATAGTCTACATTTTATTACTAATTATTGTAAACTTATTTCAACGACATAAAACCAATGACGTACAAATCACATCCACCAACCCATCGAACAACAATACTAAATAAAATATAAATGAGTTTGACCGATGAGGGGAAACTGTGTTCCACGAATATTTATATATTTGAAAACACGAATTGAATAAAACAATTGTAATAAGCAAAAAAAATTTTTTTTTGATAATGCCCTCAGAAGGCGAAACAGCTAACACGCGTAAAAATAATCACATCGCAGAGCTTTTCACTAAAAGTTGTTTTAAAAAAAATTAAAAATAATAATAATTATTGTTTAAATAAAATTAAAAGACCTAAAAATTAAAATGGAGTTCTACAAAATATACTTTAAAACCATAAATAATATTTTTAAGATTGTGGGCTTATTTTGAAAATGGCGTTAACAGCTAAAAATATCAGCATTAAAATAGATTCTACTGAAGCTATGTAAATTTCATGACGTTAAGAGTCACCAGTTAAGATTTTTGCTGCTTCAGACATCAGATAAACGAGATACAGTTACGATACTATATAAATAGTATAAACTGATTCTGAAATACTGTTTTCACCAAATAATCTATTAAGATATTAAATAATGTCTACAGTAATCTACAATCTCAACTCCTTACGTAAACCATTACTTTATCACCGAAATTGGTACAAAAAAGTTCCTTTTCGAGTGAATAAACTGACAAGTCGGTTGCAACAATTCTGAAAATCCTTCTCGAAACCGAAAACCAACAAGCAAAGCTGATACACCCTCATTATTTCAAACCGAAGCTCCGGTCATTAAAATCTATGAATATCTTAATGTTATGGAGGCTTTACTCACCCAGTGTTATCCTAACCGTGAATATATTTAAGGAAAGGTTTCGGGGGTTGAATTGTTGTGTTTTTAATATTACCTGAAACAAAGGAGAAACAAATTATTAATTTAATTCAACATTTTTTAGACTTGAGAAAAATGAAACCTAACTGGTTTGGTGTAACATTGTACCTAGCCTATTAATTCAAGCCTATAAGATAAATTGTTCGACTTATGTTACTATTATCTGACAAAATGTAATTATTTAGAGGATTCAACGCTCGACCAGATGTCGGACGGATAGAGTTCGATACTCACAACGGACGAAAGTGAAAGGTATCTCAAATAAAATACAGAGAATCTGTTTGTATGAAACATGTAATGCTTTCAAACGGTGAGCTCTGACGTTGTGAATATTTTGACAGTTTTTCAATCTAGAATTTCTAGTTCGACATCATAATTTTAGGCTAATGATTTCGTTTCTACCAATAGGTATAGAGCCTAGTGTCAAAAAATAAGATAAGATGTAAAATTGTTTGTTTGCGTTGAACTTAAATTACATTACTTATGTTGGTTACAATCCTCCTAATTTTTAATTATATACATTAATAATAATAATGCCACTTAGGTAATTTATTAATTTGTGTCATTTTTTTTTATTTTTGATTTAAAGTGGCTTTATTTTCTTTTTTATTTTAAATTGTTTTATCACATAATTCGAAAAATGTCTTCCACATCACAGGTGAACTCCAAGCGTGGAGGACAATGTATGTACAATATTGTAAATAAACATGAAGTTAAGTAAATAAATAAATAAAAAAACTGAGACGATTAATTGAATTAGTGTTTTTGATGGGATCACTTTTTAAATATCTGAAGCAAGTGAGACTATAGCACTCCCAATAAATAAAAAGTGAAGGAAAAGAGAAACTGATAAGAATGGTTGGAAAAACTTTGTCAGATATGGTCACCAAATTTAGCGAGAGTTATTAAAAACAACTTTTCAACTCTGAATGGTGGTAACATCAGGCAAAATACATAATAATTATTGATTGCAATTATAATTAAATAAACACCAATTCAAGTCGCTGTATTTGATGATTGCTTGGTAGGTGTCAATGCTTGCTGCTATGCGGAAAAATATTTTAGAAGAAAAAATGAATTACGTTAGTTTATTATCGAAAAAACTTTTTATCATTGGGTAATAAAACATATTATTAACTAAATTGTTACCAAGGTACCTATTTAAATTATAACCACTTTTCCGAACTTTGATACGAATACCTCCCTTCATTCGGTAATTTAAATTGATATAATAATAATAATGTTACATAATATACGAGTATAATGTTAAGATGCCATTATATGACGCCATCTCTCGGTTAGATATTCACATTATTAGTTATGTCTATATGCGCAGGCTGATTGCGGTATTGTAAGTTTTAATGAATAGTAAACGCACCGATATTGTCAGATCTGTGTTCACCGTACCGAATATACGGTATACGGTATATTGTGGGAGGTAATAAACTGAGTCAATGTGTAACTTGGTGTTTCGGTAAACTTGTGCAGTTAATGATAATTCATATTCTTACCGTACATTTAATTTAATAACATAGGTAATGCATAGTGAATAAATTATGAAAACCCAAAAACATCGAAAAATATTTATATTAATGATTGAAATATTTGTAAAAGAAACACAAAAAAAAATTATAGGCGCGATTAGGACTTTCCTCTATAAAATCTGTTTTTCCGCTTTTCAGGATTTTGCTCTCACCACCAATGTATTTTTTTGCAGAATATTGTAGTGTATTCAAAAATATATTTGAAATTAAAAATAATTTTAAAACATTAATGCTTATGTTTTTTTATATTTTTAAATAATATCAATAATCTAAATCACAAAAATGAAATATAAAAAACCATAAATTAAAAAAAACAATGGTCACAACAAATATGACTGCCAAAAGTCGGAAGAAATTAAAAATAATACTTATAATTTTGAAAAAAAACATCAGATCGATTAAAATGCAACTTTCTAATAAGGTCCCAATGGCCGAATTGGTTAAGGCGTTACTTCCGGATAGAGTAAAGGATCAGAGTTCGAGTCTTGGTTGTGACCATTGTCTCTTTTTATTTTCTGGCTTTTTCTGTTTCATATTTGTGTTTTAGATTATTGATATTATTTAAATAACTAAAAAAATATTTATTTGTTTGCAATTTTTTTAGCCACAGTTCAATACATGACTCAATTTGTGTTTAATGCTAATTGGCATCCGACACAATTTAAATGCCGTTTAATAACGTATTCAATAACAACATAATGTCATTATTACTACATCATAATATCAAAGCTATCATCATTATTTATAAATATATATATACTCGTAAATATAAATATAAAAATAATTACTGGTTATTGTTTTTATAATTTCCTTAAAGAATGTTTTGTCAATAAAAGCAATTTATGATTAATTATGTTCGACAGCGACGTTGAAAATATGAACGCTATTTTAAGGAATTTTACCTCAATTTTTTAAATTTTATCGTAAATTTATACAATCGTGCCGAACATTGAATCTACTTTACTCAAGCGTCAGAAACACACTGAATTTTCCCACCCACCAAACGATATGTATAATAACGTAGGCAATATGTTTATAAAATGAATTGCCTTACGGGGTACTTTCATAAATGCCACCTTGAAGTCAGAACTAAACAAGCACTTTGTATTGCCAACGGCCTAATATCTACTCAGTTTACATCTCACGTAAAACCCTATTTCCTTGCATTTCCAACTCCCCTTTGCTTGAACACTATTTAATAATTTATTTTAATCTCTCAAACTACTGCGAATCTGAGTTGGTTGTAAAGAATTGCCACCGGGTAATAAACCCACCGTTGTATACATATTAAAACGTTTGCATAGAGTGTTAATTAAAGAGCAGAATTTAATAAAAACTTTATCGACGCTTGAAAAGCCAGAAGGCAAAATCATTATTACCTTAAACCTTATGTATTACAGCGATCTTATATTTTAAAACAAAAATATTAACAATTAAACTTTTACTCATTAGTAGAGATGGTCGATATTACTGTCCCGGTTAAAAGGAACCGGTTCCTAGACAGTCACTGGAACCGTCGATATTATTTCTCCAAGGAACCGGTTCCATATTTTCGTAAATAAAAATATCACAACATCCTTTGTCCGTTCTTTCTTTCTTTTCGGTGTTTTTTTTTGGGTGAGTTCCAACCAGTTCTTTTCGTTTTCAAATCTCTACCGACTAGTACTTTTTCTCGGCGAGGAACTTTTGTCCATTTGCTAGTACTTTTCGAAAAAATCTGCTTTGTGGAACTTTTCTGGTACCAGGAACCGGTTCCAACATAAAATGGATAAATAACCGGTGTCTCTCCGGTCACCGGTAACTGGAGCCGCAAATACACCCAATTCTAATATCGACCATCTGTACTTATTAGGAGATTCGGAAAGGACGCTAGAGTAATGAACAAGATTACAAAGATAAACGGAGAAAAAAGTGTCAGGAGAGTATTTGAAACGAACGTGAATAGTAATAGAAGTTGGGAACACCGAAGGCAGTCATAGCACAGAGTAGGTACATATGAGAAGATGTATGAATCTAAATGAAACAACAAGGGTGTGTCTACGAGAAAAAAGGCATGACGGTTAGTTATACCATTTATTTTCACAACACATCCACACACATATTTATTTATTTTTGAAATATCAATACTTTCTAATATATGATACCTCATTCATCGTCCCTTAAAATATATATAAAACAATAATAAATAAATACTGCGTTTCTTAATAACGCCAGACAAAGCTTGCACGAGCTATGGAAATAACGAATAAAATAAGAGGTACAGAAAATAAATAAAGCTTTTCTGGCGAGCTCTTCGTTTGTTGCTGTCATGTACTCTGAATATTTAAATGATATTTGCAACTTACTCCAAAGTTGACAAACAATATGTGCCTTGAATATCATGATAAATAATATAGGTTATTCATAAAACTACCTATGTATCTTAAAATGTTTAAAATCAAAGGTAAGAAGTAACATGAACTGACATATTATCTTGGTTTAGTTTTAGTTACTTGTTTATTAAAGTTTACAATGTATTTAATTAAAATTTATATATATTTTTGACTTGATAATAATATTAAAACTTACTCGTATTTACTTCGTGATAAATGTATTTTAAATGGTTCTTACATGATATTTTAAATTTATTAACTGGAATAATTTTGATGGTTTCCGGCAGCGCATTATTACATTTCATCCCTTTATAAAGTAAGCTGTTTTGTGTATTGGTTTTATTCTTTTTTTGTAGTCTAATTTTTTGGCATGTCCTTGTATTATGTCTGTGAATATTCACGTTCTAAATAATTTGTCAGATAAAAAAAAATGGTTTCATGTTTTTCTCCATTTTATGTATAAATATCAATGTGTTTAATGTTAGCATCTGTTTTACTGCTAGCCAATTTAGTTCCTTTGACATTTTAGCTACTTTTGAGTTTCTATTTCAACTAAGTATATTTCTCATTGCTCTATTTTGGAGAATTTGAAACTTGTTTTGTTCTCTGTCGTTACACGAGAAAAAAGTATTTAAATGAAGCAAAATTTCTCATTGCACAAAAAATCTTTTAAAAGCTTTAAAATACGTATCTTATGCACATGTCTTAAAATGTCAACTCTCCAACATTTTATGAATGAATTCTTTATAATTTCTATGGGGTTCGCTAGACCAGATAGGAGTTTCACAAAAAACCATGTATAATAAAACTAAAGTTGAGGCACATGTAGATAATATGACATTCAAAATTTTATACATGGTTGGAGAAAATTGTTTGACAAAATATCACCACCAAAGGTTACTGGAGAGTCATTAACATACATATGCAAATGATTTTATTAACATTCAAAGCAACCAAAAACAAATTCTCTTCTGAGTACGTACGAGTGTGAACTTAAAAAAAATTGAACTGAAGACGAAAAACATCAAATTAAAAAGTATTTTTTAATATCCAGACAGGCGATTGAGTAGGTACCTACCTATAATATATTTTACAAAAACAATTGAGTGACATCCAAATGTCAGATCTTTGGTTTTTGATCGCTGTGTCAGATTACATTGCAAGTAAAGTTACACCCTGTGATTTTTCAGTAGTAGTTTTATAATTATTTAACCTTCAGTTTTATACAACTACTTTTCCCTAGTGTACCTATTTGTACCCTATACATATATAAACTTAAACCTAGAAGTGTGGTCTATAACAATTTTAAAATAAAACTGACGTTAATTTACATAAGACCTTTCGACTCATAGGCACCAGAGGGGTCAATGTAATTGACTATGTGTTCAGGAGAGGTTGTCGATATTTAAAAAAAGTTTTATCAATTTCACCCGAAGTAGTAAATTTGACCTTAGTTCGAGCACACCAGACATGCCCACAATACACTTCCATCGGTTCATCACTTCGTTGAATATGCCTTTATACATGCACTTACTCTACTAGGTACGAGTAAATAATTAGTAGAAAAAGGACGTTCATTTTACCGTTTCATTAAAATGCGTTTTATTTACGTACGCGAATAGCAATTGCGAACAATATCTTCTATTTAGATTTTAAAAAGTAAGTAGGTATGTATTATTTTATTAATACCTTATAATGTTCAAAACAACTTACTATAATCATTATTATTACTAACACCTCATATAAATGATGTACCAAATATGAATTATTTAAAACATTAAGTAAAAACAATACACACCTAGTACATTTGTCACACGTTTTAGAGTGATAGATTTTCTCAAAATCGCCCAAGTGAAAAGCCATCATTAAAAAATGAAGTGTTGCTTTAAATGGTTTAAGTCGCGTTTAGTGACCAGATCTAAATATCTTAGTACTTTCCAAGCTCCCATTTCCCCATATCCTTCCCTTCCCCACTCCTTCAAGCCTCATGACATCCCCCAAAGTGGGATGCCATAACCTCACTGGCTTCAGATAGCTGGTACTTTAGTGCAGTATTCACATTAAAAAAAATCTTTTTTCAATTCGCATTAGCCGATGAAAAACCACAAACGGACTAAAAAATAATAAACCCTTTATGAAATCATAACATCGTAATTCAGGGCGGCCAAAAATTCGACAGAAAGCCACTCTTACTTTCCTGCCTAAAAAGCAAAGCTGACGTAATACTTTTACTGCTGAAAATTCCCGAACAATTTAGCTTAAGGATACATAAATTCCGTATTAGGGCCTTTAGTGACACGGGAAGATAATTAACCGCGTCAGTGTTGGGTCACGTCCTTACTACCCTTAGTGCCTTCCCAGGACCTCCCCAGTTGCTACTTCCTCCCCCAGCGCGGAGCTACCCTTGGCGGTGGTACTATTTTTCCCTGCCTAAAAGACTATAATGTTTTCGCATTACTAGGAGTCGGCGTGATACGCAAGGGTTAGGCGGGGAAAGCTTCTTCAACTTTAAGCGATCATTTCTATTTCTGTTATAATATATATATATATATATATATATATATATATATTTATTTTAACGAAAAATAAAATCATGAGAAACGTGAAAAAAAAATTATCTAGAAACAATAAGGTGATTTACTTAAAAAAAAACGGCGCTACAAAACTCAATCAGTCATTATTTAAAATAGCCAATTTACAAACAAATAACACTTTTTCAAACACCATCGTTAATAATGAAAAAAATATCATAGACTGAGTTGGTAGCTACATTTGACTATGTCTAGGTTAGAAAATATTTGGTGAGATAGAGTACCGCTTAATATTGGCAAGGGTTAAAAAAAAATAAGCAAATGATGGGATTGAAATTTATCCAAAAACAAAAAGGCCTCACATTTGAAAAGTGGATAGATCCAATTTTGAAGTGTGGCACAGAAATTTGATATTTTTCTGAAAGCCTTCTCGCTAAGACGAAAGTCACTCATCATTCTTTAAGGGTCAGAGATATTGCATTTTATTTGTTAAATATGAAATCCATCAAAAATATTCTTGCTTCCATGTTCTCTGCCTGCCCCTCGATAGAAATGACACATGAGCGATAACGAGCCAGTTAGTTAGGTTAGTTTAGGTTAGGTTAGGGTAAAATGAATTTTTCTTACGAAGTAACTCAGGCTTAATTTGTTAAGGTAAAAAATATATATAACAGAGAAATCTGTTTTCATCTTTGAGTAATTACCAATAAATGATACACAACAGAGCAGTCTGTTTTCATCTCTAAATAATTAAATCTATTAATTACTTTGTATAAGACAACAGATTTTATTATTTCATTTTCATCAAATGTGTCAAACCACAAAATGATTATTTTCTACGAAAATACAAAGTATTTTGTTTGTGAGTACGTACAAAGAGTGTGAATTTTTCAAAATTAGAGCTGATGAATGTGCAGAAAATTATCCAATTAAAAAATAATCTTTTCAAATCTCTACCCACCTAATAAAGTACCTACATGTGATGTATTTAAGCAGACATTATTCTATATTTGAAATGGGTAGCAACTAAAATTTTTTCTTGGCAAGTCAAGTTACCTCCCGTGAATTTTAACGGATTAACTAGATTTTTAACTAGTTCAAATAATAATAATAATACAAAATATTTATTTTAAATAAAAAATGTTTTAGTTTTAAGCCACTTTATTCATACACAAATAACATTCGACCGGTTTCGGTTAAACTCAACCTTCTTCAGGAAAGTATATATATATATAAGGTGGTAAAGTGGCTTAAAACTAAGACATTTTTTTATTTAAATTATAATGTCAAGCTACAAAGTGATTGCTTCCTTCAATAAATCAAAATATTTATATTGTGTCGCAAGCTTTTACACTTTATGCGGTGGAAGTTGTAACACAAAGTTCCATCCTACATGATTTTCATAATTTGAAATCTCAAAACGTGACATACAAAATGAAATCGTTCGCCCTTGTGCCCCAGTTTGGCAAGGCCTGGAGAGGGAAGCACCCAAACCGTGCCGTGAATTTTAAACTCAGTTCATTTCCTACTGCTTCCTCTCGGATTCTCCGCTCGTTTTTTTACCCCTCCGGTTCGTGGTTCGTGTTTCGAGAGCCATAAACCTTCAATTTTATCGGACATTTCGACCGAACGTCTTGTTTGATGGAAATCCTATCGCTTGGAGATTTTTTAGAGACGAGACGTACCTGGACCTTGTACGTACGCGGTACTTACGTTAAAATAACGTTTTACGGCGTTCTCCGGTTGCTTTATGTGCTTACAATAATATTATAGATTTAGGTTCTAGCATGGTTAGATTTCCTAAATTTGTAAGGTGTATTTTATTTATATACATAACATCCCTACTTATTCTAGAGTTTTGCTTTACAGGTGTAAAATAAAATTGTACGGCCGTGATCCCTAGGTGAATCGCGAAAGATGTGAAAAATACGTGCTTTGCATCCGTATACAACTGATGTTTGACACATTAGAATGTTTTGCCATGAATTTTCTTCTTTCTACAATTACAAAGGTTGTTAAATGTTTGTGGTTCCATGTTATGTTTTAAAAATGTTAAATATTTTGCTTAGCTTCATGGCTAATGTTAATAGGTGCTTTATGACGTATCTTAAAATTACAGTAAAATAGCTTATCACCTTATAAAAAACTGTGTACTTACCAAACTTAAGTTTTGAATAGGCTTACACGAAACCCGGATTTTAATAATATTATAAGGTAATTTTAATTTTATTTTTTATATTTACTCCATACAGAAGGCCTATGGGGAAATAATTTTCCTGTGTCATATTTGGGGATGCTGTGTAGAGGGTATTTTCAAGGGAAAAAGGAGTGAACCTGGGTCTTGAAGAGGCCCATGTTGTAGGTGGGTGGAAGCACAGAGACCGGCAAATCATAGATGTTGAACACATGAACGAGTCATAAAAGCGACCCGATTTCATTTGTCTAATGTCAACCGTGTGCAAATGTTGGGCGCGTTTTTTGCGAGTTTCTTGGCTATGCACTGATGCCGAAGAGATCAACGATGCAAGTTCTTCGGAGCATCTCCCATTGAAATACCAGTAGAACAAAGACAGCATTCCCACCTGACGTCTGTGCTCTAAAGATTGTAATCCGTTTAAGATGGGAGAATCTATTGAACGGACCGCCCGTTCTTGCACAGAGTCTAGTGTTTTAAATTCTTATTTCAGTAAAAAAAATCGGAAGAGTGACAGAATGAACCAAATTAAATTGTTATAATCATGAATACTGCAAGGCTTTTTAAAATTCAAGTCAAATTAGATAAGTACCCCAAACAATAAACACCATTATACGGCTGTGAGAAACTCGAATTATATTCCAAGATTGAAATGAACTAAATGTGCATCTAGAATAATTAAGAATTGATTAAATACTAAACAGAAAGGATGCACATTGGATGTAGAGCTAAATACATGTGTACGATAATGTGGTAAAAAAAGAAAAAAGTAAAGATATACTACCCGAAAATCTACGTTATACAATGCTTAAAAACGAGATTATAAACGTATTCACCCCGTAAAGGACAGGTATACTTCTATTGACAGATTGAGACTTAAACCTTTTCAACGTCCGTTTGTTCTCACTTAGAATGTGTTACAGTTTACTGAGACCCGTGTTATATGCCGCTGTATAATTCCCATCCTTAAGGGGAACAGTTTCAGAAGAATAAGTAAGGCAGTAAAGTTTGGAAACAGTGCCACTTGGAATAAATATATCTGCCCGTAATAAAGAAACTCGGAAAGGGATCGCTCGTACACTACAGGCACTGAAATCTTAGCAGGGAGTGGAGAACTGATTACGTTGGTTAGAATAGTTCGGGTTCATTGTAGCGTGAAATTTGGACACAAAATAATATGACGTAGATTTAAAGGATTAACAAAATAGTAGAAATCATTTAGTAATCTGTCAAATAATTAGACGGAAAACGAATTAACGAATAAGTATTCGAAAATTACCTACTTGTACACTCTATTGAAAAAAAAAACTATTTGAGAAGACATATTTCGAGATTTGAGTAGAAAAAACAATGTTCATGATTCTCAATAATCGTTGCCAAAACACGGTTTGTCACCGTTCTTTCTAAGCAAAAATCTAATATAATAATGAACAAAAAAAAATTGAGAATATTTTTAACAGTACTTACCTTTACAGCTCTCTCGAGAAAATAGGTAACTATTTGAACACACATTTCGAGAGATAAGAGGAAAAAACGGTATTGAGGTTTCTCAAGAATAGCTGACAAAGACATGGTAAGCCATTATAAGAAAGCAAACGTATTTACGAATATGTATCGGTAACAATACCTACTCATACTTATTAAGCAAAAAGGCAACTATTTGAGGAGTCGTATTTCGAGATATGAGAGGAAAGAACGATATTGACGTTACTCAAGCATCGAGTAGGTACCTACGTTATTGTGTCAAAGCAAAAATTAGTTTTTTTTTAAATAATGGGTATTTGAACAGTACCTAACCTGTATTAAACACTTGCAAGGTACAATTATTTGAGAAGTCATATTTCGAGACAATGAAAGAAAAAAGTCTTTGTTATTTTTTTGAAATCACAAGAATCAGAAACTAAATCACAGTGTGACATTGTTTCTTAGCGAAAAAAACCGTTTCTATATGCTGAATCTACAGTTTGATTTTGCGCAGAATGATGCATACTTATTTTTATACAGACTAACTGGTTAGAAATGCTTAGGTTTTTAGAGTAGAATGAACAACTTTTGGCATTTGAATAGCCATGACACCACATAGTTCATCTATAATTAGTTAATATCTTGATTTTTATCAAATACCTGCCGTGTTGCTATGGAGGGAAGTATTGATAAGATATTGTATAGACTTCACAATCATACTGTAAGTACACAATCGACAGTGTTATGACAGTAGGAAAATCAATAGAACATGTTTAAAGAATGTTTTTTACATACTCTGATTTAAGGTTAATGATAAGTACTTAAAATTAGAGTAATATTAGTACTCAGCCCTGGAATTACCCTAAGTATTGTTCTAGCCCCCACCTCCTGGATGTCAAATAATTCATGGAGAGAATGCCTGAGCGCGCGGCCTTAAATAAGACTCCCTTACACGGACCGGCATCCCCCGCTGAAGTGGAATATGTAAGTTGAAAGGGATGATTTCAGCGGGGAGAGAATAATTCTAGGAGAGTAAGAATCGAACTGTCATACGTTGTGATTAAAGCACGTGTTACGATTGTGTAAGTCAAAATAATGTGGAAACTATCAAATTTTGCTACTTACATATGCTGTGTGCGAAAAAGTGGGGGTGAGCCTTTTCTACGTGGTAATGTGTTTATAGTAAATAATGTTTATAACTTTTTTTGAAATATTTTATCTTAACTGTTAAGTAGAAATGTGATTAACATTTCTTTTTTGTTTCCATGAACCACCAAAAAGTCCTAAATTGCAAGCTCTGTCATGATATTTGAAGGTTTATCTACCTAGTTTTTTTAGGATAACTTTCTAAAAATTTCTAGGATAGCTCAAATAGTAAAATCAAAATGACAAGCCGTTTTGTTTAAAAAATACTACTAAAAATCGATTAATTGAGAAAACTAGAGTAAAATACTGTTGAAACCGGATAGTTACGGCAAATAAGCTTATAAACATTGGATTTTGACATAAATAGGAAACAGAAATTTATTTTTATTTGGAAAACGTTTTTTCATAAGCCCTAGTTGTAAATCAAAGAATCAAAAGGTAAATTGATAAAAATATTTATTTGTACAAAACTTACAACACATATTTATTTTAAACTTCCGTAAACCGTACAAAACTCCTCCCAGTGAGACAATCAAGATGAAAACTATTATATTACAAACTATTATTAAAAAAAAAACAAATAGCTTCAACAAAAAGTTCATGATTTTTAAGAAAAAAATAATTGACTAGTAAAGAGACCTCTCAATAAAAGCTCCATCACTCTTTCAAAATGTCATAAACAACGGAAATACAGTAAAAACCCAAGGGGGCGTTAATTTTATTGGAATTGGAACGGTTAATTCAAAATACCTACCGCCAAAGATAAACATGCTATTAGTTGGCGGATCCTAGGAAGGAGTTTCATTAAGGTAATTTGCATTTAACGACTTAATCTGCTATGGAATACCACCGATCTACCACCTGGCTCATTAGTTATAAGACTCTCTTGGCGGGAGGTGAGGGGCCATATCAAAAAGTCACTTTCAGGGAAAGGAATGGAGATTTTCACAAAGTTTTGTGATTTGTAAAATAGCCTTAAAGCTCAGGCGGCAAAGATATACATTAAATGTTTGTTCTTCTTATTATTGTAATTAACTTCAAGACATATGCTCGATGAATATAGAAGCAAGTGGTTAAATCTGTACGCTTAAACAGTCAAACCTAAACTTTGAAGAACTTTTTATATTAAGAATTTATAAACTGTTGAACTATCAGATGACGTGTCATCTGATTGTTCCACATTTTCAATTATCCAGTTAAAAACAGCTGTGGTACCTTGAATGAATTCGGAAAGTATCACAAGTTTGCCATAAAAGCCCATATTTTATTAGTTACCTTTATTTTTCTTAAATTAGGAAATGATAACTATACGTAATACATTCAAAGCAAATTAAAAATGTTTTAAAATTTATTATTAAACTTTTTAAACAAAATTACATCTGTCTAGTGAAATTAGTTCAATTTCAATAGAAACAAATTGATGTGTACAAAGACACAGCTTTATAAAAAAGTTATAATACTTTTATCTTTTTTAAATCACAATACATAATAAAACGTTTTCTGAAACTGACTTAAATGAAATATAACCTTCCAACCATGTGTATCCTGTTAGATATTATCAGGTAAACAGATTAGACTAAAGAAGTTCTTTAAAATGTCGAGTTGTTTATGCTTAAAATTAAACAAATATACTTACCTTAAAACCTTTTCATATTGAAACAAGCTTATAAAAACAAAAACGTCTTCAACTTTATTTGACTGGAGTTGTGCTTTCAGCATTAATATCTTCAACATTAAGATATTTAATTAGGTATATAACAGTAAAACAATTATTAGTTTTACCGTCCAAGTGCCATTACTTCGGATCTTACTTGAATTAAATATTTAAAAAGTAATCTAAACGGAAATTCGTGTTTTTATTGACGGTAATAAAATCCGCGATTCTTTGTCCCTCGTAAGTGGTTTCAGAAACAGAAACGAGAACAAAAAATGAATTAATCTCATAATGAGTAGCGGCCCTGTAGGGCAAAAGAGAATTTTCGGAAGACGGGGGAGGTTCGGGAAGTTGGGGGAGGGAGAAATAACAGCCGTTGGAATTCATTCCCTACATTCAAATAGGACTTCCTTCCACTTTGCGTTGTTTTATCTTAATTTGATTACACCGAAATATATGAAGCTCGCCAGAAAGCTTTGCGAGGGCTTTTACCTTGAGAGCGTTTCCAAGTATCCCTCTTAGGGGCAGTTGATAAAGTGAAACGTAAAATAACTATTTCGACTCGTTTCCATACGGGCGGACAGATGGAAGCACATTGCCGAATGTTCTCGTACGAGTAACTCACATCGTTGAATTTTGTGCAGTTATATGTCAAGTGACGACCTCTGTAGCAGAGCGGTAAACTCTTTAGACCTGAACTCAGCAGTCATTAGTTTTTACTCGGATTGAGTGAATAAAATAGTTTATTTCAGTTTTTCATATTTTGCATATTTGGATTTCATTTGACAGTGGATATTACTATCACTATCGCTTTGGTGAGACTACTCATCACAATAGAAAATTGATTTTAAATACCTTAAGTGACTTTTTTTTTAAAGCCAATTGAGTCTTTATCTTCTTCTACTCCGTCTCTTTCGTCGTCCTAACTATTTTCAATCCCATAGAAAAAGTTCTCGAAAATTGGAATTCCATAGTTCCAGGAGTTCCCCGCAGTTGGAATTCGTGGGTAAACAAATGGATTTTCCTTCAATATTAAGTTCAAAGAAAACTGTTTGAATCTCAGCGCAGTGGAATTACAAAAGAGCTATGTAGGTTCGTTCGTACGAGGCTAGACCTCTGCTCAAATGTCGTTACATCGAAGGCTGCAAATGCACTTTGCTACACAGCGGGCTTGATCTTCCGTACATCCAGCAAAGCGCATTCCGTCGTCCAGCATCCAGGGTCCACGCTTTGTCTACGCTTGTTATCTCCGTTCGACCGGCTCCGCCAATCGAAACGTATTACTTTGTTCTCCGGGGATTCCCGTTCCGATCCTCCCCTCTCCCGGGCAGGAGCCGTCGCTACGAGAAGTGGTCTTCCATTTCCTGAATGCGTACGTGATTCCCCGTAGAACGGCTATCTCTTCCATTTTTATTGACCCTTTAAAAATGAATCGAAACGGGTCTGGGTTCTCCGTGTCGCAAGGAACATAGTCGGGTATCGCTGCAATCGCGATTGTATCTTTGACTTTTATTGGCTACTTGAGATTAACGAGAAACAAACTGTCAATTTTCTGACAAATAAAATCCATTGGTAAGGAGTCTAACGTTTAGCCTAAAATCGAGGATACAACACGAGGGTTCCGGTTTTTATTAATTGGAAAAGTTTCATAATTTTAACCAAGCCGCGAAGCTCAAAAGTATTTATCTTTGTGATAGAATCCGTTTTCTTGAACCTTTAATAAGAAAATATACAATCAATAATTAGTATTGCACCCACCAGAGTTATTAAGAAGTGTCAGTTTAAATACATAACATATTATTATTACTGTAAACAAATTAGAGTCAAGGTTTTCATTTAAATAATAATCAAAATCTGATGATTGTGTTCATATTTTTTTTATGCATATATTTTTTAATAGAAACACAAACATTTCCTAGTTACGAATAACCTGTCAATTTTTGAAAAACTCCTACCACCATCATAATAAGCGAAAAATGTTGCTTGTGCAATGATGGAGTACTTAGACAGCAGAGGAATTAAGCCCACGACGCCCGGGTGGGAATCCGACGCGTTTGTCCACTCAGCTACCGACTGGTCTGTCTTTACACAATTAATTGCATGATTTGTTGGACTTGATTTATTCAGCTAATTTTAACTGTTTTTTGTTGTTGTTAGAATTGAACACAAGTATTATAATTAAATTATATTCCCGGAATGGGTTTTTATCTTCTTGTAAATAATATACCAAAAAATGTATATTTTTTTGTACTTTATTATCATTTTAATAAATAAAATAAAGGTATCTTCTCATATTGAGAAATTATCATGAAAAGTTACAATATTGTCCTCAAAGCACGAAATGTTGTTCTAAAATAAGAGAAATACAACAATGCTAAAAGCCAAACGAATAACTTTGATCTAAAATCTAAAACAGCGAGTTGGATTCACTAACGAGGCACTCAGTCCGTCGATCGTGAACATTGAACATTTCAATGTCGTTTGAAGCCAAATCGTTTGAAAAATTATTCCAGGAAAAAGGAAGTTAGAAGATATACCAACACCTGTCGCAATTTGCAGGCCTCTCGAGCGGCTAAGCAGGCGACCCTATCACTTCCCGCGGCTGGGAAACTTTACTACCGGAAAAACGTTTTCCCATAAATTATTGAAACAAAACTTTCTTGAATGCAATGTAGGTTCTGATAAACGTTTCGTTAGTTTTTTATAAAAATTTTAACTTTTTTTTAGTTTTCATTTAAAACACAAGTATATTCTTTATACAAATGTTTTATTTATGTATTTACTGCTTATTAAAAGAGAATAGAGGAGATAAAAAATAATTGAATAACCAATATATTGTTAGTGATATAGCTAAGCTTTGTAAAATTAACATATGTTTGAGTAATATAAATTTAGTTATCTATTTAAACCCGTTAAAGGCTTTTTCACAAATATTTACACAAGAAAATAATACACTCATAAGCAGTGGAAACATACAAGAAATAAAAAAAAGTAATGAAAAGAAGGTACATCCAGAGTTAAATGGTTTCATTAAATAAATTAGCTCTACTAAACCAAAAAACTTTACTAATATGCGCTTAAATTGTGATATTGATGTACTACATATATCAACAACATCGGAGTGTTTATTTCCTAGATGTTAAATTCGTCGCAAAGGAGCATAGTATTGTAAGGTTGATGTAGAATATTCAATAATATGGTAGGTACTGTCTTGTAATTGTCCTGCCACGTACATGAAATGTAATTAAATATAACAATTTAAGGGTAAAAAACATTGAATTAATAATTTTAAACAAGCACATTCAATCGTAAATAATACTACGTTCAGACAATTTTATTAAATTTAATGAATACAGGAAGTAATTGTAATCTAGGCATTCTATAGGATTACCGATTCTAAAATGTACATATCTTAAGAATTTATGTTGGATTCTTTCATTCGTGTTTGAATGGACATCATAATTTGGAGACAAAACTGTAGAATTTTACTTGATATGACTCCTTACAATTGACAAATATGATGTTTTGATAATATTGACATTATTGAATTCACTAGATACTCTTAAAATAAAGCATTTTTAAAGCTTTATTGGAAATGGTTTCTATATGTTTGATAAAATTGAGTTTTTTTTATCAAACCACATGCATATAAATGTTTTTATACTACTTTACCAAATATAGATGACAAACGAGGTTCTATTTTTAATTTGACACAAACCAGATTAATTTTTTTCGATTTATCTGCAAACGGTTTTTTCCACCCTTCAAATGTTTTTTTACTTTAAGGAAAAATCCATGAAATTTAAATGGCAACCCTGTCAAAAGAGTATTTACTTTCAGGCTATTTTTTTCTATTCCGTTCTAGTACGGCGCTATAGCCGCAGCAGTGAGCGTGGTCTTTTCGTATCGGTTGCCAGTTTTCCGGCCAATTAAGTTGTCAGCCGCCCCCGACCAGGCGACATCTCACGGTGACATCTCGAATGATACCGACCGTGGGGCTATGTCGCTGAACATCGCGGGTAACACTTCTTAGAGACAATCAACGTATGGACCTTGTGATCTTATTTCTTTGCAGACAAATGCATTTTTAATGTTTAAAATAATTGAAAGGAGTTTTTATGTTTTATTTTATTGCATTTTGTAAAGCTTAAGATGCTGTCTTGAATGTTATTGTCAGACATAATTGATAATAGGTAAATTTGGCACAATTCGACAAATAAAGAGCCTTTAAAATCAATAGTCATATTCTTAATAATCAGGTTAATTTATCCAGTAGTCTAATATTAGGTATACTCGTATCTCCTGAAAACTCATAAAATTTATTATTATTCTTTAATCACCTTCTCGGTTGACGTTTTGTTTCGATTCATATTATCTGTCTCTTTTTCTCTGTTCCTTTGTTATAATTTAAATAATATTCTATCGCTTTCTCATTGTTCTTTTATTTTATTTTATAGTTTGTTCTCCTTATGTAACCGCACACTTTGTAATTTTTGTTTAGTTTAATTTTGTACCCTGATGATGCTTAGGCTAAGCGAAACCAGTCGGTCATAAACATTAAAATAACAAATGAAAACTGCTCGGAAGCAGTGGAAGCATTCACGGTTGGAGTATGTTGTGAGGCTGAAGAAATTGAGGATAGAAAGGAGATTATAAAAAATGGTTAAAAAGTACCAAGCTGTTCACATCGCATCACTAAATACGGCTAAAGCCATTACAAGCAACTTTACAGATAGTATTTGGCGCTCCATACTAGATTTCGAACTTATGCTCATGCATTTATTACATACTCGTATGACAAATAGTTAATACCTGACTTTTTTTTTTTTTGATTTTATGGATTCTTTCGTAATCCTCTACTAACTAGCTGGGGCTTATACAAATACCCCTCATAATGTCTATCTTACTAGTACTGCGGCTCATTAGGCCTTATTACTATCACCATCTGATGGTTTTATTTACTTGACTGAGTTTATTTTTACATTAGTGTTTTCTTAGGGAAAAGATCTTTACTGGATTAAAAACCCTAAGCAAGGAAAGTTAATACCTGACTTGATAGTAACAGTTATATGAACATAAATATATAATTAGAATATAATAATAGGAAAATAAATATCTTTTTTTTCTCGTCCGAAATAGTATACAAGTGATATTTTATTTATTTTTCCGTTTTTGTGAATATTCACCTCAAGTTCGGTAGATAACCTAGTTAAGTTTTCACCTTCAATGTATTTAAGCAGATTATATTCATTATTTGAAAGGGCACCTAATATATTTTTTTGGCAAGTTAAGTTATCTCGTGATTTTTCACGAGTGACTAGTCTTCTTATAAAATTAGTCATCCATTAGCAATCAGACAGTTTATTTACTTGCGTAATCTTTATACACATTTAAATAATAAAAAAAGCTTATAACCGCTTTCAACCATAAATTTACATTGAAATGAAATTTAACAGCGAATTAATAATTGAAATGAATAGAAATAATCGACTTTGCTTCTAAATAGTCAATACAGTCGTAAATAAAACATTTAAGATATTAAGTCATTAAATCGTGGAAGAATTATCAACATTTTAAAATAAATAAAAAAACTAATTGAATGTTTAATTATCCACTCAGCGGTATTGACCATGCAAATACTAGTTAATAATAAAAAAAAACTAATGTTTTCATAATATCTACATTAACTTAAAAAAAAAGACAAACAATCTCGGGTTATGAACTTAACCTAACCTAACCTGACAATATTTAAAAAACTCTTACTACCATCGTAACAAACAGAAAATGTTGCTTGTAAGACTTAGCCAATAGAGAAATAGAACCCACGACGCCCGGGTGGGAATCTGACGCGCTTATCTACTCAGCTACTATCCGGTCATGGATAATAAGTTTTAATTTTCAAAAATATTTGCATTTTTAACTCCGTTAATCAATATAATTACATCAAATGTTCCGGATAAATAATACCATCATGATAAAAGTGCACCTTTTCGTCAGAAAATTTCATTAGTGTCATTACTGGAAAGTGGATCCATCAGTTAGCGTAGTTTCGTGTAACTTTATCGGAAAATCACCGCGGCGCGCCGTCGCGCGGTGCGAGCGAGGGGTTGGAAGGGGGTCGGGCTGGCAGGGTAGGTTTATCGGGACGGCGGCACCCGGAGGTGGCCGGGTCGCAGCGGGAGAGAGGGTGCAGCCTTATCAAATTACGATAATGGCGTTACTTGGTGCGGAAAATTTGCCGATGCTCTCTCGCGTGTGTTTGCGTTACGGCGGAAAATGCAGGTTGGGAAATTATTTAAGCGAACTTTGCTGGAACGATTATCACCGGAGGTGTTTTTATTTTTACTACCCGCTTCACTGGGACAGACATTTCCTGACTTTTTTCAGACTCTTCAGACATTTCAGACTTCGAAGATCGTGAATTGTTACAGGCATCGAGAACAGGTAGGTATTATGGAGAGAATTTTAAAATCGTTACCTTTTTTTAACAATCAATACTGCAAGGTATCATGTAATGTGCTGTGTGAGGTTTAAAATGTATTTTTGTACGCTAAATGAAAAATGTGATTCCTAATAAAATGTTGGCGTCAAATGTAGCCTTTTTAATTTATTTTATTTTATATGAATACCTTACAAGAGTCTCAACTGCTCCCAACCGTCTAGAGCCAGACTATGGCATCCCCAAATAGGGTATGTTGTGAGGCTAAAGGTGGTGGGGAGGAGAAGGAGATTGGGAAGAGGAAGGTGTGGAAGAAACTGGCTATTCAGATCTGGTCACCAAACACGGCTAAAGCCATTTCAAGCAACGTTTCGATTCTGAATGGTGGTTTTTAACCAGGGCGATACTTAAGAGTATCTACCACTCTGGAACGTGCCGCAAATATACTTTTTATTATTTTTATATGAATTAAATGTGTTATGACACATTAATTACATAAAAGTAAGCCGAGTTTGAACTCGCGACCTTTGGATTCGTAGTCAAATGTCTTACCACTTGACCATCTCGGGAAGTGGAATATCATATCAAACATATGGGGGATCCCTGGATATAAATAATAACAAAAATATACACACAACATATAAATTATATATATTTTTTATTATTTTAGTTACTTGAACAAGTTTATAAAGTATCTAATTATAATTCATATTCTTTTTGACTTAATAATATTATAGGAACTTATTGACTTCGTAATAAATGTATTTTAAATGGTTCTTACGTGCTATTTCAATTTTATGAATTGGCATAATTTTAATGGCTTCAGGCAGCGCATTATGACATTTCATCCCTTTTTAAAGTAAGCTGTTTTTTGCATTGGTTTTATTCTTTTTTGGTAGTCTGATTTCTTTGAATGTCCTTGTATTATGTCTATGAATATCCACGTAAATAACTAACTAACCATCAAGCTGATTCTCCGCAGGGGTAGACAGAGAGGACAAACCGAAGTACAACTCTGTCTTAGAACACACTCCTTCATTCACATTCATACATCGTCTCATACATACTCTTCTGTTATTCTCTTCACATGACCCGATTCATATATTTGATTCACTTGATTGTGCCATATCTTTGTCGGGCGTTTTCGACTTCTTCTTCTATTCACTTTCGCATCATATACACTCTTTTTACACTCCTTTCTTCGTTCATTCGCTCTATATGCCCAAACCATCTTAGCGTCCCTTTCTTGATCCAATTAATTACGACTACACGTTGTTTACTGATATTAAAGAATGAGTTTTTGTCTACATGAGAGGGAGAGAACACTATTTCACCAACTAAGAATGTTTGTTGTTGTGATTTTTTTTTTAGTCTTCTTTTACGATGAAGAACGGTTGGATGTTAGACAGAACATCTCCTTTTAGATGGTTATGCCGAATAGCTTATATTGCAGCGGCTGGTATTGTAGGACAGCATGATGCATAATGGCGGAGAATGATTCCGGTCTTCTTATTGTTCCCGGCGGTATTACCGGTCAATTTAAGCACCTCAACGCAGTTCACGTATCACACTTTTTTCTCTCTTAAGACTTACAGGAAATTTTGGGGTTCTGTTCTACTGAATTGAAACCGTTAATCACTCTATTTTCACCTCTATGAGTGTCGCGGCAGTCAATTCCCGTCTATGTGGAAAAATAAAACTCTTCAAGCCGTTCTATTGTTTTTCATCTTTTTTAATACATTCTATCTTCTTTTAATAACGCAATTTAAATGTGAGGTAAAACCTAGAAGTATTGCCTTTACAACAAATAGTGGATAAGCGGTAAGAGGTAACGGTGATTTAAAAAGTAAGAACATCACAAGATTCTATGATACGACATGTATGAATGTAATTGAAGCAAAAAGCTTGCGCCAGGAAAGAGTTCTGTAGAGTTTTGTCTGCTGTGAGCACTGCGGGGAAATTAAATAAAAAAATATTCACTTGTACAAAGATGCCTCGTTCCTTGATAAGATAACCTTAATTTTCTAAGTAGGCACACCGGGTGCTTTCAAAAATGCTTTAAATACAATTAGTTCAGTGCTACTTGACGTACCTAGTACCTAACATCGGATTCAGGTTGTGCTGTACGTCTTTCACAAATTATGTACACGATTTCTAATGAAAATTTCATTCGCTTCTTTGCCCCCGCTTCGAGTAGGTACGGGATGTGTGTGAGGCCTAAGCCTGTAAAGCATTATTTGTAGGTGGACGTATTTTAATATGGAAAATGGGTGAAATGTTTGGAGCGACGAACGCAAGTAATAAAGAGCAGAGAGCATTCAAAGAGCAAACACTTTCTTTCAAAAATACTTGAAAAACGGCGATGATTAAACTGTGTTTCTTTGAGTGGGCTGGAAATTAAATCGTTACATGAACTCATTTTCCACAGGCGCAAGTATGTATAATTACAATAACGATAAAGACTTGTCAACGATTGTTTATTCAAAATTTTGTATGCAGGACTTACTTTGACGGCCTCCATAGTCGAGTGGTAAGACGAGTGGTTCAAACCCGGCGTGCGCCAATAACTTTTATTCAATTTATATGTGTCATAACATATTTAATTCATATAAAAATAATAAAAATATATATTTGCGGCACGTTCCAGAGTGGTAGATAGTATCGCCCTGGTGAAAGACCACCTGGTGAAAGACCACCATTCAGAATTGAAACGTTGCTTGAAATGGCTTTAGCCGTGTTTGGTGACCAGATCTGAATAGCCAGGTACTTCCCAACCTTCCTCTTCCCAATCTCCTTCCCCTCCCCAGTACCTTCAGCCTCACAACATACCCTATTTGGGGATGCCATAGTCTCACTGGCTCTAGATGGTTGAGAGCAGTTGAGACTCTTGTGCGGTATTCATATTAAGAAAAAAGTAAAATTCTAATAATAATAAAGATTTATACCATGTTTGCGAATAGAATACAAAACACATATTTATACTGATATAGGGAGGGAAGAATTTTTAAAAATAGAATAAAAACATTTCGGCACTTTTTTAAATATTAACTGAAGGTTTACCCATCGCCCACGCTTATATCAGTTTGATAAGTAAAAAACAGCTTCACAATTTTTGTTTTGAGTTTTCAGGAAATGATCACTTGATCTTTTGTAATGTGATAACACAAGATTCTAGCTGCCTGAAGCAAGTGGAACTATGGCATTTATAATAACTATGAAAATGAGTTTGAAAGCAGCAAAAGAGAGATATGCAATAAGAGGAAGAAGGAGAGGTTGAAAAGTAGTTGGATTTGAGATCTGGTTGTTAAATATTACCAAAGATATTTCGAGCAACGTTTCGATCCTAAATTGTCGTTTCTCACGAAGTGCTATTATACTGTTTATTTTTCAATTTAATTATGGATTTTGATTTATTTTTTTCATATTATTAAGTTGACAATGTAGATATTCACCAACTTAATACAAGGACATGCAAAGAAATCAGACTACGAAAAAAGAATAAAACCAATACATAAATAGCTTACTTTAAAAAGGAATGAAATGTTAAAGTGCCCTGCCGGAAACCATCAAAATTATACCAATTAATAAATTAAAAATAGCCTTTAAGAACCATTTAAAATACATTAGTAATATCAAGTAGTATAAAATTTATTATATTATTATTAAGTAAAAAATAATATAAAATAATTAGATAATTTGTTGTACAAGTAAGAAACTAAAATAAAATTAAATTTAAGTAAAAACATATTCACTCTCAAACAATGTACTCATTTAATTCCACGTTTTTTTGAAGCAAAATTGAGTGCTTCAAAAATATAACTTTTTCCCCTTTAGTACGAATAATTAGAAAAAATAAATTTTAAATAGCGGCGTGGAAAGCATTTTAATTAAAACGTTTGATTCGACTGAATGCGTGAGCTTTCGCCGCCCGCTCAGGCGAAAAAGGCAATTGCCTTTTTACCGAATTTCAGTTGCAACTGTATTAAGCTAACATTGGGAGATATTTCACTTAGTTTTCACTCGCTTTAATTGGCGAATTGGATGTGAAAAAGTGAAATAAACTGGGCGTTATATAGGAAAAGGAATCTGAAAAGAATTTCTCCGTTCTCAGTTAGAGCTCTGACATATTTTACTACTTTGTACGTTTGTCGAAGGAATGAAATGAAAAAGCATGTTAACGTTTTTTTCTGTTCCTGCTTAGTTCAGGTTGTTGTAGAAGTCCTTGTATTACGATATAATCAAATGTTATTAACTCACCTTCAATCTATGAGGTGAAGGTCACTTTTCTTAATGTTAAATACATTTTCGTCTTACCTGTAACAAAGAAATAACATTATTAGAGAGATAAAAATCGTTCTCAAATAAAAACAATATATTATCATCATATTTTAATAGAAAATATTGAGATACATGTTTTTTTTGTAATCAAAAATAATTACTGTTTTATAAAATTATACTTATCTACGAAAAAAATGACACAAACCGGTATATATTTTTTAGAAATTTCATGTCGTCAGGTCTTAACGCTTAAGAGATTTCAATGGGACAAACGAGTACATTTTATGCCTTATAGTAAAGATGTATATCACGTAGAACCATTGAAAAAAATACTTGGCTAGTTTATGCTATAACTTAAACTACAGTTAAGAAAACCTTAGAAATGCATCAAAGAAGCTTTGTGAAAAAACGACAGTTTGTATTTTTAAAGAAGTAGGTAAGCTATGAAAAGGTTTGGACTTTTTGGATAAACTGTGAAAATAAATATGAGTAAAAATACCCGTATTGATTAAAATTTGCTTTTTAAAAAATATTTTTATTTTTTGAAGTGAATACCGCACAAGAGTCCCAACTGCTCCCAACTGTCTAGAGCCAATGAGACTATGGCTTCCCCAATTGGAATATGTTGTGAGGTTGAAGGAAGTGAGGAGGGGAAGGAAATGGGGAAGAGGAAGTTTGGAAAGTACCTGGCTATTCAGATCTCTCGAATGCAAAGTTTAAAAAAAGTAAGGTACAAGGAATACCCACGAAAATAAAGTTTTCAACTACATTCAATATTTGTAAACATGATGGAAAAGTTAGTAAACAAACCATTTATAAAATATTTTTAAACATTTTGTTGGGTTAAGAAGGAAGTTTACGACACAAAATAAGGAAGGAACATGCCTCAGGTATTCAGGTAACATGGGCTCCGAGTATCTCCCCAGAGAGAGATATGTCGTCAAGATACCTTTTATGAATATTAAAGTCGATCAGCCGTAACTTCCGTGCGACACGAGCGTCTCTGAAAAGAGCTAAAACCGTTTCGCTGGAAAACCGTTTTAACTTACAAACAAGCTAAAGTTTAAATTAAATGTACCCTAACATGTATAGTTCGAAGGAAGGTTTGTAAGTTTACTATTGAAACGGTAGATTATCTCAAAGATATATGTTGATTATTATTGATTATCATTCGTTAGTGCTTGGTATTAAGGGCTAGTGTTTTGTTTTTCAATGTTTAATAAAGGTTTTTAAAACAAGGTAAGCCTTTGTGGGGTCAGTTGAATAACTAACTGATCATTAAATTACTGTTCCTCAATCATCACTCTACTAATTATGGGTATCATTATCCACTGTCCAGAATGTCGAGACTTGTTAACTCAAGCCATGGTCTTTCTTGAAATTTATGGTACCAGTCTAAATGATTTTTGCCATTCTTTACGACTTTACCAAAACCTCGAATTGACCTTGGTTTTGACTTGAATGTTTTTTCTAATGTATATCTATCTTGTCCTATTTTTGTCATTGCTCCTTTATATTATTACGTATGTGCTGTTCTTTCTCTGTTGCTCTTTTTTCTATTTCGTGTTATGTATTTTTTGTAATTGGACAATTGTCCGTTAGTTTTTAAATAATTAAATAAAGAGTGTTTATACACTAAAATAAAAAAAACTCAACCGGTTTTAATTTTAATGCTGTAACTTTAATAGCAGTTTTATTTAAATTTTGTTCTATCTCTAGATATTAAAAAATGAATGTTTTGGCTGAAGCAAGCACGTAAGTATTTCACCAAAAGTTTATCTCAGCATTTCGTAAATGATAAAAAGAGATAAAACTTCTGAAACCAACTTCTTCTTCTTCCAGGGCTTTTTCCTATCGGAGGTTGGCTATCATGAAGAAAATATTTATTCTAACAACTGCAGCTCGAAAAAAAGCAAAAAATAACCGAGATTGGCTAAAAAATGGAAAAGCCCCCTGTATCGCTGCCGAAGAAGTGATGTCGGGAGCCGTTTTAGATAACACTTGTCCGCCAAGCAAGTATTATTTTAATACAAATATACATATTATATACATGTTATAATAAAGCAATACATATACATGTTATAATAAAGCTTTTTAGCCGTGATACGGAAAGTATTCGGATCATTTCTGCTTTTACAGTTACCTGAGAATTTCGATAGACCGTTTATTTTATCTGCGACGTACCTATATATCCAAATATGTCAAAAATTTATTTTCCTTTCGTTTTTTGTTAATTAAAAACCAGTAGCGATATTGCACGCATATTAAGAAATTAAAATTCTATAAATGTCTGTCTGACAACCGAATCGTTTGACAGACGCGCCTGATAAGGCTTCAGGGGAATAACGTCTGCCAGTCTATTTCCTAAGACAGATGTTATCGGTGTCACTTCCGGGAAGAACGAAAAGTTTCTTCAAAACAAGCTTAATATTTTGGTGTTCAAATTGATATATACATGTCTTCTCGGAAAGAAAATTATTAAATTTTATTTTGCATGATTTGAGAGTTGTTGGTTATGGAGCAGAGTTTGAAGATGTTACATAATAACTAGTTTTACTTTCTCCGCTTTTGCACATGCTTTAAAAGTGTATTTTTCCTTACTAAAGAAGAAAAAAATATTATTTCCTAACTGTTAAATGTTTATTTCAAAGCTCAATAGATAATGATAGAAATGATTAAAAAATCGGTTGTGTTAACCTTTGGGTTGATAGGTTGTGCAAATTTTACGACGCTAGAGATCTCCGTTTAATTTCATCGCTGCTACTTGGTCATTCCTTCTTTTGCGTGTTTGAGATGACGTTCGTGATATACTGGTAATCTCGGGATCTGAGAAAAAGGTTATGCATTCAAATCCTAATGAAGTGCAAATAATTAAAAAAGGAAAATTTACACGCACTTCGGCACATATTTTAGTATTGCCCTGGCTTTAGCAACTACATCTGAATAGTTGCATCATATTTTTACTATTTTCCTTCCCTTACTGCTTTTTTCCGCATAACAAAATTAAAAGTGACACAATCCCCGGTTTTCTGCAGGGAAACTATGGTATTCACATTAAAAAGGTCCGTTTTATAAGGCTACTTTCCCCCCATACCGTTTTTAGAACGTGGATTTTATCTGGCTAAATGTTGTACTAATATGATTTTATTTTAAAGTACAGTGAATAAAATTAATTAAAAAAATGACGGACAAATGGAGAAGGTTGATATTGCTTTTTATGAAAGAATATCAGAAATTGAGGGCGAGATCTCAATGCTTTTTTTAAACTTCCTCTTTCATTCGTATTTCTTCATTAAAATGTTCTTAAGGAGTAAACCGAATCTCTTATTAAAATCTTATGGACACGCGAGAGTCAGTTCTGAGAACACATTAAAGTAATTGGATTTGAAAATCTTAATTAATTATTATTCTAACAATTTATCTCATTAATTAAATATGAACCGAGTACTTACAACAAGGCATTGGTATTATTAAATTCAAAACCTTAATAAAGTTAGAGGTTGCCGTATTTAAATACACAAACATATCGAGAATAAATTGGTAAAATATTATTTACAAAATTAAAGAATGCATATATAAAGCGGATGGTATACATAGAATTGAGTTTTACTTTGTCGGTAGTTACTTTTGTAGAAAAGTGACTTTATTCAACCACATTCCTGTAGGATTTGTCATTTGCGCCGAAAAAAGAATGACATCAGAATGATTTATTTTGTGTGTTTAAAAAAGATTAAATTATTATTTACATAATAAAATGTCAACTCGCTATTCCTTACCAACACTTTTATTCTCGATTTATGCTACTACCGTACTAACTTATCAACTGCCATATTTAATTGTGTAAAAACTCCAACAATTACTTCTCTTCATTAATTCCTGACTTAAAACGTGTTTAGACATATACCTAATTTATATCTTAATTTTTTTTTCTCAAATACAAATATTAACTAAAATTTTTGACATATCACATATCTTAATATGTAACTCGGTTGGTAAAAATCTATTATATTTAATTCATTTATACATTACTTTGCTTCATTCATAAATCTATTTGTTAAATAAAAGAATACTTTGTTTTAAAACCACAGAATTTATTATGATGAAGGCCAACCGGTTTCGCTTGGATCAAGCTTCGTCAGGGCACATATAATAACTAAAGAAAAAATACAGAGTTAACAGGTATATATAGGTACAACAGTAAATGATAGAGTGGGACAGTATATAATACAAAGAAGGAAGAGAGGGAGCATATATTAGTGGGAGGGAACAATTGAAAGTGCTTAATATATATTACGAAGAATTTGTAAATAAACAAGTGTACATAATAGAAAGATAATGATGCAATGTAGAAATAAATGGTAGACTTTTAATAAATTCTGTGGTTTTAAAACAAAGTATTCTTTTATTTAATATAATGTCCAACCACCATGTGATTGCTTCCTACGAAAAAATCTATTTGTATTTAAACAGAGTGACCAACTCAAAACCAGTATAAAGAGAAGATAGGCGTGTTCAAAATGTGATGCAGATAAAAAATGTTAGTTATCATAGAGAGCCAGTCATTCCACCTCATGGAATCTGAAGCATAAAACCGGCCGAAAAGCCTTAAAAACCAAGATAGCATGAACATAACAGTTCAAACACATTCATTTAGAGCCTTAGAGTATATAACGAGCTTACTCCACCTTCCAACTATCCATAAGAAGAGATATTCCGCAACTTAGTCCCAAACTTACTATTAATATATCCTTAGGGGTGGCATTATTATTTGTTGGTCGATACCAAACTTCCAGTGACGTAACCGCACATTGTTGTCCCGCGGGGAGAGGCAGATTCCAGACGACGATCTCGACTGTCTTAAATGACGTTAAATATCAATTACGGTGACAACTAGCGAGCACTCGCCCACCCAGCGATCCGTGAATAGGCAGCGGAGAGGGTGTTCGGATAAACAGGACATTTTCAACGGAATAATTCATAGAATACGGCTCATTAAATAGCAGAAATTTAGAAAAAAATAAGACATTGTTGCAAATATCTTTCTTTCGGTGACACAAATAACGAATTCTATTCGAAGGTGAATGCTTGACAAACAGAAAAATAGCTCGTGCATTTGAAGATTGTTCCATAAACATCATAACTATAAAAAAGAATTTTTGTATGATATCAGTAATAATGAAAATGAAATAATAACTTTGTAAAAGACCACAGATTATCTAAAACCTGTTAAATTAATGTCTAGAATCTGTGGTCTTATACAAAGTTATTGTTAATTTTCCTTGTATGTGTCAAACCACAAAGTGATTGATTGCTTTCTACAAAAATATATCAGCAATAATTTTCAAACGGTGAGATTTGATGTCCTGATCAGCAAAACAGACATCTGCATGTTTTTCAGAATCTGATGTAGCAAAAACTCTGCAACGATGAACTCTTCTGTCTTGAAATTTGCACAACTTTGTCTGTTTCAAATGTTTTGATCTTTTCAGCTCCAAACACCATTTCTAAAACGCGATTTCGTTACAAAAAGACACGACGGCAAATTGTTTGTTGCTTGGGCAAAGATGGATAGCAACTACTTGTTTTACTTATATTATATACAATGAGAGGCTTTTAGAAAAATGAAGTGACCATTGAGATTTGAATTGACGAGATTAATTTTACATCGACCGCCATTATAATAAAGTAGACCTTTTGGTATAAAAAAAAATATTTTTGTATCAATTCAAAATGTAGGTGTATTTATATACTGTAAGATTAAACCTGTTATATAGTTTCTCGTTGAATGTTCTGTTTCCCCGTCAAGCAGCGTAAATTGATTCACAAGTCCCCTGAGCATATAGAAACTAATCTTGTTATTTATTTAACGAAGTTCGTCTAAAAACTAGTGCAAAAACTCTTTTCTTTTGAAAGTGGACACGTCCTGTTTTGCTTGAACGCTCATCAGATGTGGGTGGGGAAGCAAGGAGACTTGGGGATGGGTGATGGGGGTTGGTAAGACCAAAAAGACGTAGAAGTTGATGTGGGGTGAGTAATGGGGAAAATAACGCAGGAAAGGATCTGTAAACAATGGGGTAGTTGGGTGGGGAGGTTCTTGTAAACCTCGATAGAGGGGAGATGGCTAAATAAAGGAAAAACGTTTTAGATAATTGGAGACGCCTTTAAATGCGTCTGCTTGTAATGCCCAATTCATTTGTAGAAATTCATTATCCAAAACGCTTTTGCTAAGACAGTTAGCAAAAATATTTCAAATATATTTTGTTAAGTACCTGGTTACTTTGTGATGGAAGATTATAAAAAGGAATAACTTTTTGATAGTGACGTACACAAAATGATTATGTTTCATACAATTTGTATAGTAAAATAGTAATTACTACCTGGTTTCACCGAGTTTCAATTCCTTATTTTCACGAACCGGTTTTTTTAATTATCAACAATAAAAAATGATACTCCAAGACGTTTTGTCTCAGTTTTGAAACGAAAACGCAACTTTTTAAAGCTCATGGTATTAATAACAGAAAGTGCTAAAAATATTGGATTGACTATAATATTACAAACTGAAAGGGCTGTGAAAATTTCATGTTGCCAAAGTTCATCATTGGAGAGATTGTGTTAAAAAAACTTCTTGGTGAACTTAAAAGTTTAAGCAAACATAATCCTTGTAAACTGATCAACATCTCAAACTAATTTAAACTCAAATTAACATAAAAAATGATAATATTGCTGAAACATGATACTTTCATAATTTAAAAGATTCATATATTTTTTATCTATTCGGAATCTGTGAAAAGGTAGTTGTCTTAGGCCTACATCACTAAGAAGTTCCCTATTGTCGAGACAAAAGTTGTCACAGCATTCGAAAAGATTAACTAAATGGAAAGATTAAAAATAATTATCACAATCAAGACTGTATCACTGATACAAGAAAGCGAATAATAACATGGCATTGATACGAAGTAATGTTCAACCGTAATCCATTGTCTGCGAGTCCCCTGTTCTGCACTCATCTTTAAAGGACTGTTCGCGAAATTTACCATTCTATCTTCCCCTTATTTCTTCCCTTTCCGAATAAGCTGAAAATTTTTAACAAATTCGAAGTGTGTCTGTGAAATATGCTGGCGACATCTGTAAGCCGCGGCGAGAAGGTTTAAGGGGAAATAAAAGTGAAGAACTTAAACAATTTTTCAGCCCAACTGTCAGCCGTATAAAGTTTTTCTTATTCCCTCCCCGTTTCTGGAAGCAAGCTTTCTAAAAGTTACATTATTACTTGTAGAACACAGCAGAATGATGATCCATGTTGAATTAACGTCAGGCAGCAAGTTGAAATATTTTTAGTGACCCCAGCATTCAAATGTGGAGATATTAAAATTCTTCCGGTCAAAATTTGTTTTTAATTTTATTTTTTATACCGTCACCGGTTAGGTTACGATATAAGGCAAGTCAAAGAAAGGATTGTAAGGAAGGACTTGTACGAAAGACAAGAGACCCGGATTTAAGGAGGAATAAAAGACAGTCGCCGGTAGATCGTTCAACGTGAGAGCAGGTCAAAAGACTCATGTTTAAAAAAATATACACTGAAAATTATCAAATTACCCCCTTTATCTCAAAAGAGCATAAAAAAGGATTTTTTGGCGAAATCATTTGCTTGCATAAAACTGCACCCTGGCGGAAGAGGATGTAACTAAAAGTTCCCGCGCTGTCATCGAATCACACGCGCCATTGGTCGGCGGGCCAGTGCTGCCAGGCCGCGGTACCTATCTGTGTAATAATAATGCTATACGTGTGCCAGGTACGGGTTGAGTAGGTACCGCTCGACAGACGGGGGATTTATTCTGCAGACCTGGCAATAATCGAGAGAGATCCAAGCTCAGTCGAACGAGATAATTATTATGACACGAGAGGGCATTACTCTAGGGGCGCTCAAAGGATATTGGAGGAAATGGAGGAAAATGAATAGTTTCCACAATAAAACGTTTTATAGCCGTTTCATTTTCCTATTTTTAATGCCATTTTGAGAGATTTCTTCCCTTTATTGAATTAAACGGGTAAAAACATATTTAAGGGGCGTGCGTTCGATACATCGTTTCCTGTTTTATACATTTTTAAATTTCTTTCATGTTCAATAATCAAACGTCAATATAAATTGCCTGAGCTAAGTTACGTGACGAAATATTGTTTTTTTTTTAATAAAACACAAGTTCCAACTGTTATCGACTGTTTGGAACCTGTAGGACTATTGCATCCCCAATTAACCTAGGTTGTGAGGCTGAATGAAGTGGGGATGGTAAAGAGATGGAGAAGATGAAGGTTGGAAAGTACCTGGCTATTCAGATGTCAAGAAACGTAGATGGCAGAGGAAAGATGAGAGTAGACTAAATACTGTGGAAATGAGATCCCTGAGGCATGTGTGCGGTAAAACCATGTATGATCGTGTTAAAAATGTGAATAAAGGGACGCTTAGATGGCTTGACCATGTAGAGTGAATTAACGAGGAAAGGAGTGTGAAAATAATATATGATGCGAAAGTGAATGGAAAAAGAAGTCAGAGACGCCCGAAAAAGACATGACTCGATCAAGTGAATCAAATACTTGAATCGGACTATGTGAAGCGTCAGAATAACAGAATAGTACACATGAATGTGACTGAAGCAAGGAGTGTGTGCCAAGACAGAGTTGTATGGCGGTCCGTCCTCCCTGCCTACCCCTATGAGCATGATGGTTTGTTAGTTAATGAACGTTTCGACCCCGTACGATGGTCTTTCGCCAGGGTGATACTGAGAGTATCTCTACTATTCTGAATATTTGCATCTGGATACTCAGATACTTCTCAACTTTTTTCTGCCCCTTTTTTCTCCTCCTTTTTGCGGTTTTACTGACTTTGGACAATTTGAAACCCTTTTTATTTGCGTAAACATAATAATTTTTAGATTTTTGTCCGAATCTTTGCATTCTATCGTGAATCCATACAAACATCATTAAAGTTGATAAATATAATATAATATAGTGATAATAAATTGACGGCCTGCATGGTCGAGTGGTATGACGTTCGACTACAAATCCAGAGGTCGCAGATTTATTTATTTGATTAATATATGTCACAACACATTTTATTTATATAAAATATATAATATAGTATATATGCGGCACGTTCCAGAGTGGTAGATAACCTAAGTATCGCCCTTGAAAAACCACTAACCAGAATCGAAATGTTGCTTAAAATGATTCTAGCCGTGTTTGGTGACAGGTCTGAATAGCCATGTACTTCCCAACCTTCCTCTTCCCCATCTCCCTTCCCCCCACTTCCTTCAGTCGGACAACATACCCCAATTGGGGAAGTCATAGTCTCACTGGTTCCAGACGGTTGGGAGCAATTGAGACTCCTGTGTGGTACTCACTTTAAAACAAACAAAAAAAAATTACATAAACATAATAATTTTTAGTTTTTTGTGAATCCATAAAAATATCATGTGCGATTATAAATAATCAAATACATGGCCTGTTCAAAGAAAAGGTGTATTTTGAATTTTCGCGGGCTGTGTACATTCGATTATTGATTTTTGTTGTTGTTATGTTGGTACACATATGTTAGTATTATCCTAAAATCATTCCACAACTCCAGGACGCTCATCGTCATTAACATCTTCTCGGCATTCTGTAAAACGTTTGCACCACTTATAAACACTTTTTTGAGACAAAGTAGACTCGCCGAATGCCACAGTCAACATTTGAAGTGCGTTGAAGCACATTATTCCATTTTTAACGCAAAATTTAAAACAAATTCTTTGATCCATTTTTTTCAAAAGTAAAAAATCGAAGAACACACAAAAACGTGACTGACCTTTCCAGTTGTCAAAAACAAACCACTAATCCAAAACGGCTGATAATGCTAACATATGATAAACATATGTGTACCAACATAAAAAAAAAACGATAATCGAATCTACACAGCCCGCGGAAATTCAAAATTCCCCTTTTCTTTTGAACTAACCTCGTATATATTTTTTTAACAATATTTCACTATAACAAAAACATCTCCTGCTTAATCAGAGTTAAAAGAAAATACAATAAGCGTCCAGTGCGCAGACATGCAAAACTCTCTTGCACAATTTTGCATTCGTCTGATTAAAAGCTTTGTAAAAAGGGGTGCCATTGTATTAATCCTCGCTTGTTTAAATAATATCGTACGCCGGCTGCGGGGGCTGTACAGATACGTTAACACGGCGCAGATATCGCAATAAGTTTTACTTTACGAGTGGAAATAACATCGCGAGGCGAATAAACAAGTTAATATAATAGAGCTGCGCCACTGCTAACGTTAACTGGTTAAAAAATAACTAGATTTATTATTTAGTATGGACGTAAAAGAACGAAAGCAAGCTCGTTAAAAATAGCGAGGTTAACAAGTTATTTGAGAAAGTGGAAATTTTTATATTGATTTGATTATGATTTGATGAGATGTTAGGAAAAATCTTTTATAGCTAACCATTACTCCATCTTCCCGCAGGGCTACTCCTGCTATGCCTACGCATAGAGGATGGTGAAGAATTTATTTCATTTTAAAAACATTACAGACTATGATTTTAAGGCGTTTTTAAAGATATACAGAAAAATGTATTGGGGTACAAAAAATAGAGTACACAGCATATATACAAAGACAAGAAAAAAAGTTAATTACTTATGAAAAGGATATAAAATTTACCATATTTTATGACTTAACAAAATGTGTTCCATCCTCTAAGCGTAATAATAATCTAGGAATTCACTCTTTGCTTCATTCTCATTAATACACACTCTTACGTTTTTTAATTTTATTTTTATAGTAAATACCGCCCAAGAGTCCCAATTGCTCCCAATCGTCCTGCTCTCTAGCCAGTGAGACTATGGCATCCCCAATTTAGGTTTATTGTGAGACTGAAGACAGTAATGAGGGAAAAGAGATGGAGAAAAGAAAGGTTGGGAAGTACCTGGCTATTCAGACAACGCCATTTTCATGCAACGTTTCGATTCTGAATGATGTTTTTTTACCTGGGCGATACTCGGGTATCTACCACTCTAGAACGTTCTATTATAATATACTTACTTTATATGAATCAAATGTGTTATGATACATATTAATTAAACAAAAGTTATTTGCGCACGCCGGGTTTAAGCCCGCGACCATTGCATTCGTAGTCGAGCGTCTTACCACTCGACCATGAAGGATTATGTATTTTGAATACTGTTTTATTCCAACTTAATTATTTGTTTCACTTGAACTTGCCTATGCTAACTTTAACTAAAATGCAATGAAATACTAAAACGTATTCATGTATATTCTTTACTTCAATAAAATTTTAAATATTATAAATTATTTCGTCAAAGTTTTGCTTGCAAGTGTAACTATTGTCAGACTTAACTCAATTCTTTTTAAAATTTGACTTTTCACTTTCTTTAACTTGGACACTTATATAATATTTTAGACATTCAAAAACTCATTTTACTAGCGTAAAATTGCCATTTAATACCGATATGAGTAAACAACTGTTTAAAATGGGACAAAAAATAATAATTTGAATAATTTGTTTTGTGAAGTCCCATGGAAATCTATATACCTCGAAGAACTTACTATTACTCAGAGAACTTGCCGATGGCATAATTTGTTGTAAAGAATGGGAGAGGGTGCGGCAACTGTGCGAGGGGCTTAGCATCTTAGCAACTTGGTGTGAGGAAAATCGAAGCCAAGTTTGAGAACACAGTAAGCGTCTTGCGGAGCCTGGGAGAGAACTTTTTTCATAATGCCGCTTGTGTTTGTGTGCATCGTGTGTCGGCTTACGTAACATAATTAAACGAGTTTAGCGTTATAAGAGGTAAAGTTTTGTGTTATTTCAAAAGGTTTTGTTTGGATAAGGAGGGGTGCATTTAAAAAAATAAAATTATTGAAGTCAGTGAGGCAATTTTTGTAAAGGTTATTTCATCATATTTTTAATCTGATCGCTACACCAGATTCTTAAAAACCTGTTGTCAGACTAAAGCACCTACAATAGTAGGCATTGTTGGAAAGTGTAAGAGTTGAGAATAAGGGAAAAGTGTACAAAATGTTGTGTTTTCAATAATCAGATATTTTTACAAATAAAGTTATTAAATTAATAAAATAAATAAATATAAAATCGGCTAAAATTTTAGGTTATTATAATAGAGTGATCGTGTTCTGCCAAGTAAGTATTTTGCTGTATATTTATATAAATTATGAATTAATATTAACTAGAAATTAAGGTTTGTAGAGCACCCTTGAGGTGATTATTCTAAATTATCCAAATATTACTATTATTATGAAATCAGTTGCAGCATATCGATACTAATTTGTGCAGAGAATACAGTTATCTACGTAAATGTATAAATTCGTATTAAATATGTTAGGTATCGTTACGTTAAATAAAAATGGACCCAAGCTACTGATTTCAATTATTAATGAATTAATAAAAAATCTTCTGAATAGTCAACCGTCAAAAAAATACTCCTAAATGGGCAAGATTTTTGTAAAATTATTGTAAGACTGCATTTGGGCAGATACTAAGAATTCAGAGCACATTTGAATTGTGTCAGTAAATCAGATATTTTCAGCAATTTTCACTATACATGGCACATTAAGTTATAATGTTACCATTAAAAAAAATAACTTGATAATATTGTTCGTATTTTAAGTATCAAATTAGTGAAAAAATGTGTAGATCACGTTAGGGTACCCTTTTGAATAACCTAGCTTGGTAAAACCCACGGTAGGCTTTTATTTTAGTAATTCTGCATGTGTTTTCTACATGGTGTAAACATTTCCCCCTTTATCCTAACATGCACAACACGTGATGACATTTCGCATTTACGTTCCATTTTTTATGCCTAAAAAAGTAATAATTATTTTTTCAGCACTGAAATATAAGATCTCCCTCGAGAGAAGAAAAGCAAATAAATTTATAAAAGAATTAGCTGATGCCAACCAACCGGGACATGTTTGTAGACATTAAATTCTGAGGGACAAAAAGGGTACTATGTCACGTTCTTTCACTAGGGACCTGCGGAAAGGAAAGGAATAAAAATTAAAAAGGTTGTCACTCTCTCCTGCGACCTAAACCGCACGCAATCAATGTTTGCAGAACAAGCCCCGGTCCCCTGGCGGCCATAATGTCGTCCCACCGAAATGTGTTCTGCCAGAACCTTCCATTGTTTCCAGAACAGAACATTCCCCAAGAACAACTGGGCGGAATGAGGTGCCATCATTTTCAAAATGAATCGCTAGGCCTGAAGATGAAATAACTTTTTTCTAGTCGTAGAGACAGCTTGAAGTTCAATAAACAGCCAATACAAGATGGCCGCATTAAGAAGTAAAAAAAAACTGTTTTAAAGTTGAGTATTTTCATGTGAAAATCACAAGAATAGTTATTGATATCCAATTGTTTTTATTAATTCATTAACTTCTGAACTCAAAATTTTGTGTGCGAAAGGAAGAACGGAATGAGTAAAAAAAAACAAGTTTTGAGTTAAGTATGCAGAATCGCTCCATAGACACATAATAAAATAATGATATTCAAATATAATAATGTGCGATTATTTTTTAAAAAAAGATTATATGAATACGTACAACAAACAAAATTCCTTCATTTTGTTTTGGCTCTCCTAAAAATCTGAATTTTTTCACTCATTCTATTCTTCTTTTTGCACATAGAATTATAAGGCTGTATTTCAAAACTGTAACACTAAACCATACGAAAATTATATTTACAAACTATATTTCTACACTGTACTACTTAACTGTATGACTGTGCAAAATGCGTTAGCTGGGAATTAATGTAAATAAATAAATACTAAATAATTCACAAATGCCGAACAAGGCCAAACGAATTGGTTCTAAATATTGAATTATTCTGCGATAAAATACTACATGTCTTATTCACATAAATCTACATTCAAAATGACACGATTAGTTCTAAGCTGGGGAGCAAAATTAAAGTGTAGGCAAAATAAATTGTCGCTTTAAAGTGTCGCCATCAAAGTAGTGGTCATAAAAATGCGCAACAAAAATATGGTCGATACAGAAATAGGCGACAAAAATTGGTGGACAGATTTCCTAGAAACGATTTTCCCAGTCCTCTACGTTATATTTTCGAACGGCCACCATTTCAAAATGAATGCCTCGGCCCAAATGGAACCCTCCTTTGTTATTACGGCGAGTATCTCAAAATTTCAAAGGGCCCGAACGCGGCTCGAACGAATTCTTGCCAAGTTATGACGGCAAAGACTCGGGACATATTATTCCATTGTAAAAAGTTGCTCTGAACGGTGGTAATTTCGATTAGTTGGCGACGGTAATTTGATGGTGATTAATTATTATTGCTTAATGCCAAGGTTTATTTATTGGAATTTCGTGTATTTATTACCTATCCGGGCGTGAAGGGTTAACCGCACCCCTTGCAAATAATAAGACCCGCCTGAAGGCTTGGACGTATTTAGGGACCTATAATATTTGCACCGTAATTAATTATATTTCGATTTCAAGGACACTCGTAATTATTAGGATAATGTTAATGAAAAAATAACCTTGACCAGAATATATTTTTGTTACGATTTTTTAGTATATTATCACTAACTTTACTACCCGGCTTTTTGGGGGTTTCGATAAAAAAATTGTAACAATAAAAAAGACTTGTTTTTTGAAAATATAATTTGTAAATCAAAATTCTTAAGCTCGGGATGGCAATGACGTAGTAAGCTTAAAGTATATATATGGACTTAAATTTCAGACAAAAAAATCTATGAAAATTTCATTACACCATTTCATAATTTTTTTGAGTTTTTATTGCTTCAAAAAAACATATTTTCATACATGAAGAAAGATTTAGATACAGCGTCAAATACATCACATTTTAAATAACCCTTTTATGTATCAAGTTGGAGAGTATTGTAATAATAATTTAGTCTTAAAGTGGTTTTTAAGAAGACATTATTCTGTAAATTATTGCTCTTGTTTCAAAAATGTTATGCGATGAACTTTCTATAAAAAACTGTATTAAAATAAAAGATTTAAATAGAATATTTGCGTGTGATTTCGTTTGAGGGTTAAAGGCAAGCTATTTTCTTCGAAACAGAAACGGCTCGCTCACAATATTCCCGAAGTGGTATTTGATTGAATGCTTTACACCCTGAACCAGTGTCAGCCCTCTCAACTGAAAGGCTGTATGACTGTGGGGAGGCTTTGAGCTCAATGGGAAGCCAACCAGAACATAGAAAAGGTTACTACAGTGGCAGATTCACAAAACATAAAACCATCGGGTTATGTCAAGTATGAGATCAATAGTTAACATATTTTGTCCGTAATGATTAATTTAAAGGACTTATGATTGTGAATGCAGATATGTTCGTATCGAACATGCGGTAACATTAATTAAATATGGAATCATTATATAAAGAGTTAAAGATACGAAAGGTTGCTTGAAATGGGTTTATATGTGTTTAGCGAATAGATTTGAATAGAAATGTATTTTCAAACCATCCTCTTATGGACTTTATTTAATCCCACAACAAGGGGGTGCCTTAAATATACTTGTTCTTGGCTGATGGAAGACTCTTGTGCAATACCCATCACATAAAAAAAGAGTTTAATATTTAACAATACACGTTATAGCTTGAAAATTAAAACTAACGGGGCGTAGTTTGGTGCTATGACTAAATAACTATGATTTTTGTATGTTTATTAAGCATTCTTAAGCAGAGATTTACCTTCATTGACAATAAAACTATATTCCTGACTTGAAAAAGCTCTATTTTTGAGTGTTCTATTTCCCGCTTACTCCATTGCCCCTATAGCACCTCTTCCAGTTAATCCCGCGTTGGGAGCATATTCACAAGGAAGGAGGAACATTTACCGACAGAGGCAGCTTTCAGGCGCAATATTGATTCAATGTTCGTCGATTTGTTCCTTGAGTTATTCGTACACAGAAAAGGGAGTTTGCTTTGGCGCTGGAAGGAGAGACAAATCGAAATCAGAGTAAAGTGAGAATAAGATGCATGTCAAACGCTTGGATCAAACGTATTTGCAACGGAAAATTTACCAGATATCTTTAAGAATGTTTGTGGAAATGCTCTAAGAATGATAGGAAAATGGAATGTTGTTATTGAGCTACGATAGCATAATTAAAACAGTAGTTTTATTCAGTAAAACGTCGTGAACAATGTCTCTAAAATAGCATTAATACAATGAAAAGTGCACCATGAACGACCTGCGATGAGACACTTGCAGTGAGAATGTGAAAACACAGAAGTAATCAAGATGTAGGTATCGAGACACATCGAATTCTTATTACCAGCAGCGTGGGATCGGTCGATTTGCACAGATTGGAAATGTATGCCGAGCGGGGGAACACATTGGCAATCAGACGTTAGACATTGCCAAACCATCTGGTAGGCACAAGGCATTTAGACAGACCATATCGACACTTCGAAGACAACTGGAGAGGTTAAAAAAGGCATTGAATGACCACATCCAAGAGATTAAAGCTCTCCACGGGTTGTATATCTTTCGAAAGTAAGAACCTACATAATATTATGTTTTCTTCTCAGTAGCCTTAATACTAAATTCTTACATAAAACGAAAACAGATGAAAATATATTTACACGTGCTTGGGGAAAACAGGAAGTTGGTGTATGGCAGGTATTCTAGAATAGCGGCCGTTAAGTCATTGATAAAATTGTGGTTTCTGAACAAAAATTCGAACAATTTTCGTAAATCGCTGGTGAAAATACAGAAGAACAGATCCCCAAAGAAATAAGTTAGACACGGGTAGGAGAAGGCGCAAAGCTTTGCTCACGAAATATATAAAGGGATCATTCTGTTCGGGATTACAACTTTACGGGAAGATAAAAAATAGTGTTCGAAAAGAAAGCTGTGGGGGCGGAAATTCCCAACCTCCCCCTTCCCTTACCTCCGTATTAGCTATGTTCTCCCGGGAGAAGTGTGCTGTAATATCTCCTGAGCCGCATTTGTATTATTACACTCGATAGTTTACACGTATATGAGATATTTCTAAAGAATGCGACAAAAATATTTCATTTGGGGGGAATGGCTTTTGCAGCGTTTTCGAAATATGACATGTTGTGTTATATGTATTATTTATATTGTGTGTACAGAATTTCTCCTGACTGGTCTACGGAATAAGAATCATGAGTATCAGGAAATAATGTTGTTTTTGACAATTTTTACGAAAGCTGAACCTAGGTATTTTATGATAAAAACAAGAAACACTTTATTAAATCTGCTATCTACAGTTAAAACAGACTCTTTTTTATAAAAACAGTTACATTTTTTTATATTGTATGTTGATAGACGTTGAATAAAAATTACTTTTTTATGTTGGCTTTAGATTCCAAAAATAATACAGGCTCTCCGAAGACGGAATATATTTTTACTATATATATTCGTATCATATTTATATAATATACTAATTTTGTCAATTATATGAAGAAAGACTAATCTGATTACGGGCATGATTATTTTAGTGAGCTTAATATTGCAATATTTAGTTCTACGTGATAGTAACTATACACAGTAGAAAACAAATATTAAACTAAGAATATGTTAATTAGAAATATACTTTATTGTATAAAACATAGTCAATACACGAAAGTAAATTTACACAGAGAAGGTTTGAGAAATATGATTCACAATATAGAGTGGATACTTATTATAAAAATAAATATTTAAATAAAGGAATATGTACAGATTTGGTATTTAATAATAAAGCCATACAAATAACAACAGTAAATTTTAATTAACATAATTTTCCGAAAGATGAATCAAAATTTCTAGAAGATTTTATATATTAAATATTCACATTTATTTAGATTTTTTAAGGCCCGGTTTTTCAGTATACTAGAAATGGGAATTATAGCTGCCGTGGTTTAAATAAGATAAAATAAATTTAAGTTAGAAATCGTGCTAAGAGTAACCTGCAGTATGTTTGGCATCCAGTTTCTCTTAAACCCAGCTTTAAAAGTAACTTTAAAACTGGACCTTAATTATGTAACAGGTAAACGGGTAATATATATATATATATATATATATATATATATGTATATAACCATAGTACTTTCTTTACTGTTATCTTTTGAAATATTTCTCTCTTTTAACAGTTTTATTGAGATAAATATGTACATGTAAATATTCTGCTTAGAATCCCAAAAGCCCAAATTTTAACGTAATAAATTAAACTTTGCTGTACGAAAGACGTGCCAATTCGGTGATTTGATTTGCAGAGTTTTGACATCTCGTTTTGCCGACACGCAGCCAATGTTTAACCCCGACTGCAAGGCATTCCAGCTGCCGGGAGAATGCGACTAATTTCACTTATAAATTTTAGCTTTAGTGGGTAAAAGCTGAGTTGCCGGTCTTAACTCAAACCCCATCTTGTTTCCAAATGGTGTGCAGTAGAGTGGACTTGCTACCGTCCAAATCAACGAGATGCGAATGCTCGGAATTCGGGTCTTGTTGAATAAAATAAATCTGTCTGATTAAATCATTCAAAATTACTCTCTTAAAATGTATATAGATGCTTGAATCTAGATAGATAATATTATTTAAGAAATAATGCTTCTACCTTTACGAAAACTTTATTGTAACCAATCTTAATCAAATTCGGATACAAAAAATAAATATCAATTAAAGTTTAATAACGGTATTGAAAATTAGAGAGCTTTTTCTATCAGAAATTTCAGCGTGACTATTTTGAACTAGTCATTTTCATCATGGGCTATGAAGCTTTGCAATATTTTTTCATCTTTTGAAAAATTAGTTTCGGTGTTTATTATTTATTTCATATTTATATTCAATAAGAAAATTTTCCTCGAAAACAGTGTTTACGTGTGAAACTCGGGCAAAGCCGGATAGTAACTACTAATAAAGCAATGAGCATTGTTTTTTTTCTAAAATAACTCAAAGCATTTAAAGCCGAACATATATTCTTTCTTGATTCGGATTTGAATTTGCACGTCATTCATCGAACTTTTTGCGATAACATGCGTAGGATGAATCAAAACCTTTTTTCATATTATAACATGTGGAAAAAGCTTGCAAAGCGAGCGACTACCAACATAAAAGCAATATTTTATATTACAGGGACCAAAATAAATTATCTATCCCTCAGTCTGATAAAAATCTGATAGAAATAACAATTTACACCGAGAAATGATATTATTTATGGAAAAGCGATTTAATACGGGGGCGATATTTCACTTTGAGAATGGAAGATTTATGTATATTTCTCTCGGCGTAAACTACAAGTAGATGTATGTGGCCATTTAAGTTAAATATATGGCCGGTTGACCGCTGTCCGAAGAAAGGACGGCGAATCCAAAACGAGGGAGAGCGGTTTCCCTAAATATTTGCGGAAATAAAGGGAAGTTTAAAACAATTTGCAAGCGTATCAAACTATCTCTCACTCGTTTGTCTGATTTATAATAAAACACGTGTTCCTGTGCGGGCGAGGGACTTTTCCCCGAATCCCCGATTTTCTAGAATTGCGGGAAATTATATCGCACATAGCTGGGAACAATAACAAAATCGATCGCGAAATCGATCGCGAAATCGGAATACGCATGGTATCAAAACACAAATCGTAACAACTGACAAATTTATTAGTAACGCAATTATTAAATTGAAAAGAAATTTAATTGAGAGTTGAGAATATGAAACTTTTTTTCGTATACATAAGTACCTTCAGCGCTCTTGAGGTGATTTTCATAAAAACGGCGCTATACATTTTGTCAACAAATAATAATTATTACAAAAATGGTTTTATTTTCAAAACGGTAAAGGGGATTTATTAACGGAGATAAGGAATGCGTGAATGTTTAAAAAGTTAAGGAGTGGGCACCAATTTCAATAGTAAAAAGCCTAAGCCTCTTTTATTTCATATTATCTGTCTCTTTCTCTCTGTTCCTTTATTATAATTTAAATATTATTTTTTTGTTTTCACACTGTTCTCTTATTTTATTTTATATTGTGTTCTCCCTCTGTATGTATGAGTATTTAATATCCAAACAATATGTATTTTTTGTTATTTAATCTGTGGTCTTAATTATTATAATTCAAATTATTATTTTATTTACATTTTTTAAAATTACCACCGTAATACATTTTTACAAAGTTCTAAATCTTTCAGTTTGTTTGAAATCTTAGTTCATTCAAATAAAGCAACCCGATCGCTCAAGGTAATAATAGAAAACCATAATTCTCTAATTCTAACGGAACAAGGATGTTTGTAAAAGCCTCCAAATCCCCAATCAGCATTTTTCCGAATAAATATTGTACAAAATAAGAATTGTTAAGGTGTTTGGCATTCAGATTAATTTAGAAATTGATTTATTTTCGAATTAGGTATCAAATAAATGTATACTTAATTGATTAGTTTAGTGTAAGAACGGTCGTTCGTGAGCAACAAAAATTGTTGGAGTGAAGGAAAATGTGAATAATTTCCACGTCATATTTGTTATTTTAGAGCCAAATAAATCGTTTTTATAATAACTGTACATAAATGTTATTTAGTAGAAATTTTGAAAAATGTTGATTTGCTTGCAGATTATTTTTCACTTGTATGTATTGAACAGAAAAGGAAAACTTATCCATTTTTCTATACTATATAAATTACTGAATGTGCCAACAAAAAATGTATACCTAGAATATGATGATTAAAGAGTCATAACACGGAGAGGTTTTTCTTTTTATCTATCGAGAGGTAAATATTTCATTAGATACTTTACAAAATATAATAAAACCAACTTTTTTGAAAAATGCAGTTGTTAGCTTTGGATTCCAAAATAAAAGACTATACTTTCCTATACTGTAAATACATTTTCGTAATATTAAACACTTTAAATAATTGTACTCTAATATATGTAATTTTATTGAAATACACAATAAACACTACGTCACTAAGTGCAGGTGATTTTGATTATTTAGATGTATCAAAAGTTTTTTTTTTACTAATTCAAAATACAATTTTGCTTTTTTCCAATGTTCGTAGTTTTAATAAATACTGTCGATCAATCTTTTCAATTTGCATTCCAAAGAAATAATTGATTATCGTTAATCTGCGCGGCCCAAAAACAAAACCTCCTGAAGCTGTATTCACAAAAGCACAATAAAACATTCTTCGATTGTGCAATTTAGAATTGAATTTGAATTTCAAAATGAATTTAATAAATCAATATCGTCAACCGCGAGCTTCAGGAAGGGAGATTCCCGAACCAAGTCCAAAATAGTACCCGCTGGAATATATTACGGCGGTAAATTGTTGGATATTTTCCTTCGCAAGGACAGCCGAAAGGAAATTACAAAACATAAGAACGAAATGTTTATTTATCTTTGCAATCGTTTGAATTGTTTACTATCAAGAAATTACTACAATTTCAAAAGTTGAGACTTGAGGAAATAATCTATTTTACGATAGTGTAAAGTAGGTTGATAGTACTGACGAAGAAAACCAAAGTATTTTCAAATCTTTAATACAATTATCTCTAAAGTAGAAAATGTGTTGGTCTGAAGCAGCAAAAACTGTCGGACGGTGAGCTCTGGCACCATGAAACTTTTAGAAAGCATCATCAATGACTGATACACCGTGTTTCACGCTTATGCCGCGAAGTTTCTGAAGGCGATTAGGGAACTAATTATATAGATTTTTTTTCCATTAAGAGGAATGCACTCGGAAACTGCTTGATACAATTTTTTTCTTTGTTATTACAGCTTAAATACCTAACAAAATTAAATGATATTTTTTGTATAAAAGTTATGAAATATCATCGCTGGAAAAGCAAAAGGGCTTAAGCGACACTTTGGTCAAAATGAGTTAAATATACAGTTTTAATAATTTTTCTTTGCATCGAATGCTCTTCTCTCGTTCAATTCTGAATACTTTCGTGGCCTTTTAGCCATCTAAAATATATTTACCATTTGGAAAAAGACATGAAATATAATAACACAGGGCGCCATGTTTCGTGGTCTTATTTTTTCAAAAGTTTAAAAGTCAGTTAGATATCGCAAAAACGAGGTATGCTACAAAAATAAAATAGGTAAGTTCAATTGCGAAGAACGGGTATTTTTTAACAAACTATAAACAATTTACTTTGTGATTAAATAGAACCGTACTAGTGTGAACATTAAAAAATAAATTAAATTTAGAACTGATGTTGATAGAAATTATCAAATCGAAAAAATTCTCTTTTCAAATCCCCATCTTCATGAAAGGGTATCTACTTATAATTTATATTAGCAGACATTATTGTATGTTTGAAATGGTTGGATTAAAACAACTAAACTTTTATTGGCAAACCAAATTACATCCCGTGATTTTTAACGAGGTTGTTAATATTAATAAATAAATGAAAAGTAATGCAGGTAAAATAATAAAATGCTATAAAATAAACTATTAAACTAAACAATAAACTTAATGAAATTAAAAATTACAGAGTCATCAAAAATTATGTAACATAAAATTCCGTATAATAAGAACATGGGCATTATTAAATTGTAATTTTACTGAAAAATGGCGAATTTTCATTTGCTGGCGATGAAAATCTACGAATTGCGTGCCGCTTTCTCAAGGAAACGTTATTTATGAGAAGTAACACAGGGGAAGGGCTAGGGGTATGTTTCACCCTCAAAATAATACTACATTTAAGACTTAAATATTTGTATAAATACGTCTTAAATTTGCGATTATACGTGTATCTAAAATGTACAACAGTTGCAACTCTGACTGGTAGAAAATGTAGGAAATACATAAAATACCAATAAAAAACTTTTGTTTTGTAATGTGAATACTGCACTCTTCCTAACTACTCCCAAGTGCCCGGAACCAGTAGGACTATGACATCCCCAATCATGATATGTTTTGAGGGTGAATGGAGTGGGAAGAGAAGGAGATTTAGAAGAAAAAAGGTTGAAAAGTACCTGGTTATTCAAATCTGGTCACCAAACACGGCTGAAGTCCTTTATAGCAACGTTTCGATTCTAAATAGTAGTCTTTTGCCAGGGTGATACTGAGAGTATATGCCACTATGGAACATGCCGCATATATATGATCCATTATTTTGCATAAATCGAATGTGAAATAAGACTTTTTAATTTATTTTTTTATTTGGAATTTAAATTCACGACATTCAAAGTCGAGGATCTTATCCGCCCGACTATGGAAATCATCATAGATTAAACGGGCTTATACTCGTATAACAATTGTGTTATTAAAATAAACTGGAGTTAATTATGTGTATTAATTATGACATGTTGATAAGCGGTAAAATTCACTTACCGACTATGTTATCAAATCCTTATGGTGCCTTAAATAATTTTTGAGATTGAGTTTGCTTACCTGAAAAAAGAGAGACAAAATCGTTAAATTAAAGTAAATGTTTTCTAGAAAAAAATCATGTTAGTTGTTATTTAGGTGGAGCAACATCGTGTGTTGCCATTATGGAAAAAACTATTTTCCTTTCACCTGCAATAATTTATTACAATACATGTTTAATTTGTGTTACAAAACATAAGTGCTGTCAGCGAGGGGTTCGTTTGAATCAATGAGTTCGATTCATGCAGAGTATCAGGAGAGTCATCAATTATCAATTCGTTCAAGCTCGATTCATACACGAGTCTTTATACTGATTTCATACCGATTCAACTTGATTTATACAAAAGTTTGTTCAAACTCTAATAACACTGGTAAGCTTCCTACACTTTAACAATTAAAACGATATCATCCACATAACCGTTCAAAAGTGATGCCTTATTCTAACATAAACATGAAACATCATTAAAATTCGAAAACACCACCAATTAAAGCCTTCCCAAATAAATTATACGTTGAAACAGTTTTAAAAGCAACCACGTTAAATATCATAAATGCATAGATTAGCCCCTTTAAGCTTTCCATACAAAAGATAATCAATATCGAAGCTCTAAAAGGAAGCGTTAAAATATAATATTATGCATCGTCCGGCACACAAAAAGGCTACTTTCCAAGGGGTAGTTATTTCCTTAATGGCAGAATATTTCTCCTCCCCCAGTGGAGCATGGCATATAGCGTTCATAAGGATTTTAATCGAAAAATTGAATTATAAAATCGATAAAGCTTTCGATCAACTTGATGCTTTGTTTGGATTCCATTTTTGTTTCTACTGTTTTTTTTACATCAATCTTTGATTTAATACTTATTTCCGATATATTTTTTAAGAAATCACTTATACATATAAAGTAAACTTTTATTATGATTTCTTTCACATGAAAATATGTTCTGTTTAACCTAAATAATATTATGTTTTTTTATAGAGAGCACTAATTTAATAGGTTGGTAATAGTGGAATGATTGGAGCCTACCTTTATACAAATAATTTTTCAGTGGGTATTTTACTGTCGAGAATTTAAATGAATAATTATGTTAAAAAAGTCTACAGAACGTTTAATGCATTCCACTAAGATCCAAAAAAGAAACAAACCCGGATATCGTAGGTTCAAACACTGGCGTAGACGAATAAATATTTTCACGAGTTTTGTTACAGCTTTTATTATTTTTTTTAAATAAAAGAAGGACAAACATTCCCTGGTTACGAATAACCAAACAATATTTGAAAAACTTCTACTACCCTCATAATAAGCGGACAATGTTGTTTGTGCAATGATGGAAGACTTAGCCAGCAAAATAGAACCCACGACGCCCTTGCCGGACGGATTCCTACGGTGGGAATCCGACGCGTTTGTCCACTCAGCTACCGACCAATAGCTAAAATAGATAGATTAAAATTAAATATATTTGTGCACAAACTGCCGTACCATTGGCATTGCTTGAAATTGATAAATCTACGGTTACTGAACAGATTTGAAGAGAAAAATAAATACTTGATAGAAACGGTTAATAATACAAATGAAATAATTTTTTCCGCATTACTTTCAGAGCGTGAATTCATAGTTCACAATTTACTTAATTGCCCCGAAGTACAAAGCGCCCGCTTTCCCCACCCGGCCTACATAATGTTTAATTTAATATGCCTTATATTTATTGCACTGCATTGTCTTCGGCTTGTTTGTCTAGCACAATGGGGATGGCGGGGCGAGGCGCCCGATGCGGGCAAACGCTTTCGCCGTGTTACAGAACTTTTAACTTAGAATTGATTAGCCCAAAGTTTAAAGGTGCCGTTGTATGCGAACTTCTTATATTTACTCACGTTCTTTGTAATTTACTTTCCGTTAAAGTTTTTTAAAACGAATTTAACAACACTAAACTAGGAAGGAAAAAATGGCTAAAGCGCTCTTTTAAAATCTCTAATTACTAGGTACCTACCCCCTACAGAATAATGCATTTTATTTGTACATACTAAACGTTCTGTTAGGATTTATAAAACAAAGTATTTTGCACGTTTAAAACGTAATGGTCTAAGTATTTGACTACAAACCGATATTGTGGTATCCATGTTGAAACGGGAAAAAGATCCATGCTATTGAAACGCATTATTAATAAATTATAACTAATTTTCTTTGCGAGTACGTACGATGGTATGAGTGTGAACTTTCCAAATTTGGAACTGATGTTAGGTGTAATTTTTAAATTAAAAAAATAATGTTTTCAAATCCCTACCTACCTAATAAAGTTCCTACCAATAATGTTACATTTTATTTTAACAAATATTTTCAGTATATTTAAAGTCCTGAAAAGTCAGTTGAATCGAAACTAGTCGACGTATTTATACCAAAATAAAAGTGTATCCAAACAAAGTGTCTTTTCTTTTAATTAACGAACCTTTTTCTTTATTTGTAAAGGGTGGATTAAAGCAACTCACATTTTTTCTTAGTAAGACAAGTTATATCTCATGGTTTTTCACGGGTAACAATTAGTTGTATAATAAACGCGATTTTAACCCTAAAAACCATGGTTTTATAATTAATGCTACTTTGTTCAAAATAGTGACTAATAACTAATTTAGAATATCAGTGAAATATGTATCTCCTCTTCAGTTAGTTCCAAGGCACGTTTCACCAACGAGGAGGCGGAAATCAAAGACAAATGACTAAAGTTTAACTGGGAAATTTCGGTTAATCCAAAAGCCACTTCTAGCAAACCACTGGTTCAATCTAACCATGTGTGATTCGGGAGCTCGGCGGTTGGCCACCACTGCGACAAATTACGGCGGTTTCTTTTCCAGGGATGCTTTAACTAGTTGGGATTTCTGTACAAGTTAGCTTTGATCAAAATGTTTAGTGGTTCCAAACACATTTGTTTTTGAGCACATTGAAAACACGATGAACATATTTGTTTCATAAATTACAAAATAACTTCGTTTTATTCACATTTTTTTGTCTTTATTAAGTAGAGTGCTTAATATATTATACTCGAGTGTACCAAATAGAGGTTATCGACTTAAAATATATCATCATTCGATTTCGCGAATGTTATATAAATACCATTCAATACGTAATCATTTTATCCGAGCATGTTTATTAACAGAATGCCGAATATTTGTTGAATTTTTAGTTTTATTTAGACAATATGTAACACTGCTTGTAGCGCACTTGAAGTAAACTATCACAAAAATGCGCTATATAAAGTAACTCTTTTTATTATTACCGCTTCTAAAGATAATACGCAGTAGTGCTGATTTTTTTTTCTTTCCTGAATTATTTGTTTCATGTTGAATTGAACGACGTTTAATAGTTGGCTTTTAAAATTCTTTAAAAAAAGCCAGAGATGTTGTGAAGCTCAAAGAGAACATAAAAGGCAAAAAAAAAAAAATCCTGCTCGGTTGAAGAGAACTAAGCTATTGAAATCTATTTACTTTACATAGTTCAAGAAATTCACAGCACTGTTTCGATAATACTGTAAAAATGCTTTAAGAATCTTTAAAATTAGTTAAGGTATCAATTTTAACTCATTTGGGTTCCCTTTCCCAAATTCCCTTTGGGTGGGTTTTTAACCCTGAGCCCTGGACCCAGATATATCGTATTTAACGCTCTGCCACATGTTTATTAATAACATCAACCCAAATTGCAGGTAAAGAAAGTCAGCAAGATTACCTTATCAATATTTAAAAAAATATGTACATTATTTGGTAAAAGTTTATAAGAGCTTCACGATTTAAAGATCATTCACAGAACATCATCATTAACATAAAGAAATAATAGCCCCACCGATATTATGCGCTGTCTATTCGGTTCCAAGCCAACAATAATAAGCTTCTGGTTAAGTTTGGCATGTGAATAATTGCTATGATCAATTGTTCGGAGTTTGGAGAACAACCGAACAACTCGTGTTACCGGGTCTCTAAAGCTCGCCGCGAACTACTAGGAATGATCGAGTGGTCGATACATTAACTCGCAGACGGATAACGAACTGTATAACTTTGATACGGAATGAAGCAACTGAATGATTGAAAAAACAGGGAATTTGATAGACGAACGGGTCTCTAAGAGCATTGTAAAGTCAGAATAACTGCGGTAAAATGTGAACATCCGAAAATAACAGAATTAGCTGGCTTGGACACGCAGAGCGGATGAACGGAAAGACAAATAATATCAAAATATTCCATGACGAGCAAATGGATAGAAGATGATGCATATGTCACAGAAAGAAATAGCTTAGATACACAAGCACAGGAGCACAATATCATAGGTGTGTGCATGATAAGGTTATTACATGTGACTGCAGTAAGTGAGTGTGCGGAAATATTGTTGAGTGTGGCGATCTATCATCTCTGCCTACCCCTGCGTAGAATTAGAGTGGTGGCTAGTGAAGTCGTCAGTAGTCTCTTACAGGTATGATATTATCTGCATTCAGCAGGTAAACCCATTTTTGGCTACTAAGTGGTCTTGTTCAGTTTATTTAGCAGTAACATTAAAAATAACAATCTTAATAAAGCATAATAAAGATTTTTTTAATCAAATACTTTTCAAGAGATACATTATTTTATAAAATGTAACATTTTGAAATATAGATTTTTTGAAATATTTTAATTTTATTTACGGTCCTCCCCACTAAGGATTTCTGTTCTAAGGCGGACTGTAGATTGCTGTGTTGGTGTTACTGGTTCTATGTTGTTTTCATATTTTTTATGATTTCCTCATCTACTCGTATGTCAGATATATTTTTAATATAATTTGGAAGAGCATTATACAATTTGGCAACATAGAATTTATGGTTTTTCTAACCAAAATATGTATTTAATCTTGGAATGTTGATTATATTTAAGGTTTGTGTCCTTGTAGTGTGAGTGTATTGGTCAGTAAGGTGTTCAGTTTTTATTTTAAAGTTAAGTAGAGCATTTATTGAGTATATTTTTGTGATACTGAGAACATTTTAGTTTTTAAATATTTCTTTTGACGGAGTTCTTATAGGTACCATTAAGATTGTTTTTATTATACTTTTTTGTGCTTTCACGAGCTGCTTCATGTGGGTGTTTGGGCAGATCCCTATCCAATAATTCCATACGTGATTGGAAAAAAGCATATTAGACTTTATACAGATCATTGTTGTTGAGTATATTGCGTTGTTTTTAAAGAAGAATATGAGTTTTTTTGTAATGCTGTTTATGAACGTAGGAGATTATATTTTTAGAACAAAAATAGGAGCCGGAAACAAATTAAGGAAGTAATTTCTAGAAATATATTTTTTCGAGGAAGCACTCAAATGGAGTAAGAGCGGATTTAGCACTTTAGTACTGTGTATTGTACTGAATGTAGTGCAGACTGATTGATCAACCTAAATTTAAAACTTTTGTAATAAACTGTGGGCTTGTTTTCCAACTTCAAGATGGATGACTTGTATCTTTTGAAGAATGATAGACGAGTATTTTCAATTGAAGAGAATTTAAAAAAGTTTCCATGGAATTTTATTAAAAAGATAACAAGATAAGATCTCAAGCATAGTAAAATAAAACCAAAACAGATAATTTAGTACAACTTTTCCAAACATATCAACGCTGGAAAGGCAAAAAGACTAAAGCGTCATTTTGGGAAGTTTACACCAGAGCACTTTTATTTTTTGTTTGTTTTACAAGTCGTCAGTACCCGGTTGAATTTTGAAAAAAAAAATAATTTAGGTAACTCAATGCTCTCACTGAGTTAGTTACCAGAAGTGAAAAAAAGCTATAAAAAATCCCAAACTTGCATCGCTTGAGTCGCCTCCCAAATGGTAAATATATTTTAGATGGTTAGAGGGCACAAAAGTCTTAAGAATCAAACGAGAGTCAGAGCATTCGTAGAAAAAAAAAACTGATTGTAACTGCATATTTCACTCATCTTTCAATAAAAAAAATTAAAAAATATATAAATATATATTTATTGACGGCCTCCACGGTCGAATGGTAAGACGCTCGACTATCCAAAAAAACGCGGGTTGAAACCCGGCGTGTGCAAATAACTTATATCTAATTGATATGTGCCATAGTAAATTTAATTCATATAAAATAAAATGAAGTTTATTTTTCGACACGTTCTAGAGTGGTAGATTCTCTAAACATAGCCCTGGTGAAAGACCACCATTCAGAATCGAAAAGTTACAAAGAAATCTTTAGCCGTGTTTGGTGATAAAATCTGAAAATCAAGGTACTTACCAACCTTCCTCTTCCCCATCTCCTTCCCCTCCTCAATACCTACAGCCTCACAGCATACCCCAAACGGGGGTGCCATAGTCTCACTGGTTCTAGACGGTTGGGAATCTAGCGCTTTATTTATTATAAAAATGAAAAAAAATGTACAGTATAATCGGTGTTAATAACCACAAAGATTTACTACAATACAAATCAGAATAGTGTATCGTGTCCCCACTCGTTCTATTATAATATTCCACCGTTGCACAACAATTAAATGAACATTAGAGGCTTGCTGTCAATTATTTGTCACATTTACTGGTGTCATAAATTAATACCCTAAAGTTATTGCTCGTTGTCACTTAAGCGGTAATAATATGATCCATGTCGTTTGTTTATACAATGGAGAGTACGAGTTTTGCAGTTAATAATATTACGTGGCTTATTTATATAGCGCCATTTTAGTGAAATATCACCTCAAGGGCGCTTTCTTCAACCTTCAAAGTTCCTTTCTGATAGAAGCTGAATGCTATTTTTAGGGATCAGCTGTTTGCTGTTATTAGTTTGATGTATTTCTCTTGAAAAATAGTTAGATGATTTAAGTGACGGTATGCAACACTGATTTTTTGTACTTTAAAGCATGAAGTTCAATATCAACGCTGGAAAAGTAAAAGGGCTTAAGTGAGACTTTGGTAAAAAATGAGTTAAGTATGTAGTTCTCATCAGTTTTTTTCTGCATCGAAAGCTCTGATTCTCGCTTGATTCGAAAGACTTTTGTGGCTCTTCAGCCATCTAAAATATACTCGTATGTACCGTTTGGGAGAAGACGCAAGCGATACAAGTTTGAGATTTTTTTAGCTTTTTATCCCATCAGATTTTTCAATGTGAGCATTGAATTAACTTTTTTTTAAATCCAACAGTTACTGAAGACTTGGTGTGAACTTCGCGAAATGGCAGTTCAGCCCTTAAATTTTAATAGATCATGTAATCGATACATTAAATGGGAACAATCAGTACAATCAAATACCTGGGTAAGCTGATGTTGAAAACAAACCTTTAGCTTTAAATTGATGCTTTATAACCAGTTTTGAAAAGATATATGACATGAAACCTTCCTCCTTTTTTTTAACTATTGATACTATCATAGTCCTAATTTCTCATGTAGTGTTTTGAAATAATTAATTCAATTGAGTACACGTTATTGTTTATCTGAATGTGTTTATTATACGTGTATTGCTCTAATGCTTAAAAGCAGTGGTAAGCACAGAGTTTTCACAGGGTAGGCAGTAGGAACAGGAGAATAATTGATAATAGAGATAGGTAACAACAAATATCACTGATCCCCATTGAATTTGTTCTGTAAAAGCACCGCTTTAGACATTAAAAAATATACTAACACGCCACCTGAACGGGCAATAGCTCATAGCAAACATATTTTGTGTAGTCTAGTGAACACAAAATAATCTACTCTGACGTTCGCAGCGTTTGAGCATGTATAGTTACTGCTTTTGACACGTTCGTGTAGGAAGGTCAGTGGGACGCTCGACGTGGTGCAAGATCTAAATTTTGTGCTTATTTTTGAGAGTGTAGTTTTATTTTTTGTAATAATTTCACTCAATATTATACATATTTTTATGCGAGTACGGCAGGATAGGCAGTGCTTATGAGCCTTTATGGAGTGCACGTCTCTGTTTAGGAGGTAGGCTTTCTTCGGGATTGTTTTGACTCTAAATACAGGTATGTAGATGAAATTAATTCTATGTAAATAGAACACAACCCAACTCCGATACGAAAACAACCTACTGCTCATCCCACGCGTCTTTCGTGTAGGGTTGGCTTATAAATTATATAACCGTAAGGAATGAATCGGAACGACGAAGGATTATATGTATTCACATTTTATTTTTCCATTTTGAGTCACTTCATCCTAAGTTAAACATTTTTGCAATAACATTGAAATTTAACTTGTTATTATATGATTTCATTTTATGACATTCATTGGATTCTGATTATGTTTAAAAGGAATATAGCTCACATAGCGAAAAATGTCTTCTACAGCCATATCGAGTAATGCTTACGTGGCATTTCTGCAAAATGATCTTTCCAGCAAAAAACATAACATAATCTACGTTAAAAAAATTACAAAAAGCTTGACACTTTTTCACTATTTTATAAAGCATGTTTAATTTGAGTAGGCATTTCCAAAGCAATAAAAAATAAGAACAAAAATAGATTCACGATAATGTTGTTAAATCACGTATTTCGAACAATACCGCGTTTTCTACTGCCATTTCATGAACGAATGTGAGTTTGGATACATTGTTATCGTGACCGATATGTTTATTGCTTCTGATAACAAAACTTATATTCTCTATTGACAAAAAAACTTCTCTATAGCTTTGCCATCCTCCGGGTTTGGTGAACCGACACGCGAGAGTAGGGGTTAGATCGCAAGTGGATGGAAAGCTGGGGTTGTTGAGACGATTGCGATGTTATGATTGGTGGAAGAAGGGGGACGAAGTCGGAGGTAGTTTGGGGGAGGACAGCGCGGGGTGGTAGGGGATGTAAGACAGACAGACGGCGCCTGGGGCAAAATCAAAACTATGGCACAACATTTGGACAGGGGTGGCTTACTAAATAAATAATGAAATAAAAAAATAACTTTGTACAAGACCACAGATTTTATTTTGATTTTTATGAATTAGCCTAAGCATCATCAGGGTACAAAATTTAACTAAACAAAAAAATAATAAAAAAGTGTGCGGTTACATATACATACAGAGGGAGAACACAATATAAAATAAAATAAGAGAACAAAGAGATTTAAGAAATATATATATACCCTAATTGCAATATGTCTTCCTGGGGTGTTCAGGATTCTTCTATTCATTACTCGTTTCCTATTCTCCTAACACCCCTTTCTCCGTCTATTTGCTCTATAAATCCAAACTACCTAAGCACTCTTCTTAATTTTTTTACTAACGTTTTTATCGCTCTTATATTTTGTTCAGATTTCCACATTCGTAATACGTCCGTACTTAATACTAACCATAACAAACCATAACCATTGTGCAATGCATGTAAATATTATTTTATTACCGCACATGCTATGAATCCGGTGGTAGAAATATTTGATTGTGTCACTGTGGTACGAGAAAGAGTAAAATTAACAAGGGCAGCAGAAGTGAGAGGGTTAGGAGTAGCAAGGGGTGGCTGAAGGGGACCTAGGGTGGGAAAACCTATTACGTGGTCGTATTGTTTTGCGAGAGCGGATGTATAACGAATTATCTCTTCAAATGAGGACTTAGGCAGCGAGCTACCAGCAAGGCAGATCCATTTTCATTAAATTGTTGTTGCCTATTCCAAGTGCGTAATTTTTATTATGTTTTTAATCTGGTGGCAACCGTTATTAATCGTTAACTTTGGTTATTAAATAAAAGTGTAGTTCTTACCTTTGATGCTTGTTGAAGCTATTATTTATTTAATGTTTATTTAAGTTATTTTTTTTCCGTTACGACTGATGTATTGTAGAACAGCTAGCTACCAAAAAGTTTGAATATATTTTTTATTTTTGTACAGCAGATATCGAATTCAATAGCAGTGCAATAGAAAAAACAACAAATATATTGTTGATATTAAAACATTGTTAAATTAAAGTTTTTTAATCATTGGTAAATTTTCGGTAAATATTTATGATTTATCCAATAGAATTATACCTCTTGTCATGCTAAAACATCTGTCCCACTATGGGGTATGCTAAACATGGCATGGTTTCTGCTGCGGCAGCATTTCTCAGGCACGAACAAGTAGTAGTATGCCAAGAGGTATGGACAATCAATTAAGTGGTTTATAATTTGAAAGCCTATTGTCATTGCGCCTAGCCTGATAGTAATCCCTAGCTTTGATAATTTGTCACCCCTATTAGTTCTATATGATGCATACATATAGAGTATGTTACATGAGAACGCATGTATACATACCTGAGGATTAAAAACAAAAATCTTTTCCAACATATTTAAATATTTAGCCTGATGTGGAGCCCAGACAGTACTAGCGTACTCCAACTTGCTTCTGAACACTCTTATTATGGAGTTGGAGAAAAACTCGAGTGTAGTGAAGCATTTCTGTAGGATAACTTTGCTTAAATTTCCCTGCTTCACCATTATTTGAAACTGATATTTTTCGAGGAATAATTTAAAATTTGGAGCAAGTAAAAACAATATCTTTTTTTTTTACTAACGGTTTCATTGTATTTTCTTGGCATCTGAAAATATTTACGCTGGCCTGGAAAATCCTTTCCAAAGAGCTGTGTGATTTTCATTTTTCATTTAAGTTTTTGCTGTTTTAGCAAATTTTTCGTTTGTCAGTACCTCTATTTCTGTACGTTCAATAGTACTAATTAAACTAACTAGTATATATTTGGACAATGGTGAAGGGTCAGATGTCTAAGAAGCAAACAATATAGTGCAAATACTATAATATTTTTATTAAACCATTTGAGAAAACACTTTGTAAGTGACAACTAACTAACTAACTAACCATCACGCCGTTTCCCCGTAGGGGCAGGCAGATAGGACGGACCGCCATATAACTCTGTCTTGGCACACACTCCTTGCTTCATTTACATTCATACATCGTCTCATACATACTCTTCTGTTATTCTGACTCCTCACATGACCCGATTCAAGTATTTGATTTACTTGATCGTGCCATGTCTTTCTCAGGCGTCCTCGACTTCTTCTTCCATTCACTTTCGGATCATATATTCTTTTCACACTCCTTTCTTCGTTCATTCGCTCTACATGCCCAAACCATCTAAGCGTCCCTTGAAGTGTAAGTGACAACCTTTACGATAATATTGATTATATGTCAATCAAATAAAATAAAGCTCTCGTATACCTTAGCATTAACAGCTTTCTTAGAAGGTTAGGGAGAGTAAATTATCTCACCATAGAAATTGCCGCCGTTAATAATTGTGATGATTTTTAATATAAATTAACTATTTTCCAGCACGTGTCGATGTTCATTCGTATTAATTTGATCTCGCTCGACTTCCACCCCTAACATAACCCCTTAAGAGATGGATAGTAAAATCTTGAGTCATTCATATGTCTACCGACTTCTCCCAAGAGATCGAGACTTGTGAATAATATATTCTCAATTTAGTACAAACTGCTTTAATACGAAGTAATATAATAGGCAGAATAGAGAACTAGTTCACTACACTGCTATTGCTACTGTATTCACTCTCTATATGTTAGAAAACATTATACCCTTGTCTCCAGAGTAAGAAACTTTTTGTTTTAACGTTCAAATGGTATTATTACATGTTTCAAAATAAATAAATGGGTTTTTTGACTTTTTAGCGTTTCTGTCAAAAGATAGTTAATTAAATAAAACAGCTAATCTTAAAAATATTCCACTCTAAGAAGCAACAATTTTTTTTTTTCTTAAATAGATTCAGACCGAAGGGATTTTTTGTAATCTAAGTAAAACTATAAAGATAAAGTATTTTGATAACTCACGATAAAAGTGAACTTAATGGGTAATACGCATGCTCAAACAACGGAAAGACAGCGAAAAATAACGGAAGAGCGGAGTCGGCTTCCTGCACAAGAAGTTTGCAGCAGGGAACTTGAACCAACTGTAGATAACTTGAAATAACGTTGAATAGCGTTTATCGGGATTATTTGTGCCTCCGGGCGGCGGGAGAGGAAAAACAAACAGGCGACTTATCCGAGAGCTTTCCCGGCTCCTTCCTAAGGGAAGCGACTACAGTGCGAACTGAATTTATTAGGACAGAAATCTTTTTAGCAAATACACAGGTGAAGTACATATAAAAAGGTGTACATAATACATAACAAAAAGGAAAAGTAATAGATTAATTCCTGAGATAAATCTGAAAAAAAGGGATGATGAAATTTACTGAATTTTCCTCCACGTGATACGTAGACTTACAACTCCTCAAACGTATTCAATTATAAGTGCCAAAAAGCATATCACGTTTAATAAAACATTGAACCTCTCTCAATGCAAAATGCATCTGAAAGAAAAGGTTTATTGGACATCACTCATTTTTAGCCAAAATTATAACTTGCCACGGTTAATTTTACAGTCAGTGACGTTGCTTGTATAGATTTTGTGGATACAAAAAATATAAAACTTAAATATATTCGTTCGTTTGTGAGTCCTTTTGTCTTCTCTTGGTCACTGCTATGTTAACCTATGTATTGCGTCTTAAAGGCCTACATCAAGGTAAAAAAAACATAAATCGTTGATTGATCTCTTTTCTAATTATAAATAACTTTGTCTAAACTAACTGATGAATTCCCTTACCATAACCCTACATAAATAAATAAAATATATTACGAAGTGCTAGTTCTTTAAAATTAACCCTTCGCAGTGAACACTTCAATTGAAGTCGAACTCGCAAAAAAGAGAATTGAATTTAACTGGTTATTTGTTCAGTTCTTTTTGGAACCGGTTCCTTGATATTCCTCGCCAAAACTAAAGAACTGGAACTGGTTCTTCGCCGAAAAAAACACGTACTAGCCGGTAGGGATTTAAAAGTGAAAAGAACTGGAACCGGTTCCTTGACAAAACAAAAATACTAGTAGGTAGAGATTTCAAAACGAAAAGAACTCCCAATCACCACGTTCCTTTAGATCGAAAAACTTCGTAATCGGACTTTAATTGAAGTACTTGAAATGAAGTATTTCTTTGGTTTGAAGTTCAACTTCACAACTGAACTGCTGTAAATTGAAGTAGTTCTTTGTAATCTAACTTTCGTTGAAGCATTTGTTCAATGAAATGAAATGAATGAAGTTTGAACTGCCGCAAAATGAAATGGTTCACACGGAGCAGTCAGAATGCTAAAATGAACTTCCAACTTCAATTCAGATCTATTCAGATCTGGTCACAAAACATGGCTAAAGCCATTTAGAGCAACGTTTTGATTCTAAATGGTGGTCTTTCTCCAGGGCGATACTTGGAATATCAACCATTCTGGGATAGATTGCTATCGTTGGAGCAGAGATAAAATATACCTTCCGAAATACTATGTAATATTTACCAGTATTTCAATAAAAAGTGCTCGCTTTAAAAGTATCTTGCTTTTTTGTAGCGCTTTTTACACACATCTGGAGGATCGTCGAAAATGGATGGTGAATTTAGTAACAACATACCGAAGAAATTTTCAATAAAATTTAATAAAATAGTTGTGATGTCACACTTAATTTGCTGTGCACTGTGGCACTACCCTTAGCTACCCTCTCACACTCTCTGCCACGGAATACTATCACAAGCTATTGCCACTACCACTTTCGCTGAAGCAGGAGGTCTTAGTCCTCGAGTGCAATCGGTTAAGGATAAGAGGCCGTCGCGTCGCGTCTAAAGGATTCTATATTCAGCTGATTTATGACCTCACAGATATAATCAAATCTGAACTTATCTGTATTTTACCACATTTTAATTTAAGTTTTTATTTTTATTTTATTTAATGTTTGACATTAAGTAAACATAGATTATTTATAGTCGGTTGAAACTCTACATTATCCCCTAAATGTTATTCCTTTACAGACGATTCATGAATTAAGTTAACATCTTGTCCTACAAAGGAAGAGTGCTTCCAAAAGCGGACGAAAGCTTTTATTTTGTTATAGTGAAAACCGCACGAGAGTTTCAACTGATGCCAACCGTCTGGAACCAGTGGGACTATAGCATCCCTAATAGGGATATGTTGTGAGGCTAAAGGTAGTGGGGAGGAGAATATATTAATAATATTTTTTTATATAACTAGCGCGCAAAAGTCTTTACTGTTCCCGACTTTTCGAAGTCAGTAGGACTAAAGGACTACTACCTGGCTATTCAGATCTGGTCACCAAACACGGCCAAAGCCATTTCAAGCAACGTTTCGAATCTGAATGGTGGTCTTTCACCAGGGCGATACTTACGACTACTCTGGAAAGTGCCGCAAATACACTATATTTTATTTGGAATAAATTAAATGTGTTATGACACATATTAATGTTCAGAACGCCGAGTTTGAACCCGCGACCTCTGGATTTGTAGTCGAACGTCTTACCATTCGACCACGGAGGCTGTCAGGCCGCTTAAATAAACGTGGTACGCAGCGTAGAGTATTGCGTTTTGAAAAAAATAATTATACAAAGAATTTCCTTCAATCACTAAACAGATAATAACCAAGAAGAAACCTTTTGGCTCCTAGACCCCAGACTGGCCAATAGTATTGATTATCTGCTCGAGAAAGAATTTCGGTATTTGGAAATTTTTTGATTACTTCGAGCACACACACGTCCACCGAACATTTTCACCGACCTATTTTTGATGTGGTTTCAATTAACTCACCGTGGCAATCTAAAATGTAACTGCTTTTAACGAACATGAATTTTTAAAATTATTTTAATTTATTTGCCGTACTCTAATTGAACGAAACTTTGTAACGTAAATCCAAATAAAAAAGTCATAAGGCTTATTCGCGTTAAACATTCATGCTCCACGTGTGATCGGTTTCATTTTTACTTCACAAATTTATATCAAACGGCGTTGGTGTATTTTACAGCAAGGGTTGCTTGGTAAAGTTAAATCTGAATTAAATACTTTTTGACAGCCGCGTGACAATGGCATGTGCCATACAGTTTCCCACGCTATTTTACTTTTCGAAATGAAAAAAAATCTTAACGGAATATTCGTTATTTAGGGAGTGTCTACTTTTTTAAGGAATGGTTACCGTGGAACATATAAAATTGATTTATTGATCATTATTTGTGTGTGAGGACCGGGAAAGATTTTTCGGGAAGAATGTCATGATGTCTAAAAAAATACTATTAATAATTGCATAATTACATTATAATTAACATTAAAGCATTGTGTTTTTATATTTTATTTTGAATTAATTATTGAAATAATATCAATAATCTTCAACGCAAATATAAAAACAGAAAAAGTTAGAAACTAAAAAGACTAACGGTCGCGACCGAGACTCGAACTCAGAATCTCTACTCTATCCGGGAATAACGCCTATGTCAATTGAGCCGCCGATACTTAATTAGAAACCGGCATTTTAATGGATCTCATACTTTATTAAAAATTATTAATATTATATTTTCTCAGTCGCGACCGTTATTCTTTTTAGTTTCTGCCTTTTTCTGTTTCATATTTGCGTTGAAGATTATTGGTTTTATTTCGATAATCGAAAATTAATTTCCTTCGTTATTTTTAAACTTTAAATTTTTTCATAGATTTTCATATATTTTTTAATAACCACTCAAAAGTCACAACTGCTCCCAACCGTCTAGATCCAGTGAGACTATGGCATACCCAATCAAAGTGTATTGTGAGGCTGAAGATGGGAAAGAGGAAGGTTATAAAATACCTGGCTATTCAGATTTGGTCACCAAACAAAGCCAAAGCCATTTCAAGCAACGCTTCGGTTCTGAATGGTGGTCTTTCACCAGAGCGATTTCTAGTGTATCGATTCTTGAACGTGCCGCAAATATATCACACATGATTTTATATCAATTAAATGTGAATCTTTTCACATCCAGACAAGCAATAAAGTACCTTCCTAAGTATATGTGTTTCATAAGAGGACATATTTTATTCTATATTTAAATTTTGTTTTTCTCAGTTTTCATTTGGCAAGTTAAGATACATCGCATGATTTTTCACGGGTAGCAACTAGTGCATATTAACTTGTTATAACATCGCAAAAAAAATTAACGATTCGACAAAAAAACACCATCTTACTATTGGAATTTCAATATTTCCCGCTCTAACAAATAATTACAATATTAAGCTCTAGAAAGCTGCATTCTTCGTAAATCTCCGCGCCCCTTGTGCAAGTTGAAAGCATTATGAGCTACGATTCTGCTACGGTTTGTTGGATCTACGTCTTTATGGTGCTACGCTAAAATAGGAGTATTTGAAGTAAATTACAAACACAAAATTCGAGGAAAGTGCATCTGACTCATCGTATTGATTATGCCTGTAATATTTTTTTATGGAATTGGCTTATAATAAAGCATTACATAGTGAATACCGCAGAAGAGTCCCAACTGCTCCCAACGCTCTTGAGCCAGTGAGACAATGGCATCCCCAATTGGGGTATGTTGTGAGGCTGAAAGTAGTGGGAAGGGGAAAGAGGTGGGGAAGAGGAAGGTTGAGAAGTACTTGGCTATTCATATCTGGTCACCAAACATGGCTAAAGCCATTTCAAGCAACGTTTCGATTCTGAATGGTGGTGTTGCACCAAAGCGATATTCAAAGTATCTACCAGTCTGAAACGTGCCGCAAATGTACTTAATATCATTTTATATTAATTAAATGTGCTGTGTCACATGTTGATTCAATAAAAGTTATTGGTGCACACCGGGTTTGAACCCGCGACCTTTGAATTTGTAGTCGAGCGTCTTACCACTCGACCATGGAGGCCGTTATTAATCATCGTTTTTAAAATAGATTATTTGGTGATTTATTTATTTTATTAATATCTTGCTCAAGAGCTCTAACTACACCGTGAATCTAGTGAGAAGATATAATGTATTTATTTTAAGAAACGTTAACGATAAACGTCGAAGACACGGAAAGCATCTTTATCTAAACAACCACGTTGATAGATATATACAGAGTAATTCAACTCAATTAAATTCAGTTAGGCTACAAATGATTTTTTCAAAAAAATTATTTACATGTGCCGAGTTTGAAACCAGTGACTTCTAAACCAAAAGTCAATGATTTCACGTAGGTCACTTACGAGTCAGCACTCAATAATGACGCTAAACGTTACCTTGTAGCATTCTAATACAAGCAATACTGCAAATAGTTTATCTACAATTTTTTTAGGTAGTTAGAAAAATGTCTGAAGTTTCCAGTGAATACAATCTTTTATCTGTGATCTTTTAAAGCCTATGAAAAACGTACCGAAATGTCAGAAAATGGTGCAGTATGAAAATCAGCAAAGGCGTTTTGTAACGTTTTACCTCAAATTTCAAAATGCATTTCATAAAGAATTAAAAGTTTACTGTTTAAGAATTTTATTGATTGGAAACCATAGGCATTTTACCAACTACTCGTATAGAATTGACAGATAAACAATTTGTAGCTTTGCTTGTACTGGAAAGCCAAAAAGTGTGTATTTTTGGGTGCTGATCTTTAAGGTGTAGCATGTCAAAAAAAAAATACAATAAAAAATAAATTATATTAGCACATGTTTGTTTTTTTACACCCCTATTTATATTTCTTGCTTCTTCCCTTATATATATCCCCGTCTTTTAACCGCTACGTTACCACTACAATCTCAGGCCTGAAGAAATAAATAAAGCAGCTAACGCATCTCGCTAAAGGGGTTCGTTATTCGGCTAAGCCGGCGTACTTTTATTTCTTCCTCTTGCCTACACTTTCTAGAGTTTATCAACGCTGGCTTTTCTAGGCCGAAGGTTCTTTTGCATTCTCATCTCGGGAGAAAGCCACGAGGTGATGGATTAGTGTTTGAAAAATATTTACAAAAAACCTCCCCTATTTTATTTATTTATCTATACAGTGCAGAGTTTCGATGAATTGTTTTTTTTTTGTATTTCTAGAAGATGAAATGGAATCAATGATAACCAATTAAATAAAAATAACACCTCATGTCTATAATTAAGGAAAAAAAACATGGTCGTTTATAATTAGTAAACAGCATTTTTTATTTTTATATATTTTATGTTAGTTCCTCACAAGAGTCACAACTTCAGGGAGCCAGTGGGACCATGGCATAGTGTATTATGGTAATACGTGGCAAATTTTCATAGTGGAATTTTGTGAAATATCACATCGAAAACAATGTGAGGTTGAAGGATGTGGCATCAGAAAAAACATACTTGATGAGTCTGACGGCTGCCGTGGTAGCTCAATAGTTAGAACAGTCACCCGCGAGTCCGTCAATCGTGTACGCAAGCTTTTCCCTCGTTGTGGTTTTCTAATGCGACTATTTTGATAATTCGTATACTTTTGTTTTTGATCTAATTTAAAAAAAAAACTTGCAATTTATTGTCCACATAATAAGTCAAAGTTTTAAAATTTCAAAATAAATTAATAAAAAGTTCTCGTTTTCACAGAAAGAACAAAAGTGTTTAACGAACTTCTTAAATCAGTTAAGTTCTTGTTTTTCTCAAGTGCTTGCATAATTACAAACTGCGGTTTCGCTGTAGAGATTGTAGGGGCGAATGTCAATTTTTCAGACAGATTTCATCACAGAATTTCCATAACAAAATACAGGAATACCACGGATCACTGGCGGAGAGGATGATTTCCTAGACATTTCCTTAAAATATTTAAATCAGATCTTCCTCAGACACTCTGGTTATCTGGGAAGTACCGGGACTCCAGAACTCTGAAGTTTGTTAACTTGGAGTACTGTCCCGGCTGTATAATGCTTTAAAATACCCATTATAACTTTGGATTTAAACGATAACATTCGTTTGACTTTGATTAAAGTCCGCTGGGGAAAACCTTTGACGGAAAACTTGTCATAATTAATGTAAATACACGATAAGATTTATTTAAATGGTATTCAATGCAAATTGAATCTGCATTATTCACACCAAAAGGTAAGGGTTACGATCATTGTATCCTCTCAGGAAGTTAAGTTGCGTTAATATTTAGATAAGTTTCTCCACACATTAGAAATTCATTATTGTTCAATACAATTCAAGCCAATAAATAGGTAGGTAGTGTGAATAGAGGGAGGAGGGGGTGTTGTGTTATTTATTTAGTTATAATGAAACTTTTATCGCGTTTTGAATTTTTCGAAATTCAGAAGTATCTCGCTTTCAGTTTGATTGAAAAGTATTCGAATTTAATTTAACACCAATTAATTAATTAACTTTATTTTGAACAGTCTATAATACTTTAACAATGAAGTACGAAACTATTTTCAGCTCACAAGTAAAATCTTCTATGCGGTACTTGAAATTTCCAATAAAGTATTAAAAAGATGGATTTACTTTATTAAATTATATGGTTTTTAAACTCAGAAAAAGCCTGAGGGTAAATATTGGTAATTCATTGAACAAATAGTTATTATTTATTGAATGTTAAACTCCTTTGTAATCTTCTCCCAAATAATAAATGTTCCCAAAAAAATCTCTACGCAGTATCTACGTTTCCCATTTACAAGGGTTGTTTATGAAATTCAAATTAAAAGCGCCGCGATGTTTGGAAATATAACAAGGCTGTATTTAATCAGAGAAGCTTTGAGAACAATCTTCATATTTATGATACGGCCAGGACCCCTAAATCATTGCCACCATCCACCGTCGGCGTCGCGGCGCCACTCTTTCGCCCTTAAAACGGTTTACCTTACTTATTCCGCTATTAGGAGCGCACAATATATTTTCCGAGTAGGTTCGGTAGAATTTTCCTAAACGATGATACATGAATACGATATTTTTTGAAAGTGAGTTAATCATTTTTGGAAAATGATTTTTTTTGGCAGTTCAAATCTTACGTAGGTACGCCTTTTGTATTTAGTTGAGGTAAACAATATCGTATTAAAAGCAGCCTGAACTTCAATGAACCGTTTGAAATACACCTAAATTTTTATTTTTTTAATGAAATGTCGCCCTATATTTGAAACACTATCCTACTTATGCGAGTTGATCTTTTTTGAAAACGAGTCCCAAATTTAATGCATACTTTTTATTTTATAAATATTTCAATACACAACACTTTAGAAAGCTTTTACATAACATTATACTTATAAAGGCAAAGAAATTACAAAAATAATATCATGTCGTAGATTTTTTTAGACTTTTAGGAAATAAATTGATCTTCGTTTCGAAGAAAAAATCTAACGAATTTGAACATTTTTGGAGCGCATCATGGAATCCAGCTGGAATATACGTACCTCTTTTGATATAAACTGAATTGAAGTCCAGTGGAAAATCATGTATTCTGATACTTGTCTCTTCCAGTTATAACGATAGAAATAACAACATTAAAAACATTTAAGAAAATTATTTACCTTTTTTACTGGAAGAATAAGTTTCATTTTGGACCGTTTATTGAATGTTTATAAATATGTACTTCTCACAATACTGCTCAAATCTGTTTTAAACAACTCATTAACACTGACATCACAATTTACATAATATCATACAAAACACAATCAAGCAACAATTTAAGTTAAGGCCAAAGATTAGAAAATAAATAAGTCGAAATTTTCTAAAATCAAACATTCTTCGCCAAATTCCAAAAATTTAAAAATGGTTTTTAAGATATTTAAAACACCTAGCGTACATTTAAAAGTCTGTTAAAACAAAAAGAAACCATGTTTTAAAGTTGTACTTGAGTTGATGTTTTAAATATAAATAATAATTGAGGTTCTATTGGAGATAACGGTATTAATCCTTCATTGAAAAACTGTCCTCGAAACGAGCCTCCCTGGGAAATGGACTAAAATTCAAGGTTTTAATAAGCTAGAGAGGGATGAAACTACCCTGACCCATAGGCGCATAAAGAAAACGTGCCCTAGACATTTATTCTCTGAAAATAAGAAATATTGCTGGAAGACATGTTTATGTGAATTCTACTATTTTTTCATAAAGCAACGTTCATAAAAAGTATATTTCATTTTAACGATACGTTGTTTATTTTCAGAATCTTAATTTTATTTTTAAAACAAACTCTTTTTACTATGCAGTGAGATATGTGATGTTCATTGCATGATAACTGTATTGCACTTTCTTTGTCAATCTTTTTACAAGCCACTGGCAAAACCTTACTATTAGTCAAACAAAACGATATTATTATAAGGTTTGTAAGCAAACAGATTTTTACTCGACATTGCTGAGTGTTGTGAATGCAGATTTTTAAGTTTTCTGGCATTTAGCTGTGGATGATTTCTTCAGCTTTACTGATTCTTGAAGGCGCTTACCCATCCAAAGACAGCAGTTCTCTTAATGTCGTTTTTTTTGTATCCAAGGACATTATTAGATGTAAGGCAGATGTATATGCATGTACTATGTGAAAAACTCTAACCTACACAATCTTGTAGATCACAGCTACACAAAACGATTAAGAATTTAACCAATAGTGATAGTACCAAAAATGAATACTTCCTTTGGACAACGATTTCATATCTTCTCAGCTCCTAAAGCGTAGAATGGATTCAATCAGCTGTGTACAAAGAAAAATAAAAATAAATTCTTATTATTCTTAAAAAAAAAACAATTACAATATGGCTAAGTAGAAAGTGGACGAAATGAATCGAAAATCTTCTTTGGTAAAATCATTATCAGAATGAAAAAAAAATGAACAGTCGCTTAACTCTAAACACTGAAATGGTGTGAACCAATAGCTGTGGTACCCGGAGTAAGTGTTGACCTTTACACCATCACTATTTCTATAACCGGATCTGCTATCACGCTGTGTTTGCTGTGGTCCATCATCACATCCCCGGCAGTCCATACTAGATACTTGTTTTTTTGTTTTTGTTTTTGATCTTGTTATTGAACAGTACTATGTTTCATATGATACTTTATTATAGAATACATGCCACCATGACACGGGCATATGTCGAGTTTGGGAGGTCGGAACATATTGTATTTTTATAATATAACACCTAGAATAATACACTGAATAAACAAATACAAATTACATATTTTTTCACGTGTCCATAGAGTTACGAGCGCATCATAGTCCCAATTGATTCAGAGTGGGATTTTGACGGTAATATTAGCCACCCTTATCTTGCTCTTAATTCATCCATATATCTATATATCTCATAACCATGAATAAATTTTCGACGACTCTTTGTGTGGGAGCTATTTTGATAACAGCGTTCTTGGTGAGTCTATATTTACACTCCAAACTGGAGAAGTGAGTATTGGTGCAACAATTAAATTTACGTGTTTGGAGGTGTTCAGACATCTTGTGATGTTTTAAAACATGACAAAGATTGCTAATGGCGGATACGAAATAGAAAATATAGCCATCCAAATCGTTTTCTTTTCTGAATGTTGTTAAGTATAGTAAACCTCTAAAAACACCCATAAAGCAAATATTAAGTTACCATTATGCATAAAGTTAGGTTTATCAACGGATTTTTGTAATAAAAAGCCTCCCTTAGTCGCGCCACTGTACACTGTAGCGAATAGCTGGAATCTCATATCCCGCCAGAACAAGGCTGTAGTCACGTCCTCTAATATTTGCCTTAGTAAATTTCATGTAACAGCGTGAAGCAGGTTTTGTTTTAATAAACGGGATGCATGTATTATCGTCGTTTTCCTCCGCAGCCGCGCTCGGCTTAGTGTACCGGTTAACCCTTAACCCTCAGCTGAGCGAAGCAACAACTCGTCTTTTTGTACAACGATTTGGCCACAAACGAATTGTGACACTGAAATGGTGCGGACGAAATTTGCTGTTCGATTATATTAAGCAAATTAAGAAGTTTCAAGATATATGATATTTAGGTATTAAAATATTTCAGATATAGCTAAGCTTAGGAATAAGGCGGTAGAATGCCGCAAAGAAACTTTAACCTGCCTGAGATTTTTTCTGACTCTTGACATGTCCGACATATTTTTTCAAAAGAAACTTTCAAACATATGATTTTTAGCATATACATTTTTACTGAACGTAACTGATTCTGAAAGGGAGTAAGTAAGACCGCTTGTCAATTTATTTTCCTACTCAATGGGTTATTAACCATCTCTCAATTGTATTAAATCTACCCTTAGTTAACTATTATATTTTGTAAAAAATCTTTCCTTTTCAATGCTGGAACCATAAAACATTATAGAATTGAATCGATTTGCAACGTGATAATTTTTTTCAGTAGACTTTTAAATAACCTTTAGTTATTACGGATAATAAGCTCATCAATTAAATACGAAGTAGGTATTTAAGTTAACACCACGTTTCAGCATAAAGACGAATACAGGAATTGTACTGGAATGAACCGGCGGAATATTCACAGCAGTACAAACACATTATCTTGGTTTCAGTAAGATGAACGCTTTGCGGTTAAACAGTTACGAACTTCTCTCATCCAGTACTATCAAACCCACTGCATATTATCTTCCATCTTCCCTATCGATCTGTTGTAATTTCACACCTGTCGTGAAATAACATCTATTTATTCCATCCACCAACTACAAACAGGTTCCTTATTAAATTTGCCGAATGTAAATGATCGTCTCTGCTATGTAGGCACCGAAATAATTAAATTCAGTGTTGCAAGTAATAATTATCTATTTTATCCATGGAATATGTTCGTAGGGAGTTTTGAAGGAAGATAAGATTGTTGGAAAGCGAGGATGGCATGAGATCGTAGGGTTAAATTCTAAACAAACAGATTACGGGATGTTATTGATGTTGTCAAGTTAAATATCATCAATACTAACAACATTTTCAAATCGTTTTTAAGCGATAATCAATGGTAATGACCAGATTTGTTTTTTCTCTACCTTTAAATAGTTATTTCTCGAGTGATTCCCCTGAAAAAAAAAGTTTATAGTCAAACAATTATAAGAAATCATAATTAATAGAAAGCCTGCTACAGAAAACTCGACCGTATGCCCCTTACATCCGCTGTCCGACAGGTACTTGTAACCAACCTTCTTTTCCTCCGACTCTTTTCCTTTCCTACTTCATCAAGCCACACAATTTAAAAAAATACAGAATGCCATAGTTCCACTGGCTCCGGGCAATTGCGACTCTCAGAAAGTAACTGAGCGCAGTTGTTTTCTGTCAGGTTTATTTTTCATGGTATGACCAATTCTAAAATTGAAATTGGTTAAACAGCAATTCCAGATTCAAATTCTACTGTGAAAAATAATGCTGATTTTGCATCTTATCAGTATGAAATGAATAAGCAAATATAGCCAATGAAGCTGATTACATTAAAGTGCATTTTTGTCTTAATCCGTTCCTCAATATTCCATGCACTCCATATTCCCGTCTACCGCCCTGTTCACACGAGCAATAGCCGCATAACAGTCTTACAGGTGCTCTGCCGCTGACACCGGATTGTCGACCTTCGGCCCCGCGCCGCTTGGCCCAAGGTCCCCCGGGCGGTGTGGGTTACACAAATGCAAATGGTGTATAATTGTATGAAGTGAACACTAAATAAACCACGGTGTAATTAACACTGGCCCGCATACCGCGCGAATACGGATGCAATTCTGGCCCTAACGGGGGCTGCGGAACGTGAATATGAACACCTGAATGCATTATGATTTAAATGGAAACACATTAGAATTATGCGCTGTTTATTCATTGCGTCATATGTTGGAATTATAATGTGATTGAAAATTCATTGTTATAAGAATTTATACGTAAAAATCTAGTTATTTGGAGACAAATATTATTTCTTTACTACAAAGTTGAGATCAGGAGCATTATTTTGCGATAGTAATTAACTTAAAATAATACTAGGCTAATTTAAATAGTGCCATTTTTGTGAAATATCACCTCAAGTTAAAATAACTATAAAAGCATCGTTTAAAAAAATAACAAAATAATTGATCCTATTTTATTTGTTTTACGGAAAGAAAAAAGGGTTGAAGCGCCATTTCGGGAAGTTTAAACCAGAGCACTCAAAAGTTTTTTTGTTGTTTTACAATCCAATTCATAAGTCTTCAGTATCTGATTGGATTTTGAAAAAAAAATTAACTCAGTTAACTCAATGCTCTCACTGAGCTACCCAAAGCGACAAAAAAGCTAAAAAAGCTAAAAAGTCCCAAACTTGTGTCTCTTGAGTCAAGCCCTCTTCCAAACGGTAAATATATTTTAGATAGCTGAAGGACCACAAAAGTCTTCAGAATCAAACGAGAGTCAGATCATTCGGTGCAGAAAAACAAATTAATCAAAACTGCATTTTAAATTCATTTTTGACCAAAGTATCGCTAAGTCCTTTTGCTTTTCTAGCGACGATAAAATACTGATGTTTAATACCATTCCTACTTTTTTAATGGACAAATAATTTATTCTTTTATCACTATAAAATGTACTTTTATATGTAAAAGCCCACTTAGGCGTATACAATTAACTAAATAAATACAAATATGTGAAATTAAGCACATCCACACAGCCTGTGTTCACTCGAAGGACCACGAAGAGACTTTAAGCTTCCGCTATGAATTAACGAATATCGGATGTAGTTTTACGTGCAGGTAAGTGTCCAAAGTCGATGTCAGCATCAAATTTAGAGACCTATATTTTATTTGCGAATCCAAAATACTTTTATTTCTAAATAATATATAAAAGCGTAAAAAGTAATAGGTAGGCACTTTCAGTTTCAGTACTTTGGTATTTATTTTATCTGTCAGTGTCTGAAACGAGTTACCAAAGTTGTTTGAGGATTTCAAAGGGTCTGGCGTTTAAAATAACTGAAAAAACTATTTGACTCGACTATGATACAAAAGGCCGAAGAATATTTAAAAGTGGCTGTTTTTTGCTACAAGCAATGAGAATACCATATTTCGAGTTTTCAAAGGTTTTGTTCAAAAAGCATACAGGAAATACAAAGAACGTCGGAATTTCAAAAAAATACTAACGTGTGCCCATTTTTTGCTCACCTTATAACATAAAGAAAGGATGTGAAAATGTATTTAAATGGATGTATTTTTTACATCACTAAAAATCGGTGCTATATTATACATCCGAGATTGTTAACTAATCAAAGTTCTACAAATTAAACACAAATTCTTGTTTGTCCAAAATATAGCTCGTTTCTCGTACTAATGTTAGCTTGCAGCATCGTTTTCATCATTAGCCATGGATATGTGAAATATTATTGAGCTGTAAAGCATAAAAACAATATCCGAGGGTTAAATAACATAAGTTAAGGATTTAGTCATAAGACAATGTTGATTTAAATATATGTTTTTTTAAATACTGTTGAAATCGTGGTAGTGATTAAAAACTCAAGGTATATTATGCACTTACACTATTTCAACGGCTTTTTTTAATGAGTGCGAACAAGACTGATCCATGTGAGTTGAATTAAAAAACAGTAAATCATTCATTAAAGTACATACGAGTACACGAATGAAAAATATTCTCAATAATCAAAATCGCGTGCAAACCTTGTTCATACAAACTCGTTCGTTAATATTATTAATGTCCGGTTCCGGCGATGATTTACACGTATTTCCGGCATGGGAGACATCTGTTGTTGCTGTAAATAACTGAGCGCACCTGCCTGGCTTTAATGTGACTGCATGAATCAATTCTCGCACGCGACACACTCATTACATACCTCAAGTGCTAAACGCTTGTAATTTACCTGAGAAGAAATTCCTACCAATTTTGGTTTGTTTGATAAAGCGACGCGAAAAAAGAACACTGAAACACTTTTCAAGTGGTATTTTTAGTATAACACAATGTGTCATTAAAATCGACAAGTCAATCGTCTGTAAGGGAAACCGCCACGTGAAAAAAAATAATAATAATGATCTCCTAGTCACGGAAAGACTTCCCTAATCCAGATCTTTTCTGCTTCTCTTCCTTTATATGATAAGAATAATATGTACTTATAAAGGCAGCCTAGTTTTAGAACCTTAAGAAAACATTATAGAACTTAAGCTGTTTTAAAACTTGCATACTTCAAATCAAGCTGCTTAAAACATGTACATACATGTATGAGAATGCCTCCGAAAGAACACGAATGCTATTTACAAGTTGCACGTACAGTATTTCATTGTTTCTTTCTTTCTGTGTTTCCTTTCTTCTTAAATATGGGCCTCTTTAAGACCCAAAAGACCCTACACACAGCATTCTCAAATATGAAGTAGGCCTCGAGGGAAAGTTTTTCCTTAAATGCCTCCTGTATGGAGTTAATGTTAAAAGAAAAATCATAGATTTTAGAGATTAAACATATCCATTTCACATACTCTTGTAATTAAGTTAAATAGATAATAAAGAGTCTCTGCTTTACTGCGTCTCTTTTCTAAAGAACTGGATAAATAAGATTTGTTTTAAAAAAATTGTTGAGCGAATCATTTTGAAAAACAGTTGCCTTGGTCTCTTGCGGTGAGTTTTTTCTTGACGAGCTGTGTTTGCGTCAGTCGACGTTTAAAAACTTCCCTGTCTATTTTAAGTAATTATGCCCATAAAACCACTATCCCTAACAGATTCAAGCGAAATATGAAATTTAGATTACTCGGAACAAAAGTAATCTAAAACTTGAAATGGTATGGCCTTTTTTACATTAAATTTCACATCAAAAACACGAGATTTCCGTGTCACGTAAACTCTATGAAAGTTAATACTTTTGCGCAAAACAGCAGTGTTTTATACAGAAGAGTGAATTTGTAAAAGCGAAAAAAGTTTTGCTGGACGGTTTTTTAATCGAAATAAACTAAAAATATGAATATAAAATTTATTCTTAAATTTTCTGAGAATAACGAAAATAGGATTACTGCGAAAATGTTTGTTGTGATATTTGTGCTAATGCCGTATGTAAATATTTTTATTTATTTTAAAATATCTCAAAAAACAGATATTCAACCAAAAATTTAAAAGATTTATACACTTTTGCCTAAATGATTTTTTTAAAGTCTGCAATTCATTGTATGATGTAGTTGTATTGTATAATGTAATGCAATTTTCACATATGACCTTTATATGGATGTGGCGACACCAACCCTTATTCTAAGGGATGATGTTTTGAACATTTTTGTTGCCTGATGATTTACTAAACGTTTGAAAAATTTAATAGAGGACGATTAGAATGAAAAATGGTAATGTTTGGATATTTTGATATATCATTATGAAATGTTTAACATTCATAACTGTACTAGTGGAAAACGATAACTCAGCTACATCTTTTCTTATTTTCCTTTACAATATTTTTTCATAGTGAATACCGCACTAAAGTCCTAACTTCTCCCGACCGTCTAGATCCAGTGAAACTATGGCATCCCCAATCGGAATATGTTTTGAGGCTGAAGGTAGTGGGGAGGAGAAGGAGATGGGAAAGAGGAAGAAGAAGGTTGGGAAGTACCTAGCTATTCAAATCTGGTCACAAACGGCTAAAGACATTTGAATGAAGCAACGTTTTAATTCTGAGTGGTCTTTCACCAGGGCGATACTTCGAGTATCTATAACTCTGGAACGTGCCGCAAATATACTTTATATTATTTTTATATGAATTAAATGTGTAATTACATATTAATTGAATAAAAGTTATTTGCGCACGCCGGGTTTGAAATCGCGATTTTCGGATTCGTAGTCGAGCGTCTTACCACTCGACCACGGAGGCCGTCAATATGATATTAAACGGGAAACTCTTCCTAGTTGGACAGTCAAAAGGTTTCTTTGAAAATTGACAAATATGTATTGTGTACTAAATAAATTTAAAAAAAAAATATAAATGCCACCTCAAAGATCCATAAATACTTTTTAATTGCCCCAATTTACTGACACCCTTATTACGAGTTTTAGCGCTCTCGCAATATTTCAAACTTATGGGAGTAAGCTGGTACTAAAAATAGTGTTGTTAAGTTGAAGGTAAATAATAAATATCACAGTGAGGTCATGAAATAAAAGATTTATCAGAAAAAATCCCATTCAAAAACTTTTGTTACATTTTGCCTTTGGTTTAAGGAATATTTACACCCTGATGTTTCGCGGTATGAGCGTAATCACAGTTTACGTGCATAAAGGCCATAACTATGATTTATTACGATATGGTATACTGCTAAGTGAAAAAAACACGCGACGTATTTGAAACGTATTATCTTATGAAACAAGATATTTGAATGAAAAGCTTTTACCGAATACGATACAAAAGGACGATTTCCAAATCGAATAAGGGTGAAATCATTTGATTATATCAGTCCGGATATGGGTTCAATATAAACTTGTGTCATATTGATTCAACGCGTCCCAATTTGTCACAAGCGTTACAAGAATACCCAACCGCTTCCCTTAGGGGGGTGCCACTTCCGCTCGTTCATGCTAAACGTCAGAGTACTTTAAAGTTCGCCGCCACGTGTCACGGCGCCAGTGTCGCATTATGCTCGGAGCGGTTTGTGTTTACCCACCGAACAGGTAAAACCAATAGAATAGTGCAGTGGGCGTGTGTCTGTGCCTGAAGTAATCACATTTGTCTTACTTCTGCGTAATTGATCTTTATTTTTGATTTCTTTAAGGCTCAGCACCCGAAAATGGCGCCAAACGTCACTCTGTAGCATTCTAATACAAGCAATAATGCACATGATTGTCTGTGAATCCTATATGGGCAATAAGAAAATGTCTAAGGTTTCCAGTGAATAATTTTTTAAAGCTGTAATCTTTTAAATTGTATGAAAAACATAATAAAATATCAGTAAAGGTGCAGTTAGAAAATCAGCGCAGCCATTTTCGAACGTTCTACCTGAAATTACAGTTAGCATTTTATAAATAATTTTAAAGATTACTGCTTAAGAATTGTATTCACTGGAAACCTTAGATATTTTTCAAACCACACGTATAGAAATAACATATAAATTATTAGTGGTATTGCTTGTATTAAAAAGCCAAAAAGTGTGTATTTTTAGGTGCTGACCCTTCCTTAAGAGAAAAAAAATTTCATTGTCCTGTTTGGGAACTAGGAGCTGAAAGGTATTATGTAAATTGACTTCATCAGCTTTCTTTCAAATCGGTATAGACTACATTTCTAGGAAATATTTGTTCAGTGTATTTACTTGTACCACAACTGTCTATCGAAATTCTGTAGAATTATCCTGTTGGAAGGATGTTCTGTTAAAATGTTCTATATGGCGTATAAGATTTTGTTTATGGGTGACAGAAGGTTGTTCTGTAGACGGATTTTTCTTTTGAACGACCTAATAATATTTAAGGAGTGGGGACTATTTTGATAAAGTGTTTGTTTAAATTATAGGATTTCACTTCCATATTGCGACCTATCTACCCCTACCTTTCAGATGCTTTGTAAACATGTGCTAAAGTGATTGACAGGCGTAACCATAGAAATAATATTTTTTGTTATTTTTATATAAAAGACAAACATTTCCCTGTTGCGAATAACTTGACAATATTTCATTACTTCTACTCAATGACGTCTACATTTGTCATCAAATGTTGGTTGTGGAGTAATGAAGGACTTACCTAGTAGGGGGTTAGCGTCGCTAACTTAGCAATGTTTTAGACTACTCGGCTACTAACCAGTTACAGTAAAAAAAAAAAAAATGACTAGTCAAACATAATTATAGGAGTACTGAATACTTGGCATTTGAAATATGAATACCTAATTTGAAATGTACATGAATGCGGTAGCAAATTCTGCGAATTTCAATTAAAAAATCTGTTAGTATTTATGTTTCGTAAATAATTCTTCCACGTGCAATATTTATTACTTTTAATAATGAAAAAAAATCAGTCAGAAAAACACCCTCACATATTCGTATGTCGTATACGATCATGTAAGAAAAAGCCGCACAGAGTGTGTTTGAACAACCCGTCACTTCCTTCGATTGTATTCTTAGAACTGTAACCTGATACCTGTAGGAATTAAAAACAACATATTGCGAGAAATGGAACGTGTACGGACCCAGCTAAGAACATACTGCGGAAAACGGGAACGTGTATGGACGTAGTGAATAACGTATGCGAGAAACATGAACGTGTATGGACGTAAAGCATCACACCCCACTCACATAGAAAGGATTACAGTCCCACACGGCTGCCGTTAAATTGGATGGGTTTACAGCAAACATTCAATGTGTTCACATAAAATACAATCCGATCTAACGTTCTCGAGCATCGGGCTGAAATGAACGGCGAACACTCCATCCCATCCCAAGGATCGCGCATCTTGATCGTCCATGTTCTGTATTCTGTTCGGACCGGCTCCGAGACTCAGATCAATTGAAGGGAGATGATACGACGTCGGTTGACGTCTTACTCTTGGAAATCGGAAAGCAGTTTTGTAATAAAATTAAAAAAAACAGATTGTGATCTTTGACCCGCTAAAAGCTCTTGATATGTACCGGTTAGTAGCTGAGTGGACAAATGCGTCGGATTAAAATCCGAGCGTCGTGGATTAAATTCCTCTGCTAGCTAAGTCTTCCATCATTGCACAAGCCACATCTTCCGCTTATTATGACGGTAGTGGTAGTTTTTCAAATATTGTCAGCTTATTCGTAACCACGGAATATTTGCCTTTCTTTGAAAAATAATTATCATTTCTTTATTTATGGTTTTAAAGTTTATTTTGTAGAACTCCATTTTAATTTTTAGGTTTTTTAAATTTTATTTAAACAATAATTATAATTTTTTTTTTTTAAAACAATCATTAGTTAAAAGCTCTGTTATATCGCAGAGCTTTTAACTAAAAGATGTTTAAGAAAAAAAAAAAAAATAATAATTATTGTTTACATAAAAAAAAAAACCAAAAAAAAATAAATAAATAACAATAATATCATTTCATTTGTTTATTTACTTCTGAACCTAGGTCGTAGAGCGATATGTTGATAGTTTTAACTTAACTCTGCAATATGTTCGACTTTCACGATTTGTTTTTTTATGCAACACCAGGTTTTTAATGTTTATAATTACCTAAGTATATAACTTTCTTTATTTTAACTTACTTACTTTTAGAAATGGCATGCAAAGTAAGCTGTATATTTACGCCTATTTTGTCCGGCCCAACAAATTATCCTTGCATATTTAAAAAAAAGACAAACATTCCCAGGTTACGAATAACCTGACAATATTTGAAAAACTCTTACTACCATCATAATAAGCGAAAGATTTTGTTTTTTTATTTATTTTTTATGGTGAATACCGCACAAGAGTCCTAACTGCTCCCAACCAACCCAAAGAGCCAGTGAGACTATGGCATCCCCAATCGGGGTATGTTGTGAGGCTGAAGGTGGTGGGGAGAGGAAGGAGATATGTGCAATGATAAAGGACTTAGCTAGCAGAGGAATTAAACCCACGACGCCCGGGTGGAAATATGACGCGTTCGTACACTCAGGTCAGCAAATGTTTAGTTTTTGAAATTTGATTTTTTCTTTATTTTCTACCTGTTTGTTTATTCACAATGCATATTCCCTTCCTACTAAAAGCTATTTTTGATTAACGCATTTTTCTCTGCAGGAGGCCGAATAAATATATATTTTTGGTATTCTAATTACTTACACTAGCAGCGCCCCCGACTGCAAAGATAAATAAACACAAACTTTTGGTTGTTACGGTATGTAACAGTATTAGAAATTTTCTATATAACATCATGAGTCATTAATGACAGGCTAAACATCTAGTAGCATAAGATAATATAATATAGATGAAGTTATATAATAATTTCATACGCACAAGTAATTGAATATGCACAGTGCACACACACCTTTCTTAAAATTCTCACATGTCTAAAATACCGTTTTTAAATTTTTAGAAACTTGCTTAATATTGACTATAAAAAATATGCGTAAAAATAACCTTTTACTTCCTTCAAATATTAACTTTCCAAGGTGTGTCCCTGTGCAAAGAAAATAAAGTGAACGACACGTCTCCAATCCATTAAGATAAAAAAAAACATACAATAAAAATACACCTCTATAAGGCAGACCCAAGAATAGCTCCCATTAAAAAGCCTTTATTATTTCTTTACAGGAATATTTCTGGATTAAAATCCCTTCCGACGGACTAATTAAAGCTGCCCTTTAAATCTTTTCACAGCGAAGGTTGTTTGGATCTATCCTTTGGGCGCCGCACGCTTACATTTTCGGTGCCCGAAAGAATCCCTGCATAAAGGATGTTCGAAATTTCATAAGTCTACAACATTCTCATTAATAGCAGACATGTTGAACCCTTTTAAAAAACGTTAAAAATTTCTTTAAAATCATTTAAAAAAAAACGCGGTTATGGTAACCTTGCCGAGTGAAAAAAGCACACAGCATTTATTTTCAATTTTGTGTGTTAGACCACATACTAGAGTTCCATCTCCCAGAAGCTAGCGGAACTAGAACGTTATATATATCAAAATTTTAATTTATTCAGTAAACATATACTGACCAGTCCAAATAACGATTTGACTTCTAATACTGATATATCGCCATTCCAATATTGAGAGTGTCTTAATCTAAACTTATTCCAATCAAAATAATTGTTTATTCATTATCTGTTGTTTAAGTTTTTTCAAATTATTATTTTATAAAAAAAATGTTTCACCTTTAGTCAAAGCCCCAAAGTCAATGTGAAACAAAAAAACTTCTCCCATTTTTTCTTTTGAGCTCCTTGTAATTTGTTTTTCTGATCAAATACGTGTTTACAAATTATTAGGTGTAGAACATAAAACCTTTACCTCTCAGTCACGAAGTCAGGCAAGACTGGTAGGGTATTTTTGGTAAGATAGAACCGACGGAGGGCGCAGTTTTGCAGCGTCATTGCTTACCCTTCAGCAATAATAAATAATGCACCCTATACCAGCAGCTCCACCCCGCCTGTCCCGCCTACTACGGGGAACATAGAGACCATCCCTAAAGCGGTTTAAGGTACAATGCTTCTACGACAGGAGCACAATAGCTCCATTGTATGGGGTAGTTCTAGCGGCGATTGTTTTCCCTAGGAAGCGAACGACACGACACTTACCGAAGATGCACGACTCAGGACGGAGTTTGCCGAAGTTTTGCGAAGTTTTCCGGAATTTTCCGGTGTATTGAAATGGTTATAATTTTCTTACCTGAAACAAAATTAAAGTTTTTGTTAGTTAAAAGTCAAAGGAACAGAAATATCATATTTGAGAATACGGAAATATGTCACTTTAGCAGTTTAACAATTAAAGGAAACAATGTATATTTAATTACACTTAATGATATAGACCTTTTAAATTACATATCTAAAAATAACGGACTTTTAAAACTTATTGAAGGTGTAAAAAAACTTTCTTAAATTAATTGAAACACCATAACTATAATTATATTTTATGACAAACGCATGGTCGTTATAAAACATGTATATTATATGTGCCCTTTTTCTGGGATTATATTTTGACAGCTCGGTTTCAAAATTTATGGCAATATCAATGTACTGTCGATCATTTCGCTAAGCCTAATTAAATTTAAGTATTTTATATTTCGCTTGATATTTTGAAAAACATAATATGATAAACGTAAAGTTACGGTACCTTTGTTATGCGCCATCATAAAGTAGCCTATTTACAAAATATAATCTTTTAAAAAACTTTTTTACCAGTTGGCTAATCTGTTTATAATTTAATTGTTTTTAAAAAATGTCGCGTTAAAGTGATCAAAATAACAGGGAGGTCTAATGTTTTGCTTGACGCTTTGACAGCTTTCAAATTCTGAACATGAAAAGGTAGATTTTGTTTGTGTAACTTTGGTCGAACGAAAAAAAATATTCAAAAGAAACATTTTCCTTCGGATCGGGTAAAATTGTTCTCTGCCAATAAAAGATTATGAAACACGCGTGACAAAAAATGATTTTCAAAAGAGCTCCAAAACTTCCCTCGAAAACCGGACGCTAGAATTTTCCATTTATCCCTTCGACGCCTGTAAAGAAAATCTCATATCTCGCAGGCTGGCCTTTATACCGCCCTGACCTCACGGCGTAGGTTCAATGGGGTTTAAGGGTTTGGGGCAGTGTAGGGTTAACACCCTTTCAAAATATCACATCAAAGCCGATGGAGCTAAGAAAACAGATGGACTAACTCAAATATTCAATAGTGAAATCACAATTATGGTAGCGGGATTGAACTCAGCACCATATTTTTTCGAATCGGGGGATGATTTAAAAAAAAATCAAGAATTTGTTTGCGTTACCCTCTTTTATGATAAAACCTACTACTAGTTTTAAAACTATTTTAAATCTTATTGAACAATAAATTGCAAATTATAGAATTACTATGTGGCCACTTTTTTAAAAAAGTGGTTAAAAACAAAGTATATATGTTCTATTTATAAATATGGCAAGCCACAAAGTTAATGCTTTTTACGAAAATATAAAAAAATCTTTGTCTTGTATAATGTAAATGACGTTGTTGGATAATTTTTTTGTTGCTGTTACTGAAAATAATAACGTTTTCCAAGATATTCCAAAGATTTCTCTCTCGAATAAAGAAAATAAACAAATGATAATTTCTCTCTTAAATTTGCACCGATTTTTCTCAAAGCTTTGATGTTCAACATACAGATTTTTTGTAGTGATGACCCACCATTAGAAAAATAATTTCATAGACAGGTCAATTACGAACCACTGATTGTTCAATCAGTTCATTCTAAACATGTCAAAATAGTTCAATTTATCTATCATTTCGTTGGGCCAATTAAAATTTAAATAGATTTTTAGAAGATATTTCTATAAAAGTTGTTATTTTTTCTGTTGAGGTAATTTTTAAAATTTTATTTCCATATTTAACTAACGTTCAGGCTTGCTGCAAGGCACATCCCTCGCCACGGGGCAGCAGAGTGTGGAACGAAGGCGGTGTATCCTCTGAATGCCCCTACATCATAAAGGTGAATACGCTGCCATCAAAGGGCCGTGCAATTATCGCGATGTGTCGCTCCGCCGAGGAGAGCGAGGGGAAATGGGGCTGGCAGGAAAGCGGGGAGGGGGTGGCTATCTTTAAAGGCTGCCATGTTTAAAGTATCACATGACACGATGAAAGGAAAGCCCTCCAGCCGCCTTTAGGCTGCGTCAGAGTCTTTTTGCGCCCTCAATAAAAAATATGAATGGAACCTTTGGATCCGAGGAGCAGCATTCTTCAAAGAAAAAAATGTGTTAATGAGTTTGTTCGCGAGCGAGGTTCGAATCATTAATTTCTTTCTGAATGTTTACACTTCAACTTTTTATTGTTATATATGGGTTGATCTTCAACCTCCGTCACGGGGCGGTAAGCTACTTGGCTTTGACCCTGGGGTGGTGGGTTCAAATCCTGGAATGTAAATTATTTTTATTTACTTTTCATTGCTGTAAAAATGATGTTCGAGAACGTGGAGAGAGAGAGCGATAAATTTAAGCAGTAAATCTAACCTACTACCTTTGGTTCTGCAGCTATAAGTAATAGATTAAATCTCAGCATGGGAGTTTTAAATGAGAACAATATTTAAATTTAATGGGTTATTACACAAAAAGGATGTTTTGTATAATTTTCCTACGTTCCAAAGTGTTTTTTTTTTTCCAGAATAGTCCTGGAAAAAGATCATTATTCAAAAATGAACATTGAAACGTTTCTTTTGATGGATTACCTGTGTTTAATAACCATGAAAACGTGGCCAGGAAAGGATAGTATTTCTTAAAAATGCAATGAAGAGTAAGAGTATAGCTTTTATTTTGTCTAGGAAATATGGATTGGAATATAGATATTTTTCCACAGGGGGCCCTGTTAAAGGTTTGGTCTTGAGGTTTTCGAGGGAGAAGTCTATTATTTGTTTTGTGTAAAAATGTGTATGAGTGAGCACCATACAAAGTTAATCGTGACCACTAATATTCAAAGATGCTCAAAGAGAAAAAAAAATCATAAAAAAATAAACTCAAAGGTTTTTATATCTCTGATAGACGTAGTGGGCGGTCTAAGAGGGTTTATGTTTGAAGAACAAAGTACTTAAGAAAGAAAACATGTTAAAAGTTAGGAGGGTTTGAGGCGCGTGATTTATTTCCACCTATCGATGTGGGATGGAGGCTTCGATTTATCCTTTCGCTATCTCACCCAACACTCAGTGGAGTGAGCAGCAACAAAATTAGAGCCTTTTTAAGTGTTTTGCGGTTTCGAAGAAAGTAATCATTCCTTTGAGTGTGGGAGTTGTGATTTTGAAACTTGTTAAAATCTAAAAAAAAAAATTTATATTCAGTTTTTTGTCATACAGAATCTTAAAGTGATATGTTGTATCGTATGTTGAATATGTTTAACTCTAAGAAAGCATATTTCCTAGAGTTAAAAAGCTGTAAAATAATATTGAATAATATTATGTTTTTCATTTTTTTCTATTTTAGAAGAGTGCTGCAACTTGCGCATAACCTGTAAAAATAGATTCGAATTTCCTTGTTTTGATAGTGAAAATGAAGTATAGAAGAGAATGTATTCTAATAAGTTATGGAAACTTTTTTTTCATGTAAAAGAAGGTTGTACTTATATAAAAAGCATAATGTAAACACAATCAGGAAGATCAAACACATAAAATTCCCACAGAAAGGGAAAGTCTGGCGAGGCTCATTCAAGGTGTATTAAAAATTAAAATTTCAAATTTCCGCGCCTTCAGTTCGTTCCACGATTAGAGCAGGGGAGGGGGCAAGAGAGGGGGTAGGAGAGGGGGAGGAGGGTTTAATGCATACGTAAATACCTGCAGCGGGGTAGATAAACCACCCCCTCGTTGCAGAATTAGAACCGATTCGGTTATTGACAACCCCTTAGAACAAACGTCTACAAAAACGACTTACTTTCAAGAAACACCTAATGGTTTTCGATTTAATATTGTACAGTTAAAATTCCAAAGAGGATTCTTTCTCCGATCAAAAGGTGCAAATTGTTTTGAATATAAATTTAATATTTGGCAAATCCCACGTATTATAATAAGTTTATTGACGTGGTCGGAATTTGAACTAGGGACCTTGCACTATCCAACTGTCTGCTCTTACCACTGCCTGACTCCAGTGAATACATTTTGATTGAGTGTTAGTAATTTCTAACACTTACACTTCTAACGTTATTAACACCTTACGTATTTATGAAAAGCAAGAGGTTTTCTGCCGTAGCTCAAAAGTAATTAAATTAACTCTAAATTATTTCTATATCCTCAATCATCACAATACTAATTACGGGTATAATTCTCCAATGTCCAGAATGTCAAGATTTGTTAACTCATGGTCTTGAAATTTTTGGTAGCAGTCTAAATGTGACTCTACCAAAACTTTGACTAAGACCATGGCTTGAATGTTCTCTTATGTTTTGCCTTATTTTTGTCATCGCTTCATTTATCTCAATTTATATGCTATTTCTTCTCTGATACTCTTTTTTATATTTCGTGTTTTATATGTATTTTTGTAATTGGACTTTAATCCGTTAATTTATAAATAAATAAATATAAAAAGCTTAACAGCTCTGAAATGGTCCTGTGCCAATCGAGCTATGGTTCTCTTGCGCTTTACAAAAAAATCAAAATTGCGATTTCACTGACACTGACTACTATAGATGAAATATTTTAACGAAAATTCTTCATTATATAGTAAATTTATTTCGCTTTTAATATCAAGCGAACAGCGAATATTGCATCTGCAGCGTTAGATTAAAAACATATATATTGAAGAAATAAAAACTCTCAATTAATAACCTAGAATTGATTTTTTTATAGTTCCATAAAATTGTAGCTTTTAAGGTCAAAAGCACGATTTGCGTAGTCGATACAAATCCGTTTTGGCTAATTTCAGTAATCAAGCAAAACGGTTTTGGAGGAGGCAGTTAATTGAACTCCCGTTCAACGCTATGGGGGTACACATAACGTAGACTGTCGGGCTTATCTCTCGACCACCATATTTACTCAGTACAGCCTGTAGAATCTGTGAACGGGACACGTTCTAAGGGAAGTAACTATACAACGTAGAAGCACACTCACGTGTAATGTTGTGCTCTCAGATGCTGCGCTATGTACACTAATATTGGGTGTTGTCTCAGTACGGCGGTTAAAGTTTGGTGGAGTTAACACATTACGGAAGAATTTTGCTTGGAAGTGAAATTGGGAAATTGTTTTGTGTGGTAGTTTTTGCACAAGAAAATTTCATCAGTTATCACCTATTTAAGGTACAAAAATATGAAACTATATGATGAATATCTACATTCTTCTTTGTTTGATGCACTCTCTTATTGAAGGTTGGATATCATCAAGGTTTCATCTTTGACCTATATATTTGACTGCTTGAAAAAAATCAGTAACGCAAATTTCAAAGAGATAATATGCGGGGTCTACCTCTACAGTGTCTTACGCCAATCTTTCACAAAAATTTTAGAGTTTTCTTATTTTTATATCTTTTTTCTATTCTATTTATTTTATTATGATTTCTGGATTTTTAGTAGTTGAGAGTTTAGTAGATGAAAGATAAATTATATTAATTTGTTCAATATGATATCGATGAACGTTTATTATTAATTATCAATAAATTCCTTTGTTTTGTTATACTTTTTAAAATTAAAAAAAATATTTGAAAAATAATTAAGTGAACGATTTAATTTAATTTAATCTAACATTTCCATGCAAATTTATATATTACTTTCTGTTTCCGATTTTATTTTATTTTAAATATCTCATTTTATTTAAAGAAATGAAAACATTTCCAGGTCACGAATAACATGACAATATTTGAAAAAATTCTACTGCCATCATAATAAGCGGAATATGTTGCTTGTACAATGATGGAAGACTTATTTAGCAGACGAATTGAATCCACGACGCCCTGATGGAAATCCGACGCGTTTGTTCACTCAGACCGACCAAGTATATGTTATAACAAAGTTCCGTTTAGCTGGTAGATAGCAATCTGTCAACAAGTTTCTATACTATATTAAACAATAAAAACTATCATATTTTACAAAAAGTTGACATTAATTTAATAAAAAATAAAATCCTAAACCACATACCACCTAAAAATATTACCAACACCATACTTGATAATTCTTGAATATTAAGCTAAAAAATAATACATATCCTCCTGCCCCATACTATAACATTTCCTAGAATCATTTCAATTGTAGGTAGAATGCTAACAAGTCTGTAGTTTCACTCTATTTCACTGTGTTTACCACCTTTTTAAGTAGTTCTAATGAAGTTTTATTTCAGATATTCTGGTAATATTGCCTCCGTTAAAATCATTTTCATTAATAGTTGTAAGATTGGTCTAAAAATGAAAATGTTTTTAGATTCGAATTCTATCTATTTTCGGGGATTAACTATCTTTAAAATATACATGAACGCGTATAGGTTCCAACAAGAGCCAATAAACTACAGCAGCATTGTGGTATGTTGTCAAACTGAAGGATATGGGGAGAGAAAGGAGATCGGGAAGAAGAAGGTTAAAAAATATATAAAATCATTTATTTATTTTTATACAAACGGACCATTGTTTGATTAGAAAAAAAATACGTAACACGAAATGGGAAAAAAAGAGTAGCAGAGAAATAACAGCACATACACAATGTGTTAGTGAAGCAATGACAAAACTAGGACAAAATATACATTTAATAAAACATTCAAGTCAAAGCCTAAACAAGGTTTTGGTAGAGTCGAGACTGGTACCAAAAATTTCAAAACCATGGCTTGAGTTAACAAGTCTCAAAATTCTGGACAGTGGAGAATGTTACTTATAAATATTATAGTGATGATTGAGGAACAGCAAATCATTATTTCTAAGTATCATAGTGGCATGGTTTTAAATCAATGTTTTTGTTAGGTTGTTTTAGAATTCTCATCGTAGAAAATCATAAGAAAGGTTGAATGAAATTCCGAATATAATATTTAATATTTTGGCTGTTTCATTTGTCTCCAGAATGCACGAAAACAAAAAGCATCAAGCAGTTAACACTCACAAACAGACTAACGAACGTCTAACTCTCGCTGCGAAGTTTAGTTTTGTAAATATATTTCCGCAATTTGTGCCAACTTTTGTGTCAGTTTCAGTTGGCTAATGAAGGTAATTTAATTTGGGCGCTAATATAATCTGGTTCCGTCTCACGGGGGTGATCCGTTGACTCTAATTGCCGCCCAGGACCTTCGGACGAACATTACGGGATGCGCATTCGGAGATGTGTGTTATTCAAAGCAACAGCGGCGGAAAAATAAACAGCATTGTGGAAGATGAATCTGATTTTACTGGAGATAGATATTATTTTATGTTCGCTTTTATTAAAAAACAACACAATTCCGAACTCATTTCTAAGTCTTTCTTCTTTCTTTCAAGCATACGACAAGTAATTGCAGTTTTTATTTTTACGTTAATATTTACCACCAAACATTTTTTATAGTTTAATTTTCAAAACTTGATTAAAAAAAAAAAAAACGTCAAAACGACTAAATTAGAAGCAAATACGTAGCATTTTACCTGTCCAAATCAGCTGTCATTCTTACTGACGGAACTATTTGTATAGATTTTGATGACGTCAAAAATCGTCCGAAGCGTTGATATTTTTGATATTTAACCACTTTTCAAAACAAAATATTAATTCTACTAAAAACTTGAAAAAAATTCTAATTTTACCCTAGTGGGAGATCACTCCGTAGAATAAATTGAAATACTAGATCTGAATAGTCTATAGGTACTTAAAGATCTTTGTCTTTCATTTCTCTTATTTCCCTCCCAATTTATTTCCGCCTCGCAAACTCCCAAGTTAATCGCACTATATAGTCTTACTACCTGGAACCAAAGAAACTATTGTAAGTATTTGCAATTAAAATACGACATTTTACGAACAATTTTCCCGACCAATAAAAAAGATAAAAATATTTTCTTGTATAAACCTTTATTTTAGAAACGTCGACCATTCTATACACGCGTATTGTTTTCACAATAAGGCAATCAATAACGCGGGGTCATTGCACTTTTCATTCGTCCCCCCAAAACGCAAAAGTAAAAATAGTTATGTATTACAAACATCTCCGCCGGCAGCGAGGCGCCAGCCAGCTCTAGTCTACATTCTACATACAACAATAATACCACCCCCTCCCCCAACCTTTGCTGGGGCTGGCCAAGCTAAACACAGTCACCCAAACATGTACGGGATTGAAAACTCACTTTCCGCTAAGGGGATGAAGCGTATTCATCTCGCCGAGACTCACAACTCTGTGCTGGTAATGTCCTTTGCCGTTGGGGTGAATATTACTAATATTTTCTGGTGAATATTAACTGTTTAGTGGTCGTGAATAAGCGCCACTTAAAGTTGGCGCCAAATTTATCGAAAAATCAATATTTGAAAATTTTATGGGCTTAATTTAAAATTTATAATTTAAGAATTGTTTTATACAGATAAATTCAATCATGTCATTTACAAGTAAACCATACCGGTTGCTATAACACTCTTCTCTTGAAATATTTTATTTTAAAACTTTTTTAAAATATTGAAAAAACAGTCGTGTCAAATTAACAAATAAATACAAATAGCATAACATATTTTGTGACGCCGAAGTTCACCATTTGATAGTTTTTTTCTGCTTCTTCAAACAGATTTTTTCGAAAAAATATTATTGTTAAAAAAAAAATCTTAATAAAAAATATTGTGATGAAGCTAGAAAATTTGAAATTGAGCTCATAGGAAAAGATTTGTAAAATGCTACTCGACGTTAATGCATAACTTTAATATCTTAAAGGAATACACTTTATGTTATATCTATGGACAAAGTTAAAAAAGACAACACATTTGTGTCGAAAATTCCATTGGGAAATGAACTTTAAAATGTATAAAGAAAACAGATAAAATTTGTTTAACACCAATTCATTATTTTATATTTTATCGACCGGTCTTGGAAGCACCCGTCCATCTTCAGGACAATATTAAAATTTAATTTATTATAAGAATTATTTTAATATTTTCCTGGAGATGAAAAGGTGCTTCCGAAACCGGTCGACGAAATATTAATAAAAAAGTTGTTTTAAACATTTTTTTTCTGTTTTCTTTATAAGCATGGCAAGCCACTGAGTTAATTCTTTTTACGAATTTTAAATGTATGTTTACTTTTCTACGTTAAAATAACTAACAAAAGGTAGCAAAAACAAGATTTAAAAAATATATACTTCAGCCTTCCTCCATTATTAAACTTGTATTCAAAGACTGCGTTTTGAAAACTCTTTGTTTAAATATCATTTTAAGCGTAAAATGAAACGTTTAACCAGTTTCACTTTATTTGCCAAAATAAATGTAACTCTTTTCGTTTACTTCCGTCAATATTATAAGTCTGGACACGAATTCAATCCGACAGAGAATTAAAAGTAAATTCGTCTGAAATTTCAGCTGTCAAGATAAAACCGGAAGCGCAACATTTCAGTATCGGAGCATCGCGGACGGGCATCCGCTGACATTATTATTTTGTAAATTCTATAAATTTGAAATAAAGCCACCAGACGGAGCTAATGAGGTCCTGACCTCTACCTGCGCGGCTGAAAGCAAATCCATGTCCAATTATATCAACCCGATTGTTTTCACGAGGCTGATGTCACTAGGCTTGCCGGCGCGTCGCTAGATGGCACCAGGAGTCAATCAATAGGCAAATTGATTGACGGGTTCACTGGATGATATTAATAATATGGCGAGCAGTGTGTGTTTTAAAATAGAGTGGTTTGAATCGTTACTAGATATCATGATAATATTGTTGAATATCATGACACCGTTACGTATTATCGTGATGAGTACAAATCGCAAGTACTCGCTACTGTTGAATTTTGCAGCTTCTTGTTCGTAGACCTTTTGACTCTAACAAACGGATTTCAAGCATTTAAAATAAACACCAGGTGGGATTAACGCGTTTTTTATACCATTTGTATACACGTTTTGCATTTGCCGAATGATGTAGTGACATTTTTATGATTAGTTCTTGTCCAGTGCGGCTAGAAATGATTTTTTGGTTTTAGTGTTTCCTCCTTCCTGTAATTTTGTCTTTTTAAGATCAAGGTTCATGGCTTTTTTCGTTAAAAATACTCTTTACCCAGCTACCACTCCTATTTAGATTTAATATGCATTGTTCTGCTTCAGAAAAGATTGTAATTAAAAAACCAAATTCGCAAAATGGAAAAATAATGCACTAAGAGATTGGTAAAAATACGCCTAAATAAATAAAAAAAATGACACTATCAAATGAAACTACTTGAATCCACAGGGAGGTTAAAAAGACTACTCTACAAACAAACTATTGACAAAGGTGAAGCTTTAAATAATGGAAACCATTATCTACTCTGAATCGAATCAAATTTATATGAGTTTCATGTCTGTTCTTTCGTTTGACGGTTCCGAAAATAAAATGCAGAGCAGCCGGAAGTGTCAAATGGATTCACACCACCCCACCCCACCCCACAGTGGCTTTCACCTCCGCTTCCGGTCCCCCGTCCGGAAACAGGAACTGCTACCTGTCTCACTAGTCTACGGGCTAAGAGCGTATCATACATATTTGATACTAGTCGCAGCCATAAAGTCGGGATCAGTCGAACCGTAATCTGTTTCACCTGACAATTTATAGGACATCAATAAAAAAATCGTACACTCACTCCGCGAATAACGCAATTTAATCCCGGCGGTAAAAATATACATTTATAAAGTTTGCCACGTGAATCGTTAATATTACGAGTGAACTTTTAATCGAAAAAGCCAATATCCAACGCCGAGTGTCATTTTTAGGGTCTTGATAAACTGCGCGATTTTTTAAATTATAATTTACGACAGAAAATCGTTACTATGAATTTAACGCCTAAAATGCATGAGTTTTCCTTACTATTTTCAGTTTTGAATTAACTAAAGGGAGTGTTATTTAAATTTCAATTGTGAAAAAGGTTTTTGTGATTGAGATGAAATATTATATTCCAGAAGAATTGGGAATCGAAGGAAATTCATTTTTCCATTGGATTATTTATCAAATTCTTCAGTATTGCTTTTACCGTTTTACACTGCGGAAAAGGGATATTGAAATTTCTGTTTATGTTTAAGGTCTTATATTTTCTACTAAGTACTCATATTTATTTATTTTATTATGTACGCCCTTATGGGCTTTTACCATAATGACTTCATATACTCCTAAGGATAAACAAAGTATTGTTGGCTTTCTAAACTCATTTTATTTTCCAAAACACACCGGTAATTTTTAATGATGATGTGTTTTTGTTTTTATCAAATTTAATATACTTTTTGGTTCCCTTTATTTTGCTGGAAAGTGTGGTAACAAAAAATAAGGAACCAAACGTATTATTTTCCGTTGAGCTTTTTTTGCAACCTAAGTAGATACTTGCTGGTAAATTCACCCATCATAACAAAAAAATATTTATAATGACGTTTTGTCTCTTTCAATTCATATTATCTGTCTCTTTCTCTCTGTTCCTTTGTTATAATTTAAATGTTATTCTATTGTTCTGTTATTTTATTTCATATTTTGTTCTCTTTCTGTATGTATGTATAACCGCACGCTTTTTTTTTTTTTGTTTAGTTTAATTTTGTACCTTGATGATGCTTAGGCTAAGCAAAACCAATCGGTCATAAAAATTAAAATAATATCTTTGGTTATATACAAAGTAATTTTTTAATTTATTTTAAAAAAAATGATTAGATAGTGGTATTTACAAGAAATACAAATTCAAAACCTAGTTTTACAATTATTGTTCATACTCTAAGCTATAATAAAAAACAAGATAAAGTTAATGGGAATAATTATCACAGCGAACAAAGCTTTGGTTCTCAACTCTAGTCCACAATGCACACAGTTAGACGTCGGTCCTAAATTTGGATCCGCAAACAGCGGAACGTGTAATCCGAGCTTTAGGTTCACTCCGTACATATTTAATTACCATAAGGTTTAAACTGAACGTGTAATTAGCACAGACACTTTCTAAAATTTAAACCTCTGCCGCCATCTGACGGCGCCATGTCGCGGCTCGGAATAGAACCTCGGAATGGTTCCTGAATAAACTATTCGGCAGACACGTCACGGGGATGAAATGTGGAAACCTTTCAGGTAACGTGTTTACAGAACAGAAAAACAGAGTTGTTTGTTTTACGGGAATAAAGATTGGTATCGATTACAAAAAATACATCGTTTTATTGGGTTTTAGGTTATCAGATGTGTTTAAGATAGCTTTATTTTATTGAGGAAAACACATAGTTTTATACAATTTTTGATAAATATAGTGATTACTATGTTGCATTCACCGGTGAAGTTTTCGCTAGTATAATATATTTTTTAACCAAAATGGAAAAAATAAATAATAATAATTATTATTATTATTAATTAAACAACACGTTGACAGTAAAGTTTATAAATACAATAATAAAATAAAAGATCTATTCGTTTAATTTCAACACTAACTAAAACAACTAACTAACCATCACGCCGCGTCATTCACATTCAAACATTATCTAATACATACTCTTCTGTTATTCTGACTCTCCATATGGCCCGATTCAAGTATTTGATTCACTTGATCGAACCATGTCTTCCTCGGGCGACCCCGACTTCTTCTACCATTTGCACATTAATTTCGTCGTTCATTCGTTTTACATGCCCAAACCATTTAAGCGCCCCTTTTCTTGATGTTATTCATTAAATCAGCCTTACATTCTTTCCGGATATCCACATTTTTGACACGGTCATACATGGTTTTACCACACAGCAATTCAGGAATCTCAATTCTCAGATAAACGATAGGTTAAGCAAATAAAAAGTATGTACATAGATGAAGTTAAATAAAATTATATAAAAAGTATTCATCATCAAATAATTTAAAAAATTGAAAAATAAAATAAAGAAACACAACATAATAAAATAGTTAAAAATAATTTATATAGTTTAAAGATCTATAACGCACAGCAGAGGTACGGAGTTCATATTAATCTTTGTAACAATAAACTTTGTTTAGGTTTTAATTTAGTAATTATATTATCCACTTCAAATATTTTGGTTGCATTTAAATATTCAGGGATAAATCTCAGTTTCATTACTTTCAACCATTTTTGTTATCCCGTCATTTTTGGTGTACCAATTTAGCTGAAGCAATTTAGTAAGTTACGTTAAATTATGTTCCAAATAAATTTTATGTGATTTTTATCGCTTTGAAATATCAGAAGGCTCATTCCTAAAATAAAAAAATTAGTTTTTTATTGCGTCGAAGAATATTTTAATAAATCAAATTTAAATTATTCTTAATAAATTACTTTGAAAAAAATATTCATTATCTAGAAATTGAAAATACAGTAATGAAAATGAAATAATAACTTTGTATAAGATTACAGATTTTATTTTATTTTTTTATGTTCTCCCTCTGTATGTACGAGTATACTCGTATATAACCACACACTATGTATTTTTTGTTTGGTTTAATTTTTTACCCTGATGATGCTTAGGCTAACCGAAACCGGTCGGTCATGAAAATTAAAATAAAATCTGTGGTCTTATACAAAGTTATTTTCATTTTCATCAAATATGTCAAACCACAGACTGATTGCTTTCTACGAAAATAATAAAAAAAGCATTATTTAAATATGCCAAGGGAGACTTTACGGATATATATATATATGCGGAAGGTCAAATTCATTAGCTTGTTTCATCAAATGTTTTCATAACAGGACTTTTGCTTCATTCTTTTTAAAAAGACCCTTTATAGTTGAAAGTCCACGTTTCCATAACTTATTAACGATAAAAAACAGTTTTGCATCGGTTTTCGGTCTTCTTGGACCGAGAAAAAAATAATGTCCAACAATGTTATGTATCTTAATACAACAGGTCCATAAATAATAAAGCACGGCACTTGCGGGGCCGTTGGGACAACATGTGCGTAATAAATAGACCCCCGAATTAGCAAAGTTCTCTGCGAATTCGCGTCACATAGCCCGCCAAGCCATTAACTACCATATTGATACTTATGTCGCGACATTACCCCGCACACTTGCCCCAATGCACCCCTCCTTACTCGCACCCTTAGAGTAAAGGGGTGCTTCTAGGGATGCACAAAGCAACTACATTTTGAGTGAATCTAGAATAGTTTATTTTAAAACTTGGAGATTTTGTTTCATAGCGGTGAAACCTCGTTTCAGAGTGAATTTTTTTTACAAATACACCCAATTTTCAAAATGAATATTATTTTGTTTTTACTGTAAGAGAAATAACTGTAAAGCTTTAATGCTTTTTATTTTTATATTAATAATTGAAATAAAAATTCAATAATCCTCAACATAAATATGAAACAGAAAAAATATAACGGTCGCGACCGAGACTCTAACTCGGAACCTCTACTCTATCCAAGAGTAGCGCTTCTGCCAATTCAGCCACCGAGACCTTATAAGGTCTTAAGCCGTATAGGTTCTTATAAAAAATGTTTTTATATACATTTTTAGAATATGGTTTTTGACGTTACATCAAATAAAACAGTTGATGAAGTTGTTTTTGATTAAACTAACGTATCAAGTTTTCTAATCGTTTAAATGTTTAAAATCAACCAAATAATTCAACCTGTCTGCTGAGACGCTCAGGTGATGGAAAACAAAAAATACAGTGTCGTACCCCTACCAGAGACTGACTGGACCGATCCATGGCCGTCTCACATACATAATTTAACTGGCCACCCTTGCGTCGCCCTTACCACCTAGCCCACTCCGCCCAAGCGCCGCTGCGACACTGTTGAATTTTTAATACAGCTGTTTTGAAGGGAGGTCCGTGTGGGGGTACTGGCAGCTAGTTGTGGAGGTTGGGCGGCTATGGTTTCCTTCGTACGACGTCATAACGTAAAGCGTAATAATAATGATGTTGGCGGGACACAAAAGCTTCCCCTAAATAATGCAGTGACTAATTTTAATAGATTGCGGTAAGATTGAGGTGAGTTATATTCTGCTCCGAGGAAGCTTAGGTTTATGGTCGACAAATATTGCATCAAATGTTTATGTAATGAAATTTTGATTTATTTTTAAAATTAATTAAACTGCACAGTTAAATGTGATTGTTGAAAAGACATGGTGCTTAATTTAATATAAACTTTGAGAAACTGGACACTGCAACCTACCTGCTCAAACATCTCTTAAAAATAAAGCTTATGTTGTATTTTCCACAGTAAAACTATACTTTTGTCAATTCATTAGATATTTAAGTAAGTTTGAATGTATTATATTACAACAAAATTCTTTTAAATTAATCTCTTTCTTTGATTAAAAGTTAAACCTAAAGTCAAAATAATTAATTTCTTTTAAAAAGTTTTGCAGGCATTTAAATAATTAATTTTAAAACGAATGATCTAATTTATTACCTAATATGGTTCAGAAACATTTTGTTTACATAATACTAGGCATGAAGTTTAATCTTTAATAAAATGATGTTGTATTATCTTTATATTAGCTAAAAATGAAGCAATGAAAGAAAAACACCAAAAATCATTATAAGACTAATATTGTTTTGTAAAATGATTTTTCGGAATGTTTCCTTCCAGACAATTATCTTGTTAAATCAATCAATAAAATTCAGATTTAATTACTTTTCAGTATGATTGATTAAATTCACAATTCAAGCCATGCGTTTTACACTGGGCATCGATGCGTTAAACGACAAACACTAACAATGCGCGGTACATTGTAAAGCCTTCTTTGTCTATGCCAAAGTATACGGAAATCATTTCCGGCCTGGGTGTGCGGAGCTTACTTCGTTTGACATTTAAATCCGGGCTTGCCATAGATAATTGACAGTACAAAATGGCCGGAAATTGAGTTCCAGATGATATCATACGCTTTTGTAATCATCATTAATCGGATGTTTGTTGTTCCGACTATTTTTAAACTTGTTAGTATTATGGGACACACTGGATTCATCATGCTCACGTGATATTTGATTTATCCGAAATTTAAATCAAATCATTTGTTGTGTCTGGTGGTGCGTTTCTGGATTTTAATCAAATATTTCAAATACTCTTTAAAATTAATAATACTGTTACTTTTTATTTATAAATCAGGTCGTATTGTTTATTTATTTAAAATCATACGGGATTGTGAAGATTTTTCAGTTTTAGGACACTCTATTTGACAGGCTTAGCTCATATTATGTGCTATTGTATGAGAATCGCATTTTTTATTTTATTTCAACAGTGCATTAGTACCTTTTACTATCCATAATAAATAATGAAATACAAAAAATACAAATAAAATAAGATTAAAAAAAAACTTTTTTGCAATAATTCTGCCGAAAAAGTGTATTTAAATTTATTATGTAATTGATGACATACGGTATGGTCATTATATCAAAATTTATCTATTAAAAAATATTAACAAGTAATATCGCAAATTGTTTTGTGATTTTAATGGTGTTCGTTATTTTGTTTTATTTTAATCATATTTGTACAATTCCTACACAATGGATGTAAATTAAAATTACCCACAAACGTATATACGAACGAAGTTGTTCTAGAAATTCGGCATGATAATGACAAGTTAGTTCAGTCAAATTATAGTTTATTTCTCTTTGGGCACCTATACTCGTATAGTACCATCATAATTAAATTATATTATTAGGATATGTTTTACAAAACAAACCCATATTGAGATAATAGTTTTCCCGGTCTGTGGTACCATTTAGTTAACAAATGAACCGTCCCTAAACAGTCCGTATGTAAATAAATAGGTATTCAGGCCTTGCGACACGGCTTCCGCCAGCAAACTTTACACTTAGTCACCAGTTGGTGCATTCGGTCAAAATTTATCATAATTGTTCCGACTTCGAGTGCGCGAGTTTCGAAACAAACAAAATAATAAAAAACTTTTCGATAATGGAAGAGGAATTCTTATTCTACGCTGAATGAAACGGAAAAGAATGTAACTTTCTGTGGAAATACTTTGGTAATATTATTTGTTTGAAGTTTGCTAACTTACACTTAAATAGAAGATTTTATTTAGATTCCTGAACTCTAAATTATTTCGTAGAAAAAATAATTGATTATGCATTTATATTGATAAAAGTACAGTTAACTCATTTATTATTATTAAAAGTTTTCTTCTTATTTCTTCGGTCAGCCATCAAGACACACGTCGAAAACGAATTGACCTTTAAACCACAAATTTTCAAGCTTTATATTATGTTAAAACAGTTTAGTGAATATTTAAAAGGTCATGATAGAAATTGAAAGAGTTGAACAGTGAAAATAGTTACGATAAACTGAAAATTTTAAACAACATTACAATTTGTTTTTTTTTTTTAAATTTTCAGAGCACACCGTTTGCGAGATTTAAAAAAAAACTGCTTTTAGGGTAAAAATATAAAGATAATAATTTGAATAATTTTAAACATCTCTTAGCTATTTTGAATGCTTTTTGGAAGGTAGAACAGGTGTCGAATGAGAAAATAAACAAACCGCGTCTACACGTTAATTTGTTTGTTTGCCATTTATTGTGAGCTTTTAAATTCACGGTATTAAAAGCGCATCACGTTCTATATGGCAAGTTTAGGAACAAATAGAGCAAGACGTGTTCAGATCGCATCGCGGTAAGCTCTTAAAAGTCTACGGGAAGACGAGCTTCCATTATGTTAAGATTTTTTACACCAATTTCGTATGTCCGCGCACTTGCCCAAAGTGGTTTCGCCGATGAAGACGGTGGAAGGCTTTCAACTATCAAACGGCTGTTTACGGTAGACGGTATGAAATGACGTTTTAAACACTCTGAAAAAAAGATACATGCTAATATTTTGTTGGTATACATTTGTTAATTTGTATTTAAACCTATCGTTACACATCATCATTGAAATGGTTAAGAATGAAAATCGGCAAATACTGATTTTTACTTCTTGTATTATTCCGCACTTCGATTTACTTGGAGCCTGTAGAACTATGAAATCACTATCGCACGAGGAATTTTGTTTAGGAACGGAAGAGGATGGTTGAGAAGTACTTGGCTATTCAGATCATGTTACTAACAAAGTTAAAAGGCTTAATGCATTTAAAGCATGGACGATGCAAATGGTTTACTCTGGATCAAGGTTTAAATAAAGAATATTTTGTATTATTTTAAAATAACCTACATAATTTACCGCTCTGATATGGAAGTTTTTTATATGTATTTTTTAGTGTAACTACCGCACAAGAGTCTCTACGGTTCCCAAATTCCCGGAGCCAGTAAAACTATGACATTGAAAATCAGCGCATATTGTCAGGATGAAGGAATTGGGAAAGGGAAAGAGACAGGAACGAGGAAGGTTGGGAAGTACCTTGATATTCTGATCTGGTCATCAAACTAAGCAAAATTCATTTCAAGCAACGTTTTGATTCTGAATAGTTGTCTTTCACTAGGGCGATACTGAGAGTATCTACCACTCTAGTTTTGATACTTAATTAGTCAACAGCTGGTTTTATCCAAATGCCTTTACATCTAATAAAATTTCTCTATTTTGGACAAGGTACCCACCTAAAGAAAAGTAGCGTATGGCATGAAGCATATTAGACAGAAAAAAACTTACTTTTCCAAAAATAAACCGTAATAAAAAAGGTAATAGTATTTTATCCTAACTGCGCACCCTTGCAATCTTCACATACCGCTACATACTCATACAAATTTGTGTTTCAAGGAAAATAAGGTAAATATTTTGAAAAACTTTAACGCTCTCCAAGACACTTTTATAAATAAAATTTTCCCCGGCATACGATAGGAAAATGCAAATCAAAAGAAAAATCCTCGTTCCACTGAAATAGAAAATTTGCTTTGACTGAGCCGCCCGAAGAATAGCCAATACCATCTGAATTCCTTCAGAACGTTTGACTTTTTAGTTTCGCAATGCCTTTGAACCTTTAAAACGAAAAATCTCAAAAAATCAATATCCGAAGATATTCGAAACTGATTATACTTTATAAGGCAAAATAGCTATTAGAAAAAAGAAATAACATATGTGACTTTTACTTTAAGCTTTGAGCATTGAGCTTTAAGGTTTTGAGCGTTGAGCTTTAAGCTTTGTCCTTTGAGATTTAAGCTTTAAGATATCAGATTTGAACTTTTCGCTTTGAGTTTTGAGCTTTGAGCATTAAGCTTTGATCTTTAATATTTGAGCTATTAGCTTTGAACTTTTAAGATTGAGCTTTGAACTTTGAGCTTTGAGCTATGAGCTTTGAGCTTTGAGTTTTGAATTTTTAGTTTTGAGCTTTGAATAGCTTTTTCCTCCTAATCGAAGTGCTGTATTTAATTAGTAATTTTAAGTGTTTTGTCCTTTTCATATCTTAGACATAAGATAACTTAATAGATGATCTAAAAAAGACAACTGGAAGACTTAATAGAGGAGGATGTCGCATCTCCAGTGGAAGCTGGCGAAGTGAGGTTGCCTTGACGATACCATTCTATGGAAGAGGGTACCAGAAAAAGAAAATTTTGTTTTTCTCATATTTTACGTTGACTTAGGTTCCTCTTTCCTTCTTCAAAAATAAGATATTCACAAAGTAGGAAGCCATTCAAAGCATGCCCAATATATTTTATTTTTATTTTTTCTTTGTAGGTATATTTATAGATGCACGTAGTATATGTTATTTTAATATCTAAAAGCTCACCACGGCATTAATAAATAAATACACAAAATATATAAATCATTTACCTCAGAACAAGTATCTAGTGACTTGGTTAGAACGGTTAGGTGAATATTGAAGTGAAACCATTTAATTTTTTTTAATTATTAAGAGGCAAAGTAACACGTTACTTATAAAATATTACTTAAACAATCTTGAGATTGTTATAAATACTTTAGTATTCTTCATAATTAGCTGACGCCACAAACATCGTGAATAAAATGAATAATTCTCAATTATTAGGGCCAAATTTATCAGCCATATTAATGCGCACAAAAGCACAAAGGTTAATAAATTCACCCCAATTCTCGCAACACATCTTCACGGAGCTTTTTATAGCTTATTTTGACGGCCGTAACAAAAAGTTCACGATTTAGACTATTAATTATTACCCCCCTCGGAAGCACTCCTGTCATTTGCATTTTCTTAATGGTGCACTCACTTAGCAGATTTTGGGAAAATAAAATGCTTTTTGGTGATATTTTTGAATTAAAAGAATTTTTTTTTACTAAGCCGTCCAAATCATGTATTTTTTACAAATAATTATAATAAAGTATTAATAATTGTTCATGAACTATGTTATTTAGGTTACTTACTTAGTGGATAATATTTAAATAATTATGCATTATAAACTTAAAGGCTATTAAATTTGCCATGTGAACAAACACTCTGGAGTGTGACTTTATAATTTAAAATAAGACAATTGTTTCGCTTTAAATAAGAAAATAAATGTGGGCAAAAGCCCTACACTAAAGACGTTCCCACATGAAAAATTTCTTCCCCCTCTGTTCTTTTACTTACTGCCTTCTTTATCTAGTTCTCTGTCTTGTATTTTTTTTATTGTATTTGTAATAATAATATATAAATCATTGAAATCTACTTGCAAAGTTATAGTTATAATGCTCTGATGAAGCTACAGTGATAGCAAAACCTAGTCAACATTGGTATAAATAAAAGTGGTGTAAAACTTCAGCTATTATTTCATTTAAAATTATAGGATGTTCATTCGTAAGCTCATGTTTAAAGAATTAATTAAGTTTCTTATTTTTTGCGCCGAAAAAGTAATGATAACGTAATGAAACTAGTCGGCAAAAAAAATAAAATTTATAATTTAAAAAATAAAGTCATTAACGCGTAATTAAAAGCATCATTGTTATAGACTGTATCTTGTTTTCATATTGTTATTCTTTTATTAACTTTTCTGTTTTTTGTTGTTGTATTATTGTAGAATTATTTCGTGGGAGTAGTTTAATGTACGAGATAGGACTATAAGAACAGCACTCCTAAATAGATTTACCAAGTAAATATACCAAAATTATTGTTATACGATGAGCTATTACAAGTGTTCTTGATGTAAAATGTCACGAAATTGCGTTACACAAAATCTATGCTGCTATAAAAAGCAATGTTTCAATTAGATAGATTTAGATTTGCACTGAAAAACAACAGAAAAAGATCACAGGAACGTTCAAGATGAAATGATACGAATTTTTTAGAAATATTTTGAGCCTGAGACTTGGGAAAATAATAAAATTTTAATTTAATATGAACAAGAACTTGGTTAATTTGACCATTGCGTGTCAAAAATATATTCGATTCAACTCACCAAAAACATGATATTTACGAAGAAGTAAACCATTCAAAACTTGCTCAGTAAATTATTACGCTTTGAAAGTAGGTATAATTCATTTGTATGATACACTAGGCTTTGTCAGTTTCGAAAACTATCAAATACTGTAATTTTCAGGACGCATGCATCTGTTATTGTTAATTTAGTTCGTTAGTTCAAGACTCGAGAGAAGCCAACAAATGATCAACGCCTCTCTGATTAACTTCGTCTTACATATGATTCTTCCAGTATTTTCAGATATACAGATATAGATAGTATGTTTATGCATACAACATCTACATATGATGTGTTGTCAGTATTTACCAAAAAAGGTTCGTATTTTGGGTGGCACTTTGTGATTTATTAACATTTCTTCCCCTCTCTCGCAACGTGAACGTCAAATAATTCAGCCAACAGGCGGCAAAATAAATAATTGCACCTGAAAATGACTAACGATTGTTCCGCGTGACAGTTGGCCTCTCAAGGGTAGGACTAGGCAGCTGGCAGGAGGCAGTAGCACCCCCCTGTAGCCTGTGGCCTCACCCATAAAAACTTCAGGCCACGATACCCCCGTCCATTGTCCACTCCTACAGCCCACGTAAATAAATGTACATAAATGGCGAAATTTAAAAAATATCACGCGACATATTTACGAGTATCCACAAAATATCCGCCATTCGAGGCTGTATGTTACATATAATAACACCATCGACCTGTGAAGAAGTGAGAATAACAGTGAAATGACAGAACTTTTGTGTACAACTTTAAATTAATTTTCAAGGTAAAGAATATATATTTTTTAGGTTTTTTAATTTTATTTAAACAATAATTATTATTATTTTAATATTTTTTTAAAAACAATTTTTAGTTATATTTAATAAATAAAGTAAAGAATATAATTTTAAATATTCGTAAAAAGCATTTACTTTGTGGCTTGCCATATAAACTTTGTTTACAACCACTTAAAAGTGGTTATAAACAAAGTGTATGTGTTCTATTTATAAATATAATTTTAGTTAATTTTAAAGTTTTAACTGCCCTTAGTTCTCTCTCGCGGTATACGATTGGCTGAACTACTGAATCAGAAGTAAAGTATAGGATTTTCTGGATGTAACTGATTTCGTTAAATTATTTTTAAAGCCTTCAATTAAACAGAATTATATTTCTGTTCAAAACTATTTCATGTTACTTATCAAATTGGTAATTATACCTACATATGATTTTTACAGTCTTACATATTTAACTTTGCAGCCGGTCGAAAGAGGCACTAACCAAATGCTTAGATCTGAGTAGATAAAGATTAACTATGTATTGTAAAAATAATAATTTTAATGGTGTTTGGGTGGTTACATGTGGAAAGAAATACTAACTAACTAGCCATCACGCCATTTCTCCGCAACGATAGGCAGAGAGGACGGACCGCCATACAACTTTGTCTTGGCACACACTCCTTGCTTCATTCACATTCATACATCGTCTCATACGTACTATTCTGTTATTCTGACTCTTTACATGGCCCGATTCAAGTATTTGATTCACTCGATCGTCATCACCATGTCTTCCTCGGGCATCCCCGCCTTCTTCTTCCATTCACTTTCGCATCATATATTTTTTCACACTACTTTCTTCGTTCATTCGCTCTACATGCCCAAACCATGTAAGTTTATTTTTCGTGGCCCTATTCATAACGCTTTTAAATAAAGAAACACAGTTAAAATTGTTATTAAAAGGCTTCATTCAAAGTTTTATTTTCGTCTTCTGTACATTGAAATAGTGTAAGTAACTAACCGTAAAATAAAATTCTACGGTCTGTATAAACTATGAGAAACAACATTGTTGTATAATAATGATACAACAATTTCTCTACCCTACAAATAACAAAATTACTTACTTTACAATGAAACTATTATTATTTTTTAAAGAATACCTCGGCATCGTCCCAGGAGCGCAGAAAGAGTATTGAGTAAAGAAGTTATTCCGCAGATTTTCCTTGCCGGGCCGTTAACCTATTTCTTGTTGAGAGATTCATTATGCGGAAGATATGGCGGTCTGCGAACGAGGCTAAGTATGATTAATTGGGCAGATTCATGACTGAAATTTCGTATAGACACAGCGCACTGTGCTGGGAGAGGCGCTAACGATGGGAGAGAAGATTTCCTTAGCGGGCACGTGACCGACTGGAAATGATGGCTCAATGAAATATCGCAGTTTGATGGACTTTTCAAAACGTGATTCTGCCCTTTTTAAATTTTACTGAAGGAGTAAGATGAGAAAGTTGAGAGGATTCATACGTTGAGGTTTATTAAACGAAAAGGTTGCATAGTTTCTTTTACTTCTTACAAGCCATCCGGAGGTAAAGCGCAGTAATTTCGTTAAGAGATTCTACGTACAGGTAAAATTATAGATAACACGTGAAAAGTGGCAACATCGCATCTGTCGTCACATATGTCTGCTCTGTATCCATGGAAACCATTATTATTTCTTTATATTGAATACCAGACAAGAGTCCCAACTGCTCCCAACCGTCTAGGGCCAGTGAGACTGTGGCATCCCTAATTGGAGTATGCTATGAGGCTGAAGGTAGTGAGGAGGAGAAGGAGATGGGGAAGAGAAAGGTTGGAAAGTATCTAACTATTCAGATCTGGTCACCAAACACGGATTATGCCATTTTTAAGCAACGGATGGTGGTCTTTCACCAGGGCGATACTTAGAGTATCTATCACTCTGAAACGTACCGCAAATATTCTTTATATTGTTTTATATGAATTAAATGTGTAATGGCACATATTATTAAAATAAATGTTATATGATTTGAATCCGCGACTTTTGGATTCGTAGTCGAGTGTCTTACCACTCGACCATGGAGGCCGTCAAAAGGTTCATTCAAATATTGTAATTTTGAATACATTCATTTATCTTTTATGGTGGTCGTTTGTACTATTACTAGAATCACCTCACGAAGTTACTGCACTTTACCCCCAGACATATTGTTTATATCAAATCGAATTGCTAAAGTTGAAAAAGGACATATATCACATCTACTACAACGACTTTGACTACAACGCAGAATATCTGTTGCAGTTGAAGCAGAAATAATCTAACGATAAGCTCTGGCTCTATGTAATTGGTACGACCTTTGCCGTTTGAAATTTCTAGGTCAACGCAATAGTTTGCAGATCGCAGCGTCATTGTCATTGTGAGTTATGAAGATTTGAAATATCCATATAACTTTTAAAAAGTGAGATAAAGGCATATTATTATTTGATACATGTATTTGTTGCAAATGTTTGATAAGAATAAAATAGTGTTGAAACTTGAAGTAAGCTTTGAAAAGATGTTTTTTATCGTTTTTAACGTTGCATTTCGCAATTTAGAAACAACTACAAAAATATTTACTTACAATTTAGAATACTAGCTTTGAATATAGTCGGCTAAAAAAATAATTTAATGTATTTTAACAACTAATTTAAACAGTATATGAAAAATATAACAATTTTCTTCTTTTTATTTATTTAGGTTTTTCTCACACAACTCAAATTTTCCATAAATTTATTCGTAATCTAATAATTCATCCATATATTTTTCAAATACGTAAATTAACCGTTCCCGAGATTAATTTTCGACCGAGATTAAGTTTCCACAAAAACCCTACGTGTATTAAGAAATTTTCAGCGAAACCCCTGAATGATTAAAATCGACTCAGACGCCATACGGCATGCGATACTAAATATATAATTCTCCCAGAAATTGCTTGGCACCAAGGAGTAGATATTCAAAAGAGAAATGGCAGAAATTAATACATTTTTGATTGGTTACCCGACAGGATGTCAGAAGTTCTACGATTAATTTTTATTGTCTAAAGTATTCAGCGAACTATTCATGAATATGGAATACGCTTCCAATATCTCATTAGTGCTCGTAGGAAGTAATTTTATCCGATAAATTTCCAGCTCAGACAGAAATCTCGAAGTATGCAACAGGGTTTTAAGCTTATTTACGCACCACATCTGTATATGATATGCCAGGACATCAAAAACCTTTTAAATTTTTTACGCATGAAGCGTTTTGAAAATATCGCATTTATCTAAAACAAAAATAGCGCCTGACAACAGAATGTGAATTTTTCAATGTCAAACCATGTTCCAAAAAAATGTCCTCAATCACTTATTTAGTGTATCTAATGGGGAATCGATTGGAGGGGGGGGGGAATTAATTGTTCTCCCTTTAGAATCAGACTTGATAGATACCTATTGCTTTTCAACATGTTTTTTCACACCTGTTTTTTCAATTATTTTCCCAACTTGGTTTAATTTCAATACTGTTTTATCTTTCACTGTCTATTATTTCATTGTTTATGTTTCTAATGCTTACTTTTCTACATCCCCGTCTTTTGAACCTCAATTAATTCAGTTTCCAAATCTCTCTTCCATTTTACATCATTTGACCTTCATGTTTGCAATTCAACTATCATTATGTTTAGGCACTCCACACTATTGACCAAGTTAACGTTAAGGTTTTGCAAAATCAATGATTCAATCGGAGATTGAAGCCTTAGATCGCCAAACACAAAAAAAATACAGCTCCTCTACACTCATATGGTTTTTTTTTCTTTCGTTTGCTATATTTTGAATTCTATTATACTCGCTTTTTGTACAGTGTACATCCAAATATTTAATTAATTCAGTATTTTTAAAAGTCTGCAACTAAATCATAGATTTCGTAATATATTACAATTTTACATTGATTTGGTCGTTGGTGTTAAATATAACTTGGAAATGTTATTACAGATGTAAAAAAAATAATCTACCATTTTTAATCAAACCTGCAGTAGAAAAGATTCTGGAAAATGTAATAGTATGGGGCAGGAGGATATGTATTATTTTTTTAGCTTAATATTCAAGTATGATGTTTGCAGTGATATTTTTAGGTGGTATGTGGCTTAGGGTTTTATTTTTCATTAAGTGAATATCAAAGTTTTGAAAAACATGATAATTTATATTGTTTAATATAGAAGCCTGTTGATCTCTCAGCTAGACGGGACATTGTTTTAATATTACGTTTTTATTTTACTGGTCTGAGTAGGCAAACGCGTCGGATTCCCATCTGGCCATCAATCGTAAGTTCAATTCTTCTGCTAGCTAAGCCTTCCATCATTGCCCAAGGATTTTTTTCCGATATTATGATAGCAGTAGAAGTTTTTCAAATATTATCAGGTTATTCGTAGCCCGGGAATGTTTGTCTTTCTTTTAAAAATATTTTTTCTAAATCTTTCTAAATTCAGCAATGATTTATTTAGATAGATCATGGTATCAAACTTAACTTCAAATAGCTGCTTGCTTTGAAGGCGGTACAGCAATGAAAGTTCGATTTTAATGAAGATATTGATATCTATAACTATTCGTAAATCAAATATGTAGTCCACCAATCATTAAACACAATCCCACAAATATTACAATCTCCAGCTTTAAACTTCCAAACCATCGCTTCAGTAGTAATAATAAAGCTCCACTTTGATCCTTCGCCCATTTATAAGTGTGCAATATTAATTAATGCTTCATTCAGCTTTGTGACGCACAGCTAATAAATCAACCGCAAGAACCAACCACCGTCCTTCCTATGACGAGTGTAATATTGTTTGACGCATTAACGTCGCTTAGAGTGACAAATTTATTTGTAGGGTAGACCTTTCAAAGGGACACTTTGCTATTCATCGTACAATGTTTCTTCTGTGGTGAAGCTTTGATACATTTATCAGGATTTTTTTTTTCACAGGTTGATGTGGTGTCAAGGCATTAAGTGCAAAGTGGTAATGTTATTTGATTATCCAATTCTTTTAAATAAAACTTAAGATATACCTACGATTAATCATTCTCTTTTATTAGCACGAGGTAATTTTTTCATAAAAAACCGATTCATCAAAATTCTTTATTTTACAGGTTATCTCAGCCATGAGAATAAATCTTTTGTGCTCGGTATAAGGCTTTAAGTCAATTTGTGTCGATTTTGACTTAAGCATTTAATAACATTGTCAATCTTTTGTCAGATCTGTTAAATAACTTATCGTTAATAGCGTAACCGAAAACATAAATCATAAACTTATTTCATTTTCGATACTTGATTTCAATTATTTAAAGCCCTTATTAAAATGCACGAAAAAGGTCTGGTGTCAAGTTATATGCATTTGCAGCAAGATGATCGTTAAACATAATGAAATACATTTTGATAAGGATAATAAAATGTTAGTATTCATGATAATACACATGATTGTATAAAGACATGGAGAGTTAACCTATTTTTTATTTAATGAATTGAATATTATTTTAGATATCTATAAATACATCAAAACATGTACTACTCTATTTAGTTGTTTTATTTGAATTTTTTTATCCTAATTTTAGGTATATCGTGAGGCTGCAGGGAGTGGAGATGGGAAAAAGGAAGGTTGGGAAGTATATAATTATTCAAACCTGGTCACCAAACACGGCCAAAACTTTTTCAAGTAACGTTTTGATTCCAAAGCTTTACTGAAAGTATCTACCACTCTGAATTTTTCATGAATAGATCGAAAAATCATTATTAGGTACCTACTTACGATATCAATTTCAATATAAAATCTGAAACATACCGATATATTTTTATAAAAAAAGAGTTTGTCGAAATCGCATAAATAACAGTGCAAACGATGAAATAAACATAAACTGAGCCACTGAGCAAAATGAAACTACTCCTTGGCGGAGGTTCGAGGGAAACTTTTCATACTTTCAACTGGCGTTTTAAAGATAGACGCATTGCGCTTCCCGCAAACAGTCTTACCTTACATTCTAAAAAAGTTTTCCCGTAAAGTGTTGTAGGCAGGGATTGGTAACCACTAGGGTGTGCATAATTTCCGCTAAGCCAGTAAAGAAATTAAGTTAATACCACTTTACCGGTAATGTAGACAAGTATTAAAAGGCGGTTCACTTAAGCATTTTCACAAAACACAATAAAATTATAATGAAAGAAAAAAATTCAAAGGCTTAGAAAAAAACTTTTTCAAATAGGAATTTAAGCGAGCCCTTACAAAACACACGATTTTTAACGTATCATTGTTTAAGCAAGACCTCTTTAAGAGCAGATTTGTTCTTCTGAAGAGAAATTTCTCGTTGGGTTCAATACCGGAGTTGAAAAAAAACTTACGGTGACAATAAAAAACAATTAAAATTAATTTGATTAGTAAACAACAAAAATTGCCATAGATATTTTTAACGGTTATAAGATACAATGTACTTCAGGAATTTATAAAAATGGTTTTGCATGCCCTAGTAACCATCCTTCGAATGTAAGCAGCTACCCTTAACTGTAGGCATCTATCCCTAACTGTAAGCAACTTTACTTCATCGTAGTATCTACCCTTAGAGCCTGAAGGTTGGAGGTACTGAATGTGCCATGTTACGGACACCTTAAGATAAGGGAACCGTTAATCTTAACTGTAGATAATGACCAATAAATTCCCTAGTTTAGGCTTTCCGATAATTTATTTCTACCGAATGGAAAAGATGCAAAAATAAACTCTCTTACCTTTTTTAAGGACATCAAATAAAAAAAAAATTAAACATACTTTTCAAGATTCATCGAAGGTTAAGCGATCGAATATTTGTGAGATGTTGAGAAATCATGGATATTAAAATATTTTGGGAATTCAATACATCGACGATGAACAAATAATTTAAACAGCTCTGGCCAAGGAAGATACTTAAAGAGTGTTAAAATTTGATTATAATTAAATTAATTTGTTTTGTTCACTTTTTTAATATTTTTATTTTATTTCGTAATTAATTAAGACACAGTGAAACAATAAATAATTGTTCGTTTATGTAGTTGGGTAGACACCTTAACGTATGTATTTCCATAAAAATCTTACTCTTTCTACAAAATATTAATTATATACGTACATTTAGACTCTGAGTGTAAAAAATTTCATCACATCATTCTTTGTTTTTGTTGTTTTGTTTTGTTTTTATTTATTAGAATGACAGCGTTACTCCTGGATAGAGCAGAGAGAGGTCCGGAGTTTGAGTCTTAGTCGTAACCTTTTAAAAAAAGTTTTTCTTCCGTCTCTCATTCTTTAAATATGTTTGATACTGTTTCAATATATAATTAATATATAAATACAAAAAAAAAATTAACACAAGAAATAATAATAACACAAGAAAAGAATAGAAGCAATGTGGAGCAATAATGAAGAGGTAATGAAGTAATAACAATGGAATCTTAGATGTTAGTCAAAGTCCTAATTGAAAGACACTAGTTGAAAATATTAGTTGTGAGCCATGAGTAAAAAATCTTAACTGTCTGTTTTTAGTTATTAGTTAAAAGTTTAACTGATAAGGTATAGGTTAGATAAATTAATTTGTAAAACGCCCTTAGGTTGATTTTCCCACGACTTCGGGACTATAAAAGTTATCCATTTATTATTATTTTTATCTTTTTTTTTAATGAATTTGAATTTCATACTAAATAACTTCTGTATCCGCATCATCTATATATAATGCCAAATCTCCACAGCAAGTCGTCATAAATATGAATATTTCTTTGCTCGGATCACTTCTTAAAATTGATTATTTCTTGATTCTATATTTATATACTGTACTGTGCCGCTATGTATCCCAAGCCACTGAATGTTTCGTTTACTATTTTATTTCATTATGGGTGTGAAACGAGGTTCCACCGGACAAACGGACAACATTTGGGGAAATTAAATAATATAGAAAAGTTAAGAAATCTCATCATCCCTTACTGCCTAAATGCCAAAATAAACTACTTCATGAAATTTCATATCTCTCAGCACAAAAGATCTTTAAAAAGTACGAATAATTCGGGTAATTTTTTTTCCAATGCAGCAGTTTTTCAGAATTCTCAAGTCTCAAATATATCTAAATCAAAAAAATTATGAACCGTCAGAACAAAATGTCATTACTTTTAATCCGCAACTAATTACTTTCACATGTTGCGATAAGGTTTGAAGACATTATAAACTTTATCAACTAAATGAAAACGATATTTTTTGTCCTAATAAATTTCAATTTAATTTGGTTTTTTTATTACTCCGCGAGAGAAGCTACGTTTGTTCAAAAGAAAAGGTGAATTTTGAATTTTTTCGAAAAGAATTTATTTATTCATCAATATTTCATCATTTTCTCCCCTTCAAAGTCATCTCCCTCAGATATTATGCACTTATGCCAGCGCTTTTTCCAATCCTCGAAGCACTTCTGCGCTTTTCGGTATGGCCATCAACTCGTTCTTCGATTCTGACTTTATCTCATCAATTGTGGCAAAACGCTTTCCTTTCATTGGTCTCTTCAGTTTCGGGAATAGGGAAAAGTCGCAGGGAGCCAAATCTAATGAATACGGTGGTTAAGGCATGATTACGGTGTTGATTTTGGCCAAAAAATTGACGTGTGAGCTGGTGCATTATCGTGATGCAAAATCCATGATTTGTTTTTCCACAATTCCGATCGTTTGAGCCCTATTGCTTCACGCAAACGTTGCATAACTTCCTTGTAGTATTCCTTATTAACCGTACGTTAAAACAAGCATATATTTAAGATTCTGAGCTATACTTTCCATTAAAACAAAAATTGAGAACTATTATGTAATGCACTTAGAACTAAAAGTCGATGGATTTACGGTGTTCCGCAAGGTCACTGAGTTAATCCATTTCCTTTAATACTGTTTTTATTTGCTTAGTAAAATATTTTCATATTTTACATCCAATTACTCAATAAAATACATACGAGTATGCTAAATATATGTGTACGCGTTCTGGAAATAAGCTGGATAGTTACTGTGTGCGTATTTAATCTAAAATATACTTGCAGGAGGTGGATAATAATATTTATCGTCGGGCGGGAAGTTGGTCTTCGCTTTCAGGCCGAAGCAAAACTCGCGGTCGAACTTTACCAGTACAAATGTTTTGGAAGGGTTGTTTTAGTGATTTTTTTGGTTTTACTCAGTTTGGCTAGCTCCCCGCTCTGTGTTGTTTGACAGTGTTTTGAGGTTTCTGAATAAAAGATGGGAATGAGATATTCTGAATTAACTTTACGGCGTTAAATTGTTATTTTGAAGCAGACTTCTGATGAAAACTTTGTGCTTGATCAAATAATATTTTACAACGAGTTAATGGAAGCTTCTCGTTCAAGCTCAGTATTGATTTGTCTTCCTCGTGTTTCTGGTGCTTAATCAAAGAACATCAGATTTTTTTTTTCCTTCCTTAAGTGGTAGAAAGCGATCATGTGCACGTGTTAAGCGATTACTCTTTTGGAAAGGAGATATTTTTCAAATCAAAAGTTCGCTTACAAAATAAATGAAGCTTTTCAGGAATAAAAATTGCATTCAAAGCCAATAACTTTTTTTCTGTAGAATGTTGCGAAATCAAGCGAAAAAGTAGGTCAATGGATTTGAAATAGATTATTTTATTTTGAGGCGGAAGATAGTGAAGAGGGAAAGGAGTTGGAAAAGGAAGGTTGTAAAATACCTTGCTATTCAAATCTGGTTAACTGGCACACTTTATATTTTTTGTTTAGTTTAATTTTGTACCCTGATGAAGCTTAGGCTAAGCGAAACCGTTCAGTCACTAAAATTAAAATAATATCCGTGGTCTTGTACAAAGTTATTTTGTAAATTTCTTTAAATATGTCAAACTACAAACTTATTGCTTTCTACGAAAATATAAAAAAAAGTTATGTCGATTCGCTGTGTAGTTGAAGATTTCGACATTGGTTTCGGGTGTAGTTTACAAACAGCAATCGATATGGCATCAAAAGCGACCCTAATTTAGCTAAATGGGACCACAATATTGTCGGGAGAATAATAATACGTCCGTGGGGTTAGTTACAGATGTGTTTGTTGCTGCCCCAAACTTTGGGGAGTCTTATGGTAATTGTAGTTTCTAAGTAAGTAGGTTGTATCGCAGGGACTGAAATACCCTGGCGGACTAGTCTATTGTGGGGGCGAAATACCTTTTATGTTTACTTGGTTGGCTAGTATTTAGCGAGGGACATATTATGTTCCAAGTATTATGAGCCCGGTGTGAGCATAAACACTCGACGGTTAGAATTTCGGGTTGGAATCATGTTTTTGACCAAAGTTGAACTGAGTAATTTGAGGAAAATATTTTTTTTAAATATTGTAGCTATTTTAGTCAAAGTATTTCATAAGTTACTATTAGATGTACTTTGACCACTTTGATTCCGTCGTTTTTCTATAGGTGGCTTTAGCGGTAAATAATGATCGAAATAAATATATCATAGACGTTAGTAAACTAAGGCTTCTGTCAAAATAACCCTGCAGAAACATTAGTTGTCAATTGCCGAATGACAATGCTTGACTCCATGTTGCAAAAGTGGTCAAGACATACTGAGAAACGTTGAAATACAAAAACCTATCTCACCCGCCGTGTTTTACAGACGTTTTTTGTTCTGAATCTCACTTGTTTCGATTTATGACACATGACCTGGCTGACCAGCAATTATTACGGTATTATGAAGAATAAATGGATAACCAGTTTTTTTCACAATAAAGCCTCGGATTTTGGAAAGAAACGGCGGAGGAAAAAGTTGTACACATAATAGCTTTACTACCCGATTTTCCCGAGCTTCAATTTCAATTTAAACTTTCATTATGTTTTTCTATAAGGCAATTAAACTTATTGTTCAATGGTTAAATGAATATTTTAAAGATCCGCATCTCACGATAAAAAATGCTTAGAATCTTTTCCTAGAAATTATATTCGGGAAAAAAGCTGTGCAAATTTAATTATGAGAGAGTTAAACGTTGACCATATCTGAACCTTTTCATTCATGATTTATGATAACGATCATGATTTTAGATAGTTTTAATTTGTATACATATTATATATTATTTTCTCCTTGTTAGTTAGTCTTATTAGCATAATTAATTAAGTATGTAGCGCACTTGAGGTGAAATATCACAAAACTGCGCTATATAAGTTTACTGTTATTATTATTATCGAAGAGTTTGTTTTGCTTTAAAAAAAAAAAAAAAATCACATGATCAATAATGGTCAGAAAGGCACCTTTTTATATGAAAAGAGAAGCCACAATAAAAAAATAAAACGTTTTTGTCGTAGCCGAATTTGAACCGCATCTTTCCAACTTAGTCACATGCGTTGGTCGTAATACTGCAGGGTTTGTGTTATAAAATTAGCACAATGAAATTTGTTTACGAAAAGGCACCGTTCCGAAGCATACCGTCTAAAATAAAATAAAACCCCATTCAATTCATATATCAGTCTTTGATCGTGAGAAAAACGTTGATTTTCCGAATCCATCAGCAGTTATTTTTTGAAAAGAGGTTCCGTTTTTCCTCTCATTTGTTCATCTCCGAGTGCATCCTCCGTCCTCTCAATATTAAGAGTGCAGCTAGAAGTAGATTGTTTTTTATGCAGCATCATCATACGTCAGATGCACCGAGCAGACTGCAGCCAGTGACAATGCAGTAATCAGCAAATGGCTTTTTGATGTCTCACTTTTGAAAGCATGTCCAAATACAAAGATGATCGTTAAGAGATGGAACTTGAAAAAGGATTCAGTTTTGTTAATGATCTTTAAAATAGGATTTATATTACTAAAATAGAATGCATGCTTCAGAAGACAGTTTTCTTACAAAAGATTTCTTCTATCGTTATACCATAAGTTTATTTACAAAGTGGGAACATATCTTATAGACACCACAAACAAACTTCAATAGTTTTAGTAATTCGTCACCTTAATAATTTGTGGCCACTAAAGAGTTAAAAATGAGCACCAGAATCAGAGAGTTATATAAAAAGAGTAGGCAGTAGGTACAGACGGAGACTTGAAACCGTGTTCCATTTAGTTCGGGGAGGGGGGAGGGGGATTGAAAATGTTTCTGATGACATTTAAATAATATTATAAAATAGAGCTAATATTCAAAAGAAGAAAATAATTATAGAGTCAGCGAGTCGTCAATTGTCGCAATAAATTTGGTCATCAAATTGCTATTAACCTGGTACTTGATTAAATACTAGTACATAAAAATAATAAAAAAATAATTGTTGACGTATTTCGACAGAGTTCATAAAAAGGCTACAAGAGTACATGAAAGACTTGCTAAATAAGTTGAATACTACTATACTGATATATTGGCCCCGTGTCAAGATAATTACTCCGCTTTATTAACGTACATACGCGTAGTGAATACGTCTTATAATCGTCTCTATTTTATCTAATTACAAAAATCTTATAGAGTTTTGAAAAACTGACACTCAGAACTGGAATTTCATTTACTCACAAGCCTGAAAACAATTTTCGCTTTGAAATACATCAAGATTTGACGGCCAACACGTTTCTTCCATATCAGTGGCATTAGAGCCAAATAAACTACCGTTTGGCTGCAGACTAAATCAATGTCTTCGGTCGAAGCGCACTATCTCCGGGGAAAGAAATAAGCCTGATATATGTTGTAAACCGAAATCGAGGGAAAAAAGACAAATTGCTAAGACGTTATATTTTTCAGAATTCCGAGACTTTTCTTTGGCGCTTACTGCACTTTGATTCACTGGGAGAATTTTTCTCTCGGGGAGAAATTAAATTGTAGTTTTCCAATTTGAGATAGCGTTGCTCAGTTGTTTCCTTACAAATAGGGAGCATGTCTAAATGTCAGATTAAAACATCACGATGTTCAAGTATTATTTGAACGTATCTATTTTGATTTGTATTTATCGTAGGGTAAATCAATTTGACGTAGGTATAAAAATTGAACATTTAAAACTTACCAAAATTCTCTGAGCGTTTAACTGATTTTTCTTATGTTTGTGTAAATGTATAGATCGTCTTACCTGTAACAAAACGAAAATAACATTATTAGAAACAATAAAATAATATAAAACACTTTAAAAAGAGACCACATTGCTCAATTTTCTAATAGCTAATATAACATAAAAATAATCTATTCTTATGAGGTAAATGAAACGTCATGTAAATACTGAATAATACATAATGCAAATTAAATTATCGATATCGAAAAATAATAATAAAGTTTTATTTCAACGGAACTGAGCGGTAGTTGAAATTCTTTATCTACCATATAAATAATACAATATATGAGTTAAATGAAAGAAATAACACATATATTATAATATTTATTATACAAGAACAAATTTTTTTAGAACTTTTACTGCGGCTGAGGAAAAGTCTCCACCTGTGATGAAGTTGAATGTAATACACTCGAAACGTTTGTAAAATATGGTGTCTTATGCAAAGATTTTAACAAGTAGATTGTAACTAATAGTTATACTATCTGACGTCGCTCGAGTTTTAAATCCCGGAACCTTATGGAAAAAACAGTATGGCGTGTTGGTTGTTTTAAAGCTCTATATCTCATGATGGAAAACATGTTACTATCTGAAAATAGATGTCTAAGTCTGGAAAATCAAGACACAAAAGCTGTGTGCATTTCATGACTTCAACGGTCACCGTTTGCAAGTTTCTTGTGGAACGCACATAGCTTTTATGGTTAAAATCTTTTTTTCTTCTTCTAAACCAATAAAAATCTATCACCCGTGCTATATAACTCTCGTTCCCCGATCCAAGATCTGAAATAATTAGGTTCAGTATCAATTGAACTCAATTACTCGTGTTATGAGTTAATTGGTTGGAACTGGGACCAATAGTTCAAACCGAGTCACTTTAAAGGTCAGGCCTCGGGAATTTCTTTGAAGTAATACTGCGTCGAATGTCGAAGTTACTTATGGATATGTGTGCATTTATGTTCTCCTGTTCTCCGATGAAAGATATTCCTTTGAAATTATCTTTTGTTGTATTACTCAACGAGGTGACATGTAAATTAATGTCTTCTTTTCATCTGCATTTCAGTTACTAATATACTAAAGCCATTTGACATATCCTTTCGAGTTACTCTCACGAAGTTAACTTAAAACACAAAACACGTTATTTGTATTTGGGCATAGAGTTCAGAATAGTTACTATGTTTATACAAAGTGTATCAGCTTTGCAAAAGCTGTTAAAAATGATGTAGTTATTCTATACGGGTGTACACAGAACGTATTGATTAGGGCACAACGATTTTATAATAAAACTAGCTCTTTTTCGAAAGTGATTTTAACCAAATTTGATTTTGTGCAAAACCTACATCTGAGTAACGTAAATATTGAGAAACATCAGTTGAAAGATGAATTTAAAATATTTTCGTAGGAAAACAACCACTTTGTGGTTTGACATATTTAAAGAAATAAAAAAAAATAACTTTTTACAAGACCACGGATATTATTTTAATTTTTATTACCAACTGGTTTTGCTTAGCCAAAACTTAGCTCACTAACTAGTTAGCTTAGTTTTACGGTCGGTTATAATAATTAAAATAATATCCGTGGTCTTATACAAAGTTATTTTTTCATTTATTTAAATTTTAAAATTTAATGTGTATGCAATACTATACTAAAACTCAGATTCGCCCATTTGTCATTTGAAAATAACTTTAATAAATATAAAATAGTTAATATTTTCGGCGTATCTGTGTAAACTAGAAATAAACATTGGAATGTGTACAAGATATTCGTTCTTCTTACTAACCTAACAGCCTTCGTCTTTTACATATATATTATCACTTTTGAAGTTTGCATCTACAATCCAGATGGCGCTGCGTCCGGTATGCTAAGCGTAAGCCACTCTAAGGAAAATTACCGTATGCAAAGTCACTTGGCAAAACCTCGTACCTATGTTACTATTTATGCGAACAGAATTTTTGCTTAGCAATCTTCGCTTTGCTTTGAAAAATAAAACTATTACAGATTATTATTGATTATGATAAATTTGAGGAGGCAATTGTGTTGGAGTTAACTTTTAAAATGTGAGATGGAAAAGTTCTTAAACACGGAAGACCGTACAGTTGTTAACATTTTGATTCTCAAAATTGAATTTCTTTGAATTGAAAAAGGAGTAGGCAGTTTGGAGTGGTTGCCATAAAAAAGTAGTACTTCTCTAACACGTTCAATAATGATAAGATCAATAAGGAAGTACTAAAAAAATCAATGCTTTTATTTTTATATTCAAATTGTTTTTGATATCTTATTTTTCAACTTTCCATAAAGTTGTATTTTTAAAATGAAAATTCGCGTTGAGGGTGAGATAGGGTTAGTATTTTTGTATGAGTATGATCTAATCATAGTACCAGCTAAGGAAAGAGAATGAAAAAAATGTATCTGCATGAGAAAAGATGCCATCAGCCCAATGCAAAAGATTTAAAGTGACGTAATCATAATGCAGAATAGTACATACATATTTACTTTTTCCTTACGAAGTTCAAATAAGGAAACTTAAAAAATGCATATGACTGTATTTTTAAACATTTTTTGATTCGACAGTAGGTGATTTAGGCTTTGCACCGTACGGTGTGTTTTGATATTTAAATTTCTATTCACAGTGACCATCGCAGCCTATGGAACTAATAATATTTAATGATGGTTTCATGCTTAATTGCGTTCTTGAGTACATAGTTTATTTTGATTTTGTATGATCTAACATGGGTTAAACATTATATGTATTAGTTTGCATCCAAATACTGCTAATTTCGATATTGCCTATTGAAATACTCGTAACATCAATAATCTTCAGTGTAAATATAAAATAGAAAAATCCAGAAACTAAAAGAATAACGGTCGCGACTTTGTACGAAGCCAAAAGATCTTAAATAAAAAAAAAATAAATGGTTTATCCAAGACACCATCTAGGTATACAATATGTGCTCGGGTAGAACTTTGTACACCATTACAAAGATGGCAGCCTATGTCGAAAACAAATAAAATAATATTATTAATTTTCAATGAAGTATGCGATCGATTAAAATGCCGGTTTCTAATAAGGTCTCGGTAGCTCAATTGGCAGAGACGTTACTCCCGGATAGAGTAGTAATTCCGGGTTCGAGTCTCAGTCACAACCGTTATTCTTTTTAGTTTCTGGCTTTATCTGTTTCATATTTACGATAATAATTATCAATGTTATTTCAATAATTAGTATCAAAATTAAAAGCATAAAGTTAAATCTAATTTAATACTGCTGATTTCGTTTCGTAATTTTTTGGTTGAGCACCACATTTTGCCGTAGCTAAAATTATACGAAATTTCCAAACCAAATAATATTTCATTCGCCAAAGCGCTACAAATCCTAAGGGATATTGAGCTTCTTCACTTTGCATACGACTCCCACGTGAAACTGAGAGTGCTCTCAGCATCAAGAGATCGATCGCCCATCTATAAATTCGGTCCATCCGTCTGCTGTCTGTGCCAACATCTCCGGAGGCTGCAGCTACTCGTAGTTCAGTAGGAGCTGGGAACTACATACCACGATCCTGTGGACACGACTGCAGCTGAATGCTTTACGACCTCTTGGCGATGACTTAGTGCAATGCATTTGTGAAGATATGGCTTACACCTAGGTGGCGCTTGGCCTTTGTCGTTACCTCGGATGCCGTCGATTACTTAGGTTAGGCATTGAGTGCGCGATGGGCGGTAGAGTGGGTGCACACTGAGCAGTATGGTAAGGTGGCTAATACTGATGAGATGGAGTGAAATAAATTATCTACTGAATGCTGATGATGATGAAATAATCAATAAAACTTGCGATTCAAATTACATTATTTAAAGTCGTATGAAAATGACTCTGCAAATATTTGAATGGACCTATAGGTCTTAAAAACCAATGTATTTTCAGAATAATAAGAGTTTTAACAATAAACTTTTACCAAAGTATTGGAAAAACCAAGAATCCTGCTTATTACAAATAAATTTAAATTTCTTGAAAATGAAATTAAAAAACCGTCGATAATTGTATTTCATTCTGTGTTTATTTATCTTTTGATTATTGATACATCGAACATTTTAAAACAAACAATATAACATATTTTGTTTTTTCTGCTTCATTAAAAACAACTTCAATTTCATGGTTAATCATAATTAAATGCACCTTTACGCTGCCATTAAACAGATACAAATCGTAAGTAGTTTATTAACATAACATTTATTCCGTTGTGATAGCTACTAAGACAAAATCAACTAAAATGCCCCATTCACTTCAAAGTATTTCCCCGCCGCATGTACGAGTAAGTGGGATGAGAATGAACCAGTAAATGTGTTCAGTCGATCGAGATCTCCCGCGAAGGGGATTGTTTGTATTTACGCCCGTCTCGGGAGGGAACATGTCAATTCTTAACATGGATCCCCTTTCTAATTTCACGGTGTCGAAACATCTTCCTTGCGAATTCGATGCTTGGTACAGTTTTGCCGAGGCTTAAGGAAACTGAGATTTTTTACAAAATATTACTTTTTTACACTCAAACACGCTGTACAAAACAAGTACACCATTCATTCTATATATATATATATACATATATTTTACGAAATCAAAATCAAAACTTATTTGATTCCACGATTTTTCAAATGTTCATGAGTTTCGTTTCGTTTTCCGTATCGCAAAGTTTGCAAAAAATCAACGAATTTCAAATTTACATCGAGAACTATTGACACTATGTCAATAAATGCTGAGTTATGAACTTTTTACGAAGACCTTGGGGATTCACCAAAGGTTAAATTCTATCCACAGTTATACTTACTTATATACGTACGTATTCTGCAAAGTACGTATATATACGTACTTTGCAGAATTTTGCTAAATAACATAAAAGTTAGAGCCTAACCTAATATTTTTATTCTTTGATTTTCTTTAACAATTTATTAATCCATTTTCTGCTTAGAGAAACAGCATTAGGAAATGTTTTTTTTTGTTTACTCTAATGATTATTATAATATCTAGTAAATTAACAAATCACTAACGAGTGGGTGCACCAGCAAGAAACTTGACGGATAAGAGCTTTAACTCTGTTCACAATAAGGATAACAAGTAGTAACGAGTTTTTTTTTGTTGACATTCGTCTTTTCTCCTTTATTTATTTAATACTCACATCAATAAATCCTTCGTCGAGCGCTTTCCTTAATTCGCCTCAAAACTTCAAACAAGATAAGTTCTTGAGAGCTGTCATATAAAAAAAAACGTAAATACCCCAACCACGTTGAGATCAAAATTGAAATACCTATTATCTGCTCCGTTGAAAATATAATTATGAAATTTCAATCGAATACAGATCTATAAAATAAATTGAGTATTATTATCACACAATAAGTTGGGGGTAGAAATGAAATTGTCAGGCTTTTAAGGTCAGGGCAAGGAAGACGCCCGGGGACGTTGGGGGGTAGCGACGCCGGAGTTCGGACGCTGCTGTAAAAACATGTTATTTTGACGACCCGACCCAGAGTTGTCTACATTAACCACCAAGTCAAAATGATTTTTAGAATGTTTTAAAGAAAGTGAACCCTCATTAATGCCATATATCTACTGGATGCTGTCTTTATCCTCTTCTTTCAGGAATATCTTACACTACAATTAATCTGGGAAATCCACATTGTCATTATTATCAGTATTTCTTTTGAACACAGTCCTTTTGTTTCGAAACATTGCCATTGGGTGCGATGAAATTCATTTATATTCTGAGTATTTTTGGAAAAACTCTTCTTCTTCTTCTTCTTCTGGGGCCTACTCCTGTTGGAGGTTGGCTTTCATCATAATAAATTTTAGCTTACAGACTGTAAGACAGGAATAGCTGAGTGGAATTCTACTTGACTTATGTAGCATTCATGCTTCGAAGCCATAAGGTTAAGCGTCTCTTTTATTATTTTGTTCATGAATCTTTCCTCGAGTAACCAAATAAGAAGTTCTTTCTTGAAACTTTCTTCTTATTGTATTTATTATAATTTCGCAGCTTTCGGCATTCGAAGAAAAATCTTTTCATTAAAACTATCTGGCAAGGTGTTGGGTGGATGTACTTATAGAACCACATTTCAGATGATTTTATCCGTGTGAGCAAAGAAAAATTAAATGAGTAAAATAAAAACCAGTTTTAAGTTTGCAGAATTTTTCCTTAGATACATTTCTATTAAGGAAAAATGAGATGTGTCAGAAAATAAAGTGATATTATTTTTTAAATAAAACATGTGACATATGAAATGATCACATACAAAAAACGAAATTCCTGAATTTTCTTTTGACTTTCCTGAACATCTGCGTTTATTGACTCATTCCGTTCTTCCTTGCGCACACGGATATATTCTGTGTCAATGCATATAGCGTTCACATCTTCTTGCTAACAACATAACAGAGAAAAAATACCAACTAATCAATTTTGTTGAAAGTCATAGTTTCAGAAAAGTTTCTTCGTCTTAGTGAAGGTTCTCTTAACCTACAACGCCCTTATAACGGCATTATACAAATTATCCAAATATTATTATATCAGTGCAAACCCTTACTCCTTGAGATGGATCCTATTTAGCGTTAACCCTTTCAAGTTATTTATATTTAAGAACATGCTTTATTTTGGACGATGTTAATCATTAAATTTGTTGTGGGTTCAGTGCATTTTGAGGTTGTGCCTATATTTGTTTTTATTACCTATCCTATCGTGTAGCTGTACCAATCATACATAAGCTAAAATTTCAGCGAGTATCTGAAAAAACACGATGATAACCAATTAAAAAAAATAATAATTCTGCCTTTCAATCAGCTTCCCCTCTTGGTGTTATTATCCAAAGCTTTTGTATTTTAGCAAGTGGCCGGGGTGCAGAAGAGGCAAGGGGTGGTTGGGAGGGAGGCGGGAGCACGTTAAGGGTGCCAGCACCGTCATAAGGAACTCAAGGGTGAAATGTCACGAGAGATACGATGACCCTTCCGGTTTTCTAACACCCTCTCACTAAACAACAGGGGGGTTCTATAAATATTACCTAGATTTTCGTTGCACAACGAATGGTGGAAATGTTAAAGTGTAGCTATTTCAAAATTGTATTTGCCTTGTTCATTCCTTCAGCTTTGTAATTAATTTATTAGCTGGCATCTTTTGCGTGGTTTAATATACAAAAAATGCAAAAGTTCAATGCTAAAGACGGTTTATTAGTATTGGTTTCCCTAAAAATAAATTTATAATAGGTCTGCCTTTGAAGTGATTTTTCACAAAAACGGCGCCATACGAATTATCAAAATATTTTTATTATTATTTCGAAAAAAACAAATGACTAAATTTTAAGCTTTTATTTACAAAAATAAATAGAAAGATACGTTCAGATATGTGTGTTAAGGTAGACCGTAGTACTTAGTTACTCGGCAATAAGGAGGACCCCATAGTTGATTAACGAAATGACATTGTGAGCTGGAAACAGTTGCGTTCAACTGGAAATTCTAAAGAAAATGCTAAAGCAAACTCTTAAAATTTCATGATGCCATGGCTCACTGTTTGAGAGGTTTTTTCACTGTTTCAAATAAACAAAATTTCTGTTTTATAGTTAAGCTTTCTTCATAGTCTCTGTACCGAATGATTACTTCTTCAGATATTATCTTTCTTAAGCGCCCTTGTGGTGAAATAAGAATTAAGTATTATATTATCAGGCAAAAAAAGATATTCTGCTTTAAAGGAAAGATTCTTTTGTAAACGTTTTCTAATTTTCACATCAGATATATGCAAACATTTTATTTTTTTAAAGGAAGATGAACATTCCCGGGTTACGAATAACCTGACAATATTAAAAAAAAAAACTCTTACTGCCATAATGATAAGCGCAAGATGTTGTTTGTGTAATGATGGAGGACTTTAGCCAGCAGAGGAATTGAACGCACGACGCCCGGGTGGGAATCCGACGCGTTTGTCCACTCGGCTACCGACCGGTACCAATATTCGATAATGAATTTGAAAGGTGAAACTCCTAAACTTTCTAAAATCAAAAAACGGTTGGTTGGTCAACATAATCAGTTATATAAACTAGTAGATCAATAGTAGATTAATAGAATACAGTAATGTCGAATGTCCAACTTGACTCCTTCACGTTTTACCCTTTCAATCAATCTTCATAAACCTTGTCAGCAATCATCCCATTGAGTGTATATTCCCCGTTATATTCTCTGAACGACCGATAAAATCAAACGACATTGGTCACGAGCTAATTGATATTACTGTCGCTGTTTGGCTCGAATATAATCAAACTGTAGAAACTGTAACAGAATCACGAAACCTTTCAGTGAGAAAAAAAGCTCAATGAGTATGTTTGTATGCCGAGAATCTGAAATCCTCAGAAAAGAAAATTATATAAAATAATAGAAATAACTTTAAATCATATGTGCTTTTATTTTTTTTAAATAATTAAATAATATCGAAAATCTAAAACAAAAATATGAAATAGAAAATAAAAAGACAATGGTCACAACCAAGACTCGAACTCGGATCCTCTACTCTATCCGAGAGTAACGCCTTAACCAATTCGGCCGTTGGGACTTTAGAAAGTGGTATTTAAGAAATTAAAAATAATATTCGTAATTTTCAAATAAAATTATGAGATTAATGATCGATTAAAATGCCACTTTTTAATCAGGTCCCAATGATTGAATTGGTTAAGGCGTTACTCCTGGATAGGAGGATCGGAGTTCAAGTCTCGGTTGTGACCATTGTCTTTTTATTTTATGGTTTTTTCTGTTTCATGTTTGTGTTTTAGATTATTGATATTATTTAAATATTTATATAACATGACTTTACTTCTGTTTGGAAACGTATAGAAAACAAACCCTCAAACCCCTAATTTATAAAACGATTTTGCAAATGAAATAAGGCAGAAGGAAACAGAAAAAATGGCGACGTTTCACGGAGGCGGTTTAGACTTTCAAAGGGTTGGAGCACTGACGATGTATGTTTGTATGTATAATAAAATTTAAATTTTACGTATACGAATATACCCGTTTTTAATATATTCCCGATAAACTTATCTATTCTTCTGCACATCCTTTAATTGATCCTTCAACGAGTTTTTTCCACTTCGGTGAATGAACTTGTAGTAGTGAGGCCTTGCAGAGACTCATGTATTAGAAGGAAGGAAAAGAAACAGAAGAAATCATTTACCAGTCGAGTCGTTGAGCACTAGATGGTAAAAGGGACCCGTTTTCACAAACGTATAAATAACGTTGAGCGCCAAAAGGATGAATTACGGACGTTTTTCAAAGCACCTTCCGCTGAATTACCGGTAGAATTAACGAAACACTTCCACCTGACGTCACCATTTTGAAGATTTAATTTTGTCCATTAATTGTTATTTACATAGTTTTATCGACGGTTCTTTCTTCTTCATTTAGTGCTAGAATCTTCCCGGTGTAGTTCCCTGAATATGATATAAATTACGCAGTAGATGAGACCAACAATGACCTTCGAGATAATTAATTTGATCATCCTGAGAGACGTGTTTTCGCAGAGCAACGCTATCAGTTTCATTCTTTGAAGTAGCAATAAAGATACAACTAAATAATGTCTCTGGAATAATTATTTGTTATTTGAGTTACTTAAATTTGTTCTCACGTATCAGAAAGCTTTATTGAACATGAGAAATGATTATTATTACAGGTGTATTGAGTTTAATTGTATACTCATAAACAAGGAGTATTTCGTTTGATGATAAATAAAATTAATTAATTTTATAAATGATACCAATATCTTGTAATTAAATAAGAATTAACTTTAAACCATAATGATTATTATATTAATTATTAAAATAGTATCAATAATCTTCAACAAAATATAAAACAGAAAAAGACACAAAAAATGAAAAGAATTACGTCGCGGCTGAGACTCAAACTCGGAAACTCTACTCTATCCTGAAAAAATACCTCTGTTAATTGAGCTGCCGAAACCTTTTTTAAGCCGACATTTTAAACAATCTCATATGTTCTTGAAAATTATCAATTTTTAATATTGTTTTTTCATTTCCTACCGATATATAGGCTGCCTTATTTGTAATGGTATGGAAAGCTCTACCCGAGCAAATTTTTATACCTAAATGGTGTCTTGGATAAACTTTCAATTTTTCTTTATTGATGATCTTTTAACTTCTTACAAATCTAGAATAAACCGACCTAATTATTTTCATTTTAAGTTTCATATTTCGTTGAAGATTATTGATATTATCTCAATACTTGATACCTATTAGTTAATTTACTGTAACTTTTCTTCATTTAATTATCAGGTACACAACATTATTTCATCAGTTAATAATTTACGTTTATTACCAATAATGTTTATTTTGAAAAATGTTATATTTCACACATATATTAATTAAATAATCACAGTGGCTTTATAAGTTTCTTGGATGGATCAGGGTTTAAAATAAGTCGCCTTAGTAGAAAACGGTTCTGGTGTGTAAACCCCTACCAATATGTTGGGAACAATTTTAGTGTATTTTTTAAATTCTTAAATAATCATATTGGTGAACAAATTAATGTATTCCAACATATTCTAATGTATCCGGTTAAACTGTATTAATAACTCCAAACCGACTAAGTGTAGATACTTATGATTTTAAAGCGACAAAATGTCATTTTAATATTTAAATATCTGCATAAGAAGATTTTATAAAATTCCTAATTTTATCTCTGTAATTCCATGCTACGGCGAAAAATTCAGCCGACTCAAGTTAAGAATAATTAACAACCTGCCCCTCGGTAAATAAGTGGAGCGAATTGTCGCAAAGAAAATGAGCTGTGCAAACAAGTAAGTACAACACTGAAATAGGAGAAATGGTGAACTAATGGTATTCATATTTAAACAATTCCCTCTTTTGTCTTGACTCAGTCGTAGTTACGCTGCTCACAAAAAGTTTTCCTTATCCTTCGAATGTAAGAAACACAATTCAATGATGCAATAAATGTTTACGCTTTAGGAATGTTATTTTAGATATTAAAAATTGAATATGGCAACACTTTCGGTATGTGTTGAATAATAAAAATGATGGTAGTAGGAACTTATAATGTTATTGTTTCACTGTTTTATTTGAGCTTTTGAATTGTCGAAAACATTAAAATATTTCTTTTCAAAAAAACTTAATTTAATTAATATGTGTCATAACGCATTTAATTAATATAAAATAATATGTGGTATAAATATACAAATGTAGCACGTCCCAGAGTGGTAGATACTCTAAGTGTTAGAGGACCAGATCTGAACAGCCAGGTGCTTTCCAACCTTCCTCTTCCCCATCTCCTTCCCCTCCCTACAACCTTCACCCTCACAACATACCCCGATTGAGAATACCATAGTCCCACCGGCTCCAGAAGGTTGGGAGCAGTTAGAACTCTTGTGTGGTATTCACAATAAAAAAAAACTATCGGAGGTTAATTACTGAATAATTATAAAAAAAGGTCAAATCAATCGCTTTAACAAAACATTATCTGTAATAATCAAGTATAACTTTATTATGAGACTTATGTGTTACTTAGTATTACAAGTTTGGTTAAAATTTTACTTTTGTAGCAAAAAATAACTTCAATATATTGTAAAACAGGACGTTTTGCTTACAAGAAGATTTCGTTTTCGAATAGCAAAGATTGCCATTTAAATATGTCTTTAAATAATTAGAGATATACAAGGACTTAAGTTTCCTATTAAATCACATAGGTTGCCAGAGGTACAGTGTTATTAAATTATACCCAATTATGTTATTTAACCCCTCGATTAACAACCTTTTCATTAAAACAACATTCTTAGAAACTACTAATGTATTGGTTACAACCATTACACAAAATTTTCGTTTAATTTTAGCGATACTGATTAAAGTTTCATCTGAAAGCGTTTCCTTGTAATTATTAACTTTGGATTATCAAAACAACATATCAAGTATCAAATACAAAGCACCCTTAAATGATTTTAAAAAAAACGGCCCCAAAAAAATTTCAACAAAAAGCTTAAATCTCTTATCTCATTTTTTTAAAAAGAGATTTATGTAAAAACGGAGAAGACAATAAACAATACAAAAAAAAACAGAAATCTACAATAAAATGATGTCATATTTGAATAATTTCATAGAAATTTAATAAATCACAACTCTGTGAAAAATGTATTGGCTACGTGCCATATAGTTGACTAATAGCAAATATCTAAGAGCCTTAAGTTTGATATTGCAATAATAAAATACATATAAGTACGGGTAGTTCTGTAGAAAGTTATTTTAGGCAGTCTATAACACCATTTACAGGTCGTTATATCACACACTTTATCATAAAAATACATACCAGGTTCTACAAAATAATGTAAGAAGATTCTGCAATTAAGAACAGTCAAAGGTTTGCTGAATAAATTTCCTCATTTCTGTGTTCTTTGACCCACTGTGATAAATCTTACGCGGACTGGTTCATGAATTTGTCTCGTTTGCGAACACTCGGTAAATTATTTTTACACCAGGGCGATGCTCGATTTAATGACGCCAAAATCTCTTTCACAATATTAATGTATTCAAATGAATTCTGGAGCGAAATTGCGACATGTTTTTATTTTTTACTTTCGGTAGACTTTTTTTCTTGATTCTTAATTTGCAGCCATAAACGAAATATATTGCTTGTAAGCGTTCTTTTACATATTTACTAATATGAAGAGAATAAAATAAGTTGAACCAATTTATAATGTGTAACTTTGTCGTCCGTATTTGTTTTATGCATTTCACAGTGAATGTATGGGTAATTTTTTTTAATGTTTTTACATTTTGTGAGGTTCAAGGAGAGAAAGACGATAAAAGAGATGGAAAAAGGGCACCTGGGAAAATATTAGATTTCATCACTAAAATCAACTTAAACCATTTTTAAGTAATGTTTCTGAATGGTTGTCTCTCGTCGTGCAATTCAACAGGGAGTATTTTTCACTTTATGGAATATTTATTTACATACTAACGGACTATTGTCCAATTACAAAAAAAGACAAGGAATGAAAAAAAAACAGCAATAGAGAAAGAACCGCATATACATAATATTTTAATGAATCAATGACAAAAATAGGACAAAAACATCCATTAGAAAGAACATTCAAGTGAAAGCCAAGATCAATTCAAGATTTTGGTAGAGTCGTAAAGAACGACAAAAATCATTTAGACTTGGCAAGAAATTCAAGACCATGGCTTGAGTTAGCAAGTCTCGATATTCTGGATAGTGGAGATTGATACCCATAATTAGTAGAGTGATGATTGAGGAAGAGCAATCCATTGTTAAGTCTACTGCAAGGAATGTTGAACAATTCCGCGTAAGAAGCGATGGGAGGAAATATATATTTTACACGTGATAACTTATTTTAAGAGTTTTCAGTAAGAAAAACTTTAATTTATTGGTCACAACATACTTACGGAACCTTGTTGCTGCCTGCAAAATAAATTTGCCCTGCTAAAAGTCCAACTCCGGTTGGAAAACGCATCAGAGGAATAAGAGTTTCCGATGATTAGATTTAGGTAGAGAATTAAGCTAACATTTACAAGAATCTTAAGCACGAGCGAAGGCGGATAGTAAAACTATTATGGAATAGTATAACGTAAAATTTAAGAGCATTGCTTATAAGCTCTCTAAAATAATGTATGCGGAGGCGTTTCGATTATGTGTGGGCGATTCCTTACTAGGGTAGTAAAGAGAGTATTTTCTTTTCCGTAAGAAATGGAGCAATCCTGATGCTAACGTAATATTTTTTGATAAATCTGAGACGGTATGAAACTAATATACCTGAGTATGTACAAGAAATTAAAGCATAGGCGAAGGTGGGTAGTAAAACTGTTATAGCATAAAACAACGTGCAAGTTAAAAGCATTGCTTATTAGCTTCCTAAGATCTCTCTTATTAGCGTAGACTAGACGACAACAGATAAAAGTAACACAGGCCCGTTTTAACTTCACAAATCATCCGCAAGATACAAACACGAAGTAAATGTGACGCAAAGCATCGCATAAATTAATCTTGCTACGGGCGAAGACTTATTTCACCGGGAAACGGTCGCGAGTACTAAGAGCTTTAAAGTACACTAAGTCATTTATGTATTTTATTTTAAACACTTTCATTTTGATTGTGTAGAGGAGGGACCGGTTTATTAAATACCAAAGGGGTTCTACATGACAATTTAAAAGTTTAAATAAAGTTTTGCAAACACAATGCAGTAGTTGCAAATAGGGTTAGAGCCATATTGATTTTATTCCTGCATGATGTTATTTACAATACACGTATAAACGAAATGGCTTAGGTATTATCTAAAATAAAGTTTATAAAAGTATTTATAATTTAAGTTTCATAATGGGTAAGTATAACGTTTCAAAGCCTTCAGTATAGGATAAATCAGTGCACCCAAACGAAAAAGTAGTTTTTTTGATTGGTTTTTTATGATGTTATTTTTTTTTAAAACGATTATTATCAATTAATGAATCATGAGTACAAGCAGATAGAAATATATATGAAGTTGTGCCACTTTTTGTAATACTTCTTTTGCATTTTATTTGCTGAGGTAGTTGCTAACCGGCTTCGCCTTCGAGCATCTCTAGCTCTAAACATTTTTATTATTAAACATTTCAAAAATACAAAACTGACATTGTTGTAAAATTATTTAAATATATTTCAACATTCTATAGCTCATGGTGTAGATAATATTACGAGCTGAAAATTGATCTTATGAATCCAAACAAAAATCAAAGCAAAATCAACTCCAGAGTTCACTGTTCGAGAGTTTTTCTGCCACATTACACATTTCTCCTCTATAGTCAATATAAATTATTAAAATGCTTGAATTTTTGTCGAATTTGTGGAGAAATACGAAAGCGTCCTTATTAATGGAGCTGTTTCAAATTCCATTTTGCCGGGGAAGAATATCTTGCTCGGAAGATTTTATTCTATATGCTACATTAACTCCGTGAGTATATTTCGCTATTCAAGTAAGGAGGAACTATGGACTTAGCGAATAACAGTTTAAATATATATGAAAAGCTTCTCCACTTATTTATGGCGTTCAAATGAATTATATTATGACATACACAGTTTTTCCTGACGTCTGTGATTTCAAACATCAGATCACACCACATAAATTATCGTTATGGTAGATGACAGCGTTCTGTGTAGCAAGACTGAATCAATTTCTAAAACGAATGAAATAAATTTTTAAGAAGAACAAACGAAATTTGTCTAGCGTATTTGATTATTACCCCAAAGAAAATAAATAAATTTTTCGAGAATCTATTACATGTAATATAAAAGTGTGAAATGCTTCTTAAATATTATTAACTAATAAAGTAAAATAATGAGATTAAATGTTTGGAATTAACAAATAAAGTAATGATTTGAATCCACCAAGGCATTCAAAAAATATTTGCAAGCTAGTTTGTATTCCAAGCTGAGTATTCCAAGATTCCTTTCAGCTGCATTTGCCTGCAGCCTATTTCAAAGCTTGGTACGGAAACCTGAAATGCGAAGGTATTTATTCAGGCTACAGTACATAAGGCTCCCGCGGAATTGCAAATACTTGTCCCTCAAATTGGGCTCTAAATGGGGCTTGATAAAATTTACTACAGGATATGCGCTAAATTTTGTTTATTTTAAGTTATTGAGTTTTTTCTTTCGCTTGAAAAAAACAGTAATATAAAAATAAATTTCATAACCTGTTTCTGACATCAGGTTGATTGGTTAGGTATTTTTTTACTGCTTGCTCAGTTAGTATTTGATTTACAGGTATCTCAATTTTATCTTAAGTCTGTGTACGTGTCTAATATAGGATATCAATAGTCTATTGTATTAAAAAAAAAACATGTAAATATGTACGCACTGTGTCCGTGCAGGCTGTCATTATGTTTTTTCTACTCTTCTGTACATCGTGGAAAAAATCCTAGATATTAAACCAACTCTTAAAATGAAAATCTAAAGAAACCTCCTTAAGATACCTTGGACAGAGAGGAAGATTGTCACAAGAAGATTACCTAACTCCGATAAGATATAGGGTTATATTATGATTTATTTTTAGCGTGGTAATTTTTCACGTTTTGATAAAATATTTTTAAAAGCAAATTAAACAATATATTGTGTGGCTTATTTTGTGTAAGAAAGTCTTTGAAATTGTTTTTTAACATTACGCGGTGTCACGTGCCTAACAACGAAACGATAAATGTTTTATTTACTTGACTCATAAAGCTCCCCGGAGCCCGGAGCACCGAGCCACGTGTTTTTATTTTCTTATTTTAGTGAACTTCGCCCACTAAAATGTGTAATGGCGGGATGAAAATTAAATTTATTTACATCTGGGACAAAACTGAGATTGGCAGTAAACTCTATCGGAGTCATAATCATTTCTTAGGGAAGAAGATCGTTATATTTTACGGTCTCACCGGTCGCCGTCGAACCCCTATTTCGGGTCTGAACTTTACCGTTCCCCTTTACTGGGCTCTGTTACAGATATTTTAGACAGTGGCGTAGTGAATAGTTAAGTGGCTAAGGCAACTACCTGAAGTGAATCGTCAAGAACAAGCGAACTGGACAACATCAATTTAAAAAAATACAAAACAATAGTTTGAGTCACTATACGAGTACATGCAAAATGCATTTAGTCACGAGGTATTATGGCAATGCGCATAATCCACCAGAGTTTAAATATTTTATTGTTCTTGATACGAAGAAGGTTTGTTTTGTAAGCACTTAGGTTATTAAACCACCTTTCAGGAACATTATTCCTTTGACACTTGACACACATTATTCCCAAGCCACTCTTTACTAAAATTCATAAGGGTTGTCATTCAGTGTTTGACGATTTTACCTGGTTCCACAGCATTTATTTATTTTTGCACAAAGAGTTTTCCATCAACACATTTAAAAAAAAACAATAAAAAATGGCAAAAATAGGGGAAAAGCAGTTTAAAATGGTTTTCAGAAGAACATAATAAAAAAAATGGTTAGAACTTAATAGCTAGTTTGTGCTTAAACTTGTTGTCATATGAAAAATATCCACATTCCCTGCGAGGCAATTAATTAACCAAGTAAGTCTTCTCAGGGGCATCACCGTTGGTAAGTTAGTCCTGCTCCTGCGATGAAACAAAAACCTGTGTTGGCGGCCTTGCGTGAAATTATCAGGGACATAGAATCCAATTTCAGCCAGGATGCCAGGTATTAATAATACACGGTTCGAGAGTTTATGAGCTAAAAGCAGTAATGCTATTTCCCTCCTCGAACTAAGGTTGCAGATACCCAGCACTCCCGAGATAAACGCTGTTGGAAACAGCCATGGGTAAAACCGAACTCTCTCAAAAATAGTAAGAATTGAAAATACGTAAGAATGGCTCTCGGGGTATTTGGGAGTCTTTCCCGTTAAAGCAGAGTATTGGCACTATACGCCAAATATTGGTATTTTACTCTCTTCACATTTTCCTAGAGCTATTGGTGCTAACCACTACCAAAAACTGCTTGTCTCACGAGGCAGTAGTGCCTTATTCATGTCCAACTTCTTTGTCCATATCCCCCCTCCCGTAGGTTTTACCTCCTAATTTACCCTACTATTGGTACTACCTTAGTTTTACTACTGCTAGGAATCTTAAGACTGGCCTGACCAGTTTCACTTTATGACGGTCATCTTCAGACTGGTGATTATAACTGACATTTCCAGACCAATCTGCCCATCATAAGGTGAAACCGGTCAAGTCTTAATAAAAAATAGTGGAATGAAGTTTAAAATTTGGTATTATTAAATCTTTAAAATGCAGTTAGAACAAGAATTAACAGTTTCAAAATAAGAAATCTTTAGACTATTTTGTCTTCATCAAGAAAAAACAGAAACAACGCTATGACAATATTTATGATACGTGGATGACATTTAATTCGAATAATTACCTCACGTGCGTGAAGTTGGCCAGTATTTAATAGTATTATTATAATTGTACACCGCACCGGCAATAAGTTTTTTTTATTACCTTAATTGCGGTGAAAAGGTCTGAACCTTCATAAAAACAGCACTGTAAAATTGCATTGCGTGCCGGCATTAATACATTACTTAGATAACGAAAAAAATACTTCTGGGTACGTACAGTGGTGACATATTTAAAAAAAACACGCGCGAGTATAATGAATTCTAAATCATAAATAAAGCACACGTAGAAAAAAGCGTGGAACACAAAGAGTCTAGCAGCTGTCATGCTTGTATCCGTATACTGCCTCCTATCAAAGTCACGCAAGAATTGTACGTGTGTTCATATTTTAGCAGGGGTTTAATCATATCTTTTTTTTTCAAAGTAAAATACATATCAGTGCATCACTGTGGTTTTGTATCAATTAAGGTGGCATTAGCGACACGAAACAGATTTTAATGCTGTTAAAAATAAAATTCTGCAGCGCGGTGATAGCAGTTTTATAGTAATCATGAAGAAGATACTATCTAAATAATATCAATAATCTAAAACACAACATGAAACAGAAAAAGCAATAAAATAAAAAGACAATGGTCACAACCGAGACTCGAACTCGGATCCTCTGCTCCATCCGGAGTCACACTTTAACCAATTCGGCCATTGGGATCTTATTAGAAAATGGCATTTTAATCGATCTCATATTTTCATTGAAAATTATTAATATTATTTTTAATTTCTTCCGATTATTGGCAGTTATAGTTGTCACATCCGAGTTCGAGTCTCGGTTGTGACCATTGTCCTTTTTCTGGCTTTTTCTGTTTCATATTTTGTGTTTTAGAAAAACATAAGCATTAATGCTTTAAAGTTATTTCCAGTTTCAAAGATAATACATTATTTTAAACTAAATGTTTGAACTCATCAACTCAATTTACACCTGGTGTTGAATTAGTATATTGTCCTCAAGTATAATGGAGCGTAAATAGATTAATCTCTTTCAGTTGTCACAATATGTCAGTAAACATTGGAAATTCCATTGAATTGAAGGTATGCAAAAGTAGTGCTATACCATTACACTGCATTTACTTTCATAAATGTAAAGATTTTGCAATAAAATTATTTATTTAAGCATTTATCATGAATTTACGAGGTGTGAAACAAAAAATTCAACAAATGAAAAGATCCAGCATATACAAAATGAATATTTACGTGTAATATTTCAATCTCATCATTGAAAGATTGAATATCATATCTCTTCAACCCGAGGCATCTAGGAAATAAACCTGGCGGACGGACAGCGATAAATTGCATCCCTTGCGCTGTCCGTCATAACCCTTGCTTTAGGGGCAGTAAATACCTCGCTGGCCACTAGATTCTTAATGCATTCTAGGTGGTTTTATTTCTATAGCAGCATCCAGAGATTCTATGCGGACTAGGTGCGCCACGACGCCGTAAATAACGACGCCACCCTTGCGGCCAGGGGCGCCGGACAATAAAATGCGCTGTAAAGTAATTTCATATATTTTATCTTTCACCGCATCGTAAGATTGTCGTACCCAATACTTGGGGTGAGGCTACATACATGTTTGATGAAACTTTTGTCCCCATCCCAGAACAACCAGATTCATGTTTTTGGCGGAGGTTTTTGTACAATAAAATATTTTAAAAATGGTTTTGATTTGACATCAAGCTTCCGAAAATACAAAATAATATCAAAATAATGTCGTAGGTAAAAAATATTAAAATGTTTTTTTTTCGGTGAAATTTTAGGGTAATACGAGTTAATTTATAATAATTAACTTATAATAATTTTAGGTAATATACTTTAAATACTCGTATATCAAATATTAATTATAAATAAGAAAATATTGATGCCGAAGAACTAAACTTACAGCAGTAAGTTCTGGCATCATACAATCAGCATAGATTTTTTTAATCTGGAACTTATAGTTCAACGCATAAGCTTGCAAAATCGTTTACATCGTGAGCTTTGAAATATTCATTTAACTTTACAAACAAGGGGCTAAATTTTTCAGATTTTCAATACGGAAAAAGAGTGTTAAAAGAGCGAAGAAGAGAAGTAGTTTATTACGTTAACAAAATAAATCTATGTGTGTTTTTTTAAAGTTTCGTAGATAAAACCTTAGGCGTTTTTCTGACAGATTGATGGTACTTAAGTAACCAATACAAGTGTATTCCAATACAAATAAAACGTCTTTGATAATATAATTTAAATTAATGATAGGCACTTCTGTAGTTTAATATACCAATAAAGTGTTTATTGCATTTATGGTTTTCTATCAAGTTTATCACGTAAAATAAATTCACAATCAGTAATTTACCTCGTTTCGTAAAAGCCCCGTTTTCCTAAGTGATGAAACATCGCGAAAAAATCGACTTACCAGCAAATTCATTTCCCTTTTCCGTGGGCGAAATAACCTGAGAAGCGGCCATTTATCACCCCGGCGGCTGCCCCCGGTCTAACGACGGCTTAACGGCTAACCCGGGCCGGCAGCAACCACCCTACGCCACTGGCAGAGACAACGGGAGTAAAAACTCATCACACCAAATAATGAAAGCATTTTTCAATTCAGACATTTCTGGTTCGGGATTGGGGCGATGCAGCGGTTGTGGGTTTATGTTTTGCGCCGTGTCTTGAAGTGACATAAATAGTGTTTTGACAAATAATGTTGAATGTATGATTGTTGTGTACTTGTAAAGTATACTTTGTATTATTTTCAATATATATTCTGATGCGCCACATTTCGAAAATGTAAAGGTTAATGATTTATCACGACTAGATAATTTTTTAAAATAAATATAATGAACTATATATGATACTCGATATCTTAAGAGACAGAAAACAACTGATTTCACAAAGGGAATGCTGAGGGAAATTATACTGACTTTAGAATAAGGCGTAAACATAAAATCTTTATGTTTTTAAATTTGAATTATGTCAAACGTCAACTTTCATAGTAAAAGCTTAAATGATTAAAATGATTGCTTTCTGCTCGTAAAAAATATTATCAATTTTAGTCTTACGGCTTTCTCGCTTTATTCCCGTGTTTTGTTTCTGGAATCGTTCACGCATCTCACGTAACGTATCCTGAGAGGGCTGTAGAGCTACGAGAAACCGCAATTACAGCCTTTTTCTAGGACGTGATCGCATTTACTTAGCCTATGGAGGGATCTTTATGAAATTTTAATTCTACAGCTTGACCCTTAAGTTAGGGTCAGATCTCTCTAGTGGGCCATTTTAACCCTTTTTTAGGTAAACTCGTTTATAAAAATGCTATATCCGAACTTAATAAAACTCTAAACGTAAAATAAATCGATCATTGCATAATACACACCGAGAACGTGAATGTCGATCTTCAGGCACGCTATTCTTTTATACGATACTAGTAGATAGTACCCGTCTTCGCTCGTGTTTTACACTCTTTTTTTCAAATGACATATTTTCTTTGTTTTTTTATAGTGAAATGAATACATCAAACCCCTTCGCTTGCTCGTAACCTGGAAACTTTAAAAAAATGTTTCCCACGAATACAAAACTTATCGTTTGAGAGTGAGATATGCAAAAAATATTCTGCTATGTAGTTCAAGTGGTTTTAGAGGTGTGTTAAATGCCTAACATTTTCATAAGCTACTTGTTCGATATGTGAGATTACATTCAACTAAATGTAACTATTTAAAACGTTCAATTCAGAGATTATTTTAACTTGAATAATATATAATTATAATTTATCGGAACGAATGTTCAAAAGTTTTATCGAAACATTTATCATGTAATGAATGTAAGTAAAATTTAGATAAGAATAAAATCTAACTAACTAACTAACCATCACGCCGTTTCCCCACAGGGGTAGGAGAGAGGACAGACCGCCATACAACTCTGTCTTGGCACATACTCCTTGCTTCATTCAAATTCATACATCGTTTCATACATACTCTACTGTTATTCTGACTCTTCACATGGGGTGACTCAAATATTTGGTTCTCGTGCCATGTCTTCCTCGGGCGTCCCCGACTTCTTCTTTCATTTACTTTCGTGGTATATATTCTTTTCACACTCTTTTCTTCTTTCATTCGCTCTGTATGCCCAAAACATTTAAGCGTCCCTTTCTTTATCTTATTCGTTACGATTACATCAGCCTTGTATTACTTCCGGATATCCACATTTTTAACACGGTCATACATAGTTTTATCGCACACACGCTTCAGGAATGTCATTTCTACAGCATTCAGTCTACTTTCATCCTTCCTCTGCCAGTTCAATGCCTCACTGCCATACATCAGGGTCTGTGTAAGCACTCCAATCTAACTGACTTAACAATACTCTATTTAATGCTTTGCTAAATAGAGTGCCTTCCAATATATTGGCAAGTGCCTTATAAAATACTACCGGCTTAGGTTGGTAACAAAAACATCTTGTGTTTTATCCAGTAGTAAGCCAGTGAACAGCAGTGAGGGTACCCTCGTATGCAAAGCCCGAAGCGGTACTCGATTAAAAAGCCATAAATACGAAAGAAAATCGCGCGAAATACAATACGTTCCAGCCCCTTCCAAAAATTCTCTAAGCCTTTGACAAGGGGCGGGCTTGTGATATACGCCCTGCTGCTGTTCTTGAACCGCGGTGATTTTATTGTTATTCCATTGTGCTGTAGGCCCCGAGGAAACTCTACATAACCTTATGAGCAGCTCACAATATCTCATTCTCTTCGAAAGTAATTAATTTTGTGGTGCACATTTTTTTAAAGTTCTTATTTTTAACTGACTCAACGTCCTACGTAGTCAAGTGGGCAGACGCTCGATTACTCGTTTATTACACGGTTAAAGCAATTGCGTTGCTTGCAATGGCTTTAGGCGTGTTTGGTGACCAGATCTGAATAACCAGGTACTTTTCAAACTTCTTCTTCTCCTTCTTTTCCTCAATACTTTAAGCCTCACAACATACCCCAATTGGGGCCGCCATAGTCTCACTGGCTCTAGACAGTTGGGATCAGTTGGGACTCTTGTGCGGTATTAACTATAAAAATAAAATTAAAAATACCATCACGCCGTTTCCCCATATAGGTAAGCAAAGAGGATAGACGCAACATAACTCTGTATTAGCGTACGCGCCTTGCTTCATTCACATTCATACATCTTATCATACATTGTTATTCTGACTCTTGATAAGTGTTTGATTCACTTAGTCTTGTCATGTCTTTCTCGGGTAGTTAGTAATGATAATAATAGTAAAAAGTAATAATCTTTATTGAAATATAGTTTGCAAAAATAACCAAAAACATATTAGGTTGTGTAAAGGTTTACAATGATTAATAGATTTTAACTAGAGATCGAAATAATATGTATATACACACAGTAATTTAATACATATACCGACTATTATTCGTATTTTTTCATTTAAATAAACTTTATTCACTTTTGTATAAACTAGTTATTAGTTTTAGCTTCTCATATTTATTAAACTACTGCCTCACTAGGAAAGCCTGTGTTGAGGCAGTATTTTTTGAAGATTTTTTGTGTAACTTTAATTGTGTATATGGTTGCTGTTTATTGCAGTTGGTTAGGTTAGTTTGGTCAATTCTATGTGTGTCGTTAATTATTACTAGCTCTATGCTGTGTAGCATTTGAAGTTTTGAGTGTTAGTATTGCACATCTCTAACTGACTTTAGGAGAACCTTGCAGTACCCATCATCGGGATAGATGTAATGGACACAGCAGGGTTTTCAAAATAAAATCGTTTGTTTTTTAATTGAAAAGTAGGGGGTTCAAATTCCAGTCAGTCAATCAGTTCACGAATAGGCCCTTCCAGTCTAAATACTGTTAAACGTTAAATAATAATTTTACAAGTATCCGGTATAATTTAACCAGGCAGATTGTTTCAAATGCTGCCTACTTGCAAAAACGCCGTCACATATTTTTTTATGAAATTTTGTTGTTCTTATATTTCCTCATATTGTATAAAAAACAACAAATATGCAATATTTGCATTATAACATCTTTAACATAAATATATAGTTAGTGAAATACGAAAACGAAGCGTACGCATACGCGTAAGCCGTATACATGAATAAATATCAATTTAGCAGAAATATGTGTACAGCCTTCGAAGGCTGTTTTAGTCCCCCTCGCTGGTAAGATTGTAATGGTGTTTCCGCCAAATCGACCGGAAGGCGCCGCGACGCCAGCGCCCCTGGCGGCGTGATCCGCAAATGAAACGGAATTTATTGCGTGGCGGGAAAACCAGCGGAAGTTGAAAAAACGCGCGAAAATGCATTTTCGGACGGGCGTGTGTTGGTGATCTATTGCTTCCTAGTGGCGCTTATTCATACGTGATTTGTAGCTACGTGTTCAAGTTTTCATATTTTTTTACAGGTTTTATCGAGTTTTTGCAGGTTTTTATAATATTTTCAGGTACGGTATTTTTTTATCGCATTTGGTTATTTTCGGCAAATTCTGTATTTTTACAGGAATTATTTAAAACTAAACTAATTGATTTCTCGTGGAGGATGGCAGAGGGGATAGACCACTCCAAATCTCTATTTTCACAAACACTTTTAACTTTATTCAAAGTCAAACATCGTCTCTTAATAACACCCTTTTCCTTAAGTCCAACTTTTTACATTCTGATTTATTTGATGGCACTTTTTTATTCTATTAATACGTTTCTGAATTATATTTAATTCAAGGAATGCGGTATATTTAACAATAAATTTAATACTCATTGTTTAATAAATTGTCCAGTTTTCAGTGCATGAACAATGCCATTAAAATTACACACGATAACTTGCGTGTTACGGTAATGCATTTGAGTAAAACATTTTTTCCGAGAATTCATAATATAATGCACGCCAATGTGAGCTATGGACAATGTACAATACTTCGTATTTCAACAGGTATTTCTCCAATTTAATTAACTCTATTTTAATCTAATGTGATCGTATTGAATATTATTATTATATTATTTTGCTATTTTCAGTTCTTTTGTGATGCTTTTTATTGCATTTTTAAAGTTACAAACGATTTTAACATCAAACTATAGTATAAGAGTCTCAACAGATCGGAACCATTATGGCTATGGTTTCCCTAATTTGAACAGTGAATATAGATAGTAATAATAATGATAACCTTTGTTTAAATATATCGTATTAAAGTATTTAATATCGATAAATTGGAAACAGCATATGCGAGTATATTCTTCACTAGACAAGCCTGTTTTGAGGCAGTAATTTATGCAGATTGTGTTACTTTCATTTAATCTATGGTTTTTGTTTCATGCTAAAGTGAATAAATGATACAAGGAAGATACTGATAGTATTTTTCACTGCGGAATGAAATGCAACAAAAGTACAAATAATTATAATTAAATTCTGTATATGAGGAAATCTGCTTAATTTTTTTCCTACCTTTGGATTTGAATCCGCGAACTCTATGCCTAAAACAAAGGCTCTTACCGATGTGTCATAGAAATCGTCATCAATCACTCATAGTATATTTATTATTTAATTATGCAGAAAATATCGTCATCAAAACATCAACAACACACTGACTAAAATATTGAACGATAAACTTAAAAAACAGTAAAAGCTTTTCTTGTTATTATTTTAGCGATTTACTCAACAAAGTAAACCTTTTAGCTTAATATGAGAATAATAAATGATGCGTACCTTCAAATTTTCCCTCTGTTAGAAAATGTGTTAAGGGGGCATTCGCTTCATAAATATTTACATACATGGCTTATTTTTGGTTCCAGGAACACGGTCTCAAATCGCAATATCGCGTATTTTTTATGCACCCAAAAAAATATTAAATACCTTTTCCCTTTTGTAATATTTTATTAGTAGATAAAAAAATCTTCTCTCCAAAAAGCCAACTTGTAAATAAGAGCGAAATGCTGTTGATATTTTACGGCTGATAACATTGTTGCCATACAAATATTTTGACAGCACGAACTCAAGGTGAAAACGATCTCATTATTACTGCCTGTACATGACACATTGGACTTACATAAAGCTACAATAGGCATAACCAAAGTACGTGACATCGATTTTCATGCTTTTCATAAAAAAAATATGGGGAACTTACCGTTAACTGAACTAGACCGTTTTAAGAATTGACATTTTGAACACAATTAGAGCGAAAAAAATAATGATTTTCCAAACGAATTTTTCATATTGACAGAAAAAAAGATATTTCGTGTAAAAACTCCCTTCTTTATATTTTTTGGTATTTTCGCTCTTTTTGGTAATTCAATCGTGAGAAACGTGTAGTGTTTTCATTCTCCGTTTTCTGCAGGTAGAAGGTAATAAAAACCAAATATTTGGACTAGAATGGACGGCTTGCAATGATATATATCTCAATAGGAGTAATGATATATATCTCAATGAATCTAGTGGTTTCATATGAAACCACTAGATTCAGAAAGGTTATTGCGTTTTTACGAGGCCTTCATTGGTCAGTGGATAAACTTTGGCTGCTGATTAGGCGGCATAATAAATCACTCACCATGTCAGATACTTCAGAGAAGTGCATTGTGCTACTTGAAATACTTATGTTCCTTACCTGAAATAAAAGAGAAAAAATAGTTTAGTTACTTAAATAAGCAAATATTTTTAGTGTTAGATTATGTTTTAAACAATTAGAATTGATAAGTTGTAAGAAAGAAGAGATAGATGGTATAGTAAATAAAAAATAAAATAAGCATTTTGTTAATATATTAAATAATATTCCGACTTTTTATTGAATCGCAATCTTTTTGACATATCGGTTGAATACTGCCCCGAGACAGTTAGAAGCAATGAGCAGTAATGTCAAACCACGAACACATAATGAATTGGATTAATTTCATTCCAGCTTAGATCTACTTTCTAAAATCGCAAACATATTATGATGCAACGGATAGGTGTCAAAATGAACGTCACTGATTAATCGCAAATGTTGTGCTTTTTAGAAATAGGTTTTTTTTTTTCAGGAAAATAAATTCTAGTCCGCTTTACCCCAATGGCAGGGTGTTATTATGTATGTATAAGAAATCTTTTTGGCTTCGTCCCCGGTAACATTGTTACAGTTGCAATAATAATCCCGGAGAGACATGACTTCGGTTTTAACACGATTATAAGTCGAGCCTACCTCCGGAGTAAGTGCCATCAAGTTTGTTTTTAGGAAGGACTTTATAATTAATTTTGTCAGTGGCAGTTTTGTTCTATTTGTGAAGATATATCTCAACGTTGGCGACTTGAGTTTTAAAGTAGAGTTTGTGCGCAAAAAAAAAACATCGTTCACATTATGTTATTTATTTTGTTAATTTATTGATCAATGTTACTTTTAATGTGAAATTTAATAGTTCTGTAGAGATTTGAAATTCTTTCACAAAAAAAAATCTCCGTTTTAATCAAAAAAATTACGCAGCAATATCAATACCATTAACCATAAATAAGGGATTGAAAAAAAACTAATCAAGAGTGAAAGTGCTTGCATACAGGTATTTGTAGGGGGGAAATACAAATAAAAAGTGAATAGTCTACGTTTTTAACAGGCGGAAATACAAAATTGAGATAAAAATTGCAATCCCGCTAACGAGGTCGCACTCGGCGCAGATCGGAAAGCTCCGAAACTTGTCGAGCGCTGCACTCACTAAAGCTCCAATTCCGAACTCAAACAAACGGAACAACGCCGCAGACAAAACGTTCCCGCGCGTAGAATTTGCATACAACCTTCGTTCCAGAATATCGCCAGTCGCCAGTCGGCAGTCGGCATTCGGCATTCGGCATTCGGCAGTCAGCAGTCGGTAGTCGGTAGTGCAGAGCCCTGCCCGTTAATTAATTACAACTAGTTAATATTCAAACCCAAACATTGTTGGGTCGCTAGCCGATAGGGGAGTCGCTAGTAGTCGGTGGCTTTAACTGGATAACAACCAAAACCAATTTGTTTCTTTATTGTACTACCCTCCCGTCCGTGGACGCGGGGTGGCGGGCGGTGGGCGCCGGCCGGGTGCGTTCTTAACACTGGATGAAATATCACGTCGGAGGGTTGATGTTCATGTCGATATTTTACCCATTTCCGAAATTTGCTCTCAGAATCAAGACCCTCGGAACAAAAAAGCTTATTTATCGAGTTCCTTATTTCAAATTTACTGGAAAAGGGTAGCGTTGATCTCAATAGATTAAGACTCTTAGGCTGCTGATAAATTATTTTAATTCGACTTTGATGTAGTAGTTTAAAAAAGGTTATTTAACAGGGAAGATTAAATGGCACTCCAAATACAACTATTCTTCTTGTGAAATTTCCAATAAAGCTGCAACATTTTTTTCCATCGAGACAATGTTATTTCCTTCAGGAAATAGTTTTTATTACTATTGACGGCCTCCGTTGGTGAGTGGTAAGACGCTCGACTACGAATCTAAAGGTCACGGGTACAAATCCGGCGTGCCCAAAACACTTTTATTTAATAATTTGTGTCATAACACATTTAATTCATATAAAATAATATAAAGTGTATTTGGGGCACGTTTCAGAGTGGTAGACACTCTTAGTATCGCCCTGGTGAAAGACCACCATTCAGAATCGAAACGTTGCTTAAAAACGGCTTTAGCCGTGTTTGGTGACCAGATATGAAGAGCCAGATACTTCCCAACCTTCGTCTTTCCCATCTCCTTTCCATTTTCATTACCTCTAGCCTCACAACATACCCAGATTGGGGAATGCCATAGTCTCACTGGCTCTAGCCGGTTGGGAGCAGTTGGAACTCTTGTGCGGTATTCACTATAAAAATTACAAAAATTGTGAATTGAAATAGTTTTATAATTGAGCGGACTATAATAATAATAAAGTTTTATTCCAGAAGGTATGCAGGAGTAGTGCAATGCAATACATACTTACAAGCAAAATCAATTGAACTTCAAAGTCATAATTCACTCTAAATACGCTTACTCTGATAGTGTAACTATACATTTATTGCATTAGCGTACTTAGATTTAGTAGGTCAAAAATGAACACTTTTTTAATATCACCATGGCACAAAGACGATTTAAATAATTTTTCCAAATGAATGGGATTTTCACAAGAATCGCCATCAAAAAATGTATTTTATTATTTTTTACTTGCACTTAAATCATCCATTTGCACTGAAAGTAGTTGAGGTGTTCCAAACAACTTACTCTTGGAACAAGGAAGGTTCTATGCACCAAAACTCGAACTGCTGCTTACCAGAACGCGTAAATACGGCGATTTTGTTATTAATTTATAACTACGCTTCCATGCCGTGAAAAACAAAATCGATTGCGCAGTAAAACAGCTATTACTCCCACGCTGAGTAAGTTTTATTTCACGTGAAGCATAGAATAGCACTTAAGAGAATTGTGGATATGCGTGTTGTACCATAAAAATGTATCTATCGATCCATTACGTGGGGCATTAAGTAAATGAAATCATTCAATGGGGAAACGATCTTCAAGCGTATATCGATTTGTAGCCAACATGCAAGTTATCGTAAATGCACACTTGTAGTTTCTAATCTGCTGAGTAATTCAATGCGTATTACAATGTATTTATTGCAACTGCATTTATTGTATATGAGGGGTTTAGAAGCAAAGGCAACAATCTCCTTCATTTTAAATTATTTCTTGGAAAGTTGATTTAACGTTTAATGCACTTTTCTTTTGTGAATATGTTGATAAATTTAGAGATAATTGTTTCAAATTGTTCCTAGTTTAATGTGCACTTTTATTTTTGTACACTTCATTCTCCATTTCTTTATAATAATCATTCAAAAGTTGACAATGCTACAGAACCGTTTTTGGAGATTGCTGCCTTTGCTTCTAAGCCCCTCATATCATCGTGTAGGTAATAATACAAAGTAAGATGTAGGTACATATTTAGTGTTCACACAAGGAATGACAAATACAAGGTAAAATGATTAACCGATTCAGGACAAATATAAGATTAAATAACCAATTGGTTCAGGATCAATCTAAGGTCAATTAACCAACTGATTTAAGACAAATATAAAATAAAATAACCAACTTATCAAGAAAAATATAAGACAAAATAACCAACTGATTAAGGACAAATATAATATCAAATAAAAATAACCAACTGATTCAGGACAAATATAATATAAAATAACCAACTGTAGTTCGAATTCAAAGAATTTTTGTTGGAAGACATGAAATTTTAAGAAAACGTAGGCCATGGCTTCAAAACACACGAAATTTCTGCGAGAAAAGTGCACGATAACAAACAACTTCGAAAGGAGAGGGCAGGAAAAAATTAATAAAAAATTAGATACGCAAAATTTCAATTAAAATATACCAGTGTTCTCTTCGAATTTAATTTTCTATGAAAGGGGGAGAGGAAAATATCGCATTATGTATAATACGCGATATTTAGAACAGGCTTACCGCCAATAGCTCTGTTGTAACCACCCCTTCATTATCGATGCATGTAACGGAAACACAGGATGCAACGAAGCTCTCAACGGAAGGACTATAGGTTGGTTTATAGTAAAATTAACTATATGGTAGTAAGTAGGTTACTACCTCTGAGTTAACTAACGGTTGATCAGCGCATATTAACAGTTTAACCACCGCTTAGTTACGCTACTCGTCAAGTAAATTTCTGTTTTAACAGCCATATTAATTAAATTATTAAAGTTACCCGACGAGTAGTTACTCAAAAATTTACTCGAGTTGTTGAAATACCCCCCTAGTCTTGTATGATGATCCAAATATAAAATTGGAGATAGTGTTTAAGTGATAAATCAGTTTAATGACCAAAAAAGCGTATATGAAAAAACGAAAAGATAATCTTAAACCTTTATACATCCTTCAAAAGCCGGAGGAAATGAATGATTTCAAGATAAGTGTTACCTACGGCCTTTTGTTGAACACGGCATCCATATAACATGGGCCACAGAGCCCGGATTGAGAAATAGGCACACGAGATGGGGTACACGCTGGTGATCGATCTCTCGAATAAAGATTAATAGTGCGGAGAAAGTGGTACTTCGCAGCATCCCCGTAAATGGGGCAACTGTTCCCGGCGAGCCAACTTTATAAATCATCTGAGCTTTATCTGAAGAGTGATGAGGCCTGGTGCTTTACAACATATCCTTTAATTTAATTACAGGTAAACATTCGTTCTAATAAACAAAAGCTCTATATTGAGCTACGCCCTTACAAGTAAAAATGTTTTTTAAAGACTTAACTTTAAAGCAAAAGGCCTGTTTGTATTAAATCTGATATAACAAATACAGTTCTGAAACGGTGCCATGAATTTTGTTCTCTTCTGGATGGAAATATTTACAATTAGCAACGTCATTTTCAATCATATGATATGGAATTTGTAAATATCAACTCAACTGTCAAATAATACAAGCAGCCATTTTGCTTGCTTCATATTTTAAAATATTTCAATTTTAATAAAAGTTTCTTATAAATATTGTTGAAATTCAAAGTCGGGTAATAAATCTTCCTAGTTGGACAGTCAAAAATTATAATACGTAAAGCTTTCCTGTTCTAAATAAATAAGTTGCTAATACTGAAGTCCGAAAAGAACCTGCGTAACGATCTTTGAACTTATAATGTGAATTTCTTCACTGCGTTCGTATCACGGTACTAATTTCTTTCGCGTTGCCAAGAAAGCTTCAAACTAATGTTTCATTTTGACGACTTGTTTCGTTTTATGTCTATATCAGCTACTATCAAAGGTAAGTCACATTCTTAACTATTTCATACAAAAACTTGGATTGTATTTCTTAATACTCTCACAGAAAAGAGACGCTGATGTAATTGGCAATATCTACAAAAATTGGCTTTTCACTAAATTCATTTGACAGGAAAAATTATGTACCAAACTATCTAGGTCCAGTGGTTTAACAAATATTCTATTAGAACTGGTTTAAAATTCACAATTTATTTTCTATATTCGGATAATTTTTTGAGGTAAAATTAGAGTTTTAAATTGTATCGCTTTTCTGTAGTGATACATATAACTGAGTAAAATTCTTTCTGAGAGATTAATTGTTAAAATACAATCAAAACTATAAGCGTTATTAGAATACTGTAACACCTTTGGATTAATATCGTAGTCATGACACTTTAAGTTTCACGCTTAATCTCGACGAATAACCAACCAATCCTTAATTTAAATCATACAAAATTATAATTTATTGAACTTTCTTGATTTTGTGTGGAATAAAAACTAATTAATTTCTCTTTACTGTTGCCGTCGTTTTATCAATTACTTGTCCTAAGGCAGCTAAAGTTATTCGAATTTTCTCAGCTAAATCAATGATCTATTTATCAAGTTCAGATTTAAAGATAATTTTGGCTTAACTAGCCGTTGATCGATCAAAAGCCTTTGATGGAGTTTTAACACATAATATTGATCTCCACAAAGCAAAGTGTGGGTATATATGTAGTGAAATGATCCTAAAAAAACTTTCTTTACAAACATTCATTTCAATCGTTTGACAAGTATGAGAATGCATTTATATGTCATTTTTCAAACTCTTGCAACAAAGAGTATTCAAGATTTTTTTTTAAACCCGGGTCGCATAAATGAATGGAGATTATCCAAAATTAAATCGAATTATGTTCCTCTGTCAGTACGAATTATAATAGTGCGTACTTTAGAGTGAAAAATGACGTCACTAGCCTCAAATCTGTTAGCAGGCAAAGTGCTGACGATTTAATTATTCGACAAATATTAAATATTACCCGGTATAGTGAAAAAACAGCAGAGAACTTGTTAATTGGTTTAATAAAAAATAAAAAAAATGTAAAAGCATGACTTCAAATAAGCCCGCTCTATAAAATTATATTGATAACATCACAACTTTAGTTGTCGTATTCAGTGAAAGAATGGTTAAAGTTTGAAGTTTTAAGCTCACAGGTCCCAGGTTCAAAACCTGCCGAAGGATACACATATTCTCTTTTCGTCCCACGTACTATATGTCAATGTATTATTTAATTGTATGTTATTTTATTTGTTTTATTTCAGGAATTAAAACATGCTAAATAAAATATTTGGGTAATGTTATAAGAATGAAGATAAATAGTTTAGATGAAAGAGTTTTGTAGAACTGAAGGTTATCTATTTCCTCCTTTTTCACGATTTTTCCAATGTTTGCGGTACTTATACATTTTAAGTCGGCAATAGTTCTCAAGTCATCTGCCAAAGCCAACAGAAAGAATTAAAAAAAAATATATTTCGTGCCGCCATCTTGTCGTCAGAATTTCAGTTTCAAAATCTCATCATCTTGCTGCATTCCATAAAGTTGCATGTTCTGGGTTACCCTAGCAAACCGCACCCACCCTCCGCAAACATTATCGTTTCCGTAGACGAATAAGGGTTGATGGTAGATTTAATGTGAACATAATAATTTGGATGAAAGCTTTACACAATGGAAGGCTAATAAAAAACATTAACTCAGCAAACAGCATGCAGGAAATTCAATTAGGCTCTTTTATAATAACTCGACTATATATTTTTAATTTCTTAATTCTTGCAACAACAAAAAAAGAAACACGAAAAAGGATTTTAATTGCCTCACGTGTAAAATAAGTATTAATTATTTCATCATTGTCATTTGTTGAGAGTAGTTAATTCCAGAGGCAAAATGAGTAGTTTTTAAAAAGATATCTCCATTATTCAACTCCATTATGTGAAATATTCAATTTTGTAAAGTTAATGCTTTAAAAAAGCTGGGTAATAAAGAAATCAGAATGAAAAGAACATCAATTAAGAAATATGGATTAATTTTGAGTTCATAATAATAATAATAAAATACACAGAAAATAATAGTAAGAAAAAATAATTATTTTTTAATCACCAGTATCGCTTAAAAACACTCTGCGTTCAAAACGATATAATCGCATTTCACTTCATTGCAACACTAAAACATATTTTCAAGATATGAATCGTTACAAATTATCAAAGGCGTTGGCACTCTGCGTTTTTTTACGATATTAATTCTGTGTGCGCAAGGAAGAACGGAATGAGTAAAAATAAAAGCTTTGAGTTAATTGTGTAGAATTGTTCCTTAAATATATATCAAGAAAAAATTAAATGTGTCAGGTAATAAAATAATGTGTTATTATTTTTTGAAAATGGAACTCTAACATAAAACATACAAAAAACGAAATTCCTGCACTTTGTTTTGGCTCTCCTAAATATATGTGTTTATTAACTCATTCCGTTCTTCTCTGCGCACACAGAATTACGTCTGATGAAACCCTCAAAATTTTTCTCAAAACCCAACTGTGATATTTAATTTAGATTAATACTAATATATTAACTTTTTCATATTTACCATTTGATATGTTCTTTTTACGACTAGATATTTGTTCGCATTACTTTATTTGTCATTGTAATACAATAAAAGTTCAAATAACAGAATCTTCGCGAGTAAATGTCCCAAAGCAGTGTAAAAAACAAATAAAAATATGCCCCTTTTGATTTATTGCGGCAATATCTCAGAAGAGAACTTTTGCATATTTATGAAAGGAAGAGGGGTCTGCGAATTATGTGAATATCCCTCTCTCAAGAAAAAAATATTAAAAAGACAAGGATGCCCATAGCAAGGTACGTCGTTAATCCTCCCTAAATCGCTTGGAAACCCGATAGTTTGCAAAGGGGCAAAATACGAAAGAGCAAGTGACTTCAAATTAAATTCTTAACTGTAATTTGATGTTATACCTTTGAAATAAAGCTCGTCTCTTTCGCACCGATGAACATTCATCAAATTTAGTATCAAAAGAGAGAGATATAACACTTATATTGCTGACGGTTATAAGCTATGTTGGGATCTTGCCTGTCCAGGAATTTGTCCCAAAACCTAATCAGTGCAGTGAGTAGGTATAAATGTTCGGAAAATGATCGAATTTGGGCAGAAGTGATTTCCAATTTGATATCCGGTATTTCATCCGAAGAGACAGACTTAAATATTTAATTGGTTTCATCAGATGCACATGAACGGTTTATTTCACAATTTGTAGGTACAGATTCCTCTATCAGAATTAATTTGGGATTCATTACCAATGCGGAAAATAAGCCTTCCGTTTTGTAGGCTGGAATATGACACCAAATAATTCAAAATAGCCTATACAGTATTGCTTCTCCAATATACTAGAAGAGTTGGTAGCTGGGTGAACAAACCCGTCGGACTTCCACCCGGGCGTCGTAAGTTCAATTCCTTTGCTAGCTAAGTCCTCGATCATTGTACAAACAACATCTCCCGCTTATTATGATGTTAGAAGGAGTTCCAAAAATATTCTCAGGTTATTCGTAGCCCGGGAATGTTTGTATTTCTTTAAAAAAAAAAAAAGTTGCGCACCTTATATTTTCTTATAGTTTCTGAAGCCAACTAAACTCTGCCATTCACGTTGAAGAAACATTGAGAGTGAGTAATGGGAAGAAGAAGAGGTCGGTTGATAAGTACATTGCTATTTAAATCTAATGTCTAAACATAGTTCAAGTAATTTTAACACAGATTCGATTCCGAATTTTGGCCTCTCAACAGTGCAAATTTGTGTGTATTGTCAATAAAGTGAATATAAACTTTTTAATCTATTGATTTTATTTATGCTTCCTATGAATCCACTACCTGTAAGCCAGACGTAAGCTTTTTGGATCTGGTCTGGGCCCAAAGGTCACCACAAAGAACATCAAATAAATTTGCATCTTAATTTTGTGCAGTTTTTAAAGAGTTATGTCTGCGTTTTTGAATAGCCGAATCACTCGCAGAGCCAGTATGTACCTGATGTTCGGTATATTATATATATGGGTAGTTTCCCCGCGTCCGCGCATGTAGCGAGCAGCAAGTCGGGTAGAGGTCACAGCCCCAGCCCTGTGCGTGATTGTCGACAGAAAAATATAATTTATCTTTCCCCTTTCGTGATTTTTGTTTTGTTTTATTTTTTTTTATTTGACATTTACGCGTTTTACGAACGTGAAAATAGGGTGTACCCGAAATTCAGGCGCCTTATTATTTCGGTGGACGGTTTAAACGTTACTCGTGAGGCCGGAATTACCGTCGTAAAATTTCAGCCGACGTTGTAATGCTTTAATGAGGCATTAAAAAAACGTACGAAATATTAAATTATATTTTCCGCAGACCACTTAGGGAAAGTTACTTAAAATCAAAGTTACTCCCCGTTAATTACGCCACCGAAATAAAGTAAGCCAAGTCGTAAAATGTTTATAATTGGTCATTAATTTACTTCAGAGTTCGAAGGGAATTAAACAAAATAATATTCGTGCCCACTTCAAATTTAATCTTAAAGTGAATGGTTCTTATTCAACCTGCTAAAATGTGAAAAAATGTAGATTACCATGGCATGAGCAGTAGTTGGCATATAAAAAGTGTATTGGTAACAGAATCAAGAACAAAAATTTTAACTACAAAGCTGAAATCTGTTTTCCGAAGCATCATAAACTGGCATCATCAAATCTGCACAGCTTTATTTCTGAAATTTCTAGGTCAACTCAAATATCTTTTGTTTCGAGACGTCAATTTTATCAAAAACATTGAAGTAATGCAACATTCATTGAACTCTAAAGTTATAAGACATGGCGTCATATTTGTAGTACCATAATTTTCAATAAGAAAAAAGCAGTTTTGAAACTATGGAGTGGCTGAGAAGTAACTAGGTACTATGTATTTATATATAAAATAAATAATAATGAAGAAGGAAAACTAGGTTCGCATGCTGAAAACATTATTTTTTTATTTAAATTATAGAGCACCACGACATTCCAAAAAGAACACGTAATATCTTTTTGAAATACTGTACCGTTAAAATCATAAAATGGATGGTCACGCAACCTTATAATGGTAAAAGTCACTCAGCAACAGCATTTAAATAGTAGAAGGGGTAACTTTTGTATGTAGAATATTTCCCACACCAACAGTAGGTACCTAATAGTATTTTATGAGGAAAATAAAAATAACAAACCTAACATAGTATTTTAACCTCAGCGAAGGTTAAAGTTTTGTGAATATTGAAAACTTTTGAAGGACATTTTTCTTTAAAAATTTATTGAAAAATATTGATATCATAATATTTTTACTGGAAAAATTCGAAGGCCACACTATTTCATTTTCAATCATGTAAATTAGTAAAAAAATTGAACAATGAACTTTGATTAAAAAAACATGTTTTATTGAAAAGTTTCGACAGAAATATTTACTAATACGTTGTATTTTTATTAATATGTACTTTTATTCTAGAGCAGTAAACTAATTTTTCGGGATGATATTTTTTGAAGGTATAATTATAATTTATGTATAGAAACAAATATGGAAGGAAAAAAAATGCTGTGTTTAAGGGAAGCTAGAAAACTTTTTATTTCTTCATATTTCCAAAATTACATAAAGTTTACTTGGAGGACATAAAATATTAATTTCATAACTGTAATGATTTAAAAATACTGAATTGGGTAAAATTTAATCCTTAATTCAAGACTTTTACTTGAAGTAAGGGGCTGAATGGAAAGTTTTATAGGATCTTCCGTTAGTATTTTACAGTCCAATGACATTGATAATTCACCTTTAACATAACGAGACGGCGTGTTTTGCAAACATCTCCGAGTATATAACTCGGGGGTGAGTTTGTAATTCATCACGGAAAGTTGAAGTTTAGTTTAAAGTTTTATTAAGAGATGAGAGTTCAGAGTGGATGTGGAAGCGCCTTCACGTCATAATTAATGTGATTCAAAATGCTTTCATATCCCCTCTAGTTAGATAAATTTCCAAGTAAAGGATAAGTTTGAAGTTTTGGGAAGTGACACGATTAATTGTGAATTAACGTCACCACTAGGGAGCCAATTTGAGGGAATTCCAATTTGCCCTCACGCGGGATTAATCGATTCAAAATGGTGTTTACGTTATTTTGATCGGCGACTGGGAGATTAGATATTTATTGCACATCCGAACCGTTAATTGAAGTAGTTGGTTCGATGAACAATCATTTATCCCTCTGCTAACTTTGATCGATGATTAATTCACATAGCTTTTTTGTGAAGGGTAATTTTATTTAAATTGTATTATGTCTTAAATAATAACGGTGCTTCGTAAGGTGTTTTATAATGTGGAGTGTAAAGAAGGTTCAAGAAGGTGATACTGTGAATGGAAAGCTATTTGTTACGTTAACACTTCATTAGAAGAACCTGTGCTGAGGTGTTCACGTGGATGAGCTACTTGTGATATAAGTATTCATGTATATTGGTTAGTTTTGTTTTACTAGTTTTGATTTGCTATATAAATGTGAATTTAGGGTAGACTTAGAAGAAAAAATCATTTTGGTTTTTTGGTTACAGTAATCAGAAATCAACTAAGGCCCTGACCATAGATCATAGATATTTTGGATACATTCTTTCACCTTGTTACAAATTGCTTTTTTGACCACGTAAACGATTAAGTCTGCTCACAAATTTCAAGAAATTTAATGTCTTAAAAAACAAACGAAAGTGTAAATACCTACCATCAATTTATACCATTTACTGCTCAAAATGAATAATATATTTTAACGACATTTCGCTCTGAAAGTATGTGATATTTTACGTATTTTTTGAAGCCAGTGTAACGTTACCGATACTGTGAAGCTAGTAATTAATCATTGACATTTCGCCATGTAATCCTGGTCCTTTTGTTGTTTGCTTTGCAAAAGCGAACCGGGGTTTCACCCCCTGCTTTTTAACTAAACATTGCTGCTCCCCTGTTGTATTTTGATTTCCCTTCCTGGAGTGAAAGCATCATATTCAATGCATTAACGGAAACGATATCTGAAAAAAAAAATCTGAAAAGGAATGAAGTATCAATGGGAAATGTCGTGTTTAAGAAATTGTCACTTTAACTGCTAATATTTTCGTATTATTGAAACATGTAAAGAGGTTTCAATCAATTTTCAGAAATAAGTTTATAGAAGTAGACTAGTGACTATCTGTCTAAAGTATTTTGAAGTTTTCCTTTATTTTAATTAACATCACACGTGCTGATATTATACAATACACACATATTCGTTTAGATAGAATACAGTCAATTTATATTTCGAAGTGCTGTGTGTGAAAAAAGTTTTGCAAAAAAATATGAAACAAAAGAAAAGCAGCAAAAACTGGTGAAAACGGCGAGCTCTATCATAATGAGTTACAACAATTTTTGCTGTCTGGAATTTCTGCTTTAGCGCAAAATTCACAAAAAACACTTCTATTGTGAGCTATGGAGCTTCTAAATATATAATTAACGGCCAACAAGTGTTGCTGATCATTCTCTATACTTTTTAATCGTGCTCAAAGAAAAGAATGTTGATCTAAAAAAAGGTCCGTAGCCGTGTAGTAAAGCTGGTATATTTTTAAAGCATACGTTCAGTGTTTTTTTAATATCGTATCAGAAAAGTATTGATCATAACGCGGTATTTTAAACTGTAAAGACAGGTGTTAAAACTTCTTCATCGTGTTATAAAAATACATAAATTCAAACATTAAATATTGTTCGTGTTATATCTGGCACCTGGTATTTAAAAATAAAAACTCGCAATTAATTTGGAATTATTTAACGTTTAAGAATTTAAATGATTTCCTTGACAAATGATTAAGATGTGAGTGTCAGATTTTCCAGCATTGAAATATTAGGCAAATTAATCAGTATTACGTATCAAAATAAAGACTGTCGACCTTTATTCAAATAATTTCTTTGCAGTTGGAGATAAATTGAGAATTTCATAAAGTAGATGTTTTCTCGCGACTTGTTAACGCCCACGAAAAAGTTATGTAAACACGAAATGTCAAACGTCCCAACCATTGAAAATGAACATTATTTTGTTTAAACGTCGCAAAATATCATCTCTTTCTCAAATCGAAGCTGAAAGAACATTTTGAAGGAACTCTTGTTTTAAAATTGTAAATCATATCCGGTGACATTTGCTACATTTAAAAATATCAAAATGTTCATTCAATCAAATGTTAATTGGATGAACGGATCGAAAAAGCTTTTTAATATTTTTTCTTGAGCAGAATTTTTTTTATTTTTGGCAACTTTATAAAATTGTTTTTGTATCCGACATGTTACAACAAATTTTGAATGTGATTGTATTATTCAGGTACGTCTAATTAACTTACTTACGCATTACTTATCCCAGCAAGATATATAATTAAATGTACAACTAAAAGTGGAATCTAATTGCCGAGTTTATTAATCACTTAGGCACGCAGATTTTACAAATTCGGTGTATTTTGAATATTAATAATGATGATATGACTTAATTAACCACACTAGAAACTTGGCTGCAGTTTAACACGTGTTTCCGGTAAAACGTCTCTCACGTAAAATATTAACGACGCAAAAATAATCTCGATCTCGATGTTGATGGCACGTTAAATAAACTCCATTCATTACTTTGATTAAATTGAGGTGCCTTAGCGATAATAAAATGTAAATAAGAAATATTTTTTAACGTCCAAACGAATCCACAAACGTCATCAAATATTATTATTAAGAAGAAATTCGAAATTCAAAAAAGTGTTATATCTACAACTGTTGTAAACTTGGAGTAACAATGTATGGAGAGAGAGATTATTTTTACCCAATCTATACAAACTTGCGATAAATCACTTTCTCCGGGTTTTTACATCGTACAACATGAGAGAGAAAGAGAAAACAAATAGAATACACCGCTTCTACGTACTGCCGCAATGATCTTGGGCTCTCGGGTCACCGCGGGACTCCGCCCACATTTTTTATTATGCCACTAAACTTGACCCAACCAAACGTTTTTTTAGGTAATATGCTATATTTTTATTGATATCAATACGGTGGTTATACGAATAAACAAAAACATTATGTCGATATGTGCTATGATTAGATGTATAAATACCCTAACCTTAGTCTTAGCCACGCCCAGGTCCACCCCGAGTCTGGTAAAAATCATCAAAAACTGACTATCTTGGATTGATACCACTCTATATACTCAAAGGTTGTAAATCTCTTCCTCAGATAACACAACTAAGTGGAGAATAAATTCACGAATGATAGCTTATCTTGAAATGACAAAGCAAGTATATTAAATTTAAAAGAAAGCAACCGATGATAAACTGTAAAAAAAAAATGCAAGGGTGAGATATTAATTTTACACCTTTCAAGAAATATATGATATTTTTTATTCACGTAAAAAAAATTGAAGGAGAACTTCGGTAAAGGAAGCAAAAAAGTCACATCGAAATTTATCATTTACATTCAGAAACTACTGCAAGATGCAAAATTCTCAACAAAGGAGCGCGAAACGTTTACGTGAACAACATGGTACTCGTAGGTTTTATTTTAAAAAAATACCGTGTCACATTATATTTAAATATTTTATTTTCAAAAACCATTTTGAAAATTATAACAAAAACATGGCAGGCTGTAAACCTAGTTCTGTTTTCTTGGGTTTGGTCCTCCAATCAATCTCCAGTCTTTTATCCCCCCTCTTTTCTTCGTCCCGCACGACAGGTTAAGGGGAATGTTCAATTGAGAGGTTGAACCAATCGTGAAATTGCTAGTCCGATACGAAAAAAGTGATTGATTGAAGGAAATGAACTAAGGTTCTGTTGTATGTCGATTTTTTAGGCCAAATACGTGTACTAAAAAAGTGTACGGCTCAAAAAACTACAGTGAGAGATTGTTATGTAAGAGAAATATTAGAGTATTATAAGTAGCCCTAGTAATGATAACTCTAGAAAAAATCTATTTTCTGAAACAACTTAATCTATCGAATGGTGAACAAGTTCGCATATTTAAAAAATTCAAGCCACTGTAAAAAATACAACATTACCACCATGATGTGTTTTTTTTTAATATATTTTTTTTATATGAATACCGCACAAGAGTCTCAACTGTTCCCAACCGTCTAGAGCCAGTGAGACTATGGCATCCCCAAATAGGGTATGTTGTGAGGCTGAGGGTAGTGGGGAGGGGAAGGAGATTGGGAAGAGGAAGGTTGGTAAGTACCTGGCTATTCAGATCTGGTCACCAAATACGGCTCAATCCATTTCAAGCAACGTTTCGATTCTGAATGGTGGTCTTTCACCAGGTCAATACTTAGAGTATCTACCACTCTGGAACGTGCGCAAATGTACTTTTTATTATATTTATATGAATTAAATGTGTTATGACACATATTAATTAAATAAAAGTTATTGGCGCACGCCGGGTTTGAACCTGTGACCTTTGGATTCGTAGTCGAGCGTCTTACCACTCGACCATGGAGGCCGTCAAAGTATGTATATTTAAGAAAGTTTATAGTGTTAGCAGTTTTGATATATTTTCATCAATCAGTGGCTGGTGTTTTTGTTTACGTTGTAAACATCCACTTGGTTAATCTTAAGTTCAATCAATTAAACACGATCTCCGTGGCCGAGTATCTCTCTGGAGAAAGATCAGCACTCAGAACCGAAACGTTGCTTGAAATGGCAATACTTCCAGGTACTTCCCAACCTTCCTCTTCTCCAACTCCTTTCTATTCAGACTCTCTTCAGCCTCACAACATACCCCAATCGGGGATGTCATAATCCCACTGGCTCTGGTCAGTTGCGACTCCTGTGCGGTATTCAACTTTTTTTGTATTTAAACTTTTTTTGTAGCAGTCAAAAATAAGAAACCAATTTTCTTAATTATATCATATGGAAGGGCAAAATTGAAAGATTTCCTTCCGCAGGTGAGTAAGTTAAAATGCTACCAGTTCTGGATCGAAGCTCATCTTTAGTTCTTCCGGGTTCTGAATCTTACCTGAAACAAAGAAAAATAGAAAATATTAGTTATTTGAAAAGTGTGTCTGTAAATCATCACCTTACATAAAAATCAAAACAGGCGTACACAAAGGTAAAATTCAAAATATTTAACTTTTCTCACTGATATCGGTTAGTAACATATGGCAGGCGGCCTCCGTGGTCGAGTGGTAAAGACGCTTGACTACGAGTCCAGAGGTCACGAGTTCTAATTAAATTTAATTAGTATGTGTTTTTTCAATTTAATTAATATTAGATAGTAAACAGTACATTTGCGGCACATTTCAGAGTGGTAGAAACTTTTAGTATCGCCTTGATGAAAGACCATAATTCAGAACCGAAAAATTGCTTGAAATGGCTTTAACCGTGTTTGTTGACCAGATCTGAATAACTAGGTAGTTTTCAAACTTTTTCCCCATTTCCTTACCCTCCCCACTTCTTTTAGCCTCACAACATACCCTAATTGTATCATACCAAACATATCATTCGATTTTCAGCTGTCATTCAAATTTTGTTTGATTGCCGACAGTAATATTATGTGAAATTAAAAACAAAACGGTTTTACGCATATGTAGGTCACGATTGTAAAAATATGAATTAAATATATGTTTTATTCAATAAATCGCTCAATGTGATTTATTGAATAAAAAATATTGATTGCCGACAGTAATATTATGTGAAATTAAAAACAAAACGGTTTTACGCATATGTAGGTCACGATTGTAAAAATATGAATTAAATATATGTTTTATTCAATAAATCGCTCAATGTGATTTATTGAATAAAAAATATTGATTGCCGACAGTAATATTATGTGAAATTAAAAACAAAACGGTTTTACGCATATGTAGGTCACGATTGTAAAAATATGAATTAAATATATGTTTTATTCAATAAATCGCTCAATGTGATTTGTTTTACGGAACGCGTTTTATGTTTTGTTTCCGCGTGTTTTACAAAACGTAAAAAATATGAGCATTTATTTATGAGGCGCAATAAAAGCCCACACCGCCTGTGAAACTTTTAGGCTTTCGGGAGATTAACGTATGTACTCGTATGTGTTACAACTCGTACATTAACCCAGAATTTATTCAAAGCCGTTTCGCTTAACGTATTTAATAAATTTAAAACTTGAGTCATCCATAGAAGTTGTTACATTAAGCCTAATGATAACTGCCATTACTGCCGACGTTACTTCTACCAGCAGCGAGGGGAAAGAACTCTGGAGAAAGAGTTTCATTCGGTACATTGTACACAAGGGATACTATGCCGCTTCGGTGTAAATAGTAGCATAAACCACTAAGGTTTTTTTTCATATGAAATTTTACAAAAAAAATCTTTAAAAGTTGAAGGTTTATGGTAGAACATTATTAAATTAAAACTACATATCTTTGTATACATTACTTAACCTTTATGTGACTGAAAGGGTACCGGAGTACCCTTCTCGGTTTTCAACATAGATTTTTTTAATGTTCCAGTAAGTCTAACCGGTTGAAACTTCCTGACTTCTCTACAGTAGTGAAAATGAACAATTGAACATAACCGTTAGATATGTGCAGGGTGGTATGTTAGCGGAAAACGCTTTAGTATAATTTACACCTTCTGATGATTGAAAGTGTACCCGGGTACCCTCATGTGTTATATATATGGAATTTGAAGCTTGTCAATATTTATTAATCATTGTATCTTATTTTCAATAAATAATATGATTTACTGTTGTGTTCAAAGTACATCACATGTATCCCTTATATTATTTTTAATCGCCCACTGAATTTAAAAAACCCAAGAAAAGATAGTACTGGGAGAAATTCCTATCCACTTCCCCAATTATTGAACCGAGTCGAAATGTATTACGTCATAAAAGTGGTCCAGCAAACTTCAGCAAATTATAAACTGTACAAGAAACTTTCATATCAATTTTAAAAAGGTATAGTCTTCAGTCACAAAAGGGTAAAATAACATGACGACCGGTTTCGGCACATTCTGCCCTCGTTTTGGCAGATACACGAAATATTATTGCAACTTATTCATTTCAACAAGTTCCTTGCCGTAGACTTAAAAAAAATAAATTGCTGTTCCTCAATCATCACTCTACCAATTATGGTTATCATTATCAACTGTCCAGAATGTCGTGACTTGTTAACTCAAGCTAGTCTTGACATTTTTGGTACCAGTCTACATGATTTTTGTCATTCTTTGGGACTCTACCAAAACCTTAACTTGACCTTGGCTTTGACTTGAATGCTCTTTCTAATGTATATTTTGTCCTATTTTTGTCATTGCTTCATTAAAATATGATATATCTGCTGTTATTTCTCTATTGCTCTCTTTTGCCAGTGGACAATATTCCGTGAGTATATAAATAAATAAAACTTAAATCAAGGTACATTTTAAATTGTTCTTTTTATGTTATATTTTAAATTTAAAAAAATTAAGCACGTTTTTAATAATTTACTATTTACGGTTTCCAATATTAATATAATATATTTTGGTAAATAAACTCAGTCGCCTAAAAAAATATAAAATAAGGGTGTATGTAACCCATTGACATAAGTTTAAAGAAAAAATATGGCAGATTTTAAATAGGTTGATATGAACAGTAAAATTGATGTAATTACGTCTTTTAAAAAGACACCATAAAACCGCCAAAGCAACTATTTTTCTTCATTAAACTTATGAAATTGTGTCAATAGGCTACATGCACAGATTTTTATTTGCTTTTTTTTTTCAATATGTCAAAAGCTGTTAACTGTTGTAGTGTGACTGTGGTTTGGAATATATGATTATTAAAATAATTTCAACATTGCAGTAAAGCCATTACAATTACAAAATCCTGTAAGAGGAGACTGTAGCCGCAGCCTTTAGAGAATCAATTACTATACCTAAGTTATGCCGCGGCTTACCAGTCATTCTACATTTCAAAGCAGAGTGTACCTAAACTAACTTATCGAAGAATTGTGAGAAGCGGGTAAATTGCTGGTACATGCTCTCGGCTGGTGTCAAAGAACAATTTGATGTTTCCCGTCGGTAATAAGTAGCACTTATATGATAAATCACCGGAAATATTATACAGGTAACTTCTCTTTGAGATTAATGTGGTAATTTAACACTTGCGGGAATCAAATGGAATTTATCTTTTTATTTAAACACATATTTTTACACGTATTTTATAAAACTATATTCATTTGGTTTAGCAAGTTAGTTTACATACTAAATATTTTATATTTTTTGTAGAAACAATCACATTGTTAATTTTTTTTTTTTTAAGTAAGACCAACATTCCCGGGTTACGAATAACCTGACAATATTTGAAAAACTCCTACTGCCATCATAAAAAGCGGAAGATGTTGCTTGTGCAATGATGGAGGACTTAGCCAGCAGAGGAATTGAACGCACGACGCCCGGGTGGGAATCCGACGCGTTCCCCACTCAGCTACCGACCGGTCAAATGTGTTTGATATATTTAATGGAATAAAAGAATAACTTTGTACAAGACAACGGATTTAATTTAAATTTTTGTGATCGTTTCGCTTAGCCTAAGCATCATCAGAATACAAAATTAAAACAAACGAAAGTACACAGTGTGCGGTCATATATAGAGTGAAAACACAATATAAAGTAGAATAAGAGAACTCATTATCATATATAATTTTTTTAATTATATTTTATTTATTATACATGATATCATATTTTAAAACAAACATTTTATAGTGAGGTGGGTAACGTACATGTATATGGAAATACTAAAACAATAAACGCTCGGGTTGCCAGCAGTGAAGTTGTAAATCCAGTGGAAAGACCTCTGTGTCGTATGTGTTATAAAATCATGTACGATGGTATTACGAATGAAAAAATGCAATTCTGACGTAAGTACGTAAGCTGTTCGAATGAGACAATGAAATTCACAATAAGATGGTTTAGACTCGTAGAGTGAATGGACGGAGATAGGAGTGTAAGTGTATACACATAAAATCTAGCAAGTGAAGAGTGTTCCAGGAAGACATGACACGATGAATTGACTGAAATACTTGATTCAGGTCATGTTAAAAGACGATACATCAGAAGAGAATATGAGAACATGTCTGAAGATTGATGAAGCCAGAAGCGTATATCAGGAGAGACTTATGTGGCGTTACGTCCGTTCTATCTACCCCGGCGGGGAATTGGCATTTTATTTAATTAGTACAGTTTTTGGAATGCGAACGATTAAATTATTGAAGGGTAAAATCTTAGTGTTATAAATTTGCATGAGATTGGTTGAAGGTTAGAGGTGAATATTGTATGGAAAGTTTGTAATTTAAAACCTATAAACAAGTGAGAAAGAATCATGAACGGTCGACAACATTATACTTAAGATACTGAAAAAACATGAGATATTTTTAATCCGCGTGAAAGAATTTTTTTACCGCAAACTCAAAAAGCCCCTACTTTATCTTTGGTGTAAAAAGTGCAACGAGACAAACACGTGAAAGCTTATGCAAAGCTGCCTAAGACAGATAGTACAAATGAAAATGGTAATTTTTTAGCTTTCGCAAAAAACAAGCTATTTCTCTGCACGCCAAACCGGCCTCTATGCAAATAATATTTGTCACCTTCATTCATTCTACTTCTCCGCCGCGCCAGGAGTCGCTTGTGGGGGCGGCGTGGTGGTTAGGAAAGGTTGGGAGAGGTTGGTTGAGGGTGGTTAAGGGGATGTGAGAGATGGGTAGGTATCAGGGAGGAATAAAAAACAAGAGTAAAGCCATCCAGGTAGGAACCAGGGGGTCTGAACACAAGTGCGAACAGAAGGGATGAAGAAGAACCCTTGAGCCGAGTCCATAGTCAGCGAGAAATTAAGGAAATTTGACAGTTTATAGAGAAATTGAAAGTGACGGAAATATAACTACTTTATGGCTTCGTTTTTTTTTTTAATAAACATCGTGAAATTTGTATGGAAAAGTTTTTTTTCTTTCAGTTCAATGATTCTCAAAGCCAACAATAACTCTGTTCTATTTCAAAATACCATTCATAATGAAATCGAGTAAATAAACTCAAGCGTGATTATAAACTTATACTGTTGTCCATCGCATCATTCAAATAGTTCCACGCTGTGATTATGTCTCTAAAAATATAAGTCAAAAATCTTTCTAAAATATTATAATCGTTCTTCCGTTGTATTTTTTCACAAGCATCCGAGCATTTTCTTGTGCAAACTTTTTTTCAAATTGTAGGAAAAGAATGATGGCGGAACAATAAAAGTTCACCTCTGGCGTACTTTACCTTGCAAAATATGGTGATTCGCAGAAGTGGTTAAAATACTGTACCTCTCTGTACTGGCACTTCACAGGACGGGGCTCGAGTAAGACTGTGGTCCAGAGGGAAAAACATCCCTCCAATTAGGGAGGCTGTGTCTAATGACGCCACTAGAGCCCGGCTAGGGTTGGGGGAAGAGATGGAGGGGTCGGACGACTGCGGTAGGGTTGGCTTGTTTTCATAATGGTCGCAGACATATCTAGATATTATGGTCTAATAGAGGAGAGTATTTAACCAGCCTGTTTCCTTGATTTGTTAAGGCGACTTTGCCATATCCTAACGATTAAAGCATTTATGAAAGTAGTGTAAACCTTTTCGGTATTTTTGATGTCAATTTTTGACTTGTCTTCCAAAAATATTAAGCACTTGTCAGATACAGGTACTTTGTAAGTGAAGATTCACCATCCGGAATATGTTTTAATGGTCTAAATTTAACCATAAAATGAAAATTAAACGTTTTTATTAATAACTGAAATAATATTGACAATATTGAAAGAATTAATATTCTTGAATTTTTTACGAAATTTTTGGCAACCATCTTTATAGAAGTGAGAAAAATTCTATCCGAAAATAAATGCAAGCATAGATGGCGGCATTATCCATTTTTCAAAAATTATATCGCTCTGGTGATGGCAAGATTTATTCTTAAGCTGGTTAGCATTTTTGTTATTAATCAAAGTGGTTTAGGTACCTACACAGTTAATCTTGATGCTCTATGTGATTATGTTTTATTATTCATAATGTTTTTTTTTAAATATATTTATTCCATAATAAATAAAAGTGCCCAATCTAGTTAAATTCATAGATTCATATTTTAAGTTACAGGCAATAAACAATGCGGACACTAAAGATTTACATTTGCACTAAGCGGGTTTAGTCAGGGCAGTATTTAAATTGCTACAAGGGCCGCTGTATAAACATTCAATTAGCCAGACTAAGAGAATACTGAATAATAAAACAGTCGGTGAATGATGATCTCTTATAATGACTTAAACGTTTAACAGGTGTATTTAGCTTTGACATGCCGAATATCAAATGCGAAGATACTTGGAAAAGATATACCGGACGGATGACATCATTTTTAATGAAACGGCAACAAATATTATAAACGTTTAGGTTACAGCAATCTTACACTTACATTTTACACTCAAACTAACACTTTTGAATGCGATTATTCAATATTAAATCCTGTAATGAGATAGGCTTTTACGAAAGGATGAATGAAAAAAAATTCACCACCGTGACATGGCATCTGTTTTTAACTCTTTTGTTTATATGGTAGGGTAGTATCCATGTACTTATATAAAATATTTTCATTAAATAATGGACAAATAAGAAGATAATCACTAAACACTGTTCGACGCTGAACAGCAAAGAGGTGTTTCTGAAGGCCTGTTAAATTTTCAGTTTGGACAGCAAGACACTTCCTCCCTGACAAGGTTTTCTATGGTTTCCCTTAACTTGGTAAATGTGGAAAAATTCCTAAAATAGGCCATACAGCGCAAATAGACTTTATGTTTGAATTTTCAAAGAATAAGTGGATTGGTAAGATGATGCAAAAGAAAAAAAAATCGCATTATTTGTTTGAAGGATTTTTTGAAACACGATTTCTACTGAGCATAACTTAGTCTGAAAATGTATTATGATAATATCACATAAAAACGTACAGAGCTTAAGAATTCATTATTTTAACATGACTACATTCGTTTGTTTTTGTAGATATTTTATTCATTAATTGAAACGATTGTGAGTTTTTTTAATGTTGATTTTATTGACAAGATTGCGGAAAAGTGTTTAGATTAAAAGGCATGAGACTGAATAATATTATTTACCTTAGAATTCATTTCATAAAAGCCGTTTGACGTGTGCGCTTTTATGTTAAACGCTTGTAGTGTGCCTTAACCCCACTTACTGAAAATATAATGCATGATATTTCTTTACCTCTTCTCCTCAAAGCCTTCGCTGAAGATTTCAAAGTCCTCGCGCTATCAAGATCTTACTCAAATGGCGGAACATCCGACTTCTCTTGATAACGTATAGGGGTGAAATTTATACATAAGCTAAGGTGCAAATTTGCTAAAAAGTAGATGGGATTATAATGCATAGGGCTTTAAGTGTAGGTTCACTCAAAAGACGTTCGTTGTGTATTTGTATACGCCGTTTGATAACTTTCCATATTCCAAGTTCACATTGAATTGAAAGTTAACTAATTAACATCTCTTCTGATGAAAAGATTTTACTAGCGTAGCAAATATTTTGGGGAAGAATTTTGTGCGTCCACATCTTGATAAATGTCGGTAGCTAAGTCTGAAAAAATAAAGGTACCTACTCTATTTTGAACATTATTTAATCAATTATTACAAGTTTCATGATATTCTCTCGAGCATTAAACGGTAAATGTTAATTATATTTTCTTTACCAAAGGCTAAACTTGATATCAATTCAAGCCGAAGGAAATAGTAGCTACTGAAATTGATCTTTAGCCGTTGCGCCGCACTGGAAGTGAAACGTCGGGCGTCGGGCGCCGGGCGCCTGGAGCCTCCTCGCATCGGCGGAAGGGGAAGAATGGAAGCCTTACCACCACTAGTTCAAGATACATCAAAGAGGTAAGCCCTTTGAAATTGTTTTGACTAAGAAGGTGAGAGAAACAAATTAGCCGGGGCATTTCTTCTCCCAGGGGAGGATGGGGAAGACTTTATGTCTTGTGAATCCCTTTAAGGTGAACCTTTCACATATGCTGAAATCTTATTAAATTATGCACATTACGCTTCTGTTTAAGTAGCACAAAATTAACCTTTGCCTACACTATGTACAATATTTAACACAATGACTCAATTTGAGCATGTCGTACGTGCAATAATCTTTGCCTCAATTCCAATATTGACATTTTTCCTGATTCCCTGCTCTCATTTAAAAAAAACATTATTTCAAAGACCTGCTCTTTGAGCACACACATATTCCTTCACCACAGTACACCACTTCTCCCCTACTATTACACTCTCTACTAATACACTCATACATTTTTATACACTACACAGTATATAGTACACACGTCACCTGGTAACATTTAATAAACAAATAAGATAAAATGAAACATATCATAGGTACCAATCTTTATATAATACTTTATATCTGTGTTAAAACTTCCACTCTGTAACCAATGTTTGTTTCTACAATGAAACATAAAATAACCCCTTTGTCTTCTTCTGGTGACTTTTCCTTTCGTGGTTTGCTATTATCAAAGTTTTTTCTACCCTGCAGGCTGCATCCCGGAAGTGGCGAAGCCTATGGTGCATCGTCTTTCATCAATCTTTCCCTGGGTTCTAATTTGAGTGGTCGTATTTGGAGCCCCCCACTGTGTGGCCATGATGGTCATGATGGTTTTATTAAGGTACATTCATATGTTCAACTTAATGCTTTATCAGTATTCAGGTTTATATGCCACGCAGAAAAAAATATAAAATATAAAAAAAAATTATAAATAGAACACATATACTTTGTTTTTAACCACTTTTTTATTTAATATTTTAAATTTAAAATTATAAAGATACTTCAAAACATACATTTTTTGATCGTGTACAGAATTTATCTCCACATATGTTTCTTCCAGAAGAGATGAAGTTATTATCTAAAGATTAATTTAATATTGTCCTGATGATGGAAGGGTACTTCCGAAACCGGTAGACAAAATATTAAATAAAAAAGTGGTTAAAAACAAAGTATATGTGTTCTATTTATAATTTTTTAAATATGGCAAGCCACAAAGTTAATGCTTTTACAGTTTCAAAAAACTTTCTGCCCATCTAAAGGTCATAAAAACCAATGAATGAGACTTATGTTTTTGGTACTATTTGGCTTACAGTCAGTTATTAACAATTGCAGGTAATGTTGAATTTCCAACAAAATATTCCCTCTTTTTTTTACCTATTAAACCATACCCACTGATAGATTTATGTAAAGTTAATCAAAGGAAATCTACTGACTTGTTATTTCAACAGTATTATAAGTTTTATTTATGTAGTACCTAGGTATTAATATCTCATCTTGATTAAATTTCCTTTGTATCGTTACCTATACAATGAAAAATTCCATGTGTTACGAATATGAAGGAAATAAAACGAAGATACGTGATACGTTCATATTTTCCCTTTGAAGCATGTTTAATACCATTGCTTCAAGCATTCCACTTACCCAATATCGTATACCATTAAAACCAAACGCATAAAACCTTCCCGAGTACGCCGGTAAATCACGTAAAATATACCCCACACGCTCTCGAGCCTTTAAAATATCCATCGAAACAGCGAGGAGGGGAATTTTACATTGATCTCAAAATCCCTCTTTACTCAGATTTGATCACAATAGATACAGAGCCTGCTCTCGCGTTCGATCCTGCAATACACCGTCAATATCATTAGATCCGGCTGTTTTATATCGGCGTTCAACTGACTCGTCTGTCTTTCTGTGCTACTGATATGTGTGGGGAATCGAAATATTTTTATTTATTAATAACAAAATGGAAAGCTACGTAGTGGTAAAAAGAAAGGATTTATAAATTCGTTTTGCCATCCTGGCGAAAATATGACTTCATCGAAAAAATATTATTTATATTTGAAAAAAAATAAAATGTCATAATTTTTTTAGGGCCATCAAGAAACATGATGAGGTCATTGCATAATTTAATTGCATTTTAGATTTGTAAGGCAACAGTCATTTGAATAAAGTATTCTTATACATTGCGATGAATTTCTTAATTTGATTATTAACAGTTTGTGTTAATTATATGCCAAATAAAATACAGTGGCAAGAACAAAAACCATTAATAAAGGAAAACGCAATTGAACTGCTAACATTATTCAAGAACTATTTCAAGAGGTTATTCCACATCCGCCCTATTTACCTGAAATTATTCGTCAGATTATCGGCTCTCTATCCAAAAGTCTCCGAAGAAACTCATTTAATAGAGACGCTGCTTTTCTAAATTGGTCTAACGACTTTTCACTTATAGAAAAACCACCGGATTTATTGGGGCGTGAATTCGAATAACTGCCAAAAAATATTATTGATTTGTTTACGTACTTAGTATGTTGAAAAATAATATATCTTTAATTTAATTTAACGCTTATGCATCACCCCAATATTTCCCTCATAATATTTTGTTTGTCGATAGGAAGGGGTGTAGAAAATGGGAAATGGAGCAATTTCAAACAACGTTTTAATCCTGAATTGTGGTCTCTCACGGTAGAGAGAATCATTTACCCCGGAAGTATTCCCCTCAAGGCATGTGCCATTTTCGATTACCATTTTGGGTTCATTGTTTGTTTGAAAAAATACACGGACGCAGCCTGCGAACGAGGCATAATTAATTGGATTTATCATCACCATTTACCGGTGTTTTTATTAATCAGATGCGCAAACTGTTGACGCGGACCGTGTTATGTTGGGCAAGTTTTTTAAAAATTTATTTCTCGATCGGACGAACACAATAAACAAGAATAATTATCAATTTTTGTCGCCTGCTCATCAAAAATGCAATTAAACTAATGATTTATATTTTCCGTAAATTAATTTCTCCGATATGCTTGAACACGTAGAGTTGAACGCAATAATTTATAATACCTATTGCACATACATAAGGTGAAATAAATCTGAACCAACCAATGTTTTTTTTTTTTTGGTACATAAACTTTTATTCTAATATAGTACCTATATAGCAAATCTATAGATTGAAAAATCTATATGATTCATTCTACACCTTAAAAAATTTTGGAGGTAGAGAAAGAAAGAACTAACAATCGAAACAAATTTATAAAAAAAATTGTATCCTTAAAATATACACAATCGAAACAACAAATGCTAGTGAGTCAAGAGGTTTTCTTCTACTGTAACCTTTTTTGTGTACAGAAAAAGAGTTCTCAGATCCAGAGTCTACACCAAGAATATTATGTTTTTGTCAAGTATAAGATTTACAAATAGTTTTTTTCTCTTGTCACCTGTCCTACCGGAGATTGACATCATCACGGAAATTTTCACCCAACTGGCTAAATGCAAATCGGAACAAATCAGTATTGTAAAAATAAGTTTATTATTATTTGTAAAGTATTAAATATTTTTTTGTTTAAGATTAGAATAGAAGTAAAATAATTTTATATTATGTTCAAGTTTTGTTTGAAGAATTAAATGAATTTAAACAGCAACTTTTACGTATTTTGATTTAACCATTTTGATAAAAATCTTTTGAATAAGGTGGATGTTAATTTTGTTATAAGCAATTGATACCACAAAACTCGTTTGAAACTGAGATTAATTAAAGCGTTCGATTCCTTTTCTGTTTCCCATTAAGGCTGTGTTTCTGAGCTTAAGCTATAACAAATATATATGCCTCTCTAAGCTCACCTGAACACTTTAAAAGCTTTGCGAGCTTTAGCAATGCTGAGAGTTGTATTGAATTTTGAAAGAAAACGAATTTTAACGGATATCTCGCGAAACGATTTCTCGTTAAAATTTAATTTAACTTATAAATTCTACGTCTCCTAAAGGAAAACAGGCAGCGGTTTAGCGAAAATCCAACGATTGGAGCTTCTCGACGAGGAGAATGATAAAATTATACGAATTGTTCCAATTATATTTATTCACAGAGATAGATTTAAGGCGAGGACGGTTTTTGTGGAAGACAATTTATTTTATTGAAACTTGAGTCTGCTCGTAATACAAAGTTTTACTAATCTAACGAAGGCAAACAAAAAATATTTTATCTTTAAAACAATATAAACAATTAAATGAATAGGGAAAACATTATTCTATATTTTGATAAATATTCCTTTCAACATCAACGAATTAAAAAAAGGCACTTAAACTATACAGGTTGTCTATGTCATCTTATAAAAAATAAACTTTTTAATTAAGGTTTTTCATGATAAATGTTGCTAATCTGTACCTTTACATGGTGTTCGGAAGAAATTTTAAAATGCTATCCGTAGATTAATTTATTTCATCATTTAGATTCATTCACCCTTGACGAATGTTCTCAAAAATATTTTTTTTGTAAACTTTCACGGAAGAAAAAGTTCACCCAAACATTCTTTTCATAAATTAAAATTAGAATAAAATGATTTATTTCCTTGAAAGTTTCATTTAGTAAGGTAAAATTTTAATATAGAATACGTAATTGAAAATAACTGAAGGTTTTATTGATTTTCGCGCATGAAATGAGTTAATGGAATGAAACATAAATTCCAAAAAAAAAATATATTTTTAATTAAACTATTCGGTTTTCAAAAATCAAATGCGTTTGATAGATTTTTTTTCTGTGAGTTTTCAGATTCAATTAAACTACAAAATGAAGCATTACAAACGAGTAAAGTTTTCCTCGCGAGGGTTTTATAATAAAATTGAGAAAAAGGTCAATTGCTTTTAAAACGCACAACACGTGATCTGATTACTATCAAATATAGAACACTCCCGCCGGCAATTGTATTTTTTCCAGACAAATGGTTTTCCGACTTTATTCGGGCGCGCGGAAAGCCCTGCCCTTAAAAAGGACTCCATCCTTTACAGCTAAATACTAACCGGGAATAAAATTACAGATCGCAGTATGGGAAATTCAATTTGGTCCCGAATTCTGGCCAAGTCCGAGGGGATATTGTGTAAGAGGCAGGTAGGGAGGGAGGCACGGAGGCTTCTAGGCTACAGCCTTTCTCCAGTGAGGGTGGATCGGACACATGATTGAAGGGTGGAAATATAAAGATAAAGGGACGTTAGGGTCGAAATAAACAGAGCATCCCTCATTTTTTTAGATCAAAAAATCTAAGGATAATCTTTTAGGAAATCGTGACATTTTAAAATCGGTTTTTAACAAATTTATTTATGCTCGTGTATTTTATAGGCCGGTTAGTAGCAGAGTTGACGATACGTTGGGTTTACACCCTGGTGCGTGAGTTCAATTATTCTGCTAGCAAAGGTCTTCGTCATTGCACAAGCCATATTGTCAGCTTATTATGATGTTCGTGGGAGTTTTTAAAATATTGTCGGAGCACGGGAATATTTGTCTTAAAAATGAGATAAAATATGCTTGTATACTTTTAATCTCATATCATTTTCATTTTTAGGTAACATACGTATGAACGGATTTAAAATTTGCAACGAATTAAAAATTTTGATATTTAATTAGTAAAAAACCAACATATTTTATGTTTGTTTAAAACAGTTGTGTTTTGTGATTAAAGTAAATTACAACTATTGCTATCATCCACCGAACGTAGGAGTTGTTTCATTAGGTCTAATATTGTTTTTCCGGGATGGCATGCGAACTAGTTCTTTTCAACTTTCAATAGAAACTCTACATCTCTGGTATTACGTCATTTCCACGCTGACTGCCGCATTTGGGCAGGTGTTATCTTACCGCTGGAAGCATGTACTAGCGTAAATCCCATCATCGCTCACTATGATAAACCTCGCTAGAATCTCGCAAACAGCACTAAGTACTACTACCTACTTTTATATTATAATGGTGTTCAAGTGTCTTGAAAATGAGACCAACGGACCCGAGGTGCGTTAATGCTGAATGCTTTAAGAATCACAGTATCATAGTTTGATTTATAGAACATTCAGACTTAACCCTTTCACTCTCAGACCACCGATCTATCGACTCTAGTTGCGGGTGTTAAATAGTTCAGACCACCGATTTGTCAGCACAAGCTGAAGTCGATTAAAACTATTAATTTTTTTGACGGCCTTAATCGTCAAGCATCTCAACCACTTGACTGCGGATCCAGAGGTCAAGAAGGTCAAGGTAAGATGCTTGACTACTAATCCAGAGGTCAAGAAGGTCAAGGTAAGATGCTTGACTACTAATCCAGAGGTCAAGAAGGTCAAGGTAAGATGCTTGACTACTAATCCAGAGGTCAAGAAGGTCAAGGTAAGATGCTTGACTACTAATCCAGAGGTCAAGAAGGTCAAGGTAAGATGCTTGACTACTAATCCAGAGGTCAAGAAGGTCAAGGTAAGATGCTTGACTACTAATCCCGGCGTGAACAAATATTTTTTGTTCAATTAACATGTGATACTTCACATTTATTTGATAAAGCGTATATTTGCGGCACGTTCCAGAGTGGTAGATACTTTAAGTATCACCCTGGTGAAAAACCACCATTCAAAATCGAAACGTAGTTTGAAATAGCTTTAGCCATGTTTGGTGACGAGATCTGAATAACCAGGTACATCTCAACCTTCCTCTTACCCATCTCCTCCTTCTCACCTGCACAACTTAACCTGATTGAGAATGCCATAGTCCCACTGGCTCTAGACGGTTGGGAGCAGTTGGGACTCTTGTGCGGTATTCACTTTAAAAATAATAAAAAAATCTTTTCTTTTTTATAAAAAAAAGATTCTACCAAAACTTTAATTAGACCATGGCTTGAATGTTCTATCTTATGTTTATTTTTGTCATCGCTTAATTTATTTTCATGTATATGCTATTCTTTCTCTGTTGCTCTTTTTTCCATTTCGTGTTTTATAGGTATTTTTTGTAATCGGACTTTAGTTCGTTAATTTATAAATAAATAAATAAAATAAAATATTCATAAAAAACCTGTTTTGCATAATACTAATTTTGTTTTCTTTGAGATCATGTGGACCGAAATTGTTGTTGTTGGTAAATTACTAATCGTCCAAATATTCTTTAAAAAAAATAAACAGTATTGTGAGTATATTTACTATATATATATACATATATAAAACATTTTTTAGTTTTTTTAAATGCTTTAGTTTGCGCCACCGGATTGGTGGCGATATGCCGGCCTGAGGGGGAAAGGGTTAAAGAGAAACTTAAATAATATATCACATCCATCGTATCGTACAGAACCGCTGAATAACCTGCATAGAAATATAGAAATGAAGACAAATTATTGTGAAACGAATAAATCTAGTACATATTTAGATCACATCGTCGTGACAGATTTACTAGAAGATATGCGCATGATGGATTAAACGTCAAAACATCAAGTAAACTGAGTTGACATCGCCCATATTAACATGAATGCGAGATATATTAGATGAAATTAGATATTGTATGAAGTTTTATCTGCCGCATGTTTCATTATACACACGCATAAGCACAAATGCTATGAGTAAAATACAATAATAAAATACCATCCAAGTCTTTCAAATATTAATCATAAAATTTTATGTAGAATGTGAGCAAACAATTGAAATTTAACATAACTTTTTCATCAATTTCTTTTCTCTAATTTGTTTTTATATCTTCAATACAATATTGTGTAATCTTTATCATTTCCTTTTTTTATTGTAACAATCTATTGTTGTATATTATTATGTTGTGTTAATAGCAACTATTTCCTACCAATTAGTTTTGGTGCACTATTTAGTAATAAAATGAATTGAAGTGAGTTTTTTTTTAACTGTTTTATACGTTTCGATTTAAATGAATGTTGGATATTTGTCGTAAGTTGGTAAATTGACAATAACTTATATCTCAAACTACCATATGGGTAAATTAAAAGATTGTTTAAAATATATTCGTAAAAACCATAACTTTGGGTAAATTAAAAGATTGTTTAAAACTTCAAAACGGAGATTAATCTCGAAAGCTTGGTAGTTTGTTTTAGCCATTATATAATATAAATTAGACAAAATACAATTCAGATTTTTTTCTTCTTTTAATATTGAAATCTGGACAAAGAGCTGTCACTGTTTACTAAGAGACCGAAAATAAATAAAAAACAAACCCTATCGATAGTGAATGAAAATTGATAGCTACACTTTTTATTGCTCTATGATTAATTCAGATCATTTTTTATGATGTGATGCTCATTTAACGAAGGCAAATGAATATGATTAGAATTTAAAAAATGGTAATTTGAGAAGTGCCATTTTTGTAAAATACAATAACTAAAAGGACACAAAGTTTGACAAAGTGGATTAAATATGCAATTTTAAAATCCTACGTACGCATCCAAAAATTGTAACTGTTAAAAAATAATGGGATCAACCTAAAATATTTTTTAAAAACATATCATCAATCTCTCGCATTATTATGCAAATAAATTATTTTGAACCTGCCAATTTTATTGACTAACTTTTAATTTTTGTATTAACTTTGTTACTATTTCAATAATGCTCATTTATGTTAAAAAATACATTTTGCATACAAATAGAGAACAACAATAAGAATTGATATGTTTTAAATTTTGTAGAAAATAAATCAGTAATTCAAAAATAAGCAACGCTATACAAAAATATTATATGCGTCAGTTCATACTTTGCATGCCTTGACAAACAACTTGTAAATATATAATAAAATGAAAATACGATATTCATTCTTCATCAAAATGCCACCGAAAACCGTTGAATTTATGAAAATATAAAAAATACAGCTCAAGCCACGAAGAAAGGAAAATAATTTGAAGCGTAAGGTGTTAAAAAATCCACATAACACCACCTTAGTTTATCTTTTTCTTGTATCGCTATCACTAGTTAAACACAAAAACAATAACTTTTTTGTATTTTAAAGAAGACAAATATTCCCGGGTTACGAATAACCTGTCAATATTTGAAAAAATCCAACTACCATCATTATAAGCGGAAAATTTTGTTTGTGCAATGATAGGAGTACTAAGCCAGCAGAGGAATCGAACCCACCACGCCTGGATGGGAGTTCAACGCGTCTGTCCACTCAGCTACCGACCGATCATATTCTTTAAAATACAGTTAAAAACTTCATAAAATAAACGGTACTTGATTGATATTTACAAATTTAATAAATATCTCAGGCTGTGAAAAGATTGGAGATAAGATTGATGACAAAAATGTTCTATATTCAACTTTGTTACCTTTTTTATATAACGAGATGTTCTGTTTCTACGAAATTTCCAAAAACTCAATTGACGGATTTCCTAGAAATATAAAAAACGAGCGGCGCGTTTAACTATTGCTCTAAATAAAGTGGTTAAACGAAGCCAAAGAACGGGAATACAAAACGAAATAGAAAAAGGCATTTCAGCGGCGCGCGCGGTGTTTCCTGAAAGAAATCCCGGATTGAGCGAACCGGAATTCGCACTGAGATCTGCCGATGTTTGAGGAAAAGGGAGAAACTTTCACCGGAAAGATTTTCCTAATTGCAGTGGCGTACACGGCTAAGCAACGATGGAAGAAATTTAGAAAATGTGTGGCATCTTAATTAATCTAAATAATAATGAAAAAATGCAAATAAGAAATGTGTTAACTGATATTAGTCAACTGTTTATTATAATCGTACATCAGTATGCATAAAACAAACAGTGGCTTAATAATTTTGATGAAAAAATTGAGAAATTCATGGATACGAGGCAAGGAATGTAAAATGTATAAGAAAAATACAAAAAAAACTAGCATCCAAGAAATTGTAAGTGCAATGAGATTTTATATAGATTCTAGCTTTACTGCCCGACTAGGTTTTACTAGTTTTTAAAACACATTTTTTATGTTGAATAATTGCACAATATAGCAACTCGTCCGATTTTTTACAGTTTAATGAATTTTTCCAAGGTATATAGCTCATGATGGAAATGACATTGTAAACTAAAAATATTTGCGTTTATTTATAAATTTCAGATACAGAAGCTCGTTCAACGTTTCTTACTCACATATATTTTCTCTTTATATTTATTGTAAGTCCAATTACGTAGAGCGATACTCATTTCCACATTTAAAAAATAGGACTTTATACATTTAATCACACTTGAAATAATAATTAATAAAAAATATAGTAAATGTTAAATGTCAACTTTTTCATTGGTCATTATTACACGAAACACAATAAATTTGTGCTTAAAAGTTATAAATAATTGATTTTGTTTAAGTTATTGTGGTCCATTTAATGTATATACTAAAACTACCTCTGCATCCCGTTGATATGAAATCTTAGAAGCAAAGTGTTTGGGTGGGTGGTTGGGTCGGCCGGGGGGAGGCGTGGGCGTACTTGGAATCTCGCCCACTCCGGGCCGGCGCTGGACGCCTTGTTGCCCCTTTTGCAGACGAATTAAGATCTTCCGGAAGACGCTGGAAGCAGGGAAATAAGCGCAACAAAAAGGTAATTGAACCTGGGTTCAGATTGCCCTTCTAATTGATGCTGCTTTTGATTCAAGCCAATGTGCAAGTTTTTTATGGCCTTGTTTTTGTTTTAGTGACAGATGAGACGGACGTTAAAAATATATTTTGTAGATAACTTACAAAAAGATTTAAAAACATAAAGCAGAAAAAAGTTACGTGCCGAAAATAGCAAAAACTCAATAACTATGAGCTCTAACGCAATGAAACTTGCACAGGTTTCTTGCAAAACTATTTTAATTTCGCACAACATCAATTTTACGTTACGAGCAAATAAATAAATGACACAAAAATGAATTAACACACCACATTAAAGTGGTTTAATATTTTAGAATGAATACTTTTGAATTCTCGAAATTCGCAAAAATTTGGATAGTTACCTATTATATATATATATATATATATATATATATATATATATATATATATATATATATATATATATATATATATATATATATATATATATATATATATATATTTGTCTATTATTAAAAATTTACATTAACAAGTTTTCCGCCCTTTTCTTTATTTATTTATTTACAAATAAACTAAAGAAAATATCTTACGTGGGTGGATCGTTAGTATCATTTTATTTTTTTAAAATAGACTAGGCCTGCAAAAAAATGATAAAACGTTATCCGTTAAAAATATATCACAATACAGAAAGAAAAAATATAATTTTTTCTGTTGTTATTTGCAACACATGCCAGATAATTTTATTCGAAAATACCTTATCTCGAATAAATTAGGGAAAGACATTTTTCAATCTGGAAAATGGCCTGTTTGAGCAGATTTATCCCTTGGAACAGGTGTCCTGGCTAGACCCTCGTTGGCTTTACTCAACAACAGTCATATTTATGGCTATACAAATTTTCAAAGGGTTCTCATAATCTCTTAGCCCTAGCTTCATTGTTGCTTTAGGATGAATTTCATTATCTTTCACAATACTGTACCTGGCTCTTGAGCAAATTGTTTCTCTTTGTCTGGGCACGAAACTTAATCGTGGGTAACATTTTGCATTACGTGTTCTTTCAAAAATTGTAATGGCGTCATATATTTATATGACAAGATTTTACGAGAGTACCATGAAGATTAAACTTTGCCTACAAAAACATTTTTTAAACTAACGCGTCTGCAATAATTGTTAAATGTTATTTCCCGATACCATTTAGCACCAATTAATATATTTTTATAAATATATTTTAGGTTAGGACAATCTCGTAGAAAACAAAACATTCATAGAAAATAATTATTTAGAGTAGACATCCGTTAAATACGGTGGGCTTAAAAGTTATCTCGGTAGCTTTGAACATTTTCCGGGTGAGTAGAAGATCCCGCAATTCAAATGACAGGATTTTGACAATATTCCATTCCATTTTGTTTTAATTCCAGCAGGAGTGGTTGGATGATGCAATACCCGAGTATATGTAAGTACAAATAAAACAAAGCAGCGTGATTACTAGATCCAATGCTGGGGAGAAGTGAGCTACTCAGATTCCATAGAGTAGGTGGCGAATTAATAATACTTAATGTTTGCCATCACTTTATTAATCTTTCCCACTGTAGACGGAAAAGCAAAATTGCATGATACATCACTATGAAAAATAACAAAATCCACCATTGAGTTAATAATATCGGCTTCATTGTTTAATATTCAAATGAGTGGCTTCAATTAGCCGTGGTGCCCTAGTGTAATATCCCCGTACCAATACTCAATATCGGCGTCCAAGTATCTTATGCTCATATTTATTACAGTCCGATCTTGAAATATTGACCCCCGAAGAAAGCGTAAGTGCTACTAAATAAATTCTTCTAGACCCACAATATTATAATAATAGTTTTTAACATAATTTATTAATGTTTGCTTACTAGTTAAAACACCTGTTTATATTTATAACGAAAATAATACAAGTCTAACCTACGGTTATGAGACGTAAGGCTTAACCCTAAACTAAGAAACCAAATTAGCAAGCTTTTGAACGAAAAATGCGTTGGACTAAAGCTCTAAAATGGACACACATAGACTTAAAATAAATGGTGAACTATAGAATCTAATGGAGTGTGATACCATTGTAGGGTTTTGTAGGTATTAAAGACCGTTATGGGCTGGTCATGTGGAAAGAATGAAGATGGAAGAACAAAGTGCGTTCCTTAGAGACAGAAACCTAAAACAAGACCGAAGAAGAGGTGAAGTGACTGCATGTAAGAAACCTGAAGCAAGATAGAAGGGTCTGAAGACTGGAGAAGGGTGACTAGGTGCAGGAACCGGTGGAGAACATTTGCCGAAGAGGTCAAAAACATTTAGGGATTTGGTGCAATTATGATGACGATGACTTAATAGATTTTCTACTTCTTAATATTTTACTGGGATGGTGGTGTATTATTTTTGCATGCGATTTTGGACATTTAATTATCGGTCAACACCCAAAAATAAACACACTTTGGTTTTCTAATAGAACCAATATTACAAATGATTTTTCTGTTTATTTTATACAAGTATTTAGGAAATTGTCTAAGGTTTCTAGTGAATGCAATTCTTAAACAGTAATCTTTTAAATTCTATATGAAATGCAAACAAGAATTTTAGGTAAAACGTTCAAAAATGCCTTCGCTGGTTATCAAACTGCACCTTTGACATACAATTTAGTATGTTTTTCATAAAATTACAGATTCATTCACTAGACATTTTTACTCACGTAGAATTTACAGATAAATCATTTGTAGTGCTCCTTTATTAGAAAATTACAAAGTGAGGTTTAGCGTCAATTTTGAGTGCTGAGGCTTAATTAAATGCTTTATATAAAAATATTTTAGTTTTTAAATAAGCCGGAGGCAACTAGTAATATTGGTCGGACTATACCAAACGGATGTTCCACCTACCAGCTACCAGCTACCGCCGGAACCAAATGGTCCGCTAATGCCCGAGATAAGCTCTGATCGACCCAAACAACCGCCCCCCCATTCTATCCGTTATTTAATCACTGTATTTGCGGGCACACTCTAACGTCAAAACTGCTGCGGGCCGCGGTACATTTGAGCGACTGGAATGGATGGTTCAGCAACTGTTATAACTCGCCCGCATCACGGGAGTACCAGCGCTCCTGAATTTAACATTACTAGGCCCGCCTAATTACCCGGCTTTGTGAATAATGCTTAATGTGAATACGCCGTGTTTCAAATTTCAAATTTCGAACTCCGCCGGGGAAATGTTCAGTTTGTCTTTTTATTGAATATTTAAATCTGGAATGAAATTTATCATTTATACGTGGAATAAAACCACAAAAATTAAATATAATTTATACGAAACGAATTATTTTTTCATTCGATTTTTTGTTGATTTTTTTACTTCATCTTTGACATGGAAAAAATAAAGTACCCTTTTTTAACATTTGGCTCCAATAATTTAAAGATTTTCAAATATTTTCTGTTGATCATCTGTCCTTGAATGATGTTGTTAATGTTACAAAAAATAATTTGTTCAGTGAAAATGTTTTTTGTTTCCACTTTAAAAAAAAAAGACATCACCATCACCATACTATAAACATAACGTCGGAGTATTACAGCGCCATTTTGATATTTTTAACAGTTCAACGGTCCCCGTTAAACTCCGATCCTCACCCCGTTACAGCTTTTTATTAAATTGTCAATCTGTTATACTTGACGGCTGATCACAATTTGTTCAAAAGCTGAAATGGGCCGAGAATGGACATTTAACTGGAGACGGCTCAAACGGCAAGTGGCGCTGGTTGTCAATTTGATTCTAATGATATTTTTGAAAGGTTTTTTTTGTAAGCTATCGCAATTAAAAAGAAATATTTTTCCTGGATGGACACATATTGTATCTGAACAGATCTGTTCGATTCGCATGATTTTAATTACATTTCAAACAATTTATTTAACCGGAATTCATTACGGAAACCAGAACGTAATAAAACCTCCCCACTGTATCTAATGTTTGAGGTCATTAACAGCCCAGTTATTTTAAAATTAACACTATTTTCCCGTATTTAGAGATCATTACGGAAAATCAAAAAAAAAGAATACCATTATGCCAAAAATTAAACAAATGATATCTAAATGGAGAATGCGAACGAGAAATTCATATAGACCTTTTACAATGTAAGAATGCAAAAACGTTAATTTTTCAAAGGCTAAGAGAGTTTTAATTTCCCCCATCTGTTCGCTTGATGTAATGAATATGGTGGAAGGAATAATTCTCCAATAAAATCTGCACTGAATTTTGAGTTGCGTTAATATTTTTTTAACAAGAGGGAATATGCTCTTGTTGTGTTACTAACATTGAGCTTTATTGAAACACAACTGAGCAAAAATAATCTGCATAGTTAATGGCACAGATTTTATTTTTTACATATAATTTAATACTTGCTGAATATACTGAATATTTTTAAACAAAAAAAACGCGATTGATTTATTGAACAATAAAATTCCCCCATGAGTACTCTTTCATGTATTTTCATTTTTTTTTAATATGCATGTGTTAAGAAAATTATTATAATATTTTTCTAAATCCAGACAAGCGATCAAATACCTACCTATGATATATATTTTACCAGACGATTATTTTTATTCCATATTTAAAATGTACTTTCACGTGACTTATTTTTGAAGATAATTTTTAAGAGTGGAACTTACGTATTCGTATACGTTAAATCCAGATAATTTTCTTGGTTATAAAGAAATTGTGTTGTTAATAATTACATATACTAGATTGTCGCTGGAAAGGCAAAAAGGCTCAAGTGACACTTTGGTCAAAAGTGAGTTAAATATGCAGTTTTAATCAATTTTTTGCATCTAATGTTCGGACTCTCAAATGGTTCCGAAGACTTTTGTGGCGCTTTAAAAAAAATTATGTGTAATACACCAGGTATATACAAAATCAAACATATATAATTTTAAATATGTATTTTGGAGAAAACAGCTAGCTTCAAAATAAACCATTATTTGCAGGAACTATTTTCGTAAATGTATTGTGAAATGGATTACTAAAAAGATTTAAATTTGAAGAAATTTGTGAGTGAAATTAAGCTCTAAAATTAGCGTGAGATCGATCCGCCACTAGAGGAATAACTTTCAAATTTACGAGGAAAATTAATTTCCCTGTCGGAAACGTTGGTAATAAACCACCAGGCGCAAGAGATATGAATCAGTTCCTACACCAGCCAACATCCACGGTCTTCGAGTAAACATCCACCAGTTCAGTTCTAGTTATACACTGGGTACTTGATTCACTCTTATTCCTTTTAATCCCACCTGCTCGCCATCTTCTATTTCTACTTCTTTCAAATGCTTCTTCTTCTTCCCCCATTTCTCCATAACTTTCCCACACCTTGTACGAGATATGAGATTACAGTTTTTCGTGTTTTTCACCCCCGGCGGGTGCATTGGATGCAAGTATTAACAATACAGGGTTGAAATAGGTCATTTTTATGTCTGAATACACTAAACGTATTTACAAGTTGAAGCAATAAATGTTTATGTGAACTTCTTAATGTGAAAATGTCACTGTAAAATGGTGTAATTTATATTTAATTGTTTATTTAAAAATTATAATTATAAATTTATTTATTTATATACTAACAGACTATTGTCCAATAACAAAAGAAATACATAACACGAAATAAGAAAAAAAGAGCAACAGAGAAATAGCAGTACATACATAGTATTTCAATGAAGCAATGACAAAAATATACATTAAAAAAGCCAGGATCAAGTCATTTTGGTAGAGTCGTAAAGTGTGACAAAAATCATTTGGACTGGTACTAAAAATTTCAAGACCATGGCTTGAGTTAACAAGTCTCGACATTCTGGACAGTAAAGAATGTTACCCATAGTTAGTAGAGTGATGATTGAGGAATATCAAATTATCGTTTCTGAGTCTACGGTAGGGAATGTTGAACTGGATGAGTTGTAACAAAGAAGATGAGTCAATAATACAATTAATAATTTTGAACATACAAATTGAATCAAAGTCTTTTATACTCTTTTCAAATGAAGACATTTTTAATGTTTGTTCAATTTCATAATTTGAATAATCGCCTTTTTCTCCCTCTAATCTCCATGCAATTCCGCGTAAGAAGCGATGTTGTACGGATTCAATATGATGAATATGAACGGTATAGAAAGGAGATCAAATGAAACTGCCATATTCTATACAATAAGAGGCAGATATACTCCAAGAATGTTTAAGGTTACCCTAAAAAACCCTAGATTGATCAAAGAAGCTCATTCAGAGGAAAAGTGTCATAATTATTAAGTGTGAAAATTACGGTGCAAAGCGTGGGACCAAGAAGCTTGTAGCATGAAAAACCTTCACCCGACAGTGGATTAATAGTAGCTTATTATGAAATAAATACATTTGAAATCAGTGGAAGATTTTGATCCTGAATAAAATTCCTATAAAATGAAATTGATTCAGATATGTCGTGAAAATTACAATACATATGTAATTACGTTTATAAAACGAACACTTAAATTATAATTTTGTGTATAGGATTGAAATTTGTTGTAGTACACATTATGATAATTATACGCATTGACATAAATTTAATAAATAATACATTTTCTGTAAAAAGGACTTTGGAAATTTTTTTTTCAAAGGAGTTTAGACTGAATATATATAGGTAAGTTATTTATAATTTTCTGATAATCGTCAAAGAATGTAAACGTTTTATAGGTGATTCTGCATTTGCGTGGTGTTAAGAGGATTATATTTGATTATAATTATCGATCCAGAGTTATTAGTCCTAGACATTATTTTCCAGTCTTCAAGCCTTTCCATCCTTGAGAAAAAAAAGAAAATTTTTATTAGCAACACTAGTTCGTCACGACAAAGGAACATCTCTGAATGAACTAGGAAAAACCAAGCAAAAAATTGAATAAACGTAAATAAATAATAACTTTAAGAAAAATGACAATAATATTTGTGATTGCTTCTCTTCGGCTCTGCCCTAATCCTCCATCGTCATGGAAACCAGTTACGAAATTCCCCAGCAGCACACAGCGCACAGCATCTCACCCCCTATTTAGGTTGCCCGCACATCCTACATCCTACATGTGTTATCAATTTAACCCGGGCCGCAGTAAATCTTACGGGGAAGTTTCACAGGTATCCAGCCGCCGCCGTATGCCGCTGTCTACCGCCTTTCTTTCAAATGTGTATTCGAAAGCTCGACTCGGGAGCTTTTAGAGATATTAATTTCAAAGGAATGCAATATATGAATGGATTTTTAGGAAAAGAGCTAAGCGAACATAAAAGAAGAATTATGTTTTATTCTATAATCAAAGCTCACCTTAGATTCTGGTCTGTTTGGCAAATATTTTAATCGGAAACAAAAATTGCTTGAAAATATAATAAAAAGTGTTTACAATGACAATATGGCTTTTTATTTTTTGGGAAAATATTATGAGGCTGATGTGAGTAGGAAAAGGAAATAAAATGGGTAAAATGAAGGTTGAGAAGTGTTTATGAGGAAGGTTAGAAGCATCTAGTCACTAAATATATATGTATATATAAATCGAGTAAATGAGTATGTTCAGCTCAGAAAGAGGTGTAATTTCTCTGCAAAAAATTTTTGGTTTCGAAATATACATTTTAAACACCGGAAATTCAACCCTCTGGGTCAAAAACTCGACGAATTCACCGCTCTACCGCGTAATTCATTACTATTATTTAGATATTTTCACTGTGTGTTTTTTGATCGATGGAAATTACTGACCTTTTGAATGGTATTAATGTTACATATCAAACAATGCATAAAGATATTATTTATTATATTTTAATCTATTTCTCTATTTAAGTGTAATACGTCAAGCATATTGAAATACAATGGAAGGTAAAGTTACAATTTCCAACAACTATATAGTAAAATGTAAGCTTCTGGATCATGATTTATTATATTGGGAAGTTTTCCCGAGGCTCTGGCGGTCCGATGTGATCAGGTTTGGCACTTTGCTGAAGAGAAACTTTTATACTACTTTATTAAGTTTAGATATGCAAACATGGCTTTCATTATTGACGTGAACTTCGACATTAAGGCTTTCGGAAATCTTTACAAGTTGTACGGCGCGGCGTCGGCCAGCGTTTCTCAACGGTTTTGTGGTCGGGAGCACTTAGAAGAGATTATGCCACAGTTGTTATTATTTGACAACCTCCGTGTCAAAGCGGAAAGCTCTTTGGCTCCAGACGCAGAGATCATTGGTTTAAAACCCGACAATATAACTTTTCATAATCAAAATGTTATTTGAAAATGATTTTGCTTTATTTAGTGAGCAGATCTGAATAGCACATAACAAGTCAATCGTTTTTTTTTTTAATCTTATTATGATGTAAAAAATACCCTTGGAAGTAAATCAATCACGAATTAAAACGGTGCTTTATAAATATTACTATGACTATTTATCCCCCTTGAGGCAGTTGAGGATACCTTCAAATGCAAGCATGATTTATTCCCCGAAAAGTTGGCATCATTCTGTTAGTTAGGGAATTTACAAAAAGCCCGTGGAATTTCCATTTTATATGATTTTTTGCAAAAACTCACAGGGAATCGCGTTGAAAACCCCTGGCGTAAGCTCTCGGCTAGCAGAAACTCCGGGCGTGGGGAATATCTACTTTCTGACTGAAATGCCTTTACTGTTGTTCTTTAATGGCTTTTGATCCCAACTTGAGTGTGAATGCTTTCCATTTGTTACATTTTCCTTCAAATACGTTATTATAAAACTTTTGAAGGTCTTATTATAAAATATTCAAAAAATTAATCGTATAACTTATACTTTCGATTTTTACATCCCATGTGACAAAACTTTTAAAAAGTTCCTTATCGAAGATAGTAAGTCGATAGAAATCAACATTGTTAGTGAAGGGTGTAAAAAATATTTTCAATTCTAATCGTTGAGAAGGACATTTGTAAAATGAACTTCTTCTTATGTTGAAGGATATTTTTTCCTGCAGAGCCTGTGTGTGGTTTTATTTTTATTTTTATTACCAGTATAAATACTCATTCCCGTGATATTTTTAACATGTTTAAATTAAATCTATAAACCACAAAGGATACATTTGCTTGTCTGAATCAGCAAAGTGCTGGAATGAAAATCATGCCGTAGCTATGTTTAGTTGCAACGTCATTTTTGTCATGAGTTAAAGAGTTTATAATAACATTTTTTTTAAAAAGACATTTGTTGTTTCATAAGGAATTCATACCCTGGGTGAAACGGAATAGCAAGCCAAATTTATTAGGTTTCTTCAGTTTTTTAGAGTAAGTTCCGCTGCATTCCAGGAAGAGAAAATGCGAATGGCGCATCGGTATCTATGTTCTTCGTTTTATGACCATCATATATAAAATCAAATGCCATATACGATATCGGGTAAAGGGATATCGAGTAAAGAAATAGTCCTAAAGATAAGAACAAAAAATATGGTGGCCTTAAAAGGTGAAGATAAACCTCCACAAGGGATGAAAAGGATAGAGAATGAAGACTAGGGTTTTGAAGTACCTCTAGTTACGATCGTAATCCCTTACGTCATAAAATAGTCGTATCATAACGCTCGTATTGTGAATCGTAATTTACAATTCATTATCATACTAAAAGTGTGTGTGTGTTTTTTTTTTAAATTTTAGTCCGTTAAGTTTTAAATAAATCTACATAGTATTATTAAAAATATGGGACATGGCTTCAAATATGATTCCTTTTTGACTGGTATTAAAATCTGTTTCTTTGATAAAAAAAATATTTGTATTTATTTTTACCAATAAATTCTGCGTTTTAGTAGAAATTATTGTTACTGTCCGCGTGTATTTTTTATGGACGCAGTCTGTAATATACAAAAAATATCAATATCCTTGTTGTCCCTTTCTTATAGCAGTCCCAGAGTGGTACTCTAAGTATCGCCCTGGTGAAAGACAAATCAATAAGAATCAAAACGATGCTTAGTGGCAATAACCGTGTTTAGTGACCAGATTTGATAAATTAGGTACTTTTAAACCTTCTCTTCTCCATCTCCATCTCCTTCCCTTCTCTACTCTCTTCAGCCCACAATTTTACTCATAACGTACCCCAATTATGGATGCTATAGTCCCACTGGCTCCGGGCAGTTGGTACTCTTGTACAGTATTTACATAAAAAATAGAAATTAGTAGGCGTAAGCATATGCACTAACAAACACACTTCTAAGCTTGTATTTCTCTAATTGCTCGACGTATAACACGAGGTACAACTATACGACGGTCGTATCTACGAATTGTCTTATCTTTAGAAGGTCGTAACCCGGCATACGCCTGTAGAAGTAGACTCCGGGTTGGGCGGAGAAAGAAACAGGAAGATGGGAATGCGGGAGAGGTGGGTCATAATTCCAGTCTGTAGGTGATGCAGTAACACTTAAGGGTAGCAAGCCATTTCTTCATTCCCTCCCCATGTATGCCTGAGCGAGGTGTGAACCCCTTGGCTATCATAAATGTGCATAATTGATCACATTTAAGGTCCGCTCCCGAGAAAGGTCTAAGTTCAATCAAACAACATACAACAGCCGCCCGAGTTTCGCGAAGAATACTGAATATATTCAGGGACTTGCTTTGAATACTGAGATATACGAAATGGCGTCTTTTGTTTTCTTTAATATTTCTGCTACCCGTGCTTTTTTTTTACGAAACTCAGTCTTGATGAAAAAAAAAAGTTTAATAAAGCACTGTGACTTCGGGTATAACGATTTATTTTATAAAAATACGTCGACCAGTTTCGGCAGAACCATGCTTTGTCAGGGCAGATATAAATTAAAAATAATTACATTTGAACAATATGAACTGATGTAGGTATTTATAAAAGGAAAAAGTGAAACTGTCTTATTTAATAATGTACCTTAAAAAAGTAATTCGTTTCTAAAATTTTCGTCGTACTGTTTTGTTCAATTTGTCAAATATTAGTAAAAATCAGTTATATTCGCCGATTACCATAAAAAGATCAAATGAAAAACCATAATTTATTTTTACGTCTAAACTTTATTTCATTTGCCTACTAATTTTGGAAGAACCTTCCCTTTCTCTAAACAATATTTACTTATCTATTCACTTTGTATTATTTCTCACTGTAAAATTGAACAGTAGACTAAGAAACAATGAATTTCTGTTCCTCAACCATCATTCTTCTAAGTATGGGTATTATTCCCTACTATCCAGAATGTCGAGACTTGTTAACTCAAGCAATGGTCTTCAAAATTTTGGTACCAGTCTAAATTATTTTTGTCATTCTTTACAACTCTACCGAAACCTAGCTCAGACTTTGATTTAAATGTTCTTTCAAATGTATATTTTTGTCTTATTTTTGTCATTGCTTCATTGTGTATGGGCTATTCTTTCTTTGTTGCTCTTTTTTTTACCCATTTCGTGTTATGTATTTTTTTGTGATTGTACAATGGTCCGTTAGTATATAAATAAATAACCAAATACCAACAACATCTGTATATGTTCTTGGTAGGTATAGGTTTTGACCGGTCGGTAGCTGAATGGACAAACGCGTCGGATTCCCACCCGGGCGTCGTAGGTTCAATTCTTCTGCTGACTTAGTCCTCCATCATTGCACAAGCAATATCTTCGGCTTATTATCATAGCAGTAGGAGTTTTTCAAATATTGAAAGATTATTCGTAACCCGGGAATGTTTGTCTTTCTTTGAAAAAAAAAAAATATACATATTTATAACTTTAATCCTGATGAACGGAAGGTTTTTACGAAAGCGCGCGAAATTCGACAGTCGAAATAAACATTATGGTTAGAACAATGTACTTGTTAAATTGAATACGATTATTTATTATTATTTGATTGATACTTTGATAGGGTGGGGTAACCAGTAACGAGCCTCCTGGTTAGTGTTTCGTCCCATTTAAAACACGTTTTCTTTGTTACTCGTTTTTAAAGAAACAACTTTAATGAATTCATTAATTTTAATATCACAATTATTACCAAGAGGTATTGTCTCATTGTCTGAATAACCTTTCAACCGAATTACAAAGCGAACAAAAAAAACGTTACACGCTTTTCCATGGCATTAAAAAAACGCCAAATTTTACTTTCGTGTTTAATGACTATAAGGGAAATTTGGGCATTGTATTCACAACGTAAACGTGATAAATTTCGCAGACAATTTCAAAAAAGATGAGTGACGTACAATATGAAAAATAACAAATGCTACAATAACGCGACGGGTACAAAAAAACGCATTAGGTCGGGTGGCCATTTTTAAAATGGCCTTCTTTTCACTCGTAGTCCGTGGTCATTAAAAATTATGAATTTCTGCATATTGTCACGGCGTTCGGCATTTTCCGCCAGATTGTAGGAAATGCTGGAAAAAGGGGGGGGGTATTGAGGCACGTTTACTCGGCTTTCTTGTCACATACACTTTTACAAATGAAAACACTACCATATTTCTACTAAGCTCCGGTAATATTTAGAAAAGCAGAAAAACATTACGCTTTGGCTTAAATCGTATTAACTTGATACCACCTTCTTTAATTTTTGTAGTTTGTACATAGAAATTGACATTTTTAAAAACTTTAAAATGAATAACTGGTCAAAGCGTCATTTTGTCGAGGGTATTTTTCATTAATTTCAGTAGTTATTACTCGGTTTCAGATGAATTTTAACCCTTTTTATAAAACGACAAATATTCCCTGACACTGTTCAAAATTTCTACAAAACAATATCGTCGCTGGAAAGGCAAAAGGGCGTACGCAACCTTTTTGGTCAAAAATAAGTAAATATGCAGTTTTTTTCTGTCGTTTGATTCTGAAAACTTTAGTGGCCCTGAAGCCATCTAAAGTATATTCACCATTTCGGAGAAGGCTTGACTCGAGCAACACAAGTTTGGGACTTTTATTTGGCTTAATGTCGCTTCAGGTAATTCAGTGAGAGCAAAATACAACCAGGTACTGAAGACTTATGAATTTTATTATAAAGCAAAACAAACTTTAAAGTACTCTGGTGTTAACTTCCCAAAATGGCGTTTCAGCCTTTTGCCTTTCCGGCGACGAAATGTATGGATAATAATGGGATGTCAAACTTTAAAGTTTACGTTATGATAAAAAAGATAGTAACAAATCAATCAAATTATACGGCTCTCAACATTTGTACAGCCCCCTAAATTTCATGGTAAAACTGAAGTTAATTTTCTAAAGTAATAAGACCTTAACCGATAAAATGTTCTTCTTAAAATAAAATAAAACTCAATTTAAAAAAAGATTGCTTTCTTCGCCCAGTCCGCGCAACTACGAATAATGCCACGAAATACTTAAATTTCGCCGTTTTACGAATCTTTTGTACCTCTAGCCAGGGGCGCCGGATCCTCGCGTGCGATGTATGTGGTGCACGCGGGTGGTCTAACCGAAAGGGAGGCATCTTGAATCCGTCTCTATGTACCAGCTATCACTTGATTTGACATTATTCGAGTACTTAAATGAAACACGCATAGCACACAACCCCCAGACAACTTCTTTTATTTCATACGTTTGCATACTCGGCTGAATGCCAATACTTATAGATTGAAAAAAATAATGTAAATTACATCCTTTAGGCGTTTCGGTGCTAAAACTATGTATGGCTGAATCATTACTAGTTAAGTACAAAAATAATAAATTTAAATAAAGTGGCATTCTTAAATGGTTGAATCACATTTAAAGTGAAAATTATTTTTGTAATATTAGTACTCCTTTAACATGGTGGCCAGTACAATGATTATTTCGTGAATTTATTTGTTGTTTTACGCCACAAAAGATTAAACAAAAGTATTTAAAGCATTCAGTTACATGACTTAAAAACGATGAATAGCTGTTCCTCAATTATCACTAATAATTATGGGTATCATTCTCCGCTGTTCAGAATGTTGAGATTTATTAACTTAAGCCATGGTCTTGAAATCTTTGGTACCAGTCTAAATGATTTTTGTCATTCTTTTCAACTCTACCGAAACTTTGATTTGACCTTGGCTTTGACTTGAATGTTCTTTCAAATTAATATTTTTGTGATTGCTTTATTAAAATATTATACATGTGCTGTTTTTTCTCAGTTCCTCTTTTTTTCCCATTTTGGTGTTATGTATTTTTTTGTAATTGGACAATAGTCCGTTACTAAATAAATTAATAAATTATATGTTAAAGAATATTTCAAATACATGTGGATAACAGTAATAAAATAAATACATAACTTGAAAATATAATCATTACAAACTATATCAAAACATAAAATACTTGAACTGCATTACTAACTCTGCAATAATTTGTAGGATTTAGCAAAGTACCATTATATAAATAACGTTTCATTCCGTGAATAGAGTCATTAAAAATATCGACAGTGCCTCCGATCTTGTTGCCCAGGTCATGCATTTTATGTGCTTCCACTGTTGCAATAACTTGTAAGCTGGCGACAGATCTCTTACTCTTGTATGGATATGAACCTAGAACTATACTCATTTTTATTAGTAGACTATGTTAACTACCCCAAAGGATAATATCGAATGTGTAAATTGGTAAGTGCATTGCGTTTGCGTTGTTTTACATTGTTATCAAGATAGTCGATTTTAAAGTTAGGGCGGCGAGTAGGCGGCTGTGCCCCTCGCGGCGGCCCTGGCTGTAGCACTAGCCGATCCGTACGGTGGAACTTTTTGGCCGGAATCGCGGCAATAAAAGCAGCCGGCCCTAATTACTCGCAATAAAAACTAATTGGTAGACTTGCAACGTGAAAATTGGTATAAATTGGAGCGCTTCCGTCAATGGTGGCCGGGCCGTTGCTAGCGGAGTGGGCTGACCGTCCTAGCCGCTGCTGTCACCTATTAGTCTTAAGTCACTCGTGTAATTGCTTACCAGAGAGAAGAGCGGTGGCAATAGACGATCTAATAAATTTTACACTACTGTTAATGCCTGCTTTGCGCTCTCCGTGGATGTCTCGTTGAAACGTTCAGCGACACAGTTCCCGTGGCGGTGGGAGTCCGAGTTCTAATCTCTTCAGTCTCGTATTGATTTTTCATAGGTTGTATTATGACTGCTTTCGCCTATTATCAAGACTCTTTCCACACTTCAGAGGGGTAGATACTAATCATCACCCTGGAAAAGGAAAGACTAATATTTAGAATCCAAATGTTGCTTGAAATGGTAATGGCCGTGTTTAATGAACAGATCTGGAAAACTAAGTACTTCCCGAACTTTATTTTCCCCACATCATTCCCATCATCACTATTTTTGGCTTTACAACATACCTCATTTGGGGATTATTGAGGATGGGGATTCACTTTATTTTAAACACCACTACCCCTAGTCTACTCCTACTCTCGCACATTTGTAGTCTTGAGCAACAAACAGCCATCTGTTAATCTTTAAGTCAGTGATATAATTGCTTACTGGGTCGAAGAACGATTGGTAATAATAGATCTAAGAAAATATCCACCACTGTTAAATGTGTTGGTGTTATACCATACAGTGGATGAAGTATAGTTCTTCAGCGAATATTACGTTGATGTAATCGATCGTACCTCATTCACGGTCATTAAAAGGTATTTAAACAATGAAAATAAATGCGATAACCTGTTTTTTTTTACTTACGTTCTAATTTTTCGTATAGTCAGAAGTGCGGAGTGGTTTTATGCAACTAGTTCTTACCTGAAACAAGGAAAATACAAAATTTTAAAATCCAACAAAAGTATTTCCAATCAACGTTAAATTTAAAATTTGACGAACAACATTACCGAGCCGCGAACAAATACATAAATAATGACACTTGAAGTAGAAAGATCCCTGTATCCGGGCTAAGCTAAGTCACCCGGCTAAGTATTCATAAATTATATGTATATTTTTTACATGTTAATAAATGTATAGCTGCATTTGGTTCCAGGGTGAAAGACAAATTGGTGAAAACACCTTAATGATAGATACCCATTCGGTAACAAAACATTGTTTACCTAGCATTACCAAATAGAGTAGCTAAATCTGAATTTCCAGACAGTAATTTTCCAATCTTCCACAACCTCTTTTCCATGCTCTCTCGAATATCTATCTACTCCCTAATTATTTTAACCATATTTTCACCGACTCCGATCAATGGAAGTGAGTTCCCTTGTGTTGTTTTCACGTTTGGTGGTTTATATTGTTATACATAGTGTTACTGACAAAAAAAACATGAAGAAAATTGAAGCACCGAAACTTTTTTTTTTTTTAAATAGTACCATTTGCATTTTTCTAGTTTGATGATTGTCATTATTTGGTGTGAATTAATCACCAAGGTTATATGAAGGCCAACCTTTTATTTTATATATCTATGACACAAATAAATCGAGCTTTATATGTATTTATGTGGGAACCAATTTTGTAAATATAAACGTTAACAAACATGCATTGAATGTACATATTATCATCCTATTATATTTATCATAAGACCACGCGGTGATTCTTTGATCTCAGTCGCATTGCATACTTAATCTTCTTAGCTACAACTTATCAACCACAAACGAACGTTTTTGATTAATCGTTCATTTCAATTAAATGTTTGCAACAAACAACATATGATAGTTTTTTTTCTACTTGATATATAACTGAGCAACTTGTCAACAAGAGCATAACATAACAAATTTTGAACATACTTACTGAGGTTTTCAGAGGTAATTTAAGTAGCTTGTCGGCAAGCAAAACCAGTAAAAAAAATTTTTTTGTAGTTTTGCAAAAATTAAGAAAGAAAATATAAAACCCGAATTACGTGACTTGTATAATTTAAACTTGGGTTCCACTTGTAGTTTGATAACATCCCTTTACTAATACTCTTAAACATAAAGAAAGATATATTCCGATAACATTTATAGAAAAGTTATAAAATACTCGTATATGTAGTCGCATGGAGGTAGAGTAACAAGTTTACCAAAGGGATAAGAACCCTAAAATAATTCATACAAAACTTTTATCAAGAAGATATTTATCTGAAAGGTTTCAAAATAAACTTATTCTTACTAAAATAAGATACAACTACTACCCGGACAACGAATTCCCGATTAAATTGAAAATTTTGTAATATTTTAATACAAGCTTAAGTTATTAAATTTATTCCCAGCAAAAAAAATCTCTTGCGGTTTGATATCTTTGTCAAAATATTATGTAACCTTCCTAAAAAAATATTACCACCCAGAAAAATCAAGGAAATTCAAATGGATGGGTAAAAATAAACAATCATCGTTGTTTTTATATCAGTATGAAATACCAACATTAAATAAATAAAAATGGAGTAAATATTCAAAGATATGCAAAGATGGGGGACTATTCAAATAAGGGATGTTATTGATTTTCTGCCGGGACTAGATACCTAAGCAAGTCCATATTCCCGAGCCGGTTTTGCATCAGTGGGTTTAGGATGCCCGCATAATACCACACATCCTTTGATAAGGGTAGATAAAACATATTCAAATATTTATCGAAACGCCATTTTAATTGCAGAAAGCTTACAGGATTGCCTTTCAAAGTGTGCTTCCGAAAAGAGTGAAAAATCATTAAAAAACTGTTAAATTTTTTTTTAGAAAACATTTAACATGCAACCGTTCAAAAAAAAAACACAGCCCTTAACTGACACAGTTAAAAACATACCATTAAAACCTATTTCAAAAATACTTAGTGTGTAAGTTAATAATACATTTTAACATGATCCTTTGTATAAATCATGTACAGGTGAATGAGATCTTTATTTTATTATGGATATTTAAATGAATGTAGAATACGCATTATTCTGACGTGTAATCTCTCAAACATCATCTCTACCCTGATAAGTGGAACATCGAGAGGGTACAAGGGATCCGTGAACATATTACCCCTTTTCAAAGAAAACCGACGAGTTTCCCTTCATATTACAATCAAACAATAATACTCGAGAAACGAACCGAGTTCAGAAGTGGCTTGTTGACTCTGCTAATGCAAAATAGTGATTGTTTTCCCTTTACAACGGAGCGATAGGGGTGTGTCTAGTGCCTATACCGACCTCATACCTATACCTACAGGCTATTTACAGGGTCGGGGAGTTTAATCCCGTAAGGCTTGAGAGCCTTTAATTCCACTTGCAAGTGAAGAAATTTTACTTAAGTTAAAATGTATTTAATACCACGTAAAGTGGCGGTACGCTAAGCCGTGGCACGGAACAATTCTTTCAGATAAAAGGCAGGGAGATTTATTTTGGAAAGCGCGAAATAAAATTTCGAAACTTCAAATTATTATCAGGGATGTTTTTTCAAGAATTTAGAGCTTAAGTGGAACGGAAATCACCGTTAAGTTTGGATGTCTGAAGTATATGCGTTCGAAAGGTTTCTAGCAAATCGAAACTTTGACTAATAACTCATAAACAAAAAATCTCTTTATTTGTCTTAGCAAACATTATATATATATATATATATATATATATATATATATATATATATATATATATATATATATATATACATATATATTTATTTTTTTACGTGAATACCGCACAAAAGTCTCAAATGCTCCCAACCGTCTAAAGCCAGTGAGACTATGGCATCCCCGAATAGGGTATGTTGTGAGGCTGAAGGTAGTGGGGAGGGGAAGGAGATAGAGAATAGGAAGGTTAAGAAGTACCAGGCTATTCAGATCTGGTCACCAAACACGGCTAAAGCCATTTCAAGCAACGTTTCGATTCTGAATGGTGGTCTTTCACCAGGGCGATACTTAAAGTGTCTACCACTCTGGAACGTGCCGCAAATATACTTTTTATTATTTTTACATGAATTAAATGTGTTATGACATATATTAATTAAATAAAAGTTATTGGCGCACGCCGGGTTTGAACCCGCGACCTTTGGATTCGTAGTCGAGCGTCTTACCACTCGACCATGGAGGCCGTCAAATGGTGAGGTTTGACATCATGTTATTTGAAAAGTCTTTGCGGTCAACTTTCCACTTGTTCAACTCAAAATGTAATTTTCAGTGTGTTTTTTTGAGTCAACTGAAAAATAGACAATACACTATATTTGAAAAAGGTTTCGAAAAGAAAATATTGAAATCTACTTATACTGAAATCTACTCCAGAGCAAAGCAAGTTAACCGAAAGTAATTTCCTTTGTGAGTACGTACGTGCGAGTATGGATGAGTTTGAACTTTTCAAAATTATAACTGTGGATGAAAGTTGTACAATAATATTTATTTAACCACACAAGCGATTAGGTAAGTGCCTACCTATAATTTATTTTACAACGACAATTTTGTGACTGTCAGATCCTTAGTTTTTGATAGCTGTGTCAGATTACATTGAAAGTCAAGTTACATTCCGTGATTTTTCACGAGCAAAAAACTAGTTATAGTATAGTGCTTTTATGTAACCAGTGGAAAAATGCTACCGGTCGAACTCAACATTGAAAGAAACTGGCTTTATATTTACGGATAATTCCTTTAATGAATACCTACGAGTTAAAGTTTCACGAAAATAACTCAAATGTAATAGAATTTTCATTACTTTTAAAAGCTTCAATTAACTTTCTTACCCGCCGAAATTATACAACTAAAGGTGGGTAGTATCTTGTGCCAGCGAAGGTAATATCATTTAGTAAAAGTTTTTCATAAACATTCCGGCACCTCCGGCCACGGGGAGAAAGGAACATAAACTTATTTAGTCCTCTGGCAAAAATCTCTCTCTTCCCTTCCTTCCTAGGGGTGGAATATTTTCTATGAGAAACTTCGCTGTGGACCAACTCGCTTTCCCTCGCACAGCTATCTCTTTAGCGACAGGTGTTTCTGATTGCTAAAACACGCTCCGAGTACTATCCGAAAACCCAGTCCAAACGCCACTATTCATACAAGTTTATTCTCGAATACCATTTGGACTGCTTGAATTTCTCACGTTCATAGTTAAGCCGGGCCTTTGAATACGCGGAAATTTTGTATGAAAGACAAATAATAATCGCGAAAGGTATTTTCTACTATTGAGAAGTGCCTTTGTAAGCTTCTTACATTAAAATATAAAGTTTATTCTTACCTTATAAATTCACATAATTTATCTGGGTGTCCCCTAAATATTAATTAATTACTTATACCGTATGCAAAATGGTGCTAAAAGCAAACAGAATTTAGTGTTTCCTTCTTGATTTTCAAAGAAGATGAAAACACTACTAAAAAACCAAACGTGTAGTTATTACATTATCTATAGAAATAATTTTCTTGAATCCAATTAAATAATATTTATTAGTTTATAATCACCGAATCTTAATTCAGATTAGAATATATTATTTTCTTTTTCAAAACAAATTGAATTTATTATTTAGTAAAGGGAAAAAATGAAACTATTTCCAGCTCCACGTAAATCATTAATAGTTTAGTAAATTTGCATTTACCAGCTTGATAAAAGCTTCCTTGTTAAACAAAAGAACAGTAAATTAAGTTAATAATTTAGTTTGTGAAATTTCCCTCTAGATAAATATATCGCTTGTCAACTTATTGCATTCCTACTTTAAAATGTTATTGTTCCTATTAAATTATAATTGTTGTTCGTAGATAAATGCACATATTGTCGCCAGAAAGGCAAAAGGACTGTAGCGCCATTTTAGGAAGTTTACACAATAACACTCTAAAGTTCCTTTTGTTTTACATTAAAATTCATAAGTCAAGTAATTCAGTACCTGGTTGGATTATTGAAAAAAAGTTAATACACGTAACTCAATGCTCTCACTGAGTTACCTGAAGCAACAAAAAGCTAGCCAAGACCCAAACTTGTGTCGCTTGAGTCAAGCCTTCTCCCAAATCGCAAATATATTTTAGATGGTCGAAGGGCCACAAAAGTCTTCAGAATCAAACGAGAGTCAAAGCATCCGATGCAGAAACTGCATATTGAATTAATCTTTGACCAATGTGTCACTCCACCCCTTTTGCCTTTTCAGCGAAGTTGTATTTTACGAGAAAATTGTCTTCGTTTGAGGTGTAAATTTGCACTTACTTCAGAAAAATACGCATTATTATGAAATGTACGTATCTTGGCAAGCCTGTTTTCTATTCACAAATTTGAAAGTAAACGCATGTCGTCAATTTATATAAGATCTTTCAACTCCTGAGCACCATACAGGCTAAACAAATAAAATCATCTGTTCAAGAAAGTATCTATTAGGATGTTTTTATGTTTAATCTGTTTCACCAGAATTAGGTGAAAAATGAGCTTACTTCGGACAAACTAACACGCCCACAACACATTTCTGTCGATTTATATCTTCAGTGGTACAAACGAAAATTTAATAAAGACAAAAATGTTGGTTTCGTAGATGTATCGCTCGATTTGGTTTTTACTATTATTTCATTATATTATTTTAAGAAACATCTAGAATACTTGAAATGGGATTCCTTCATTGTTAACATTCCTCCCACATAGCGTTTTCTCGAGATATCTGACATCAAAGGAAATTTTCATAACAGAACAAAAATATTCAAATGAATGAAATCTCGGCAAAAACTCGGGGCCTATTGACAACAAGAGTTGGGCAAACGTGGAATTAATGAATTTTGATTAAATAAAAATATATTGGAAAAGTGGGGTACAATTTCAACGTTGTTTTACAAACAACTCTAAAACAAACAGTAATAAATTACTTAAACGTTCGGAATAATTTGTATCAAGGAATAGCTCCATGTCAATGTATCCTTGATGACATGCCCTTAAAACTAAGAATAAAAAACATAAATAATTTAAATAAATACCAACCCTAATTTTGACAATAGGTTAAGAGTGCAAAACTAATATAATTCTGTTTATCTGTAGTGACCTGTATACATATTATCTCTAAAAAAATACTAAAAATAAATATTAATATGCCACGGATTATGAAGTTATTAATTAGACAGAGCATAGGAATTGAGATTTGTACAGCGCCATTGATGTGTTTTTTTTTTTATAAATCCGCGCTATACAAATAATTTAATATTATTATTATGAAACCTTGTATTATGTGCATATGTTTTTTTATTTAATTTTCTTAAATAAAGACAAACATTCCATTGCTACATTGCTTGCGTAACAATAGAGGACTTCGCTAGCAGAGGGTTTGAACCCACGACGTCCGGGTGGGAATCCGACGCGTTTGTCCATTCAGCTACTTACCGATCGATATCGTTAATTTTTTTATGAATTTGGTTTCTTTATAATAAGTGAGCATTATTCATAGGAAAATAGTTTTAAATTACTTGATGTATTATACTCATCACGTTGTTGAAATCTGGCATGCGCGAATTATTAATTCGCATTTGTTGTTTCAAATATAATTAAAATAAAATAATAAAATCTGTTCAAGTTCCAGGGTGATAGACACTCTCAGTATGGACCCGGTGAAAGACCACCATTCAGAATTGAAATTTTATTAAAATGGCGATTAGTCCAGAGTGGTAGATACTCTAAGTATCTCCCTGGTGAAAGACCACCGTTCAGAATCGAAACGTTGCTTGAAATGGCTTTAGCCGTGTTTGGTGACCAGATCTGAATAGCCAGATATTTCCCAACCTTCCTCTTTCCTATCTCCTTCCCCTCCCCAGTAATTTCAGCCTCACAACATACCCTATTTGGGTATGCCATAGTCTCACTGGCTCTAGACGGTTGGGAGCAGTTGAGACTCTTGTGCGGTATTCATATTAAAAATTTAAAAAAGTCGTGTTTAGAGATTCTTTTTTACCCAAAATACCTTAATTTTTTTTAGCCTGACAACATATTTGAAATTGTGGATACTATAGTAGCCCTTGCTCCGGGTAGTAGGGCTTTTGTAAGGTAATTCTAATTCATAATGAAATTGTTAAGTGTGGTTTGATAAAGAGCTTTTACAACTAGAAACCAACTTTTGGGGTGGGTTTCTAAAATTTCTCAATTTTAATGTTTGTTTGGCAAAATCGTTGTACAATATCACTCCTTAATCCGAAGTCAAAACATCAAAAACCATTTCGAGCACGAAAGCTGTGATCTTCGAGTGAATTTTGGTAATTCACTAAGAAGCTAAATCTCATGATCGAGAAAATAGAATAACTCCTATGTTTACCGACGGTTTCACGGGAATAATTGGTAGAGCTTCCCCTTTCAAATTCTGGAACTTTATATCAACTAACTAAGGAAAAGGATGAAAGAATGATTTTCTCATTAATTTTCGCATTCTAAAATGTTATCGCACATCTTGCTTGGATACTTAAAAAATACAAAAAGATGCACACTCAAAAACTCTTGAAAGCATAAATCGAGGCTAATAAAAATTGCACACCGTTTTATGCTAAGAATTTAAAAGGAGATGCAACCATTTTCATAACGAAACTTCATGTTCATAATGAGCTATTGAGCTTTGAGATTTCAAATAAACCGTAAAAAAATATGACAAGTCCACAAAACATGTTCATAACAATCGATTATTCAAGTCGGGTAGCAAAACTAGTACATTTATAAAAGCAACGCTTTAGAACGTGAAAGCTTCGAAAAATAGCTTCGATCATTTTTTACTTAGTGCCTGAACTTTATGACAATCTTTTTGTTTATTTAGGACTAGCCGGGAACTTTCTGATGAAGGAGTTAATGTTTACCCAGCAGGTGAATGGAAATATTACCCATCTGCTTACTCACACAGGAGCGCTGTAAAGCAAAACATCAAAAGGAATATACCTATTCACATCAACAATATTTCAACTTAGAAATCATATACTCTTTTGTATATGTGTTCAAGATTTAGGACCTTTCTTGGGGTAAGTTTAGGGGTGGGTTTGGTACTTGGGGCGCGTGCGCCAGCCAGCAGGTGACATAGGGGATGCCTTGAATAAAATACGAAACAGTGTGCACACAAATACACTGCGTTATAATTAATCGCGCACATTTATCAACAAGTGAAATACAAGCATTACACTTTTTTCATTTTGCAACTCCCTCGGTCGCGCCACGAGATTTTTTTAAATTTTTGCTAGACGTTTATGACCATAATTAATTTACGTGGTAGTCTAGATTAATTATTTGGAAGTGATTTAATTTTTCAATGATGTTTTAACTTTTTAAAACTTGAATTATAAACACGGTTTAACGTTTTACCACAAGTGTGCCATTATTATTTGAAGGGAAAATGAGGTCAGTTCTCAATTGCTTTAAAAAAGCGTCATAATTTATTTTATATTTTCATATCGTAAAAGAAGGTTTATAATACAGCAACCTTTGGGTAAGCTCATAAAAAACATTTTACACACTGTGACCGCAATTAACCTAATAAATATTATAGTTTGGTGGTTATAAAACCCTTAAATTAAAAAAATTATATTTTATTTATTAATTTGAAAATGTATTTGAGCATATTAATGGTTTTTAAGAAGTTTATTATTGTTAAAAATGATGCCTACTGAATTGGTTGGGATGGCAAAAATGGTAGATGCGCGGCTCCCGGATAGAATGGAGGTCCCGACATCGATTCTTGATCACAACCTAATATTTTATTTTCTGTGTCTTTTTCTAATTTTAATTTATTTGAAGATTTAAATTTTCTTTCAATAATCAATATTATAATGAAGCGCAAAGTTATAGTAAAAAAAACATTAAAAAATACTTGAACACTATAAATTTAAAAACATCATTGATTATATCACTTTTCGTTTTTTGCGTGGTATTTTTTTTATCAATAAAGTTAAATAAAACTTTCTATAAACTATTAATTATTAAAAAAAAATACTTAACTAAGATAATTAAACTCGGTACATTTCTATCACCCTGTACGTTTTTTTATATTAAAAACGCATCTGTCATGCCACGCGATAGAGTCGAAATATTCCCGTTTTATGAACGATCCCTTGGGGTTTATTAAAAAAATATCAATTTCACTAGAGCGTTGACTTTTCGAAGAAAAATACATGGATATCTTGGCAACATAAAATAATATTATCAAAGTTGACAAAATGATGTATAGACAATAATGTAAAGTATCAAGGCTGTAACATGCTAACAATAAAGCTTGAAGAATTTTCTCTGAACATAAAAATATGACTCACCTTTTCTACCCTTCTTTCATTATTTGACCAACCATGAGAACGATTTTCAAAGAGAGGCTTAAAGTGGCCGTGATTGTTTTTTTTATAGTGAATACCGCACAAAAAGTCCCAACCAGTGGCGGCTCGTGACTTTTTAATGTGCTAGAGTAGTAAGATTGAAAAGAAACGTCATCATTGATGTTGTTGTAGCCGAAAACTTTATTTATTTTTTTCTTCTGAATTTCAACATTTTGTACGAAGATTTTTCAGAAATCCGTGCAGTGCACCACCGAAACTGAAAAATCCTGAAAATCTTCATTCAAAAAATAAAATCTTGAAGAAAAAATTAAAATTATTTTCGTCTACAACAACACTAATAATGTCGTATTTTTCCATCTTAGCACTCTAGCACACTAAAAACTCACGAGCCGCCACTGGTCCCAACCGCTCCTAATAATCTAGAGCCAGTGAGACTGTGGCATCCCCACTTGGAGTATGTTGTGAGGCTGAAAGTAGTAGGGAGGGAATGGAGATAGAGAAGAAGAAGATTGGGAAGTACCTGGGTATTCAGATCTGGTCACCAAAGACGGCTAAAGTCATTTTTAAGCAATTTTTCGATTCTGAATGGTGGTCTTTCACCAGAGCGATACTTAGAATATCTACCACTCTGAAACGTGCCGAAAATTTACGATATATTATTTTGTATGAATTAAATGTGTTATGACATATGTTAATTAAATTCAAGTTATTTGGACACGCCGGGTTAGAACCCGTGACTTTTGGATTCGTAGTCGAGCGTCTTACCACTCAACCATTGACGCCATCAATGCACACAATTAAGGCAGATATAAAATCTAAATATTTATTCTCTTTACACGCTTCTATCGGAGGTTGGCTAACATAATAGTAACAGTGAAATTATCGCAGTTTTGTGATAGTTCACCTCAACTACGTAATATTCACACTGTTGACTGTAGTCCGGAAGAACTCAAAATTAAAATGTTTTGAAGGTATGACGTCTTTCTTAGGCACGTCTTCCAAGATAAAATATTTTCCTTGCTTTTTACGTATATCCAATACAATTTCACAATATAATACCCATCATAAGTAGTCATAAAAGATCACACGAAAGCTTTCATTCAACCCCTAACAGAAACAAATTCATAATTTCACAACAAAATTGTTTAAAGTGTCAATTAAAATCACAAAAATAATCTGACTTTATAATGCCATAAATCAACCGCAAAGTATTTGATACGCAGAACGATTATTTCACTACCCCTTCATGTTTATCTTAGCGAGTAGTACAGGACTTTGTTCAGGGGTGAGTGCTACGTTATTAAAATATGAAATAAGGGTGGTGCCGCGCAAGACTCTTGCGCATCCCTCTGGACTTTGAATATTTAATGTCATATCCGTATTATGTTCGGGGAAGGATTATATTACCGTGGAGGGTGCAGGACTATCTTGAAAACGGGATATATGTTTTGTAATATCTTTATAAAAGATAATAATATAATTTAAACTATTTTCAAAACTGCTACTTCATGGTAGAATTCCATTGTAATGATGTAATTAAACAAATTCTCAACTTTTATCCGTTGTTTAGTGCTGGTGATTACCAAATATTTTTAAAATGAGCTTTGAAAAATAACCTTGCAATTAAGGTGCGACACTTTAACAATTCACACGTAAAATATCAGTATCTATCAACCTTTCAGTATAATAAAATATATAAGTATGACCGGTCGGTAGCTGAGTGGACAAACCCGTTGAATTCCCACCCGGGCGTCGTGCGTTCAATTCTTCTGCTGGCTAAGTCCTCCATCATTGCACAATTCAGGTTATTCGTAACACGGGAATATTTGTCTTTCGTTAAAAAAAAACATTAAATAAACTCAATTATAAAAATCATAATTTTAAAAACGCAATGTAACCCACTTTAAATGGTTATTTTTTAAACAAATAGTTATTTTAAGTATACTATGAGTAAATTTTAAAAGATCTTAAATTTTACATTATATAAAATCATAATATATCAATAAACCTATTGTTATCCACCCATGACACCAAAAATTTTTTAAATAATAATTAAATTTTAGCAATTTCTGTACAAGTCTGATAATATATATATATATATATATATATATATATATATATATATATATATATATATATATATATATATATATATATATATAAACCGGTCCGGTCTAAGACCGTGGGAAAAAGCTACAAATGTATTATTTTATGATTAGAATAAACTAATCTAATGCTTGTGAATCACAAAAATTCTCACATTTTCCTGAGCTCAGGTATGGAGTGACTTAAAAAACTGTTTTGATGATATATTTAAACACCGCTTGATTTAAAAAAAATCATTTGGGTAGATCAGTAAGATTATTGACTCTTTGCTTGGAGATCAAGATTTTAAAATCAAACGTAACGGAATTACAACACATTTTAATTGAAATGTTTTTTGTTTGTTTACGTTTACTATAAAAATATCTACAATTTTAATATTTGTATTTCGTTTCAGAGAGGGAGATACTTTGAACACCAAGATCACCATTCGCAAATTAGTATTAGGAAGTTACTAGATATGGCTTTAATTTTTTTGGGTATATTAGCTATTCAACTTACGTCTTCTAAAAAACTTAATTTTCTTAATATAATATATGTAATGTGAACGTCTAATGTAAAATTAATATGTTTCTTAAGAGTCCGCACTCAAAAATGGCACTGAACGTTACTTTCTAGCATTCTGATACAAGCAATCCTACCAATGATGTATCTGAAAATTTTATATTGGTAGTTTGAAAAATGTCTGAGGTTTCCAGTTAATACAGTTGAGGCTTGTAGAAACAAACACGGCAAAGTCCACCAATAATGGAAAATGAGTTAAATATGAGGTTTGAAAGAGTAAAAAAAATGCTTCATGATGCAATGTTGCTTTCCTAACAAATACGGCTCTAAACTATTTATTTTTACAGATCAAAATTGAAGTCCATAACAAACTCGGCAAAGTCCACTTCTTTCCAAATCAAAGACGGCAGTTTTCAAACGGACCAATAGGAGCGTTGTAAATAGCTGTTTTCAAGATGGCGGCTCTTTATGTTTCATACAACATTACAACCGGATTGTCTCCTCAGCTGCTTAGTTTCTAGGTGTTTTTTACTATATTTTCGTAATTTATGTATAGTTTATAAAAATGGAATGTGCCCCCAACGAAGTAGTACAAGAATCGGCGAGGAAACGCATAAAACAGCCCCAAAATTGGATGGTGAACATTGCTAAAAAACAGAGGTTATTACCACTTTGTTTTTGTAAAAGTTAAGATATTGAAAATTTCGCAAATTACCGAAAAAATCCGCTGACGTGCATAATGAAGTTTTGGTTCTTGTTATTTTTTTATGGAAATTATTTTTTGACTTACTAAACAGCATATTGGTAAAATAAATGAGTTTTTACTTACGATTTAGAGTTTTATTGAATAATATGATTACTTTATTAGTAGTTATTGTCCTGTCATTAATATTGTAGAAATCATTGCTGTATGAAAAATGTATCAATGATAATTCCAAGCAACATAGAACCCGGAAAAGTTGTTTTGAAATCGTTAAAAGTGAGAGATGTCAACAATGTTTTGACCAAGCATTTCGGTGATAACTGGAGAAATCTTCGTGCTCTTGAATATTATTCCGCATTCATATCTTATAAAACCTTTAAAACAAATTTATATAAAAAATACCAGAATAATAGTTATTATTCTTTTTTATGATTTTTTTCTCGATTTTATCGTTTTTTTTTTTAAATTATTGATTAGGTCATCATAACTTACAAACTTTTTCAAAATACTTTGTAAGATATTATTGTTTTGTATTTCTATCAAAATAAATACTTTTTTAAATATAAAACTATTTTGTTACTGACTTTGACTGCAACCTTATGAAAAAACGTGTCCATTTCAAAACTGGCAAAGTCCAGTTGTGTTGAAAACAAAAGCGGCAGTTGTCAAATGTGAACAACAAACACGGTAAAGTCCACCATTAATTTGAATATATTTTTTGTTTTTCACCAGTTAAACTAATGTATCAAGAAGAAAATTAATGTTTTTAGTAAGTACTATTTGTCGAATTTATTTTAGTGACAGTATCACAAGTAATTTTTAATTTAAACGTTTTTTGTTCTTCCTTGAAAACTGTAGTCAATGGACTTAGCCGTGTTTGTTTCTACAGGCCTCAGTTTTATAACTGTAATTCTTTGAGTTTTATGAAAAACATGCTTAAATGTCAGTAAAAGGTGCAGTTTTGAAACCACAAAAGGTATTTTTTAATATTGTACTTAAAATTCTAGAATGCTTTTCATAAAGAATTTAAAAGATTACTGTTTAATAATTGTATTCACTGGAAACCTCAGCCATTTTTCTAACTATCCATATGGAATTAACAGATAAATCATTTTTAGTATTGCTTGTACTAGAAAGCCAAAAAGTGTCTACTTTTGGGTGCTGATCCTTAATAATTAAGACAAAATAATTTGGTAGAACCTATTGACAAGCAGTTTGGCAGCTTAGTATGTATGACTACCTTTATTGAAAAAACTTATGTTTCTGTCTTAAAATAATAATAAAAAAATAAAAACTTAGCATTGAATAAAAGTTAGTACGCATAATTCTAATTCAGTTAAAAAAAATTAGAATCCACATCTTTAACAATTATTTCATCATTGGTATTAATATTTTTTATGTCATTGTTATTAATATGTTCGGTTTATTCCTTCATATATCCTCGAATCCTTTTTATTGTCCGCCCGCCATATGTTACTGCGGTATAAAGTGTTTTATGTCCCACACAAGTGTCCTGGGCGGTTGATGTGCCATTAAATTTGACTTATTACAAATTATTTTTAGGTTTACCTGCTGTTATTTCATAGACTTTTCCACGATTTGAATAAAACGAGCATTATTGGATCTCTGGAATGGCTAAAGGTACTTCGGAACGCCATAATATAAGGAAACTTAACCCATGAAGGAAACGTGTTCACCGGCAGACAATTTTTATAACGTTAACCTCTTGCGAAACGAGATTAAGAAGAGATATAGATAAGTATAAATAATGTAATCATGTATCATAACCTGGTTGATGGAAAGAATATTGTAAAACTTGTGGAAACATATTCAATTGAAGACATTATTAAATTTAGATTCCTATGTAGCAACATGCTAAAACGGCCACCGAAAAGTATAAATTTTAAGTAAAAATTTAAGAAGTTTCTATTCACCTTTAAACATCACGTAAGAAACAACATTTCAACAGTACATATATACACTTAACCCGATTCTGAAGCACCTATTTAATGAGAAATAATAATAATTAAAGGAAGAGAAAAAATATATAAAGGTCAACATTTGTTTGTTGATTTGTACTAAATCCGAGACTTATATTTAAAACATTTACTCACAGACGTACAATAAGATTTAAATCAAATTCAAATTAAACCATAATAAGGTACCAAGTAGAAAACCATTGCAAATGGATATGACTTTATTTATGTTGTGACATCGAAAATTTTATTAAAATATACCTCTGGGATTGAATTTATAAATCGTTTTATTCTTTGAGCTTTTTTTAAGTATTTTTAAAAATTAGAGTATTGACTTACGTAACTCAATTTCACTAGAATTGAATTCTTTTTAGAGTTTTTTTGTTACTATAATCACCTAATGACGGTTGACATTTGGAATTAAATGTTTGACAAATTTAGGTCTCCGTCAGAGGCGTGCATTTATATTTATAGGCATATAAACACTGGCGTAATTGCATAAAAAATACGAATTATTTTACATTAAATGATATAAAATTATTGCAAAAAATAAATCTATACTTTTAAAAATAAGCTCGAAGTTCAACTAATCGCACCGTGAACGCCCTACCGACTGTCCTACTATAAAGTGTCAAAAGCAGTAACTACATATGCCCAAATACCGTCAACGTCAGAGTAAATCATTCTATATTCACTAGAATACACAACATATGTATGTTATGAGCTGTTTGCGCGTTTATGTGGCTCGTTTGTGTTAGTGTCTAGGCAGTGTTTTTACAGAACAAATGCAATAGCAATCAGTGATATATTTTGGTACATTTCTCTATTATTAAATTATCCGCTGTTTTTCCTACTGCCTACCCTGATCAACACTCTGTGCGCGCCACTGGTCTCCATGGTGATAAAATCTCCCTCGTATGTTTGTGATATGTGACCAGGAGTGCAAAAGGTTATGGGCTAAAAAAATCATCATGGCTCGTTCAAATTGTTGAACAATCATATCACTGTTTTTGACATTGAGAAAATTATCTGTAATAGCAATTTAACAGCACGACGGCCAAATAGGGGAAGGTCGAGTGTCTATTTATCAATTCCGGCCTAAAATAACACGAAGTACGCACTCCCTATTGACTTGCCAAAGCCATCAAGATGACAAGCTCATTTAGCTTATCTCGAATTCGAAATACTAAGCACCTTCATAAATAAACCACATTACTCAGTACGTGATAATACATGAAACTCCCCTTACACAGTCGTAATGTGTATATTTTATGTAAATTATCCTAGTATTCGTAGGCATTAATATATCTTTAAATGCCCATTAAAACTGAATAGTTATGTTGGTACATCCATAAGTATAATAATTGCTGTGCGATATTATTACATATTATCCATGTAGGTTGTATGAGTACGAGAATATTAATTCTTTTTTTTATAAATGACTATAACAGGATTACTTCTTGATCAATGCTCAAGTTCAGTGAACGTCTCAATACGAGTACATTACGCGATACATATTTTTATCGTGTTTTGACAGCGACAGTTACAGTGTCGCAAATATACTATATATTATTTACTTGAATCAAATGTGATATAACACTTTTTTTTTTAAATATATTTGCGCACTCTAGGATTACGACCTGCAACCGCTGGATGCGTAGTCGAGCGTCTCTACCACTCGACCACGGAAGTCTGCCTTTGTTTTACAAACCTGTCAACAAAACTTTAAAATATCAAATTGTCGGTGACGACGTTAAATTTGAAATTAATAAATATTTTGAGATGAAATATTGTTGCCAACCGAACAACCAAATAGAATTCTCGTTGAAGCCAATAACAAAGGCCGCATCAGCGAGTTGGTTTTCTCCGTTATCTCCCCTTCTCCTAAAGACCCAAATCGATTATAAATAATATTAATTGGCCGTAAACGATGGCGACATTATAAAAAAGGTCATCTGCGATATTCTCGCGGGGACGCTTTCGGCAAACTTCGGGCGACATCGTCAAACTCCGTGTTAAATTGGACGTTAATATTAACGAGGCGTCCATTTATGACACCGTTTCGGGAAAGGGTTGCTCCGAGAGGGTTATTGGTTCCTAATGCAGACAAGAGATGGCAGCGCTTAATTTATGATGAGACCTTGTCATTATAAATCGGAAAATAATAATAGCAGAAGAAACAAACTGTATGAGAAAATAAAACATTTTGACAGTGATAAAAACAATACACTGAAAACCATTTAAAAAATTCCAAAGCTTCATTAATAAAGAAAACTTTTTCGAGTGTTTTTGGCCGTGATATATGATTTATTTATTTCTTCAAAATGATATGGAGCGTGAATTTAAAAACATATTTTCTAACAAGCATTAAATTTGTGTTATGAATACTCTGACTCGATGACAAGTCGGGCGATTGAGACACGGGAAAGTGATTAGCAAAACAACTTGATTTTGTTTTTTTTTCTTTGTATAGCGCTATGAGAAAATTGGAAGACAGTCAAAAATATTATCGAAGTGCTTATTTTTGAACTCATAAAACGCGGACATCACATCTCCACTTTTTGGTGAAAAAGTTTTATATAACATACTAGACTCCATTAAAGATAATCCCCTTTTTAATGGTTTAAATTTAATAACATCTCCAAATCACACTATTTCAAGTATTTTAATACATTCAAAGCAATTGTTTTAAGGGGTTTCTAAATTAAGTATGATTTTATGCATATAATAATGGCATAAAGAAATGGACGATTAGATGGTTTGGGCATTGGCACGATCAAGTGAATCAAACACTTAAATCCGGGTCATGTGAAGAATCAAAATAACAGAAGAGTATATATAAGACGATGTATGAATGTGAATGAAGCAAGGAGTGTGTGCCAAGACAGAGTTGTAAGGCGGTCCGTCCTCTATGCCTGCGGAGAAATGGCTTGATGGTTAGTTAGTTAGTTAATAATGGCTTGTGAAAATGTAATATACTCGTATTATATGCTTTAAAAAAAGCTTTAATCGAAAACTTACCTTTCGGTATTTTATGCTATGTTTTTAAGCTTGTGCAAATCGATAAAGCTAAAAAGTCTTGAATATTGAAAAGCTTTTTGAAAACGACCCGAAGGCTTTTATAAAACATTCAAAAATTGCCGGTAAGATATTACAAGGGTAGTGACGTCTTCCACCCAGTGATAAATTACAACCCTCCGAGCGCGGAATGATCCATAACCCCAGCGGAGCTCCCTCCCGAATAAGGGGTGTTTTTATTCCATCCCCAATGAAATCCTCCCGTAACCGCGTTTTCCGCAATGCATTCAGGCGTCGTGCTAATGAATTAGAGGGACATATTTCCTGCAAACAGCGAGGCGGTGAAACCTGAAACACTTCAGGATATTTGCTATTCGACGTGTTTGCGCGGCCAAAGGGTTGATTTGGTGATGACTTTATTACAATTAGGAGGGATGAAATTAATAAAAACTCAGACTGAGTATCAAAACCGCTTTGATGAAGAAAAAAAATGGCATTTAAATATATGTATATACTCGTAGTTACTGGCCGGCTTCGCTTGAGTTTCAATATTATTTTTCTTTTTTATTCAAAAGCACGGAACAAACAATACCCCGATTCGCCTCAATCTTGAGTACTCCAATGTTTATACTGGGAAGGTTGCCAGCGAAAAAAGCTTCATAGCTAAGATTTTTCAAGTGTCTAAATTTTAATTTCCATTGAAGCTGTTTGATTTGTTTTAAGCTTGGATAATAACATTTGAAAGTTCCACAAAAGCCGTGCGTGCTTTGGCAGCTTTATAAAAGAAACTAAGTAGGATATTAGCGGGCCAAATTCTCATGCTGGAAATCAGAAAGCAGATAACGGGAATCGAAAGCTTTGAAGACGGAGATTACAACACAATTCCCATTAAAAGTTATTTCTGTTTCCATTTATTGTGAAATTCCCCGAAAGTGGTACAAAAAGAACAAGGAGCACAGAAACAGCGAGAGGTATTTGTTTTTAACGACAATCACATTTTTCTATACACTGGGAGCTGTAGGCCCGAGAGCCTAACACCGAGTATTTCGGATGCGTCTAGAATAATAAGTCTCCACCACCCTTCTGTTTCCCGTTACTTTCTCGTACGATTCAATGCCCCTCTAACAAAGTTATTTTATTTGAATGCCTTCATTTAGCTTGAACGCCGAACGGCAAATAAAAGGAAAAAAACACTAAAAGTTTTAAGCCCTTCCAAGATCCCGCTGATAAGAAGTTATGACGAAAGTTTTATATTGAGATTGTTTCGGTTCGTCCAAAAGTATTAGGCAATTAAAAAGTGGTAATTTTTACTTGAAAAGGAACGTGCCGCTGGATATTTCATCAACCGAAAAAAGAAAGGAAAAATTTAATAAATTTTAACTAGAAAAAATCTCAACAATACTTAAAAGAAAATGATATATTTAAAATCGATTTTTTTTTTCAAACAATTATCTTCATAAACCAAACGTCAAATTCCCAAAAACATCAATTTAAACTCAACCGTGAAATTATAATAAACTCAAAGGTAAATTTATTTGTTATCGGATCAAGAAAAACACAGGAAACCACCGACGATAATATCCTTAAATTAAAACCTGGAAATGGGATGCTCGTTTAAATAAAACCAATTTACCAAAAACCAATATTGAAATCATTGTTCAATCTTAAAATAATGGATTTATCGTGGTTTTCAATCGTGAAATAATAGGAAATACCGAATCAAAAGCATCCATAGAAAAAAAATTCGGGGTTCACAACTGCTAGCAGCGAATACTACAAATATTTCTGAAAGCTTTCGCTTTGGGGCAGCGCAAAAGGCATTCTCCGATTCCAAAACAAATTAAATGACGCCTTTGTACGAATCGCCTTTACCATTTGCAGTCGCTTGGTGCAGAGCGCTAGGCGCTAGGCGGCTCACTGGCGTCAAAGCTTTAGCATCAAAAGCTTCCGTGTGGATCGACACCTGATCTGTTCGCTAGTGACCCGTATCGATTGACATATTATTGAAGCTTTGCGTTTAAATGACAAAAAAGATTACTATCGAAGCTTTAAAAAAAAAAAGTGGGTACAATTTTGGGGGTAATAAAAGTCCATCGCTATGTTCGTAGTTAATGCCTAATTACCCAAATAGCGACAAGTGTGATAACCAAACGAAAACCAAGGTTTTAAAATAAAATTTCTATAAAGTAAGTAAACTAACCTAACCGTATCGATCGAACATTATTTAAAAGGTACATTGTGCAAATCACAAAGAGAACATTTATAAAAATATTTTGTGGGAAGTTTTCATAGCAGGTAAAAGTTTTTTGTTACTTTCAAACGATTCGTAATATTATTTATGTTTATACACGTTTCTTTCCTATGTCCATGTTTTTTTAGTATCCAAACTATTATCTAAGCCTAAAATTATGTGTTGAGGCACCATCAATTGTTAAACGGTTTTCTCTGGCATCATAAAATAAGTGTAAAAAAAATAAAAAGACCATCCCAGGCAATAGTTCAATGAGAAAAAAAGTCGAACACAGCTGGGTAGTGAAAAAAAATATTTTTTAATAAAGTTCTAATTACCGATATTCCGAAATACAATCTTACCAAAATTTTGAATATAATATGAAAGTCTTGCGAAAATTGATCTATTCAAATACATAGGGTATCAAAAATTAAAATTAAAATATAGAATTATTAACGAAACGTTTTTGCTATTCCGGGTTCTCCATACAAGCAGATATAATAGTTATTTTCCAAGTCACGAACATCGGAACATTTCGCTTATTGATTATTCTTTTGGACTTGTATTTCTGTCTACTAAATAATGCAAGGCATCGGCATCGGATGTATTGATTTCATCGTGGCGGGGATGGGGCGTTTAATTATTAATCGACAGTGAATAAATCGATTCAGCGCCATTTTAAATTATGCTGAACGTTTCGAAATTCTAATGTAGGCATTATTTTGAATAGATTATATAGGCAAATAATACTGAGGTCCAAAGACAAAATACTGAAAACAGCGTTTTTTGGACAAAAAACGTTTTTATACATTTTAACATTCTCACAAAGGTATTGAAAGAAATGGGTGAATAGAGGAAACGCCATCGATGGAGGACTAAACGCGGTTGGCGAAAATAAAATTTAAAAACGAAGCTAACAGTCCACAATAAAGTGCTGAGACCAACCCAGAAGTTTGTTAGTGAGGTATGGAACTGGCAAAGGAAGGATGAAAGTAGACTAAATGCTATAAAAATGAGATCTCTAGATGTATGAATCTAAAACCATGCATGACTGTGTTAAATATCCGAAAAATGCGAGGCTGATGTAAGAGTAATGGAAAATATTAAGAAACGGATGCGTAGATGGTACAGATGAACGAATAAAGGAGTGTTGGGAAAATTTATGACGCGAAAGTGAATGGAAGAAGACGTCGGGGACGCCCAAGGAAGACATTTTACGATCAAATCAATCAAATACTTGAGTCAGGCTATGTCAAAAGTTAATATAACAGAAGAGTGTATGACGGCCTCCATGGTCGAGTGGTAAGACGCTCGACAACGAATCCAAAGGTCGCGGGTTCAAACCCGCCGTACGCCAATAACTTTTAATCAATTAATATTTGTCACAACACATTTAATTAATTTAAAAATTATAAAAAAGTATATTTGCGGCACGTCCCAGAGTGGTAGATACTCTAAGTATCGCCCTGGTGAAAGACCATCATTCAGAATTGAAACGTTGCTTGAAATGGCTTTAGCCGTGTTTGGTGACCAAATCTGAATAGCCAGGTACTTCCCAACCTTCCCCTTCCCTAACTCCTTCCCCTCCCCACTACCTTCAACCTTACAACATACCCTATTTTGGTACCATATTCTCACTGGCTTTAGACGGTTGAGAGCAGTTGAGACTCTTGTCCGGTAATCAAAGAAAAATTTAAAAAAAGTATGACATGATGCATGAATCTGAATGAAGCAAAGACATCGTATGCCATGACAGAGTTCTGAAGCGGTCAATCCTATCTGCCTACCCCTGCAGTAAAAAGGCGTGATGGTTAGTAAGTGAGTTAGAAAAAGATATTAGGTAGATGCTTGTTGTCTTTTTTGTTTCTCATGAACACTTAAAAAATATCTAAATTTAGTGTTTTAATATCTGGATCACGATAGCTAAGCTAAACTTTAGAGTGTTTACTTTTAAATATAATGTTTATTATTTTTAAAGTACCTATCCTAATTTACATTCAAGAAAGATTTCTTAAACAATTTTTTTTTTATATAATTGTTTAAAAAGGAGATTTTTAAACACAGAAGAAATTTTCTTATTTCTCCTAAAATTCTTTCCGTTTCAAAAGCGCTAGCAAAAAAAACAATGCTCTGAAGAAATCGACCGCAAGGAAGGTGCAAGTAAATATCAGTAATAACGATTGTCGCCTTTCGTAATAACGGCCGTTGTCCGTTACAGGTTGGGCGATAACGAGGTAAGACACTTTCCGTTAAAATTCACCCGCGATACAAGGTACATGGACAGGAAGCGAGGAAGGCTCCGCTCCCTGAGGGAGGCTCTCTTCCAAATTGAATCGAAAGAGGCCATTTCAAGTCTGGTAACTTCGGAGAGTTTCATAATTATTGGTAAAACTTGCAGGCGCTAAACAAAAAAGCTAGGTTTATTAATTTTTCGCGAAGAAAAACAATAAACAATGTACCGTGCTTGAGTTAAAACAAGATGTTTTTTTCTGGGTTTAAAAATGTTTCCAAAATCGTTTTTAATCACAGTGTACATTTAATTGTTTGTTCTTATATATCTGTTGCTAGTTAATTAATTATTGATTTGGCTAAATTTGAAATCCTTATTTACAAAATATTCACCATTTATATTTACAGAGTCGAGTACCTCGATGTCCAGTATAAAATGTATGAATGCTTTAATAAATGCCTACAAATAAAATAAAAACAAACCATCACGCCGTTCCTCCGCAGGGGTAGGCAGAACCGTCATATAACTCTGTCTTGGCCCACACTCCTTGTTTCATTCACATTTATACATTATCTCATACATACTCTTCTGTTATTCTGACTCTTCACATGACCCGGTTCAAGTATAAAATTTACTTGAACGTATTTCTCGGGCGTCCTTGACTTCTTCTTCCATTCACTTTCGCATCATGTATTATTTTCACACTCCTTTCTTTGTCCATTCGCTCTACATGCCCAAACCATCTAAGCTTCCCTTTCTTGATCCTATTCATTACCCTCACATCAGCTTTGCATTCTTCCCGGATTTCCACATTTCACTTCAAAATACCATATTTTAACAATAGGAAACGAATATGGGATAATTTATTTTTAAACATAAGCATTCTAAAATTATCATATATTAAAAGCAAAATAAGCTTAATAATAATTTTCAGAAATAGTATTAACTTATATTTTTACTGTGTGTAATGCTTGTTTCTTTATCCAAAAAGAAATACAAATTCGTGCCCCCTTCTTTTCCTGCTTGACAGTCATATCTCAAATATTGTTATAACTTGCTAGAAATAGCAATTATTTGCCGTAAATCAATAAATACTAATAGTAGTTAATTAGTTAGGTTGAATATGAAAAATCCTGTTTTTCAGCAAAAAAAACCTGTGTTTGATGTCTACGTTAATTTATTGATGTAAAGCCAAGCAAATTTATGGTAACTTTTTCCACAACGCATTTCAATTACAACGTATAATTTTACTTTTTCCTAACTCCAATGCAAATCTCACGAAATAACTATGTCACAGAGGTGGACAAACACTTTTTTTTGTTTAACTATTACAAGACAAGTAAAATATTTTATAAAGTCAGTTATGGCGTGAGAAATTGATGGAACAATCATCTATTTTCCACGCAAATCTTACATTTCCTCACTGTAGGTGTGAACCACCACTTCACTGTGGGAATCAAAATCTGGAAAAACAATGAAATTAAGAGAATCTTTCGGTCAAGGTCTTTCGTTTATGAAATCTGTCATTGTTACATAGTATTTCTTTGTGTAAATTGTCCAAGTATTTTTCAAACACTTATTTTTTATTTTAATTGTGAATACCGCACAAGAGTCCCTACTGCTTTTTAGCCGACAAGATCCAGTGATACTATGGCATCCCCAATTGGGGTATGTTGTCAGGCTTAAAGTAGTGGGGAGGGGAAGAAGATGGGGAAGAGAAAGGTTAAGTAGTACCTGGCTATTCAGATCTGGTCACTACACATGGATAAAGCCATTTCAATCAACGTTTCGAATCTGAATAGTGATCTTTCACCAGGGCGAGACGGAGGGTTTCACTCTGAAACGTGTCTAAAATATACTATATATTATTTTATATTTATTAAACGTAAAATAACACATGCTAATTGAATAAAATGTATTTGCGCACGCCTTATTCAAGACCGCGACCTCTGGATTTGTAGTTGAGAATCTTAACCACTTGACCACGGAAATCAATCAGTTTTCCAGCAACAATTTGGTTCTGAATAATAATTGTGATCTTCCACCAAGGAGATATTGAAAGTATCTTCCAATATATAATATTTATAATCTATCGCTTTTCGCTCTGGGTTTTGAATCCGCAATCTAAAAAGTTTATTTTGTTACCGCTTTGGATACATCGGGCGCCGAATACATAATATGTATTTGAGATAAATATTTTATGTAAAAAGGGTTTTAAGCAGCGGGTTACACAAATTGGTGGTGTTTATCGAACTCCGGAAATATTCAAATTTGTTTACCTTATTTTTGTTGAACATCCCTTTGTAGCGAAAATTAATATTTGTGTGGGGAACTCACCTGGAAAAAGATTAAAAAAACACAGTAAGTAACTTTTACAGGTATTATGACAGGAAATAATTAAAATAACAATAAACATTACTAAAAGAGTTTCTTTCACAAATAAGCACATTGGTTATGGTATTTTTCATATTTAAATGAAGACATGAAAATATCTGCTAATATAACATGTAATCAAAATACCTAATTATAAATCTTAGTTCGAAAATCACTAGCTACAAGATTTAGTTGAAGAGCACTAATTAAAAGTTTAAGTTGTAGGTTACAGAGCCTTTGAGGTGTTTTTACACAAAAAATGTCGCCATACAAATTATCAAAATAGTATCATTACTATTAGATATTCGTTTTGGTGATAATTTATACCTTATATAAATTAAGTTGTAAAGTGTTTTTGAGGTGGTTTATTTTTTAACGAAAACAGCGCCATAAAATCAGCCGATTATTGTTTATTGTTTTATACAAACCGTTTAAATAGTTTAAGTTAAAATTTTATTTTATTTTATATTTTTAACAAGTAATTATATTGAAATAATTGTAACACAAGACGATAAAAATAATCCATTCTTTGGAAAAATGATAATTTCTTCTAGACGCTTGAGGCAAGTTTCATTGTTAATTTATTATTTTCTCGGCAGATGCCGTTTGAATGCTAGATTTTTCAAAAAGATATTTTACAGTACTGGAAGTGTTTACTATTTACACATGTACTTTTATATAGGGCGGTACTTATATAGCCATAAAAATATTTTCAGGTTTGTTAGATTAAAATATCAGCGTACGAACATAACGACCAATCAATTCACGAAAGAGAAAATTCAAATAATTAATCTTTATGACTGGGTTCATGATATACTATTAGAGTCATGCAATTCTAGGGATGTAAATTTTTTTGTAAGTAAATATTATTTGCATAAATGCAGAAAGTAAAAAAAAATCACAAAGTATGAATTATCTGACAATGAGATAGAAAATGATAAAATATGGAAAGATGCTTTTAAATGTTCTTTTCTCAAGAAAAAAGTGGTAGGTACTCACATATTGGTGCCTATCTATTACTACTTTACTGAATAATCTTGACTATCAACCTTTTTTTGTTTCAGAAAAAACTTTTCAATGGTAAGGTCTCTGTAGGAGTTCTACAATATGAAAGAAATTTCTAAATTCGAGCCAAGTCGGGTGATAAAGCAAGAACTTTATATTCTTGAACATTTATTATTAAAACAGTTGAAAATATAATATTTCTTTTTAGTTATATTTAGTACAACATAAATCATGTATTTGGAATATATTGTGTATTCTTGGACAAGAGATTATATTATAAGGATATGAATATATTCAAAAAAGCCCCTCGTTCAACTGTCATAATGTCTCAAAATATTAAACATCCCGAAGAATAAAAGCTTTGTGTGGAAGTCTTCGAATTATTCAAGGCAAACACTTACGTTTGCGGCAAGGGGTGTTTGGGAAATTTACGGATTTTGTCGCTGGTTAATCGGATAGAAATGGTTTTCTTTCCGAGGATAAAGCGCAAAGAGCGGATTACCACCCCCGGCTGCCAGTTCCCAGTTCCAGTCCCACTACCCAGTTGACATCTCACTCGAATACAAAGAAACTTTATTTACGAATAATTTGTCATCTATTAACTGCAATTAAAATAACGCTTCTAAAGTAGTATGGGTCTTTCAGAAAATTCAACGGGCCAAACATTAAATCCGTTCTTGGGAGAAGATAATAATAATATTTGGATGATTTATATAGCGCCGTTTTTGTGAAAAATCACTTCAAAGGCGCTGTACAGATCTTATTTTCTAGTTGATAATTAATTATTCCTACTTTGAAGAGATATTGGGATATAGTGCATAGTTCGGACACCTTTTCGGTGAACTTATAAATACATGTATTTAAAAAAAACCTTTTTGTCGGGTTCATTAGTTTACATGGGATCAGGTGTAAGCGAAAAGTCATTGTCAATATATCAATAAATAGAGCTGTAAAAAAATGTCCATATTTTATTTAATTGAATAAGACACATCCCTCTATGAAAATCGATATAAAAGGATTAGAAAATCGCCAGATTCATTACCGAAACGCGATAAAAAAATATCCGAAACAAAGGGTTTGGAAGTAAACAAACAGACGAAAGCATTAATACCTTTCCGTCATCTATTCTTAATCCTCACTTGTCAATATCCCACAGGATTAAAGTATCGTATTGGAAAAGCTCCATTCTCATTCGATACCTTCTACACGTTATTACATCCTATACAAAATTTATCTTCTCGTAAATGTATCGCAACATTAGTAATTTCCCTGTACAAGAAAAGGTAATCATATAAAACAGAATATATACAGAACAAAACTCGTATTCATCTCCCCCGCCCGACACCCCCATCTGGAGGCCACAATAAGGTAGTAGTGATCAATCATCGAACAATGAATAAGGCTTCCGGGGAAAGAATGCGCTAATATCGGTAACAAAGCCTTCCCACGCTAAAAACTTAAGATAAATTATCACCTCGGTATAACGGCTGGCAAAGGGTTGATTCGTGTTTTGAATTATTTTAGTTCCTTGGAACAAAACTTGTTTTCGTAACATTTTATAACTGTGTTAAAATAAATTTAAAAAATAGTCTGAATTTCTGAATGATCTGATTTCGTTAGAAATTATTTTATTATTTTATTAAGAAAGTCTAACATTACCGGGTTACGAATAACCTGACAATATTTAAAAAAAAAACTCATACTGTCATCATTCTAAGCAAAAAGAGTGTTTTTGTGCAATGGTGGAAGACTTAACTGGCAGAGGAATTTAACTCACCACCCCCGCGTGGGAATCCGACGCGGCTGTCCACTCAGCTACTAACCGGTCAATAATTATTTCCTTTTAAAAAATATTCTCAATAAGTGTGTCCAGGTGTTGATGTATAAGCGAAAGAGCGATAGAAAGAGAAGAAGAATGTTTTGCGGGTTAGAGGGCCTAGGTTCCTTTATGTTCAAAGATAGTCAAAATGGTTAATATCTAGGGGAAGTGGAGGTAGTGTTTCTCTGCCTAGCCACGGGGAGACTGACAGATTATTTTATCGGTTTTAAATAATTCACTATTATTAAGTTTCCTTCGTGAGTTCATACGTGTGTGAACTTTTTAAATTTAAAACTGATGTTAATTTAAATAATATTTTCAAATCCCCACCTTCCTAAAACAGTAGCTACCTATAATGTATTTTGGCAGACAGTATTCTATATTTGAAATGGGTGGATTGAAGCAGCTAATATTTTTTCCGGGAAAGTCAAGCAGCATAAAGATATATTTTTTAACTGTTTCAAAATGTACAAAATAAAGACAAAAAACATTAAAATGTCGTCGGTATCAATTTTTTTCTCCGTGAATCACAACCTTTTCAACGTCTACCTAGCCTTCCAACAAAGCTTAAAAAACGCGAATGACAATCAAGAATTTCAAAGGTTAATGTAGCGGCCGGGTGACAGATCTATTGAAAAGACTTGGGGAGTTGTATTGTGATCCCCTGACATTGAATTAAGTTTTCCGTTTAGGGGTCGCGGCCACAAAAGGGGCCATCGCCTACAGGCCAGCCTGGAGGGAGTCAAAGGAAGTATTCGCAGATCTAAGAGTTGGATATTTTCTTACGTTTGATATTTATTTCAATCTGTAAAGGTTTGTTTTAACATGTTTTTTTCAATATTTTTTTTTACAACCGACCCTATGATGAAAAGGCTGTTAAGAAAGTACTGAAATATTATTATTGGGTCAAATTTAAAAAAAAGCTCGAAATTTCAATTTAAAACGTTAATTACGTTAGTTTGATTAATCGATTGTATCTAGTTACGCTGTCTGGCAGATAATTATTTCAGACCTGGCTGTACTTTAACATTATTAGTCATTAACTACCTAATTATCATCTATCTATCGTTACAATAAAATTTGACGCACCAACAAGGAACACAAGACAACATGTTACATTTTTCTGCAACATGTACATAGCTATCTATCACTTACACTCGTTAACTAGTATGCATGATGTGGGCAACGAGTTTGGTGGCATTTAAAAAATACATTGAATTAATCTATTCATGCAATGCAGCATAATCAATACCATTTCTTTACTGAATTCTATAAATTATAATACTGTAGTTCCAGTAGTTTGTATTCAAATAAAGTTTGAGAGTATTTTTTTATTTATTTTATGTTACTTTTACCTACGTGTTTTTGAAATATGTTTTAACATATCGTCGCCAGAAGGGCAAAAGGGCTGAAGCGCCATTTTGGGAAATTTACACCAGAGCGCTTTGTTTTTATTTTATTAATTTTACAATAAAATTCATTCCTGTCTTCAGTACCTGGTTGGATTTTGAAAAAAAAAGTTAACTCGATGCTTTCAGTGAGTTACCTGAAGCGACAAAAGGCTAAAAATAGTCCCGAACTTGTGTCACTTGAGTAAATCCTTTTCCTAAAAAATGAATTTATTTTAGATGGCTGAAGGGCCACAAAAGTATTCAGAATCAAACGAGAGTCAAAGCATTCGATTCTGAAAAAAAAATTGATCAAATCTGCATACTTAATTCATTTTTGACCAAAGTGTTGCTTGAACCCTTCTCCTTTTCTCGCGACGATATTTGGTTATTGTATGGTTTGAATACTTTTTGTATAATCTTTGAGATAGCTGATAATGTAATTAACATCTACAAAACCCTGCTGGGTGTAAAACAAAACAAAATAAAATATATTTCCACAAATAGAGCTCACATTAAGTTCTTCTTGTAAATATTCTCACGGGAAATGTGACATAGGAACATTTACATGAAACTGTTAAGTAAATATATATTTTAAAGAGTATTTTACTTCAGAGAGGCCTTTGCTTGCTTCTTGGTTATGCACGCGTTATTTACCTCATTTCAAAACAAATATAGCTAGCAGCCTTAAGAGCCGTTAATATTAAATGAATGCGGGGGAAACGTCCAATATGGCCGCCCGCAGTTGTTAGGGATGGAGATCTCTGCATTAATCGTCATGGGTATGTTAAAAGTATTTTAAAGAAAACGTTTTTATGTATACAAAAATCATAATAGCGCCCTTGAGGTGATTTTTTTTACAAAAACGGCGCTATACAAATTATCCAAATATTATTATTAATCATAAAATACGCGGATACACAATGAGAAATGTCGATTGAATAAGAATACCTACAAGGAAAAACTGAATTTTTCAAATTTAAGCATTACGTTTATGGTGCATTTTCTATGACCCCTTTACAACTTTTAAGCGAGAAATTAAATTTTGACGACAAAATTATTGACGGTTTGTTAACCCGTTGTATTAGCGTTTTGTACCTTTCGACAAGAATTGCACGAGGTACCTAGCTGGCAACACAGCAAAATGTTGGCTTTATTGAAAGTTTATTGACTTGTTTGCTACATTAGCTGATTGGTTTGAATAATAATTATGAAATGGGAGCCGCTAGCCGACAGCTAACAGCCAACAGGGAGCGAGGTTTCGCTGTATTCGGTTTCTTTATAACCGCAACGGCCGTGGTTAATAAAGGCGGAGGTTCTCAACCAGTGACACGAGTGCCCTGGAGAGTGCCAAATAGTTGATCTGAAAAGATAATTTTTTGTAAGCGGAAATCAATAACCAAGCCGAATTGATCGAATGCATCCTAGAAATCTCAAGTAACTGACGTCACTTAATACAATACTAAAAAAACTTTAAATCCACACCATAAAGAACTCTTTAATGTATCTATTAATAAATATCTATTAATTGTGACTATTAAGAAAGAACTATTTTAATTATTATATTTAATAATTATTATCAATAAAGAATTATTTCACGTAACTATTAGTAGATCCTACTCAGCTCTGATCGGGTTTTAGCACTCTTCTGATGATTTTTTTTAACTATTTAAACACTTGTAAAACATGGAACAAACAATATGGCGTCTTGTTTTTTTCTTTTATCAGTTTTTTTAAAGAAAGACAAACATTCCCAGGTTGCGAATAACTTGACAATATTTGAAAAACTCTTACTACCATCATTATAAGCGATAAATATTGCCTGAGCAATGAATGAGGACTTGGCTAGCAAAGGAATTGAACTTACGACGCTTGCGTGGGAACCTGACACATTTGTCAACTCGGCTACTAGTTGGTAAGTTAAATGATTGTTTCAAAGCTCCATAGTTAATGATGACAATTTCTTTGCTAGCTTAAAATAGATATTTTCAACAAAAGTTTTATGCAGAAAAATCTGTGTAAATTTTGTGAAGCTAGACAAAAACAATTATTCGTTGTACTTAAGGTTCACATGTACCTGCCTTTACGTATATCAATGTTTCTAACGATAGCTGAAAAGCTTGTTTTTAATAGATTCATCACATAAAACAACAACCAAATCCTGTCGTTAGAATAGAAAAGAAAAATAAAGACATGTATAATTTATCAAAAATATTTACAAAACTAATAAACGTTTTTCCAAATCATAATAGATTTAAAAAAAACCTCTAAAGCATTTTCAGGCCGTAATTATAATTTAAGTTCTTGCGTGTAGGTTCATTTTCATCAACATTAAATTTTGAATCGGTTGAGACGAATAAAAGTTTAGACTTCGATTTATTTTTTTTATAAAAAGGAGTGTCAGAGCATTATTTTCAAGCCATGTAGGAAATACTCCGTCTCGCTTGGGCAGTCATGCGCACAGCGACGGCGCGCTGTATGGCAAATGAGACACTTCCGCGCATGCGACGGAAGGAGCGGTTTTAATGAATAGTGTCCAGTAATGCCTATTGTTTGTGAACTATTGCGTCATGAAGCATATTTAATTTGTCGCTTATGTACACGATTCTGAAAAAAAATAAAATGTTGAATGGGCAATCGCGGGATACTCGGCGGACAAAACCAAAACCCTGTTCGTATTTGATGTCGGTAGTACCAAAACGAGCCCTTTTATTGTAAAATGGCTTGTTTACGTTTACGTATACGTTTTTTCTTATATTTAATCAAGGCTTCTTCGAGACCTACAAACATTAATGGGATATTTTAATCATAATGATACTTGATACGATATATTTTTTTAATATTTATTTTAGATTAGGTTTAACCGTTAATTTGTTTAGTGGGATTTGAATGCCCAATATTTTCTTAATTTTTCTACTTATTTACTTGTGTATCCCATTTTTCTTTACACGTAATTACCAATGTTCAGATATAGCTTAAGCATGGGAGCGGAAATACACGAAAATCACAATTTGTTTGCTGGGATCGCTAAAAGTTTCAAAGACATTTTTAAATCTCGGTCCAATTCCGTTGATATGCTAATAACTTGAATAAAAACTCAATATGCATAAAAATATATTTTTGATTTTATATAATATGGTTATTATGACGTTCTAAAACTTACGCGTTGTTTGAAAAATCGATTTAAACATAACAGTACCTGACGTTGTTATATCTAGAAAAACAAAACTTTAAATTTCCTAGGGGAGACTAGTCACTCGGTTTATTGCGGAAAGTTTTAATTTATGATTCAACGCAGCCATTTTTTATTAAAAACTGTAGTATCTGCATTAAAGGAGATTGCATTTATGAACATTTCCATTAAAAAGCAATTTCTAATATCGAAGCTTTCATTTTTCTGTTTCCAACAAATGTGTTTATTCCCTTGAAAGATTCCATCATTAGTGTATAACTTTATCGGAGATAAGGTATATACTCTCATTATTTCCTTGGTGAGAGACCACCAATCAGAATCAAATGCTGCTTAAATGGTTTTAGCTGCGTTTACTTTACACCCTTTATGTGATATTTCACAAAAAATGGCGTTATATAAATTATCCTAAGTATTATTATTATTATTTACCAGATCTGAATAGTCAGCTACTTCTCCACCTTCTACTATTCCTTCAGCTTCATAATATTTTCAAAACCAGTAGCCAGCCCATGTTTACATTGAACCTGTGCAGTTAATATATAAAATCACGAGCAGCATCAAAAAATAAATTACCGAAAAAGTGGTTACAAATTTGGTAGCTGAATTTCTTATATTGCACTTAAATACACAGATGTACACGAACGAGTATACAGTTGCTAAGTGTATCGTACATTCTGCACGCTCGAATTCCTCTGTTTGTCTCTGTTTGTCTCTGGAGAATTATTATTCGCGTTTGGAATATTCCACAAAATGGCGTTCCTAAGTAGTGGAAGGATCTCATTTTCATGACTTTTCACTTTACAAGTTTGGAAAAGTAGCGATTTCTGATTTACATATTCAATTTACAAAATGTCATCACATTTTTCATTTATAACAACGCGGTGTCAGTAGTGGAAGACTCTTTCTGTATTCTAATACCATCGGCGTCGAGAAAACAGCTCTCTTACAAGTTGCAAAGGAAAGATTTTCCCAAAAGTATATTTTCTTAGATTTCTGATTTACTATGAAAAAATATGTGAATTTTAGTTAATATTATAGACTATAGTATATCAAAGGTCTTTTAAAAAAATTCGTAGTAAAAAACAGATAATGATGAAAATTTTCTAATGAATTTAAGGAATAATAATGTGAACAGTTTTTCTTGGTTTGGACAGAAATTTTATTTTACTTGTTACACATCTTGATTATGAATTTTATTTTCTGAAAAAATGGGTTTGGAGTTCTGAACTCTATTTTATTACTCTCAGATCGTGTGGTAGTCTATTCCAGGCTTTGGGACCTGACACTCCGAAGGCGCGCTCTCCGAACTTAGTGTCTGGTGTGCTCTTTGGTTCCTTCAACCTTCCGATAGCCGATGACGTTGCCGATCTAAGAAGGGTTGACTGTCGCGAATTGGAATCTTCAGGAATACACAATTCCGATAAATAAGCCGGAAGCTACTCTGTGAATTGATTTTAATTATATTGCTTTTATATAAAAACAAACGAAAATAAAGTAGAAAATTCAGAAGTTTGACAAAAACTTTATGGGGTTCAATGTACGATATATATCCACTGCACACGCCACGGAATTAAATTGGTGCTATATAAAAGGCGGAATATTAAGCCGGAAGTGTTTGTCAAAATTGATTCAAGTTAAGCCGACCATAAGATAAATACATTAAAATTATATGGTATTTTGAAGTAAGGAAAGCGATGACTGGAATAACTTGACGTAACTTACGTTGAATTGAACAAGCACATAACGAGAATTGTGGGAGTTATCGCTAGTACTTTTGTATTCATAATTCTCTGTCGGCTCGGAACTGAATCGTTGATTTGTCAAAGCAAATCTCCGAAGACTTACTCCACTTGCGAGTGCGCAAATAAATTTTATATTGAACATTGTCTGGTGCACCTAGCGAGTAGAATGAGACGGCCTGCTCCACCGAGTGCGCTCGAAAAAGGAGGAAACAGCTAGAAACTCGAGACCCGCTGTTGCCGCTGTTCACGCTTCAATAGTTCAATGTTATTCAATACTTAACAAGTTCAGAGCATAAACGCAGCCTCCGAAGATCAACTGCCTCCTCCGTCATTGGAATGGATACAAATTTGTACTCGTGTTGAGAACTTCGAATGGGTTCTCATCTATTTTACCCGCTGGCTGACTGGATGGTTTCTACACGAGTTACGTGATATTACGGAGGCATAAGAATCACAAACAAATATGCTTTTCATACACGAATAAATCGCTTTCCTTTTATCTATACACTTCTCATTTGATCCAAATGTAAAACACGGGTAGAAATGTTAATGCTAATCTCAACATGTGAAATCTTTTTATGTGAACTGTCTTTATTGAACAGTGTCGATGTTCATGTTTGTAAGTTTGTATGAACGTTTATTATCAGGTTAAATAAGAAATTCTCTAACGAAAATAAAATAAGGTATGCAGGAGTAGTGCAATCCAATAAATTCCATAAATGTATTGATAATAATACATAAAATATAGATGTATTCATAGGAAAAAATAAAAGTAATTAATGTAAAAATTGTTAATGGAGGATATTAGGTCTCATATCTACAACTTTGTATTAGACCATAAATTTATTTTTTATTTTCATGACCGACTGTTTTTGCTTAACCTAAGCATCATACGGGTACAAAATTAAAACTAAACAAAAAATGCATAGTGTGTGGTTATATATACTTATCATAGATGTTTAAATAACCACGTTTTTTCTGAATCCGCCAATCATCTTATTGAAAAAGATCGTACCTTCAACAAAAGCACCGGTGCTCATATTCTCTATAAAATAGTCTTGGTAACAGATTAAATAATCAAGAAGCATTAGAAGAAGCATAAGAAAGCCATTAAACTTTAATACTCGTATTCTAAATAATCAATTAAAAATGTTCAGTAGCCCAATATTAGATATATTTCTTGTAACATCATAAAATTTCTCATTATTCTCAGTTATCACCTCCTCAGTTGACGTTTTGCTAATTTCATTTCATATTATTTGTCTCTTTTTCTTTGTTGCTTTGTTATTATTTAAATTCTATTCTTTTGTTTCTTATTTTATGTTTTGTTGTGATCTCCCTCTGTACGTATGAGTATACTATGTAACCACACACTATGTATTTTTGTTTAGTTTAATTTTGTTCCCTGTTGATGTTTTGGCTAAGTGAAACCAACCGGTCATAAAAAATAAAAAAATATCCATAGCCTTATACAAAGTTATATATTCATTTCTTTAAATTGTATGCATAATAGTTGAAAAGTCGTTTGCACAATATCAAGGGTATCATTTATTTAAATGATTCCCTTGGTATGATTATCTACAAAAGCATGTTTTTACAACATATCAGGAATGTTCCGTATTATATTACAGTACCTACCTCATACTCAATATAATATTAAGGTGAAACTATTCCATGAAATAATATTTATCATACAAGTGACATTGTATCAAACACATAGCGTGCAGACAAATACCTGGCATATCAGTAATATTAGGCAAATATAATCATTTAATACCCTTTAAACGTGATATTCCTAAGAAAACAAACAGACGCAAGGACGTCAATAAACAGATTGTAACCTAACGTCTGCCTTAGATAAATGAGATATGCGGGATGTTTCCATGAAATGTTTGATCCTCACTATTATTCAGAATCCGTAAATGAAACAGCATCCATTTGCTGTAATACCATCGACAAGCTTCTGGCCCCATTAGCCTGATTGGAAAGCAATGCTGATAATTCAGCGAAGAAATTCGGAAATTCAATAGCACGTATCAAGTGGAAACCCACTACGTATGTCAAAGAGTGTCACATACAGTGAGCTTCAACTCAGCACGATGCGATAGTCGGCCAAGTATATTGTTTTATTATTTGTGAAAACGTCGGAAGCACAAATTTGTTTTTTTGTGATCATGTTGATCATATTGTTTTTTTTTTAAATATATATAAACTAACGGACTATAGTCCAATTACAAAAAAATACAAAACACGAAATAGGAAAAAAAAGCAACAGAGAAAGAACCACACATACATAATATTATAATGAAGCTATGACAAAAATAGGACAAAATATACACAAGAGAGAACATTCAAATCAAAGCCAAGGTCAAGTCAAAGTTTTAGTAGAGTCGTGAAGAATGACGAAAATCATTTAGACTGGAACCAAAAATTTCAAGATCATGATTTGAGTTAACAAGTTTCGACATTCTGGACAGTGGAGAATGATAACCATAATTAGTAGAGTGATGATTGAGGAACAGCAATTCATTGTTTCTTAGTCTACGGCAAGAAATGTTGAACTGGATGAGTTGCAACAAAGAAGGTGAATCAATTGTACAATCAATAATTTTGAAAATGCAAATCAAATCAAAGTCTCTCCTAACGTTTTTTCTTTCTTTGTTAAATTATTATATCTTGTAAAAAAGGGATGTTATTATTGCTTGGAGCAAACATTTCATTTGATTTTGTTTTTTTTTTTTAAATTAACAATTTTTTTTGTTTTCGGGTCAACTTAATTGCTTCATTTCGTTAGGTTCGGTCCTGTATCGTAAATGAAAAAGACAAGTATATCGCTTAGAAAAATTTATGTTTGTAATTATTGTAAAGAAACATTTTAATATGTTTTGTTTACATATTGACAATAATTTAAGATTTAATACGATAATACTTTAAGATTATATTACGCGAAAGTGAATGAAAGAATAAGTCGGGAATGCCCAAGGAAGACGTGGCACGATGAAGGAAATCAAATACTTAAGTCGGACCATTTGAAGAGTCAGAATAAGCGGAAGAGTATGTATGATACGATGCATTAATGTGAATGAAGCAAGGAGAGTTTGCCAAGACAAAGTTTTATGGCGGTCCGTCCTCTGCTTATTCATGCGGTGAAACGGCGTGATGGTTAGTTAGTTTTCTAATACTTTATTTTTACTGATATACAAACAAATACATCGAAAACATAAAGTAATTGTTTGATTTATACTTAGGACGATAGGTGACCCAAAATTCTTTTAATATTTGTAATATGCAGTATTTCGTCAAAGGAACCGAAATATTGATGTATTTGTGCATCAGATAATAATGCCTCTATGCTCCACTTAAAGGGTATCAAATTGCTGTTTCTGATTTTGCACGTTTTCTAAAAAAACAAGTATGGTCAACTGGTTGCTCTCAGAAAATAATTTATTATTATTAATTGTTGAATACGATTTGTATTTGTAGCTGTAACATTTTATTTCAATGCCCGAAATTATTAAATAATTACGATATCAAATGATATGAAAAAAGTATTCCTAAAAAAAGGATGTGCGTCTTATAATTTAACAATGATTATTGTTGTAGCCATGCCGTTGATAACTCCATTACCTCCGTATACTCCTCGTAACCAACGCACGTAACGTAAAGAAAGATTACAGAGGAAGTCTCAGCGGCTGGACGATATTTAGCTCTTCGTCAGGATAAGGTCGCACCTGTGAAACTTGATAGGCTTCGCGGTATTGAGAGCTTTATATACTCCAATTCACATCCTTTATGGCACAACTCTTTTTTTACTACAATCTTCTTCCTGCGGATGACAAAACCATCAAAACCCTTATACTGCTTCTTATTAATTAATGCTGTTATTATGGGTTACGGAAAATGTAACCGACTTGAATAAAGGTTCGTTCAAATAAATATTTAAAAATATGTTGTTTTTAATAGCTGACGTACAGAAAACTTTTGTGGCCACCCATACCCTTTAACTTAACGCTTTAAAATAGAAAATTATTACTGAGCATGGCTAAAGCGTTTGAAGCCATTTTAAACATTTTATCGATTCTGAAAAGTGACATTTTACCAGGACTATTTTCTGAGAGTATCTTCTACTGTGGAACAAAGTACAGTAATTTTCCTTTATTTAAAATATATTGCTCTCGCCAGGTTTAGAATCTACAATATAACTATCTAATCTATCTATCTTAACTAAGTAACTAACCATCACACCGTTTCCCCGCAGGGGTAGGTAGAAAAGATGAACCGCCATACAACACTCTCTCTTGGCACACACTCCTTGCGTCATTCACATTCATATATCAGCTCATACTCTTCTCTTATTCTGACTCTTGACATAGCCCGACTCATTTATTTGTTTTACTGGATCGTGATATGTCTTCCTCGGACGTCCCCGACTTCTTCTTCCAATCACTTTTAGGTCATATATTCTTTTCACACTCCTTTGTTCGTTTATCCGCTTTACATATCCAAAATATCTAAGCGTCCCTTTTTTAATCCTGTTTATTACGCTGGCATCAGCCTTGCATTCTTTCCGGATATCCACGTAAGTATCGCCCTGGTGAAAGACCGCCATTCAGAATCGAAACGTTGCTTGATTGAAATGACTTTAGCCGTTTGGAAACATATCTGAATAGTCAGGTACTTCCCAACCTTCCTCTTCCACATCTCCTTGCCCTCCCCACTACCTTCAGTCTCACAACATACTCCTATTAGGGATTCCATAGTCTCACTGGCTCTCGACGGTTGGGAGCAGTTGATAATCTTGCGAGGTATTCACTATAAATAAAAATAAAACATACGCCTCAGGGATCTCATTTCAACAGCATTCAGTCTACCTTCATCCTTCCAGTTCCATGACTCAGTGCCATACATCAGGGTTGGTATAAGCACTCCATTGTTGACTACTTTTATCTTAACATTATATAGATTCATACTCACTCTTCATTTTAATTAAACAATATTATTGTCCAATAACCTCTTTCGAAATTAGGGTAAAACGAAGTGAATTATTCGGGGGTCGTGACTGCGTGGCCCCGTGTTAATGTGGTGTAAATTGCAGAGGTCGCTGGTGGCTAGTCTGGGGTCAACCCGTCGATTTGTCATACAGAGCTGTGAGTGTATGAGATCGGACCACATGCATAATATGAAATAATTGGGTTCTTGGCAGGGCACCGAAAGTCGCGTTGAACTAATCGCTTTTTTGTCCTAGCGTTAGGGAAACCGGAGAATTCGGCAATTGACTCCCATGATACGAGTACTAACATGAAGCAATTAGGTGCGGTTAGCAGTTACTAAATCTACTAGACCTAGACCAGGGATTCCCAATCTTTTTTGTCCCGTAGACCACTTGGCTTTCACCACTTGCTTTCCTAATTGATTTTTTTTAGCATTGGGAAAAACTTCAAAGTTTTGTGAACGCCTCAGGAGCTGCTAGTTCTTTGAAATGAACTTTTCGCGGTGAACACTTCAATTGAAGTCGTACTCGCCAAAAAATAGTACTAGACAGTAGAGATCTCAAATCGAAAAGTGCTAGCAAATCAGCAAAAATCCTCTCCGAAAAAAAGGGACTAGTCGGTAGAGATTTGAAATCGAAAAGTACTAGCAAATCGACAAAATATCCTCTCCAAAAAATTGCTAGCAAATCAACAAAATTTTCCCTCCGAAAAAAAGCACTAGTCGGTGAAGGTTTGAAATCGAAAAGTACTAGCAAATCAACAAAAGTTCCTCCCCAAAAAAGTACTAGCAAATAGAAAAAAGATGAAACTGAGGAAGAACCAGTTCCTCGTCAAAGATCTTTGATTCTTTGTAGTCTTTGAACTTCCATTAAAGTACTTATAATAAAGTACTTCATTGAAGTCCGATTTCAATTGAAATATATCAACTGCCGCAAAATGAAGTAGTTTTGGTGACGGCCTGCCTAAATGGAATCCACTCTCGTGGACCCCCATTTACGTCTAATGCACCCCCATATTTTTTTTTTCACTTGACTGCAGGAGACCAATTAAATGAGTTCTTAATTAACTAACAGTTTATAAATGTTTTCGCAATTGGTATCTACTTCTCCGTGCAACAAATGTGAAGGGAACCAATTAAACAGCAATGGTAATTATTATCATGTATGGTTTTTTCTAAGGGTATTATTGTTGTTCGTACACGTTAGCACATCCCAATAAAAACTGTTATAAAAATATTATGAATCGTTTTCATGCCTTTAGCAAGAGATGATTTATTATATTTTAAAAAGTTAATACTATCACAACTAATTGAAGAAATCTGTAAGCCTGATGCAGTGACAACTTAAAGAGGGTGAGCTCTGGCGTCATTAAATTTGCATACCCTAAAAACCCAATAGATATATCGTCGCCGGATAGACAAAAGGGCTGTAAAGTTTTTTGGTTTTGCAATAAAGTATAAATTCTTTAGTACCTGGTTGGACTTTGAAAAGAAACTTGACTCAAGTAACTCAATACTCTCACTGAGTTACCCAAAGCTATAAAAAGCTAAAAATGTCCCAAACTTGTGTCGATTGAGTCAAGCCTTCTCCCAAATGTTAAATATATTTTAGATGGCTGTAGGGCCACAAAAGACTTCAGAATCAAATGTGAGTCAGAGCATTCAATGCAGAAAAAAAACTGATCAAAACAGCATATTTAACTCATTTTTGACCAAAGTGTCACTTAAGCCTTTTTGTTTTTCCAGGAACGATACTTACTTTTCTCCGTACGAGATATTGTTTCCGATGAATGGACGATAGCTGAGTGGGAGCAAAACTACAAAGAGTTCAATGCCGAAAACTTACCTGTTTGTTACTTTAAATTTTATCATAAAATTTTCTAACGTGATCAACGATTTTAGCAATGCATTATTTCCATCAGATACTGATTACGAAAAAAGAGTGTTAAAACTTAGGTTTGTAACTCCCAGTTTACACGAAAAATGACTCTCTCTCGGTCAATTCAGCCAATAATCTGATTTTGTGGTGGATATTTTTTGGGCACCCGGTCTTAGAGACCATCCACACGGTCAGCTTAAAGAAATCTAACGGTAAGTCGTAACCACCTCCGAATACTTCCATCCGTAACAATGGACGTCTCTCGTCTCGCGTCTCTCGTCTCGTGACGGTCGCCAGTCGTGTTCCCGGGCGGTGCAGAGAGCCGAGACAAAATGGAGCGGACGATGAACAATTTCTGTTTACTTTCTTATTCACTATGCAAAATGGAAAGTAATACATATTAATTGTGCGTGGATTTTTCTTTGCGCGTTCCAATTTAAATCCATATTAAGTTAATTAAAACAAATTTATACGACATAGTAGGTATGTAGATGAGAAGAAAATCATTAACTGAACTAAACCATGTTAATAATTTTTGTTTTTTTTTATGTGTACTACAAATATTAGTTGTTTTTTGCACTATCTACCTACCTACACCTACCCTCTATTTTATTTTAATATTTTTTACATTTATTTATTTATATACTTACGAACTATTCTCCAATCACAAAAAAATACATTAACACGAAATGGGAAAAAAGAGCAACAGAGATATAAAAGCACATTTACAATATTATAATGAAGCAATGACAAAGAATAGGACAAAATATACATTAGAAAGAATATTCATATCAAAGCCAATATCAACTCAAAGTTTTGGTAGAGTCGTAAAGATTGACAGAAATCATTTAGACTGGTACCAAAAATTTCAAGACCATGGCCCTAAGTTAACAAGTCTTGACATTCTGTAGTGATGATTGAGGAACAGCAATTCATTGTTTCTTAGTCTACGGCAAGGAATGTTGAACTGGATGAGTTGCAACACATTCATAGGAATATTTTTTAAGCTACGTCTAACAAATAATAAAGATGATTTAATTATGGCGTCCTATTATTAAGATTTTTTTATAATCTCAATTTGTTCTTACATTTATAATACAAGTATAATGCTGGTTCTTCTTTTTTTTTTACATTCTCGTGTGTATTATTCACTAGGATTATTTTTTTTTTTACTATAGGACAATTTTTATAGCGCCATTTAGAAATAATCTCCTCGGGGGGGCTTAATTTTTTATTTGATACTGATTTTTTTCAGATTTGTGAAAGAAAGTGATTATTATAAACTAGCATTGTTATGTCAAAAATTGTTTCAATAATACACAATATTATGGAAATAAAATTAAGTTAAAGCGTATCAAAATATTATATAATATTTTAATAGTTGACTACTATAATATGTCCTTGAGTCAAGTAAATTAAAGCATATTAACTTTGCTAAATAAGTGAAAAACTTTATTTATGATGTTTTTCCTATGTTTTGTATTGTAAGTTTCTATCTGCATGCTCTTTACTTAGTTTTTTCTGAATAATCACTATTATATATATATATATTAATTATGTTTGCAAATGGTCATCGACGGTAAGTAATTAAATAATATTAGACTCATAATCAACAGGTGAAATAATTTCATAATTTTTATTTTATTCGGAGTAGGTACTGATAATTATTAATAACTCATGTCCAATTACTAGAAAATACAAAACACTAAAACATATATTTTTATCACATTTTGAGAAAGTTTTGTGACAACAGCGACTCAATTTTTTTTCCAAAACCATTGCCACGCAGACTTCCCGGACGGATCTTTGGTCGCGGCGTGAAAAAAGCAACACTTATTTTTTCCTTTAGAATTCGAGTAATGTTTTTTTTTCATCAGCGCAGTGGTAACATAATCACGGTAAGAGATGCGGTCAGGGACGGGATTGAAATATTACCTACCTGAATAAAGAATACTGCCTTCGCTTTGAAAAAGTTGATTACGTCAAGACACTTCACTTGACCGAAGTATTTGATTTTTAAAATAACAAATAAAATTAAGTTCACTGATTATTTTTTTAAATCTAAAAGATCGCATATGAAGATTCTCCATGCTAGGTATATTCTTTGTCTGAGGCGTGTTGAGTGTGTAATTTCGAGTGGTCATTACGAGAGCTACTGAATATTGACAGTGTTGTGCTATGTGGACAGTAGAGGTGCCTCTAAGGGTATTCTTGGGTAGAAACAGAAATGATGTGAAAATACACACGCCCAGTCTTTGAGTACCTACGCCCACAAACGTTGAATATTATGAGTAGGAACTCTGATGAAAATTCTAATATACATTTTTTGGTTTACGCCTCTTTGATATTGTGTAATTTATTGTGTTTTTTGGAAGAAAAAAAAAGAAACAAGCAACACCGAATTCAACATTAAGAAAAATATGTGATCTTTAAAAATATGAGACCTCACTCTAACATCAGTGGAAATAAGGCCATTTTCCAATCATCATTCGCGAATTAAATCCAATTTCTAAGATTTTTTTTTACTGGCTGCAAGGGAATTAGATGGAGTTGAATACTTTAAAGTCATAATTTGAAATTTTAAGCTGAAGGCTTTTTAAATATATAGAGCGAATGAACGAAGAAAGGAGTGAGAAAAAAATATACGATGCGAAAGTGAATGGAAGAAGAAGTCGGGGACGCCCGAGGAAGATATGGCACGTGAAGAGTCAAAATAACAGAAGAGTATGTATGAAAGTGAATGAAGCAAAGAGTGTACGCCAAGACAGAGTTGTATGGCGGTCCTTCCTCTCTGCTTACCCCTGCGCGGAAATGGCGTGATGGTTAGTTAGTTAGTTTAAATCCAACAAAATTCAATATGACTTTCAACACAATATTGTGAAGTGCCTATTCAGAGATGGTTGAAATCGAAATATATTGAAAATGTGCACGAATAAAACCTATTTTTCATACTAAAATAAATATCGGTTCAATTTTCTGTTCGATCGCAGAGTAATTCTAACCATAAGTCACATATTCCCGCGCGCACGTCCGCATTATCACATGCAATCGTGCACAAGTAGCGATAGCTTCATGCAAACGATTATGGGTTTCAAGTACTTACGCCGCCGGCCTGCGGAAATGTTATGCGGTCAGCACTATATGAAAAGTGATTTTGCATATTATATTCCCCACATATCTATGAGTACGAATTTTACATAAGTGAAGTTCAATAGATATGAGTACTTATGAGAGATTTGAGAAGCCATGGATAGCAACGAAGAAGGTACACTCAGATCATCATTAAATCTATAAAAATATGGGCAAGAATGATTTGGATGATCAAATTTTATGTCAGATAAATTTTCATATAAGAGTAAATATGTACACCCTTTTGCGGCCGGGAGATATTAAAGTTTAACCCTTTTTTCCCCCCTTTGTGTGATGACAATTATTTAAATGGACGATTAACTAATATTTTATCACGAGCGCATGTAGTTTGGGCACATATGGGTACATTTAGAATAATCCTCTCTAAATGAGTCTTATTGAGAAGAAGTATATTTATTTTCAAATAATGTACTAACTTTGAAGAAAATTTTACCATACTTAAGCGACAATACTATCGACAAGATACAACTCTTCTATCAGATCTCTCAATGTCAGAACATCATTCAACATGAGTACTTTATGCTATGCAACAGAGACATAAATCCTGTTTATTTATTTTTTAGTTTACTCCATTTGTATTCCAACAACAACAAATCAGAGAATAAAATTTCAGAACTACTTGTGTGGCAGTAAATAGTAAATTTATATCATTGAAGAGTAAGTATGGCAATATAACATTTTTATTATACGCTTTCGCGTACATCGGCCATATTAGTAATTAAATTCAAAGCTCAATTATGAAAGCCTAATGCTGCGGTTAAAACGAGCTTTTGTTATGCGAGCTTTACGTAATACCTATTAAGTGTGAACCATTGTTTGCGGTTGAACACCCTTTTGACGATTCAATGGCGATTAGTGCTTTTAAGCTTCCGTTCCGTGGGACGGTAGGTACTTCAATTACCAAAATGTTTAGTGATTTGATTAGATATATAGATACTATGTGAGATGATAGTACAGCCAATTTAAATTTTATAGTAAAAAGCAAATGTTGCTTTCGAGGTGCAGTGTAAGGTTTTTCTAAATTCATCACATTTGATGACTATCAAATCATTGACTTTTTTCTTTGTACTCTGATTCTAGACCCGTTTTGGTGTTTGATAAAATTGTGATCAATTTACAGGCATAACAACATGACACTCGTATCTCGAATAAACAAGTTAGTATGGTGCAGCAAACTTTTAACCGCAGTCCGTAGTTAACTCGAATGATTTCCCCGGCGCAGATTTTCGTCATCGCATCTTCACTTTGCTTCTCGCTGACCAAAAATTGATCAAAAGCTGAAACAGGCCCAAATGGAAGTTTATAGAGACCGTTCAAATATCAAAAAATAAAATTTACTCTAATCTTCGATTTTATGGTCCTGATTTTGAAACACCATAAGCTTGTTGCACAATGTTTAATGCTTAGGATACTAATGATCAGGATATCCTGGCGTAGAACTGTTTCCAACTAAGGATCCAATCGGCTGAGGACTTGAGTAAGGAGAATTATAGCTCGTGTAATGCACACATTGTGTGGGTATATTAGTGGCCGATGCAGCGCTGAGTCGGCTGTCGATCAGGTAAGCGGTCATTTTCAATAACCCTGGTAATACTCCTAAGCAATAAATCGATTTTGCATTAAAAACATGCTCTCACTAGGTAAACCAGAACACGGCTCTAAATCACTGACTACAACAATTTTACACTTATTATCCAAGAGAAGCGAAAATGAAGCTTTATCATTTTTTGTATAAAAACCTACATTCGTATCTCAGAATAAAAAAGACGGTATTATTTTAATTTACAATTAATATATGCAGTGTTGGTAAAAACGTACAAAATATTCAAAGATGGGAAGGCATGTGTTATTTTAAAATTGAAATAATAGAATAAACCTTCTACAGCCATCAGCACAAAATTAATGTATTTAAATGGTCATTACGCAATGAATTTAGGTATAAGTATTGGAATCAAAACACAAAATACTGTCATATTATCTAATTTGGTGATCTAGGTGCGTGGGAAATATTATATGCTCAGTGAAAAGGGGAGCTATAGTTCCACTGGCTCCGGGCAAACTGAACTCTTGTACGGTATCACTTTCATTTTATTTAAGGTGACATAGTACCTCAATAAGGGGGGGTTTACCCGAGATTCACATTATAATTAATTCTGACGAATCTGAGACGAAATATTATGGATTTTTTGAAGTTTTTTTTTTTGCACTTGGAATGTAACTAATTTATATTTAAGATTAATAAAAACTGACTCATACAATTCATAATCTTACCGTAAAATGATATCCAAATTTTCCGAATTGTTTTTCATCAATAACATAATCGGTATGGACCAAATTTTATTTTTCTATGGAATTAATTAATTACTCGATTGAACCGAGATATTCCTTGAAAACATTTGAAGTTATGGTAATATGTTCATCATAATTATTTATAGTGAAATATTTTGGCAAAATACCTTTCAAAACTCAACCCTATACCTCTCGCCCTGCACCAAAAAATCATTTTGTCATATAGAGTGTTGAGTGTTATGCCCTTTTTATACCATCTTCCTCTCGAAAGCCGGTTGATACAGGCGAGTAACCTATGCCCAACGTCATGGTGAATTCATAGCTTATTTTGACAAATTATTAGAGAAATCTTACTTTTTTTCTACATTTTTTCATCAACTACCTTTAAATAAAGGATAATTTATTTTTTTACAATTTAATAGAACAAGATCAAATGTAAAAGATTTTTTCTTAATATTTGAATAATATCAATAATCAAAAACACAAATATCAAACAGAAAAAGCCAAAAAACTAAAAGACAATGGTCACAACCGAGATTTTTTTTTATTCTTACATCTCCACTCTTTTTTTAGATTTATTTCTAGGGTACTTTATCTTCGTAAGGTCGGAAATTAAACTCGTAACATCTTGAATAAGTTTCACCCATTGAGGAGACAGCCTTGATTTTTGTTATAAAATAACACACTTATAATGATTTAGTTATAATAATATTCTGACAGTATATTAAAAACATCGACTGTTCTACAATAGCCTTTGTTAGCGCATGTTTTTAGTCGATTGTTTATAAAAATGTCTTCTCGCTATGACTCAGTTTACTGAGTTGTCCTCATTTCTTATTAGTACAATCTTCCACGGCAAACTCGGCAACTGTATTTGTCCCCTTGAATTATAAACGTCCTGCTGCGGCATCTGTTGCATCATTGATGATTAAAACAGCTAAATTGGTGGAAACAATTAGTGGTACGCAGTTGGGCTCTCGCTAAACGGAAATTATTCCGGTCTTTAATGGCTACATTAAACATCTAAGACTTGTTGTTGAATATAGTAAGTACAATTTTTTATTGTTGTTCAATTCAGAAGTTTAATTGTTTAAACAAGGCTTTGTGTGGTCCTAGATAGACGTGAACTTATGCTAATTCTACGTGTCATTTGCAAGGTTGGCGTTCAACGAACTGGTGTCCCAGTATGGTACCGCATGTAACAAATATTAGCCTCCGGTATAATTTTAACTAGCTTATTGGATGCATTAAACCATTTTAACCACTGAAGAGGTACACCGATGTAAGTGTGGTGGTATATTTAATTTAAGTGGTCCATCTGAAGCCTGCGAGTTAAATGGTCCGGTGTATATTGACCACATCAGTGGTTCAAATCGGTATACTATATGCGTCCTAAATTTGTATGCATCTGATAGTATTAATACGCTAAGCCGTCTTCTGTTCATGATTCCGTTCGATCGCCGCGTGGGGCGCTGATTTTTGCAAAAATATATATCCTGATACAATACACGAGAAAAATTATATGAATTGTAATTTTTGCTCAAGTTTGCTAAACTCTGGCTTATCTAATTATTACCGATATTACGGGACTTGGGCAATATCCGAGGTGAGTATCTAATTAGAAGCATTTCATGCGTTTCAAATGTTCGCGGAACAAAACACCGTACATTCCAACTAAATATTCCGTCCCCTCTCTACCCCATTTCCTCGAATTTCCTTACAATTTTCTTACTCGTTTGACCGGGGAGCAGGAGTAGCGAGGGGGGACGTGGAGCACCGCTCGTACGGGCAATTCCACTGCACGAGTAAGCATCGAGTTACATAATGCGATTCCGTTTTTTTGCTCCACAAACACAGAGTCTGAGTACGAACTTTGCATTTTGTAGACACTGAAATAGATATCCAGTGCTGGAATTCGCAGAACGCGATGGACATTTGGTGCAGTATGAAGCAAACGTAGAATAATAACAGCCGGGTTCTTGTTTTTTTCTCTACCGATTGTCCTAATTTCTGTCACTATCTGTCAAGGTTTTGCAAAAATGTAGCCCGGTTTGACAGTCGTGACAGTCAATATCAAAATCATTGGAACCGAAATTCGATTCCAACAAAATCATACAAATAGCATTGAGTTATAAAAACGGCAAGAAATGCAAATTAGATATATTTAAATATTATTTCGGTATCAGGTAAAAAAGGAGAATAGTGATAACACTAGGTTAGGTTAAGATAGTGGTTGTAAAAGAAGTTTGTAATTAAACTATGTAAGATAAAAAAAGTTTTAAAAAAAAGTGATTTATAATTTTTAATAGAAGTGTGGCATCCTTTTTAAAATGCCGCTTTCTTATAAGGTATTAATGACTTAGTTGGCAGAGTGTTACTCCCGAATAGAGTAGAGGTTCCGAGTTTGAGTCTCGGTCATGACCATTGTTCTTTTTATTTTCCATCTTTTTTCTTATTTTAGATTATTAATATTATTTAAATAATCATTTTTATATTTGATATTTGTTGCATCTGGTAGTATTCCCGGCATCATTTAATATTAATATCATGATTAAACCACGAACGTATATTTGATCTTATTAAATGAAAATATAATGAAAATACTGACATCTAAAACGGCTGATGAAATGATGTGTCTTAAGATCTTATTAAGCTCATACACTTTTTTTACATTTACTGGAAAACCCGCAACTCCCCTAACAAGTACCAAACAATTCACTTTTCAAAGTCGCACAACAAGACACATAAAAGAGTTCGCACGAAAGGCGTTATGCAACATTAAATTTATCGTAGCTAGTAAAAAACGCTGTAATGTTTTGTCAATGCAATGAATACAAAACCTTCTAGAAAAGAAACCGATAAAAGGCAGGCGTTGCACAATGATGTTATTTCCATTGGGAAACGCAAAGTTGGTTTTATTCGGTATTCCCTTCGGTCGTTCTGCCGTTATTATTTTTTGGTAATTTCTGTCGGTAATTTCTTTCAGTAACTTGGCGTGTCGGAGATTGTAATTAATGGACTGTCGGTGATATAGCAACTCGCAGCTCGCAGCTCGCAGCTCGCAGCTCGCAGGGAGAGAGTCGTTCAAACAATTCGGTATTCTTTTTTTTGTTTTTATCTTCGCTTTGGTATTTGGTAAGCTATATGGAGGCTTGTTTCGGTTCTTGTGGGAATTCGTGAGCAGAATATAAAAATCAATTGGAATGACATTATTATTTGTTATGAAACATAATAATTATAGATTTATTAGCTTGGTTGAACTGGTTTATAGAAATGTGTGCGTAATAGAAGCTTTTTGTTAAGGCAAACCTGAGAGTGTGAATGTTTGTTCCGAGAATCTTTCATTAAAGTGTATATTTCAATGGAAATTAAACTAACAGAACTAGGAAAGGATAAACTAAAATCAAAAAATAAAAAAAGCGATCGGTTAGCCTAAGTTGTCACCCAGGCATATCGGATTCAATCATCTGCTCTCCACCATTAAGAAATAATGTTTTCCGCTTAAAATGAATATGTTTCGTCTTCTTTAAACAAAGGAATAATTACTTGGCAAAAAATTTGTAAAAAATAAAATTCATATTTTCATAATATTCTGTGGTTTTTGGATAATTCTTGGTAAGTGCGGAACATGAAAATTAAATAAATAGTCACCCCAAAAAAAAATTTAAGTGGGCGTTGCTTATTAAGGAATTTTACTTCCGGAAACTAAACTTTACAAACCTCCAGATGTTTACTTTGACGATGATTCAAACCAATTTTTCAAAAAACAAACAATTTGCAAAAAAAAAGAAGAAAGAACTGTAAGAAACTCGTATGTCCCCAATTATGCTTAGACCACAAAAAATAGTCAAAACCCTGAAATCTTAATTGTTTGCATTTTTTTAATATTTTAAAGTTTTGTGATTTATACGGCTCCTAATGACGAACATTACTTAAAAGAATGTTAAGTTTGATAAAGGTTTGAAGCGATAAAAAACGGAAAGAATATTTTTAAGAATTACGACTTTCTTGAGCCATTAACACTTTTAATTTATGATCGCAGTTTGTTTAACATTATGATTTATATGGTTTTAAAACTAAACATATTAAAAATAACTAGGTCGTAACTTTTACTGACATCGATATTGCTTATATGCTTTCCTTGCGTAAATAAATCAATATAATTTAAAAATGAAAAAAATTAAAATAATTACTTACAAAATAAGGTTTTAATGAAGTGAAAAAATAACTTTATTTGAGACCATGGATATTATTTTATTTTTTATGACCGACCGGTGTCACTCACAAGCTCAAAACGTAATTACATCGTGAGATATGGTGGCTCAAAATATCTGTTCAATGGGTAGAAAATAAGTTAAGATGCCCATTGCTTGTTTCAAATTAACTAACTGGTGTTAAAATCGAATTTTGCAGTGAAATAAACAGTGTTTTGCAGTAAATAAAATATACAATTATAAATATGTAATAAAATATATTTAATTAAAATCAGGGGAAATCCGGTAATAAAATAGTTGCAAAACAATTTTAGAAACCAGTTAAAATAATGATTACTCAAAAAATTGACTCAATAAACATTGCAGAAGTCATACTGTACGAGTATATTAAACCATAAAGAAGGCTATTTTAGCACAAAGAGTTGTAACGAGTATTTGAATCAATACTCCAACAAAGTGTAACATTGTAAATCTGTATTAAAGTGAAAACCCCAGGAATACAGCCCACTATATTTCATAAGGCTGACCCAAAGGGTAGGAAATCCTCGCCCCTTTCTAGGGACCTCGCCCCTTCTCGGAACCTCGCCCCACCCCAAGTCCCTGGCCGGGTCGGGGAGGTATTCCAGTATTTAGAGAGCGGGAGAAAAATAATTTCCCATGTAAGGTCATAAATAAAATTATATGAAAATACCCTGGCCCCACAAATCATTTTTACAACTTAAGTGAGTAGTTTTTTGCGGTGTTTCTTCCCTTTATGGGAGATTGCGCAACGTTTAGGCCACTTTCGAATTTATGTAAGCTTAAATCTTGTTGCTTTATGGCCATTAGAAGTGTTCAAATTTAGTTCATAATTTCTCCACCCTTGGGAGTAAAGTAATTGACGTATCGAACGCGAGTGGATTCAGGATTCTCCACCCCCAGACACCAAATCCATAATATTATTTGAATAACGAACTTTTGAAAAAATAATAAAAGTTAACTTACATAATTTTGAAACTACACACCTGCTACTTATATATATATATACATAGCTTTTACTCAATTCTATCTTATTAAACAGATAAAAAATATGGATTTTATATGGATCTTTTTGCAATGAAATGAATTAAATCTCTGATGAAGCTGAATCACTAATAAGTTCCTTATCTTCTCACGTATAGACTCTTGTAATAATTGCATAAACTGATCTTTCAGAAACAACTCAATAGGATCCCATTCCGTCTTCAATGAGGTGGCGAGAATAATATATAGTCAGTCTAAATATCGTCGTATAACTCAACTTCTAAGAGATCGCCTTCATTAGCTTCTATTTCTTGAAATAAGAGAAAGTTTTTTTTAACAACCTTAAAAAAACTTCAAAGAATAGCACCATGTGTCCGACAAGACATATTACAGTGATAGACAGATTACTTTGAGGTCAGCAGATCTTAGCTGTTAATCAATTACTTGAGCCGTCTCGATCAAATAAGGTCGTCTACTGTGACCACGCTTTCCGTATATCCCCTTATTCCTGTCATCTGGAATAAGCTTCCCGCAAATCTTGCTCTCATACAAAATTAAGATGAGATTAAACAGGTTATGAAAACAAAATTGAAAAATTCAATAATTTTCAAAACCCAACTTCATACACTTAGAAATACAAATTAAGCCATATTTCTTTTAAAACTCCACAACTTGCTTTGTTTCGGTTTTTTCCTTACCTGTATCCGTATTGTTGAATGTCATTATTGTCTACTGAAAACTATAAACCGACTTATGATCATAAAAAAATTACAAAACTTTATATTTTGTTGTTTGTTTTATTCAAACTGTGTATGTTTGTAATGTGAAAATCGTTTTTTATAATACTTTAATATTAATTACTTGAAGTACCAACATATTGCTTTCAATATTATTTTCGTTCTCTCTGCTTCTAGTATTTTTTTTATTTATAAAATATAAATATACTTTTCTTCTCCTTAACTTCTATTCAAAAATGTTTGGTGTAGACACGCATTGTTAAACCTATCTCTGGACAATTTAAAACACAAATTAGATTTTGGGCCTTTTTCTGGTAATATTATATTAAAAATTATCATTTTGTTGTGAATTATGTTCATTAATTTAGTTTAAATCAAACTATAATCATTCTCTTCGTATAAACTGCTATTCACTCTCACTTATTTTCTCACTCTAAATTTTGGTGTATAAAGTCTTAACTGTTTACTCAGAAACTCATTATGATTATTGCTTAACACAAATTGACTCCTGTTTTATTTTCGTTTTTTTTTGTGTTATTTTGTCTTGTCATATTTTTTTCCGTTCTTATTGCGCAGTGTATTTGACAATAAAATTATTTTGTCAACCATCTGACCATTTTTAATTTTTTCTTCACCAAAATGTTGAAGTTATGACGTTTATGTGCATACGTATTATATATGTTACCGGCTTATCTTTTTACCTGTGTTATATCTTAACAATATCTAACCTAAAACTTAAATGTATATGGTCCAAATGGGCCTAGGATAAAAAAATTAGCTCTTTGTCAGGTTTTTGTAATTTTATATTATAAACTATGTAAAGAACACTGTGGGAGTAGTTTTAAGAACATGACCCCTAAATGGGATTATAAATTATTATTTTTTTAAGTTTATTATAAGAAAGCGCACTTGAGGTAAAATAGACATACAACATTATTAGTGTTATAATTTAATGGATTCTTCAAAGCTTTAACCAAGTAATTTCAGACGGAAAAGGCGGAGAAAATGTAATTAACAGAAATTATAATATTTGACTATTCTTTCTACCCCGAACAAACAGATTTTTTATTTACTAAACCTTACCTAACCTAACCTAACCTAACCTAGTAATTTCAGACGGAAAAGGCGGTGAAAATTTAATTACCAGAAATATAATTTTTTACTATTTTTTCTACCCCGAACAAACAGATTTTTTTAATTTATTTTGCTTCGTAAACAGAAGGTAAAGTTTTTCCAGAAAATAATAGGAGTATAAATATTTTGTGTTTTTGCTTTATGATACTCGATATCTTTACAGGAAAATAATAAAAAGACCGAAATCTACATTATTTCAGTATTGATTTCTAGGAAAACGATAAAAGATTTTGCATGCTTTCAACTGATCAAAAAACGTATTGTACTACACTGACGGTCCGTATTGCTAATTTGTCACTAACTCTTTTATTGTAAGGTTTTTTTTATAGAAAACGAATTGTTGTTTAGGTTCCTGTTACAATACTGTTGTAAGTAATCAATTGTTTGTTTTATTTTTTTAAATATACCCACGCAGAAATATAATTCAATGAGAATAACGTTAATTATAAAATTATTTCATTTTGCAAATCAAAAAGCTTTTTATAACAAGACCACTATTTATAAGGTTTCAGTTACATTAGTAAAAATATTACAATTAACCAATTTGTTTTAAAATTTATAATACTACCCACGCGGAAAAATAAAACCATTGGAATGAAATTAATTTGAAAGGTTTTTACTGCGCAAGAGTTATTATATGGGTTCTAGTTACAATAACAAAAATAATTAACCTACTTTTAAAACAATTTTTCATTATTTCTACAAGTAAAAATATTGCAGTTTATAGGTTTATATAAAACTCGATTTACTGTTAAGCTTTTAGTAACAGTAGAAAAGCAATAGAATTACCGTATTTGCTTTTCTTTTTATAAAACGTGGAATAATATTTCTACAGGAAAGTCATAAAAGTATTTTTTTTGTAAAACATTAATTATTATTTAAGTTCATGCTGCAGTTATAGAAATACTTTTATAATGTACCTCTTTGCTTTCCTTTTTGTAATACAACCCGCGAGTAAAAATAATGCAAAAAGTGCAGCGTTAATAATAAAAGCATTTTTAATAAGTTTTAATAATTTCATCTTGTTATTTTCTATTGTTAAGGTGGCTGCATTAAAATGAGATTGTGAAATGCATTGTTTAGCGCGGGCAGGAACAAAAGTGCATTAGCGTTGTGCAATTCGCGATAGCGTTGCTAAATTGTTTTTCTGCCATTTGAAAAGTAGGTCGTCACTTGCTGGTGATTAGATTATGAACGGGCTGATAATTGTTTAAGACCGTTTAACCCTTTGAATGCCCGGAAATGAATAATCGTTGTTCATGGATAGGCGAGAACTGCCAACAACTTGTATTTACTATACTATTTTCATTCATTATATATTGAAGAAACCGTTAACTTTTTAGATGACTAATATTCAGAAAAACTTTTACTTTTGTTTGCATTTGTTTTGTAATGTTCAATCATTATTTTTCAAATATCTAGTAAGAAAAAATACATTTAACAATGTTTAGGTGCACATAAAGTAGAACGAAGCACATAAAGTAAAAATAACAATATACAATACGTAGAAATAAAATTAACTAAAAATAATCTTGGTAAGTATACAAATAATAGGTTTATTTTTACATACCCTGAAAAAAGTGTCAAAACTTGGTTGGTTTTTAGGAGGAAAAATAAAAATTTTGTACACTTACATTTTATTGATTAGGTGATTTTTGCAAAATTATATTTATTTAAATTATAATTCTTATTATGCTGAAACTAAAAAGAATAACGGTCGCGACCGAGACTCGAACTTAGAACCTCTACTCTATCCGGGAATAACGTCTCTGCTAATTGACTACCGAGACCTTGTTAGAAACCGGCATTTTAATCGATCGCATACTTTATTTAAAATTATTCATATTATTTTTCAATTTATTCCGATATGGGCTATCCGTTTTTTTTTAAATCTTTTTCTGTTATTTACATTGAAGATTGTTAATATTTTTCAATAATTAATATGAAATTAAAAAGCATAACGCTTTAGAGTTAATTCTAATTTAATAAAATTATAATTCTTAGTTCGGCTTAGATTATTTGTACCTGCAAAAGTCTAATCTGATGGGACGTGTAATGGTAGAGGAAATTATGTATTGACACTTTAACATCAGACACTTTATCGTCAGACTAACTAGTCTCGCTAGAACTTGAAATCTTTTGTGGCCTTTTCCCTGGTACTATCATATAATTTACTTTTGGGCATAAAATAACCAAAATTCAACAATACACTAGAATCATAATTCACCGATTTAAAAAATATTTATATTTATATTAAGAGATTATAAAAACAGTGGCATTTTTTACTATAATAATAATACGTACTTGGGTTTTTTTTATAGCGCATATACCAACCAAAAACGCTCGGCATCCAAAGAGTTAAAACGAGCTCAACAGCCCTAGTACTAATACTGCTAATCACAATCGGTGAAGAGGCATATTAACTTCGTTTATATTACATCGTGAAACACTTAAATTATATCGTAAGGCATTAAACTCGGTTCATGTCTTAATCATAATATTGTTTTTACATTTTTTATCAACGATATGCAGCCTTATATTGCTGGTTGTTTGACAATTAATGCTAATAATTCTGTTAATATTGTCGCCAATCAATTATAACACATATATAACTAAATAATCAACAAATGACCTTTTTATACAAATGAAAAATTTGGATATGTTGTTTTTTAAACATTCAACTTAGAATAAGTGTAAATACTGCGAAAAAAATTGTTATAGTTTGTGTTATAATATTTTTATATATATTTTTTTAAATTAAAACCACTATAAAAAATTAAAAAACAACTTTGTATAAGACCACGGATATTATTTTAATTTTGTATGATCGACCGGTTTCGCTTAGCCTAAGCATCAGGGGACAAAATTATTATAATTTGTCCCTTTCAATTCATAGTATCTGTCTCTTTTCTCTCTGTTTCTTTGTTATAATTGAAATGTTATTCTATTATTTTCTCATTGTTTCGTTATTTTATTTTTTTAATTTGTTCTCCTTCTGTATGGATATATAACCGTACACTTTGCATTTGTTGTTATGTTTATTTTTTTACCCTGATAAACCGGTCGGTCATAAAAAAAAATATTCGTTGTCTTTTACAAAGTTATTTTTTCACATCTTTAAATAAATAATGCTTAAAATTGTTACTCTATAATTAAAAAACCTAATTTATTTATTTTAAATTATAAGCTTACTATGTATATACATGTATATAACTACTTTTTTCATGAATCCAGTTGGGCGTACATATGAAGAAATAAATAAATAAAACAGAGTACTCTGATTTCATGAATCTAATAATAAAAAGCCACCGTATAACTACGTTTTATGAACACGTATTTCTTGAAATCCTAATTTTTATCTTCTGATATTGGCACAACAATGAAATTATTTAAGTAATTTCTAAAAGGTGTTCTATTTTTGTTTGTCACAAGCACAATAATTCATAAAACCCTCACTGTTGTCAAACTTTCATATTATTTTATTTCGAAGAACGTTTTTGAAAGTAAGTTAATTGCCTCAACCGTACACTTAAGGGAGTCCCAGGCCAGACAGAGTATTTTGAATATTTAAGGCAGTCGGAGTGCCGGCCAGTCTACGGCAAGTGAATTATAAATCGGAATATGTCCATCAATCCGGGGTGTAATGAGCATCACCCACGAGGAACTTAATAATAGCTTCAGGTACATCAAAGGCTGGGGGTTCATTAGCCTTAAAACATACGAGTACATACTTCCACAGCAACACTACAATGGTAAAAAGAAAAAATATATAATTTACAAAGGTTCCTCAGTATCGAGAATCCATATTTAAATCGGACATAAGCCTAATTCCTTTGATCTATTTGTAACTTTTGTACAATTTAAAAGTGACCCGTACATTGTTTAGAAACTTATAACACTTTTGGAAACCGGTTTACAAATTGTAGAATACTATTGAAACCACGATTATTTAAATATTGCCCACATTTTTTGTAAAAAAAAGATCATATAACAATAAACAATTTCCCATTTAATATGTTATAAGCAATGTACTGGCCCACGTAAATTTATCTAGAGGCAATTCTCACTATATTGCAGCTTCTTATAAATGGACCATATTTGTATGGATCTCTAGGGTCTACTGTATTGATTAAGGAAAATATTTGCTTTATGTGTCACTGACTTAATTTACTACTACATTGAAAGTTTTTTTAAATTATATATTGAGTCAAAATAAAACAAAAAGTACACATGTGTTTTACTTTATGTTTCAAATAATGTGTTTTTTTAAATAAAAACAAAGGTTTTATTTGATAATTGCAAAAAACAACATGAAAATTCACGGGATGTAACTTGACAAGCCAATACAAAACACTAGTACTATTTCAAATTTGGAATAATAGCTGCTGAAATACATCATAGGTAGGTAAAGATTTTAAAAGATATTTTTTGAAATTCGATAATTTCAATTAACATCAGTTTCAAATTTTGAAAGTTCATACTCAAAGGGACGTACGTACTCATAAACGAAATTATTTATAGTCAATAATATGCTGTTAAACGAGCCTCATTAGGTGATTTTATTTATTGACGTTTTTATGACAGCTGTAAAGTCGTTATTGTAGAGCCATTAAATTTAATGATTTATTCACGATAATACCTTTTCTTTAGTTATAGGTTTTTGCTTAAACTAACACTAGGTACGTAAGTCATCTACATACACGTGATCATTATTATATTGTAACAATATATGACTGTACTGGTATTAAGGATATTATTTCATGGTTTTGGTACAACTAAACATAAATTCATTCTCTATATTTGGTTATTGTAGATATTACCTCATATTATTTAGATTGAGGTTTGTTTGTAATTATTTTTTTCATAGGCAAATACTATGGATTTTTATTTTGTATCAGGAGTACAGGAACTACAGTGGGTAAATAAAAATCAATCGTGATTTATATTGACAAAGATAGATTGAAAGCTGGGCATAGCGGCTTCGTTTTATACAACTAACCACTATCACAAATTGACGTGTCTCGTTAATATTACTCTATTTATAGGCATTTTTACCTACAATTAATAACGTATTAAAGACATATACTACTCCGAGTAAATATGTTAAGTTTTATGAATTGTTTTCTATTGACAGATTGGTAGGCGTATCATATTCGTTCCATTTACACATTGAAAAATTGATGAACCTATTTTCTTTTTTATACTTGTAGGACCTATATTAAAATTTTATGAAGAACTATTTGGAAATTGGCATCAGGAACACAGAAATTAATCTAGGTATACATATCAGTAGTTATTTATTCTATTGACAAATATGTAGGTGTGCCGGTTTACTTTCGTGCAACTACAATGACAAATTGACGCCCCTAGTATTAACTTGTCCCATCACAACTTAGCCCACGTCTCTTTGGATTATACAATCCAAATTCGTAATCCAACAGCACTGAAAGCGAAAGTCAAAGGTCGCCGGCGGGATCAGCAAATTGAATGCAGTTATTGTTCTATTATGTAAAGCGTAAAGTGTTCTAATTTCATACATCACTCGTTGTATCCATTCATATCTGTTCTTCTAATTCACACGAATGCTACAAAATCACAACATCTTTGCTACGAATTTGCATAAATTAGAGAGTATTGTTTCGTTGGCTGAATAGAATACCGTTGAAAGGTGTTAACGAGCCGTATGCGTGCGGGTGCTTATTAAGATGCTTTTCAGTCAGTAATTGGGGCTAAGCTATCTTAAAAATTTCACAAAAACTGGTGTTGAATATTACGTCAGCAATAATGAAATGCGTGCAATGGAATTTTTAACGTGTAAGCTTTGAAAGCCCACTGATTTCGCAATATGTTTTACTAACTAAGCTAACCACCATGCCATTTTTTCATAGGAGTAGGCAGAAAAGATGAAACGCATAACGAATATGTGTGGGCTCATAATCGTTCCTTCATTTATCGAATCATTCATACTATTAGGTATGTTATTCCTACTCTCTTGACATGACCTCACTGAAATGTTTGATTCACTTGATAATGCCAAGTTTTTTGGTATGTCTTCATCTTTTTCCATCCACTTGCATCACACATATTATCCTGATGATCCTAAATGCAAGGATTCAAAATTTACAACTATATTGCACGGTGTTTATGTATCTTCTCTTTCAAATTCCACGAGTTGACTTGGATTTCATGTATTTATTATTAAATCATTCTGCATACATACTTCGTTTAGTCAAGATAAAAAAGCTGCAGATCTTTCATACTGTCAGAAAGAGCACTGCATCATCAGTATAAAACAGGCAACATTCTTTCAGGTTATTAATATATTTCAAAACTTTTCAGTTCTCACATGCAATTCTTTCATAAAAGAGAAGCTTTGAACCTTTATATCATATTCTTCTCTTATAAAGTTGATTGATGTGAAACCTTAAACAAAGACTATTCTTTGAACAATGGTTTAACCATGGCTTTATAACCATTCAAATAAATATTTTGAACGGTTCCATTACCTTCATATACGTATAAGTAAATTATGCTATCTTTTACATGTTAGCTTACCATAGTTCATGAATGAACATTAGTTGCCCACAAATTGTTTAATACACGAAAATCAGTATTGTGGAATCATTTTCATTGTTTTCAATGAGTTTCATTTAAACTGTTCAAAAACTACCTACTGAACAACAACAAAAAGTACCTACATTATTAACTGTTTAGCTATAAAATGTAATAGACAAATGCTTGAAATTGGAAATAAACAAGAATAGTTCAATTATTTTTTTGAAAAAATAGCATTCCATCAATGTTGATAAATCCGCCACATTTCACCAATTCCAAAGCATAACATAAATCATTTAACATTTTAGTACAAAAATATTATTTTGGAAACGAGCTATTTAAAAGGGTTTTTTTTCCCAAAAAACTTGACTGTTGGTAATTCGCATTATTTTCATTAATATCTACCGTTATTCTTGCCAACACTAGAAAATTTTGTAAATCTCAGGAATTGTATATTTTGAATTCTTCGTTCGATCGATTCTTCGTTGAACTAATAGAATTTTAATACGCCCACGTACTAACACGGGAAGTTCACAGTTTATACGAAAATATTTATGCCAAATGTAAGAGTAGGTACAACCAAAAGCAATCAAATAATTATATCCATGTCCAGGAAACACAACGACTAAAAAACATATTTTACAAAAAATAAAATAAAATTTTGCCAGGATACTTTTTTCAAGGCATTTTTTAAATTTCTGCTACTGGATGTTGATGACAGCTTTTAATTTTGTGAAATGTTTTTTTTTATTATTCTGAAAATATCGAAGAGTTTTCTGGAAAAATTCTAAGAAATATAGTAGACCTAACCACAAAACTTTTTTTTTTACATTAGCAGAAAGAACAAATTCTAGATCAAGTATTTGAATGATGCTTTCGAACCCACAAGGGATCAGTTAAAAATAAAGTTCTATGGGTCACTTTGGATTTTTCTAAGTATTTAGTACACAGATATTGAAAACTATATTCATGCCCATGAGAATCTTTTTCAGATACAACGGGAACCTTTTTAACCTTCTCCTTCCGAGTGAAATGTTACTATACAATTTATTAAAGTGTCATACAAACCTCTCGGGTCCATTCAATCCATTCTTATTCCTGTCAACCTGCCTTGATGCATTTTTCTTGTATAATAAATTACGTAGTGGTCCGAGAGCAGTGGCGTAACTATATGGAGCATCACCCCACAGTACCGAGGGGCTATTTTTGGTAAATATATATATATTTTTTAAATGCATCTTTTCTCATTATATTGTCACAAAAACGTGATCTAAGAATGACGGTGATTTAAAATGTTGTTTTTTGTGGTAGATAATGTTGCCAGATTTTAATTCGAGGTATTTGAGAATAAGGTTTATCGTGTTGTATGTAACTAACAACCTAATTTTTTTTTAATGTTACATCTTAGTTTATTTAAAAAAATAGTTGGGTACTTACAGCTGATTTGCTATATTTGTCTCGTTCTTCGCAAGGAAGAACGGAAAGAAGAACGAGAGTTTATTAATTTGTTTGAACGTCGAGACAAAAATGACGTCAAATTTCTCTACAAAATTATAAATAACCACGTAGAATCTTCCCTTTTATCCACAATTAAATTGAATACTAATCCCCGTCATGTAAGAAACCCCGAAACTCTTTACATTCCTTTCAAAAAAACTAATTTAACCTTCTCCCAACCTCTTATGTGAATGTGTCGACTGTATAACATCCACTGTAGTGGCAAGATTAATGAACATGGTATGAACAACGAAATTGATATATTCTCCATCTCACCTTTTAGGTTTAATCAAATTTTTATTTCCATTTTTACATAAAACAGAAAAAGGTACACACATATCCAATTTTTTAAGATATTTTTATGTTTTATAATGTTTTGTTCCTAAATTTAAACTTGTGTTGATATTTCCTTTTATAAACGGTTGTTTTCCTTATTTTTCTATTGTTTTTATAAGTGTAATACAGTGTATTTCTAATTGCATGATGTGAACATTTTGGAAATGAATTGATGACCTACCTTTTATTTTTTTATCTGTCAAATGTTCCAAATAAATAAGTATCATAATGTCACATGTCCTTTTTCAAAAAATAATAGGCCAAAATTTTATTTTCTGACTCACCTGATTTTTCCTAGCTTGATATCAATCTATGGAACAATTCCGCATACTTAACTCAAAAAATGATATTTTCACTTATCCCGTTCTTCCTTTCGCACACAGAAATATTTTATTAATATTTATTCTAATATATTATTTGAACGATAAAGTTTTTATAATACGCTTGTTTTTGAAGAAAATGCTTATCTAAATAAGCGGAGTACAAATAGTGACGCTTTTGTGAGGTTACCACATACACAAAATTACTTTTTTTGTGAGATATTATGAATGTTTAAAATTGTGCAATAGTTTTTTTCATTACCTGCCTTATTAGTTATTTCAAAATCACTAACAAAATAATAAACTGTCCCGAAAGTTATTTTTGATTAGGGGCCCTATTTTTTATAGGTTAACAATACGAAGTTCCGCCACTGTCGAAAAGTACCCGCAAGTAATCATTAGTGTGGGAAGCTTTACTTACACGAACGTCTTATATTATAATGCTAGTCTATTCTCGCTTGTAAGTCTTAAGTACACAGACAGGGATGGTTACATCGTTAGGACCTGTACTAGGACTCGCTCCTGCTTGAGAATAACATGTCGTTACTTTGGATCCAAAACTACTTTTGTCAATGTCTTCATGTTTTCGCTCCGCAAAAGTTTCTTTGCAAACCAAATCCAATTTAAACAGACAAAACGCAACGTTATTCCGTAATAGTTTCATGAATAAAATATTTCTGTTTGAGGGGATTTCGTACGGGTACAATGCTTTCTCGGGGAATTTTAATCATATTGGCATTATTCAGATATCAGAATTGTGTATTATTTATGCACGCATGAAGCGGTGGAACTGAACCCTTACACGAAAGGATATATTTAAATAAAACAGACTGAACGCCGTTGGCGCAAATAAGAAATTGTCCAAAGAAGCGAAGCCAGCGGTCCACAATGGAGTGCCTATACTAACCTTATGGCAGTGAGGTATAGAATTGGCAGAGGAAAAATGAAAATACACCGAATGCTGTAAAAATGAGATCCCTGAGGCGGATGTGTGGTAAAACCGTGTATGACCGTGTTAAAAATGTGGATATGGCCGTAATGAATAGGATTAAGAAAGGGGCGCTTAGATGGTTTTGGCATGTAGAGCGAATGAACGAAAAAAGTAGCGTGAAAATAATGTAAGATACGAAAGTGAATAAGTCGAGGATGCCCGAAGAAAACATGGTACGATCAAATTAATCTAATACTTGAATCGGGCTATGTCAAGAGTCAGAACGGTAGAAGAGTATTTATGAGACGGTGTATGAATGTGAATGAAGTAAGGTGTGTGTGCCAAGACAGAGTTGTATGGCAGTCTGTTCCTTCTGCCTACCCCTGCGTAGAAACGGAATGGTGGTTAGTCAGTTTGTTTAGGTTCTACATAGATTATTTTTTCTTATTTTTATATTTATTATAGTATCTATCATACTGGGCACAAAAATAACATATTAGTTGTGTAAACTGAAATATTGTTCATCCCTACTTTCATTTCAGAACTGATTAAAAGATTCCTTACTGAAAATAAACTATTCATTTCATCTCAATTAGATTGAGATGTTCCTAAAAACATTAGTTTCCTTTAATATTAAAAAGGCTTTGTTTTGTATTCTGTGCTTATTGTTGGCTAAAAGAAGGGCTGAGCTCTTTGAACGTGAAAGCACATATTTCTGCAATTAGTGCGTGAAAAAGCTGATACTCATTAAATCAACTAACCACCAACTTTCGCAGCGGTCGAAAATGTGCTAGTGTTAGCCGAAAAGTACCATAAATAGACTGCCAGACCAGCATTAGCTTAGAAAGTACTCAAAAAGCTTCGAGATTTGCTGAACTGAAGGTTTAAATCATATTGTATTGAGCATCGATTGGAAGAAAGTGTGAAAATACTCTTATTGCAATTATTATACAAGAGTCCCAACTGCTTCCAACCGTCCAGAGCCAGTGAGACTATGGCATCCCCAATCAGGGTATGTTGTGAGGTTGAAGGTTGTGGGGAGGGAAAGAGATGGGTAAGAGGAAGGTTAGGAACTACCTAGCTTGTCAAATCTGGTCACCAAACATCGCTAAAGCCATTTCAAGCAACGTTTCGATTTTGAATGGTGGGCTTTCACCATGGCGATACTTAGAGTATCTATCACTCAAAATAGTATATGATATTTTATATTAATTAAATGTGTTATGACACATACTAATTTAATAAAATTTATTTGTGCTGGGTTTGACGCCGCGACCTCTGGAGTCGTAGTCAAGCGTCTTACCACTCGGTCACGGAGTTCTAATATGCAGCAAAATAAGGTAAAATTAATTGGTTATTCAGGTACAGGTTTTGACGTGGTTCCGATTAACTCTCCTTCTAGAAAAGTATCACCATTTCAACACGAATTAAGATTTACAGGATCTTCACTTATTTCACACTATGAACCCGCTTAACTTCTGTGTTATGTTCATAATAAATAAATGAAATAGTTAATTTAACTATTAGAAAATTAAACAAGACCTCACATTTATTTAATCAAAATCTCTGAATAAGCCGGGTAGTGAAGCAATTTTGAATTAAATCGCTTACACACACAATTCATTTTAAAATAAAATCTTGTTCCCATCATTTTCCGGAAGCGCTTATTAAAAAAGCACATAACAAAGAATTTGAAAATCTGAATAATATGACCCGTAAAGGTAAAAAGGTAGCCAAGTACTTTTTTCGATAAACATTGAATGAATACCCAATTATTTTCAGAAGGGCAATTTATCCAATCAATATTCTCTCTCTATAGAAATCTGATCAATAGAGTAAATCCTTGTTTGGTTGGCTGCCCACGTCGACTATTGTTGTAAGTTCACTGAGATTTCTTTGTGGATATCATTATGCAATCTTCCATTTTAACATTCATTCCCATTTTTGCTTATTCTGAGAATACAAGGTCGGATGAAACTGGCCGTTTACGGATTTCCTTATAAAAATACGTGCTTATTCGGCAATATTCCAAAAGGATACAGAAATTAGGTACCTCAGGTTAGTCTGTTTGAAAATATACGATGGCGTAAGGATTTTGGTCCGAGTATAGTTATTGTCATACAATCCTAATGGTTTAGAAATCGTGGTATGTTACACCTTCTTCGAACAGTGGATTGAGTGGCAAAGTGGACTTGAGGTGATATTTCTTTCACGAAAACGTCGCTATAGAAATCAGCCAATTATTATTAAAATTTTTATTAAATATTATTACTGTTAAAACTTAATAATTTTGAAACTCTTATATCAAAGTCAAATTGCAAAATGACCAGTTTTTTACAAGGCGTCGTCCAACATTTAACTGTATCTTTTGTTATGTCGTGCAATAATTTTGAAAACTATGGTATAAATAATATCGTTACTGGAAAGGCAAAAAGGCTTGAGCGACACTTAGGTCAAAAATGAGTTATGAAAACATGCAGTTTTTTTCTGCATCGAATGCTGTGACTCTTGTTTGATTCTGAAGTTTCTGTGGCGCTTTTGTCATTTAAAATATATTTATCATTTTAGGTAAGGCTTGACTTAGCGACACAATTTTAGGGCTTTTATTAGCTTTCTGTCGCTTCAGGTAACTCAGTGATAGCATTGATTTACCTGAATAAACTTTTTTTTTCAAAATCTATCCAGGCACTAAAGAATTGACTTTACTTTACTTGAATGAATTTTGTTTTTAAATAAAAGCTTTTAAGTGCTGTGGTGTAAACTTCCCAAAATGGTTTTTCCGGCGACGATACAGCGTATCGTCTGATTGTTTGACAGTTAAATGGATATTCAAAAACTTCATAACCATAATAGAAATGACACTTTGCGCTATATGTATCGAACTAGATATTTTAGACTTTAAAATCTGTATAAATCTCATGTCGCCAGAGCTCATCGTTGAAGAGATTTTATTGTTTCATTCAATCAGATGTCTGTTTTATAATGTAAATTCGATAGTATAGAATGTTTTGAAAATTATTTATTAATGAGAACCATAAATAAGAAAATGTTTGTACCAAAATATTAGTAGGTTTCTATTTTAAGTATTTAAAAACAAATCAAAGTTTCTACAAACTAGAGTGTTAAACTCAGTTGAAAATTTCTAATTTCACGTGTTTACACTAAAAGAAACAGTACTAGTACTAGTACTGGTTTAGTGTAGCGTACTAGTCTGAAGATGGCCTTTATAGGCTGAAACCGGTCCAGTAAAAAAATAAAAAAGTGGAATAAAGTTATAAATTTGTTTTATTAAATCATTAAAATGGAATTCCACCATGAATTAACAGTTACAAAATTACAAATAATAAAAGAAACAGTATTTTTTTTTTTAATATGGTGCTTTATTACTTTAACCTTTTTTTTCAAAATGAAATTAGCAAATACTTTAATTAACTCATTAATTAAGTCTATCGATTCATAAACGTGAAGATTAGCTCTCAACTCTCGATATCCCAACAATGAAACATAACCTACCCACATTCAGATTTCCATCACCAGTGGGACGATATTAGCAATTATGTATTATCTTGTTTAGTATCTTCCATTATAATACCTGTAGAATATTATAATAGACGAACTGACCTTCGCTAACAGAAACACAGAGTTGTTCCTACACACACTTGGTTTTATTTGCAACGCGTGGGATATAAATATCGTTTTAGTAACCAACTCAGGAAAGAAGACTTTTGCAATATTTCCCAAGAACAAGCGATATACAAAAGATGCAAAGGTGCATCTAAATACAATTTTAGTTTGCAGGCGGTCAAATGAGGAACTGACGAACGAACGAATTTTGTTAAAAAATAAACCTAATGGTTTTTTTTGTATCACAAAATCTATAAGTACACCAGCAACGCTACAGAATGTGAAGTAAAAGGTTTTTTTATTGATGTAGAATTGCATGGGTTTATTTTAAGTGTAAAATTATTAATATCTAATAATACAATCATGAAGTTTTCCTAGTTTTCAGTTTTTTTTTGTAACAGCTGTTTCGTCGTTTGAAGCCATTATCAAACTGTACTTAACTGCTATACAAACACTACACACTCAAATATTAAACTGCTAGTTTTTGCATGGCTGTATCGACATGATCACAATCGCATTGTACATGCTCCTCTTAACCTAACCTAACACAAGAGCGTTATTTTTATTTTTATTGGCCCATTTGATCGATCCCCACATATGCTCCATCGGTTGGGATAGGTTAGGTTAGTAATGGTGTGGATAATGCAACCGTTAGCATATTGCTATAGCCACTCGAAATCTAGGAGATATTTTTTTTTCTATCGGATTTTGCGTCTGTATAATATTGATGTACAAATGCATTATATTAAGCAAATGAAATTTGGTAATTTAAAAAAATCTGGTTTAATAAACAGGTTTAGTTTGTATATTCCCAGGATAGTTAAAGTCTATATTTAAACCTTGTTGTATTGTTGTTTCATTGACGTGAACACAATGTAACATCATGAGAATAATCTTTCATTATCTCCTTTTGTAACGCCCATTCTCTGACGCGATGGTTCTGTAGGCTTGTTTACAACTTCACCACGGTGTTTGTTATTTATATCGCATAGAATAAGACAGCTATTAACCATTCTACTATCATGTACACCAGTTCATCTATTAATGTCGAACCAATAGATGTATGAATCATAATATTTTCTCAAAGAGAAACGGCTTTCAAGTTAGCCTTCTTCTGCCGCATGGTCTAAGGCTGTGTTACCAATATAGGCTTCTTAATTTTTTCAGATCATTACAACAGCGTTACAAAGTTAGCCTTTTCAATGGAGTAGCTTTTATTAACTTAATAAACTAAAATTACAAAGTAAAATACATTTTCTTTACTGCATTATTTTCACCCTTTTTTAAACAGTCGTAAGTGTCGCAGGTAACGTAACAAAATTGGTGGCAATCACGCAAACGTAGAAACGTGAACTAACTTTAACGACTAGTATAAAACGTTTGTACAAAATACATACAAACATGAGATTTCATCTAGACCAGACATGAAAACTTTAGATTTCAAATAAACCAAACTCTTTTTCCTGGCTAGACTTCACACCTGAACCCAAATTAAAAATCCAGTGAAGTGAATTTCATAACCTTAATCTTACTTCTTAATCTTTCTAGTATAACTTGAATTTGGTAAAACGTGACTTTGAGTCTAAGGCAGATATAGTGATAATCATATATTTCCCATTTTAGATGAATTTTCTTGCTAGACTTTAAATTTAGACCCAAATCAACAATCGATAAATTAACTCTATAATGTGGAGCTACTTTCAAATCTAGTTCACATTTTATTCACAGCACATCGAATCAAAACATAATATCAATTAAGGTTAGGTTGAATTTAACAAAGCTATGTATTGCCTACAACGGTTTAAAAATAAAATGCACAAACAAATATAGAATAAATAATACAAAAACACTTCTAAAATAGCTCCACTTCAAAGGCTGCCTAGATTTAAAACGTGGCCCAGATTCTGATCTGTGATTCGAATCAACTGGGTCACATGAACACAGTTCAAATGTTCCTGCTTATCGAGAATTCAGGCTATGCAGTGTTGCTGTGCTGTTAAAAACATACTATTATTCTCCACCATGTAGGTACCTTTACGAATTACAGACTCAGTGCAGATCGACACACTAAACTTTGCAGTCGAGGGTGGAGAGTCTCCATTGCAGATATTGGGCATTGGTATGCGCAAAAATCCCTTGACCTTGGCCTCATTTTGTTAAATTTACTAAAATGAATATTCTCATTTAATTTTCATTATTCTTTCAAAATACCGTAAAAAATACAAGAATAACTCTTCACCTATGCAATTTTATTACGCGAAGCGAACAACATAACTATAACCGGTAGCAACGCGGTATAAATACTGGAATTGTCGGGCCTTTTATATGTTTTCAAAGTCAGCGAATGCCAAAAAGTTGAAGATAATGCTTCGTGCATCACATTTTATAGATTTCGCCATTTGAATCGGCTCGTATCATACAAATATAAAAGAAATAAGTTTGATGAAACCTAATTGAAAATATATTGACAGCTGAATAACAGGAAAACATTTTGTATTGAGTTACTATTCGGCCGCCTGCAAATTTAACTATGTCAACCTGTACAAGTATGATTCATAGTAAATTGTTATATTTTTATTTGCGTTGGCAGTACAGCCGATGAAACGATTAGAATAATTTATCCGTCCTTTGTATTAGCAGATTCAATCGCTACGTAATCACGTACTATAATTTGTGTTATTTACAGGTTTATATAGTAATCAAGCCACCGAGGCCTCTGGTCACAGTAGGGGCAGTGGGGCGTCTACGAATATGAATGCAAACAAAGCGGGTTCAGTTCCCACGGACAGACATTACTCAGTACTCACCATTGTTGTTATTGGAGAGAAAATGAGTTTGGTTTAAAACTTTTGAAATAACTTGAAACATCAGTGTCGTTACGTAATAGTATACGTCTGCGAACGAGAGATTGGAATTACTGTTTCGTATAGTACTTTCAGAGTATTATGGTGTGTACACCAAGATCTGGCTAATTTGTTTGCAGTATAGAAAATCAATAGTTAAAATAATATGTAGGTAGATGTATAGTAAATTTGTCAAATCTTTAGATTATATACTCCGTTCTGACATTTGAAACCTTCAACTTTAACAGATTTTAATGGCATTTGAGCGCCGGGGCTAAGGCGTCCCTAAACTAATAGTGGGATCTCTGAGGCGTATTTATACCTGCATATATTAAACCATGCATGATCGTATTACGAAGAGATCCGAAAATAAAATATCCGATGTAAGCGTAAAGTCGAAGAAAGTGACGCTTAGATGGTTTGGACTTGTAGAGCAGATTGGCCTAGAAAGGAGTAAATGTCGCACAAGTGGGTGAAGGAAGCACTTGGAGATGTTCTAGAAAGATGTAACACCATCAAGAGTGGGAATAACAGAAGATTGTAGTAACAGAATTAGACATGGGACATTTTTTCATCAGCCTAATCCTACATAAGAACTTAAGCAGGACCTCTGCACATTTGAACGTATTTCATAACATACGTACGTACTGCTAATATAGTGTGACAACTGAAAGCAATCCTATGCCACAGCTTAATCCGGGATAATATGACATCGCAGGATTGGTGCCCACGGCGCGGCGCCAGTCACTGCAACATAACGAACGTGACGACGATTGCAATTGGCATTGTGTCTTCACTAGATATGAGTATTCTAACAAAATAATTCTACTTTATTAAGAATATCACATTGATTGGGGTAGACAATATTTAAACTACTGCGAAACACAATCGTTCTAGAGTGGAGGGTACTCTTAGTATCGCCCTAGCAAGAAACTACTATTCCGAAATCAAAACGTTACTTAAAATGACTATAGCGATATTCAGTGACTAAATCTATATGGTATTAAATTAGAATTAACTATAAAGCTTTATTATTTTTATTTTTATCTTAATTGTTGAAATAATATCAATAATCTTCGACACGCAAATATGAAACGAAATAAAAAGATCTTCCGAAAATAAAAATGGATGGTTTATCCGAGACACCATATAGGCATGCAATATGTGCTCGGGTAGAGCTTTGTATACCATTACAAAGATGGCAGCCTATATCGGAAGAAATTGAAAATAATATTAATAGTTTTCAATAAAATATGAGATCGATTAAAATGCCGATTTCTAATAAAGTCTCGGTAGCTCAATTGGCAGAGACGCTACTCCCGAATAGAGTAGAGGTTCCGAGTTTGAGTCCCGGTTGCGACCGTTATTCTTTTAGTTTCTGGCTTTTTTTTTCTGTTTCATATTTGCGCTGAAGATTATTGATACTATTTCAATAATTATATTCTATATAAACAAATAATATAAATAGCCTGGAACAACCTGATACAACTATTATTTTCTTCTTATCCTAATCGAATTTCTTAGGCTTCACACCATTTTCCAAAAAATAAGAATGCCGTTGTTTTGAAATAATGAATACGGTAAATAATATGAATAATAATATGTTTGTGTGTACAGTGATGTCTAAACCGATGAACAAAAATGTCAAATGTCTTCGATTGTTTGCTGCCATCTGGCAAAAAAATATATCTATAAAATCTTCAAAAAAAGTATAGGCAAATGCGAAAAGAATTGCCCTTAACTTTGAATATCGAATGAAATACGCGCCTTATAGATAATCTCAGCTTACGAGCGATCACGTTCATAGTAATCAGAAGCTTTGAGAAGTTGATGAAAAAACTGGGTCTAAGGCTTTGACTCTAAATAGGGATGATTTGATTTCGGTGGAAGAGAAAAAATATGGAATACCTAGAAATGCTTGGTGTGTTTAAACAAAAAAAATACCTCGCAATATGCATTGTTCTGTGTTAAATGTAGGGTAGCACTTACGAATAAGCCATAAACATTTAGAAAATTTTCGTTTGGTGGCATTAACGTATTATTCGAAATCATTTTGAAAACCTCACCTAACTTGATATTTATAAAATGACTCCGGATAATACATACTAACCAATTTGGAACTGAAATGTGACGTTGATTGAATACTTTTGATGAACCTTTTAAAATTCTCTTCAAAACTTTTGAGAGGAAACTAGTTAAAAAAATTAATGACACGTTTATATTTCCTAGTGTCTTTGAGAATCAATATATTTCGTGTGTGGGAAGTAAAAATGTATTTAAAATAATTATTTTAGCATAGTAAACTATATAATATGAGTCATACCAGATCATACCGAGTTAAAACAATGGTATTAGCGGAACAGACGTTTGCTGCGTGTTTGGTTCACATAGCGACTCAAACTACAATTGTATTTTCTCGTAATGAAATGAAACTTTTATTTTATTTATATTTCGTTTTCAAGAAGCATGCACGTGCTGGGGTATCACACCATTTCTGATTGCTTAGAATTTCACACTGTGTGCATTTTAAAGGAGATTTTTTTTTCAGAAAGATTTTATTTTAACTTTTTCTCACATTTTTTAACGTCAAGTAAGTAGTTTGATGTCTGACACAAGAAAGCTTCGCAACATTAAAAAAAGTATGTATTTTTAATTTAGTTTAATTTTGTACCCCGATGATGCTTAGGCTAAGCGAGACCGGTCGGTCTTAAAAAATAACATAATATCTCTGGTCTTATACAAAGTTATTATATTGTCATTTCACATGTGCTTTTTACGAAAATATTAAAAAAAGTTTGTATTATAATAATAATACTTAGCTAATTTGTATAGCATCATTTTTTTTGTGAAATATGATCTAAATGGCGCATAAATTACTTTTAAAATAAAAAAAGTGTTCATGGTGCTGTTTATAGATTGCCCAATTGGAGTTGTACCCAACTATACATACTTAGGATTGTGTGTACTGGTGCATATTTATACACTTCCGACAGCGATGTTCTTGCGAAAACTCACTGAGAAACAGCATTTGTCTTGCTGACGCGTACATATTGTTATTAACAAAAAACGTACAACAAGTGTATACAAAGACCGATTTTGAATAATCAGAAAAATTGTAAAAGCTTTCGAAAAGAAGTTTCATTATGTTATTTATTTGTATTCATTAGCTTAAAAAAATTGAAGCAACGTTTGAATTTTTAATAATTTTAAATTTAAAATAATCCTTTCTGATGTCAAATAACAAGTTTGAAACATTCTGTATGCAAGCAATTATTATGTCTGAGTACTGTGTTCTACTCAAAATTCGCTGCGATACCTGTAAATAACCTTAAATATTTATAAAAAGTGTTTATGGTGCTTTGCTTAGATAACTTAATTAGAAAAAAATATTTTTTACCAGTTCTATACAGGTTCATGGAACTGTTGCTTACCTGGAACAATAAAAAACACAGAGTATTAGTTTTAAATAATTTCCGTAGACACATAAAACGCAAGTTGTAAATACTACTCTCGAGTTGAATGAAACAATGTTTATTATCTATAGGTTTATAAGTAAATAATCCTTACGTGTAAAATTTCACAGGTGATGAAAATAACACTTTTTATTTTAAGCTACCAAATTAAATGTGTAAATTTCACATTTATTAGGTATAACTTTTTTACAGATAACCAAATGAAGCAAATATATAACTCTCATAAAACTGAGGGTTATTCACTTTTACCTTTTAAAAATTATTTTTTCTTGATGACACTAAAAGTAACTATCCAGATTTCAACTTTCTTAATCAATTTTTCTATTTGTTAAAATTGGGTTAAACAAATTTGTATTTCAAACCTCCATAGCACGGGATGGAAATAGCGTTGTGAACTAAAAATTAGTTGCGCTGACCTAGAAATTAAGTGCGAATTTCGTGATGCCAGAGCTCCCGATTAGAGAGACGTTTCGATGGATGGATACGAAAAGATATTCCGGTTTATCGTTATGATTAGATAGCTCACAGAACAACAAATTGTAATTTACTTAAAAATGATGCAACTTGCAACAATTCCCCACGACATTCCGAAGTTAATAGCCGATGTGATGTGTGATTAACCTTCCGTCACAATAATAATTCTAAATATTCTTCTCTCAGGTACATTTCATCATACATAATAACAAAAACTACGCGAAACAGCTGTTTTAAAAACAGCTGATCAATACTGATTATTACATTCTAATTTGAGATGGGCACATTTAAATATCATTATAATCTGTGTTTCCTCCCTCCTACAACGTGGGCCTCTTTAAGACCCAGATTCACTCCTTCCTTTCCTCAAAAATACCCTCCACACAGCATCTTCAAAGATGACATAGGCCCTTAGGGAAATAATTACGATAAGGATATTGAAAAAGAAGGGTGAATGCGGAAACTCCATTGTGAAGGACTGAACGCTGTTAGGGCAAATAAGAAATTGTCCAAAGAAGCGAAGCTAGCAGTCCACAATGGAGTGCTTATAACGATGTATGGCAGTGAGGCATGGAACTGGCAGAGGAAGGATGAAAATCGGAATGCTGTGGAAATGAGATCTTTGAGACGGATGTGCGGTAAAAAACCATGTATGACCGTATTACAAATGTGGATATCCGGAAAGAATGCAAGGCTGATATGAGCGTAATGGATAGGATCAAGAAAGGACGCTTTAGATGGTTTGGGGCATGTAGAGCGAATGAACCAAGAAAAGAGTGTGAAAAGAATACGATGTGAAAGTGAATGGAAGAAGAAGCCGAGGACGCCCGAGAAAGACATGGCACGATCAAGTAATTCAAATACTCTAATCGGGTCATGTGAAGAGTCAGAATAACAGAAGAGTATGTATGAGACGATGTATGAATGTAAATGAAGCAAGAAGTGTGTGCCAAGACAGAGTTGTATGGCGGTCCGTCCTCTCTGCCTACCCCTGCGGAGAAACGGCGTGATGGTTGGTTAGTTAGTTAGTTAGAGAGGACTACCTGCCTTTTACGAAATTAAAAAATGCAATTACAAAACTATCGTAAAATAAACAATAGAAAAAAATGAAACAAAAATAATATTTTTTTAATTTAAAAATCTCAACACAAATAGTGGTTCACTTAAAAAATTCCGAGGTGAATGATAGTGGTACAGTAGAAATCAAAGAAGATAAACATTTTAGGATTAATCTAAAACCTTTTACAAAATAATTTAAATATGATAAAATAGATGCATGCATGCTTTATACTTCAGAAAAGTAAAGTAAAAAACGTGAAGGTACAAGCATAGTACAACAAAAGAAACTTTTTTTACGCCTCACACATAATCAGATAAGGTAAATTCAAAGGAGTAAAATAAATATAATATAAGAATATAAAAGTAAAATGGATATATTAACGTTAAATAGTTTATTAAGGAAATGAAATTGCAGAGATGAAAAGAGTTGCGTTCACCTAGATGGTCCAGACAAACAAAGCTGTGAAAATGTCATGACTCCAGAACTCACCGTTCGAGAGTGTTTACTGCTTCAGCACATATTTTTTCTGTTTTTAAAGATAAGATTGTCTTTCGACTTACTCACCTACACAATAGATATGTAACAAAATAGCAATGATACATGAGTTAACTACCTAGATATTAAGAAGGCAGTTACTCGAAGGTACTGTCGTGACGACATCGCTATATTATTCTAAAATCATTTTATAAATAAACGTGTTCATTTTAGATTATAAATGATTTTAAACAATGTATGCATCATAGGTTTACCTTCGTACATATGTTGGTGCTGTTAAACAAAGCGATAATTCCTTTCGTGTAGACTTGGACGATGACAAAGCACAACACGCTATACTAAAATGGCCACAAAATTACTGAAACGAGGTAAAGGCAAAGTGCATACGTTATTATTTATATTTTTTCCTAAGAACAATACAACACGCTTAGCTGTTTTCATAGCCGAGTCGAGGTTTAAGTTATAACTTATAACTAACAACTGGGATGAAAGAGTTGTGGAGGACTATGAAATAATCATCTACATAGTTACGTTCTCTCTTGGTAGTATGTTCGGCTCAGCCGTTGCTTCGATGAGGCATCTTCAGGCCAAAAGATTGTCAACATCGACACAACTTAGGTTTTTTTTATCAACAATATCGGTTATTAGTCGACACTTGCTAGCACAAAACAAATCAAAATCACAAGACAACTGTCAAATGTCACTGGATAAAATGTTGTTAATTTATCAAGCAGTATCGCTCCTTAAATAAACTTTTATATTTTTTTTACATGAATACCGCACAAGAGTCTCAACTGCTCTTAACCGTCTAGAGCCAGTGAGACCATGGCATCCCCTATAGGAGTATTTTGTGAGGCTGAAGGTAGTGGGGAGGGGAATGAGATGAGGAAGAGTAAGAGGAAGGTTGGGAAGTACCTGGCTATTCAGATCTGGTCACCAAACACGGCTAAAGCCATTTCAAGAAACGTTTCAATTCTGAATGGTGGTCTTTCACCAGGCCGATACTTGGAGTATCTACCACTCTGGAACGTGCCGCAAATATACTCTATTTTATTTTATATGAATCAAATGTGTTATGACACATATTGATCAAATAAAATTTATTTGCGCACGCCGGATTCGAACCCGCGACTTCTGGATTCGTAGTCGATCGTCTTAGCACTCGACCGTGCAGGCCGTCAATCGTTGGCAAAAATTCGGGTCAGTGTTGGTCAAAAACATCAGTGAATCCATAAAATAATTTTAAAAATTTATGTTGCTAGACGCACTCCTTTGAATTTCACGTTTTAAAACGATAAATAACGATTAGATAGGTAAAAGGTAGTATTGTTCACGTGATACGTTAAGCAGCTTCGGACGGGCCAGCGATATTTATAAACTAACGTCGTAAGTTTTCCTATTGATTCTGTTTGGTTGTCGGTATGGCCATGTTAGGCCTCCGGGTGTTCCTATCCTGCCCTACTTCGGTGGCCTCCGTCCGCATATTTATCAGAATCATCGCTTTAAAACCAACGTCAATATAATCATTCTACAGCCATGGAATAATTTGACTGCAAGGAACGCATTAATCAGGATGGTGAAAATATTTTGTAATAGAAACCCACAAAATAGTATGTTGTAGGGTATGAAAGCTTGGGCACTAGACAAGATTTTGAAATGTTGACCCTTCCTCTAATCTCTGGACGTTATCTTATTATGGAGGTTCATTAAAAGGCCAAATATTGCAAAATTGTACTATATATATAAATAATAAAGCTGGCCACACAAGTGACATAACCCGAGTGAAGATTGATGGAATACCTAAATTTGCGTAACTGATACGAGCGCAGTTCTGTTGACCAGACTACTAGTGACGAAAAATTGTCTCGATGACAGACAACCTCTGAGAGAAGAAGACACTAGAAGAACAACGAAGTAAAAGATAAAACTGTACATGACAAAAGTCACTCTGGAAAATGAAAATTGCAAAATAATACTACCACCCAAACATACATATGGGATTTTCGATTTACGAAAAGGTTCGTAGCAATTTTACATTTCTACGTACTGAGGCTTTACTTGACATGCCTGTAGCACTCAGTCTTTCCATTTTCATTATCCTCTGCAGTTCTGCAGTAATATTTAAGTATGGATCACGGATAAGAGGTCAGAAAGACAATGACAGATTTGAAAGATCCAAACAAAGAATTGAGCATGCACGGGACTTAGAGTAGTAAAATGATACGTAAGAATAGCATATTATTTAACGACGTTATTCAGAAACAACGTTATTACTACCTTTACTCCCATATTATGTCCCATTTTGTTACGTCAATTGTCTTACCGACATGTTATTATTATTAAGAGGCCCCTGCGAAGGTTGCTGCATCTATGAAGTCTGTCGAACATGATTTCTTGTAATTCCTATATTAAAATTGGTGTGGCATGCAGACGTATTCGTAATATTATCAATTCACGTATCTATGCGGAAATCGTTCGCTACCAAAAGCACCTATCCAAACATAGGCACATGCTCGTATGACTCTTAGAAAAAATGTTTTTTGGTTAAGGTTAATGTTCCTAAAGAAGGCAACATATTGAGCTCTTCGTCATAAATAGCTGTGGAATAAAACTATAGGTACTGTGAATATTTTTCTAGACTCGCATTTGGTGATTCATTTCAATATTAAATTGGCTTTACTTGTTCTATCCGATTTCGCTGGAGATTTGGATTGAAAAGTATGTATCAAACAATATGGCGCCTTGTCTTATTTTTATAAATATTTAAATAGATATTCCAAAACTCCATAGTTTTATAATGGATATTACTGTTTGATTTGATCTGAATGATTAACTGAAAACCTATGCAATTTTCATGGGAGTAAATATCATCGCTTTGTCTTTTTTCTGCTTTAAGACAAACACCCATATACTACTGATTAATAATGAATACCAACCTTACTTTCCAGATTAAACAGATGCGTTATCTCGAAAATTACACTATAGTATACGTACAAAGTTCAGCTATTTGAATGCAAAAGCTACTATGTAATAAAACCTCCATATATCATCTTCTGACAAACTTCAATCTGCTACAAAGACTTATAGCTCTCCTCCAAACGGCTGTTGTGTCTATTTTCGATTAAAATGCCTCGATAACTTCTCCCATGAAGCATCAATCACAACACACCGAAACGGTTTATATTTATTCACACGAGTAAAAATGTATCACGTACTTCAAAAAACATACTAAAAACAGGCTACCAATGGTTTAACATTTTTTCTCGATCTGTACTGGTCACTTAAAAGTTCATAAGTAAAAAGGTATCACTAACTTTAATATATATATTACATAGTGTTACGCGTGATTTAACATTTTAACTATTGGGAACATGATCGACAAGAGAAGAATTTATATGATGTTCTATCCGTACACTTTTTAACACTTCTAAGTAAAAGGATTACATCTCTTTCCAATAGATGAATAAACACAGGAAAGTAATAGTTTAGCATTTTGACTTGAGGGTTCCGCTCTAGCCGTGAGATCAACCTTATACGAAATGTAACATCTCTTTGTTCGCCAATCAAAGGGAAGGCCGTTGACCCCGCAAGAGATTCATCTCATCATCTAGCACGGAAGAAATGGGTATGCTATGCACAGAGTGGTCCAAACGAAACAACTGACCATTTCTAATAACAAGAAAATCATTATTTTTGTGGTAGCCGTACAAGGCGTTATTATTTTTATTTTTTAAGGCTGCATTTTTAATCGTTACTCAACATATAATAATTATTTTGTTTTCAATGAATATGCACTTAAATTGCTATTGCTACCTCCAAATATTCGGGACTCGCATTATGTTTGTTTTATGTGAATACCTCACAATATTCCCACTTCCAGCAGCCAGTGGATTGAACGCGGCGTTATTTGAATCCGTTTTAAATCGGAATAAAATCTAGAGTATGGGGTGAATGACCTCGGAATCAATGGATTTCGATATTGCGACAGGCTTTGTCGTGGAACCGCAAATCAAAAATTAATTGAAGAACTGGCGCAAATTCTGACTCGTCATTCGAAGGATTGACAGCGACGAAATTGATCGTTCCATTTTTGAAATATTTTTAAAAATAACAATAATAAAATGATGCGGAACGATGGAACAAAAGATATTGGGTAAACGTTTCGCTTTGTTGGGAGGATATTGGAAATCGTGTTTTGGAAATTTATTTACGATTAAAGCGAACGCCAATGCGTTTATAAGCCAAACAATGGGGATGATTAATCATTTAAGAAAGAATTAAAGGTTTTCATTCATTATGCCTGAACTCAATTTGGTTTGGATCGGATTTACGAGTACAAACGTTTATACGTCTATAATAAAGCTAATAGTAACTAACTGGTTTTGTCAGAACTTCGTTGTTCTTCTTTCGAAACCATTTGAAAATCTGATGTCTCTACATTGTTTACAGTCAAATGGATATCTCAAAGCTACCTTAACTCTTGATTTGTGTTTTGCTACATAGTGGAGATATGGTTCCGGTTACAATGCAGATGATGCAGTGTGATAACTTTTATTCATAATAAAAACAGTTCCACAAATGAAATAGAATATTCGGTATAAAATTACCATCTCAATCTTAGATAATAATATTTTTTCGTTGATTTCAGTTCTCAAATTAACAAAAGAAACCGAATATGAACGACTCTTCCAAGGCCATTGTAATAATGTTTAAAATTATATCCACTAAAGACCCGAGTTACCATACTGTAGTATACTGCATACCGTTGTAACCTCTATCTCTGCTACATACTCGTACATCGTTTATGAGATAGAAGAAGAAGTTACAACAGAGTTCTCAGTGATAGCAATAGGCAAAGAGTCATTGATCTTTAGCCACAAATATATTTGTTTGTTTGATGCTTAGACATTATTTGCAGACAAGAGTTATTATTGTGTAGCAAAATTTCAATATATCTATAAAAGCTAAAATAAACAATTAATCTAAAAACTACTTAATATTGTGCAATATTTTTTTTTCTTGGTATCATACAAGTTATGGCCGGCCTTTTTTGGCTTGCTTCAAAGTCAATAAAAAACAAAAAAAATTTGGTCGTTTAACGTGCTTTGTTGTTTTGCTATTTTTGAGTTTTAAGTTCTCGAATGTCAAAATTCTCTGCTTTTATTTTCAAATTGTTGTAGAGAATATTTTTTTCTAAGTGACGTTGTTTTATATTATTATTATTTAAGAATACCCTGTTCCAGAAGGTTTTCTTATAACAGAACTTCGAATTTATTGATCACAAAATCTTTTTCTCTCCCACCATCTTGGTTAGATAAAAATATAAATAAAAGAAAGATTAAGAAAATCAGTTAAAAGTTTTCATTTTTTGATTTGACGATGTATTTCATATTAAGGGTGCGTTTTATAAATGTGGACCAATATGTACACTCATAGATTTTAGTAATTTTATAAAGGTAAAATAAGATAAACAAAGATGCTAGATTTTTTTTATATACTTAGGTATTCTTAAATATTTCAGAATGATACAAAACATCAGTATTAAATGGTACAAAATTTAATATATATTATAATCATGATTCTAATCTGTAAATGATATAAAACATGTTGGGTTTTTCATTGGGAAAATCGTTGTAGGAAAGAAAGCCTAATGTGCGAAAATGGTGTAAAATGCTATCATAAAATGTAATATTCAGTAGCTTAACTTTGGACAGCCGTATTGTAACAATGTTGAAAGATTCTAATTTGATATCTCTGTATTTTCTCTTTTGTATAAGTAATATTTATAGGGCACATAAATACTGATCTTTTGTCGAAAAGGCCCAATGAAGCAGTTCGTTTCAATTGGGGGACATTGTTGCGTAATAGCTCTGTGGAGAAAGTGCCGCGATATTTCTCACTTGCCTAGGGCCTAGGGGCCAGCGGGAGATAGTCCCAATGACTAATGGCGGAATAAGTGGAAAGATACAAAAAAATGCAGATCAGTTTTGTGGGACTGACAGTTCAATCAGAGCTTCTCGGGTTTTTTGTGTATCTTGCCTACGACCGCTAATATACGAGTATATCTATGTAAGGCATAAGGGCGGAAGCAAAATTGTAATTTTTTCAATAATGACTGAACCTCCCCTTCAATTATCTTGATTTAAATGTATAAAATTAATTTTTGACGACATTATTCTATTTTATCGTGGCGATAATTAAAGGTCAGCACCCAAAAAAAACATTTTTGGCTTTCTAGTGCAAGCAAAACTACAAATTATTTATTAGTTAATTCTGTATGGGTAGTTATAAAAGTGTCTTTAGTTTCCAGCGAATACAACTCTTAAACAGTAATCTCTTATATTCTTTAAGAAACGCACACTAAAATTTTAGGTAAAACGTTCAAAAATGTATTTGCTGGTTTTAAAATTGCACCTTTTGCAGTAAAATAATTGAATTCACTGGAAACCTCAGACATTTATCTAACTACCATAGAAAATTTGCAGATAAATCATTTGTAGTATTGTTTGTATTAGAATGCTACCAAGTAAAGTTTAGCGTTATTCTTGGGCCCTTTAAGTAAAAACAGCCCTAAATAAGAACTCCCTGTGTTAAGAATGAATCCAAGAGGGAATACAAAATTAAAACTTTATTTAAGTAGTTTCAATATACGTGATTGGTTTTCAATATAGTTCATCTGTCAAATACTACAATCCTTTGATTAATTCATTCCTTCTTCTGGTTGCATATTGCTTCGCAACGTGACGTTATCATAACTTCAAATCAAAAAAAAATCCGAAGGAACGAATTTTTTGTATGGTTAACTCTGGTATCAGAACGTTTGCAAAAATTTTTCTGTGAGGAATTTTTTGTTAAATATTTGCAGCTCGTAATTTACATCGTGAGTTCTTGAGATTTTCAATATCTACTTCGTCTAATTGCCGTATCATTTTTAGCATATCAAGTGCATCTAATTTGCGATAAAAACTTGTTAAATTGCCACGTCTGATTTGCTCTACTGTCAAATGTTAACTTTCAAAATCGAGCGAAAACCAAAATGACTGCTGAAATAATCGTAATAATAAAGTTTTTTTCTATTTTTGACCAATCATTTTTTGTTATTATCATTAGCCGTAAAAGCTTTGCATAGTTTCGCCATTGTAGATGAAATTATGTGGGTAATAAGACGGTCGCTAGACTCTTATGTTAGATCATACTTCATACTAGAAGCACGGGAGTGCATAATGAGTAAGAGCATTAATTTAATGAGCAGCCTCGGACGAAGGCACGTCTAGACCAGAGGCAGGACTTACGTCTTACATACAAATGTCAGATATGATGATGGAGGTTCTTACAGAGGTCCAGATTCCCCTGTGACTGTGTAATCTTCATATCTAAGATCTGAGAGTATTACCCGAGGCATACCTGCATGGGTTTGAATCCACAAAATGTTATACACCGTCAGGAATGTCTTACCAACTAGATGATTGTAATCCACTCTCTTTGTTTGAAATCCTGGACAGTTAATATTATTTCAAATTAATAACAATAAACATACTTGTATAATTCAAATAAAAATATCCGCAATTGTAAGTCTTTCGTTTCAAAGTACCATAGAATTTATCTGTCTGATCACTATTCCAATGTGCCACGGAAAAGTTTATTTAAAAAAGAAATGAAAAAATTACTTTTTAGAAGACCACGAATATTATTTTTATTTTTACGACCGACCAAAATTCAATAACAGAACAATGAAAAATAAGTAACATCATCGGGGTACAAAATTAAACCAAACCAACAATACCAAGTGTGCGGTTATATATACATACAGATGGAGAAAAAAACATAAAATTAAATAACAGAACAATGAGAAAAAAATAGAGTAACATTTAAATTATAACAAAGGAACAGAGAGAAAGAGACAAATATTATGAATTGAAATAGATAAAATGGCAACTGAGAATGTTATTAAAGAATAATGATAAACGGGAAACAGACCTAATATTGGACTACCACACAAATTTACCTTATTATTAAGAATATTTATTTTTATTTTAATGGGTTTTTTTTATTTTCAGTGCTTCTAAATTATTTAATATATTACCATGATCATTTTTGTGAAGAATATGAGCACCAGTGCTTTTATTGAAGGTATGATCTTTATCAATAAGATGATTGACGAATTCAGAAAAACTGTGGTTATTCAAATATCTAAGATGTTCTTTGATTCTAACATTGACATTACGGTTTGTTTAACCAATATAAAATAAAGAACAATCACAAAAAAATTTCCGTTATAGTTTGTGCATATAAAATTTGAATAAACATATGACTTGATTTATTATTTTATTTTTTTATATAAAACGACCAGAATCAAGAAGCATCATCTGTAGGTATGTACTTATTTCTGTTTATTATATTTTTTCCTAGTAAAAAAGATCGGTATTGAAAAACATTGCACTGGCAATGTTAATTTGAAAAAGTGAACAAAATACGATATTTATCAATAATTGATAGGTTTATTTCGCTATACGTTATGCTATTTTCTGTTCACAGCTATATCCAAAAGTTACATTATAAGATATGAGTCGTTCAAATTGTAATGAAAACAACAACCAAGTACGTTTATAGAAATTACGTACTTTTGAAAATTTCTCGAGTGGAACACTTAAGCCGTTGAATTGACTAGATTTTTCTTTCTTCGGCAATTGTATATTGCAAAGTCACGACCGGAGCATCTTACACCGGTAAGTGCCGACAGATAAAATTAATCATCAAAACCATTATCTATGGTCAAGTGTAACTGGGAATATAATGCTCTAGAAGTCAGGTAGGGTAAAAATAAAATTGTCAAATTCTTTGGATTGGAAGTTCTTTCAAATATTTGTTGTCATCCAATAGAATGAGCGGAAGTTTTGTATTATACATACGTCATGGTTTTAGGGTATAACTCCTGACATTGCATCTTTATAATAGTTTAGTAATTACTGTAAATTGTGTAGATCATATTAAAGTAATAGAAATTATGCGGAGGAGTTCCCACCTTCGTTTAGGATGACAGGATTTATTTTTTTAATTAAGAAATTTGATTACCGTTGTAATTCAACTCTCAAATTGAATCAATTTAGTATGTACTTATTATGGGACTACACGATTCGTATTAAACTAATAAGTAATGCTTAATAACTCTATTAAAGACCCCATCTACGAATAAGTACCTACCTTCGTACGCGGAAGATATTTATGTTATATTCCATATACATCCCACATCCTATTAACTAAGCAAAAAGGTGATAAAATACAAATTAGTGACGGCCCACAACGCGTACTGTTCCACGTATTTACCTTTAAGTTGAGAGGATGCGAGCTCAACACCCGTTGCAGTGCAGAGATGCATTGAAATGGACTTAAAAAATATATAATTTGAGTGATATTTATCGTCAAGTCACGTAAGTAACAATATCTTTGCTCAAAAAACATTGTTTCACCTATATAATCTACGTAGGTGTTTAATGCCATCGCAAATATATCGTCGCCGGAAAGGCAAAAGGGCTGAAGCACCATTTCGGAAAGTTTACGCCAGAACGATTCTTTTGAACGACAGTTTTTTTTGTTTTATAATAAAATTCATAAGACTTCAGTGCCTGGTTGGATTTTGAAAAAACAATTAACTCAAGTAATGCAATGCTCACTGAGTTACCTGCAACGACAAAAAGCTTAAAAAAGTCCCAAACTTGTGTCGCTTAAGTCATGCCTTCTCCCAAATGGAATATATATAAGATGGCTGATGGACCACAACAGTTTTCAGAACCAAACGTGAGTCCAGAGCATTCGATGCAGAAAAAAAACTGATCTAAACTGCATATTCAACTCATTTTTGACCAATGTGTCGCTTAATCCCTTTTGCCTTTTCAGCGACAATATAGTCTCTGACATCTAATAATAAGTTTTCTTATGAAACCAATCTGAGTTAATTAAATTAAACTAATTGCAGTACATAAAAAACGTACCTTACACATGAGATATCAAATCAGCAGAAAAATTCTTAGAATCATAGAAATCAGGAAAGGAAAACAATTAATTTGCATAAGACAGCAAGTATTCAGGTCTTATGAATGGATCTTTGCTCCAGTGCAACAGCTGTAAATATGTATAATTATATGTATGAATATCATACAACATATCCACTTATGATTTGTGAAGTGCATTTCAACTGTACATTTCAGTGTGTGTCAAACGAGATTGTATTTCGATACGCGTCAAATCAATGTTGATTACTGTTAAGAATTCCTGACATGTAATGCAAACCCACATTATCATTCAACTGCACATCAGTGTGACAGTGGCCTCTTATTATTATCCCAGGAAACGAGATTAGTAGCAATTTCTTTATCGATGAGTCTAATTATAAAAATGTTTCCGCCGTTCATATGTAAACGAATTTAAATCATTTACGTTAGAAACACGCTAATCTCCAAAGTTTATAATACTTGTGAGATTGTATTTAATATTATACTTCCGTCGACTGCATAGTATGAATGAAAACTTAGTAATCGAAAATCTTTTCAAATGGTAGTAAAGTTGAGTGACATACAAGCTACATAAATATTTAAATCCTGAACCATACATCTGCACACACATCTCAATAATCTCCGGCTCCTCAAGTTAAGGCGATTTTCAAAATGGGTGTTTTTAACTATTAGGTGTACAACTTTGCTTCCATTGTTTTTTCAAAATTCGAAGCTTTATTGTAAAAAACTGGTTATTCATTTATGATTCAAAGTATTGTCCATCGTTGACCACTACTTTCTACCATCTTTCGGGCAGCGTACGAATCCTGCGTTGAGAAAACTGCTCATCTTTTGAAGCGATTCACGAGTCGATCCAATTTTTTACTACTTTAAAAGACCGGAAGTGCTGGTCAGCCAGGTCGTGTGACATTAATCGAAACTAGTGATAGTCAGAGAGAGCAACGTCTGAAAAATACGGCGGGTGGGTTAGGACCTCCCATTTCAACATCTCCATGTATGTATTGACCACTTTCACTACATAGGGTCGAACATTCTCATGAGCCCGCAAATAACGAGAATTTGGCTCGTAAACTGACATTTTCAATGGAGAATTACTCTATGATGCAGTCACAAATCGACTAATGTTTATATGGGATTAGGTGGACAGATGCTTAAGTTTATTACATGATGTCTATGATTTATTTTTACCTCTAAAGCCATCTTTAAGAAAACGGCGGAAGCAAAGCTGTACACCTAATAGATTTTTTTAAATCCATTTTAATACATTATGATCTTTCATTCCAATTAGAACCAAACTCTTAACAATTTGGGGGTGGAAGATATATATATGACAGCAACTCCAATTATGAAATTCATTACGCCTTGTTGCAGTTAAAATGTAAATAGTAACATAAATAAGTCATTTTTAGTCTATGATAGTTTAAGCACATAGCCATAGAAATATTCAATGAATTTAATAAATCAGATATTTAAAATCATGATTCTGTTCACAAAGACACAAACAATATTCAGATAAAACATTAGTTTATTTCTAAGAAAACCTCCAGGCTTTTTGAATATTTATAAGTGCCCGAGTTATAATTGCATTTTCTCAAGAAATGCATACAATAGCACCGCAACACGAAAAGTGGTTTTCATTGTAGTGACTTGTCGAGGTTTCTTGGTTTTACTTCTGAAATATGATTTTAATATACCCGTGCATTTTAATATAAGGCGAGAGTTTTATGCATACTTCACCCTGATTTACAATACCACAAAATAAAGAGCCATAAAGTTCACTCTTTTATGAATGTGCACAACGTAGAAAAATTCTTAAATATGAACGTTCTGGATATTAAATTTAATACAACTCTCGCTGCTGAAGTAATAAACATTGCCACTAAACGAGCATTCTTGAAATGTTTTGGTAAGGCTACCTGCCATTATTTAATTATTATTTATAACGAATCTTTGGTAAGTTTTATGTTATTTATACATACCATAGTAATCGTTTGAAATATTTGATTAATGCTAATAATTTGTCATAATACAAGCTTACCGCTATGTATGGGATCTGCAACTGAGGATATTATTTTCTGTTTCTTATGAATTTTAATCGGCTTACCTGAAAAGAAGAAATTAAAGATTATGAATTATGAGTCAAAGTTATACATAAACAAAATTATGTTGTTTTGTACAGATTTCTAATAGTGTTTGCCTTAAAGTTATTTTTTTAAAACGTCGTGTAAATAAATACACGTTTTAGTTTATTTTAGTGGCAGAATACATTAATCCATCGATATTTGCCAATGTTAATTCCTGTGTGTTTTTTTAATAATTTTAAATTAATCAATTTTTTTAAATATTATTATGTAGTTCAGCTTTTTTACTTTATTTTTTTATTTTTAGATGACTTATTTATATGAATTTAGTTACCACTGCCGTACTTTTTGGTAATGTTTAATTATAAGTTCGATAAAAACCGATTCGTGTGGAAATTCTTACTGTGAAGCAATCTTTTAGTTCAAAATTAAAACTAAAAACTATCAGAACTAAATAATAATATACTTAAAATTTTGAATTCCTATTTTGATATCAATCTTGACCGTCTCATTTAAGGCTTCAACCGATTAAGTGTCTGTACGACGTTAACAAATCCAAAGATCTGACATCATTTACAGCTTTAGATAAATTTTTTTCAGAATACTGTTTTTATTACTAAATACTTTGACAAAAAAGGTTAACAGAAAAAAAATAAAGTTTTAAATATATTTTTTAGTAATCTAATATTAAGTATATTTCCTGTAAAACTCATAAAATTTATAATTATTCTATAATCACCTTCTCACTTGACGTTTTGCCTCTTTTAATTCATATTATGTATCTCTTTCTCTCTGTTCCTTTGTTATAATTTAAATGTTATTCTATTGTTTTCTCATTGTTATGTTTTATTTTTATATTTTGATCTCCTTCTGTATGAATATATAACCCGCACACTTTGTATTTTTTATTTAGTTTAGTTTTGTACCCTGATGATGCTTAGGCTAAGCGAAACCTGTCGGTCATAAAAAATAAATTAATATTCGTGGTCTTATACAAAGTTATTTTTCATTTCTTTAAACTTACACTTTAATTTAATTTAAAAAACACGTTTACACAATAAGGCATAAGGGGAAAAAGGAAAGTGAGAGAAAGGATGAGGGGAAACGGGATTATATACTTTGAGACGAACGAAATCGTGGAAAATAGCTAATATTAAATAAAGAGTTACTGTAATATAATCTCTATAACTCTCATCTAAACGACACATTTTTGCATAAAAATTCCCACGGTGTTTTTCAAATATAATTTTTAATCCCTATTTAAGATTCACATGACCCAGAATCTTAGAACACCAAACTTCAGCATCAAAAAAGAGTTACAGGAGATTTATTTACTCTTCATCCTACGTCCATTCTGTTTATTAATTCAAAGGTGTTTGTCTACAAACGATGTCGTTATACAGCGCCATATTTCCTTGGAGTGTTAGATAAATAAACTGTTCGAGGGGAACAAACAGACCAGTAGTGGATCCGATACATTTCGGACACGAGAAGAGAGCAAGTAGTTTTGCTAGTAACATTATACGTAGGGGAAAGTCGATGTCAATACGTATTGAGGGTTATTATTTTTCTGACGAGGTGTAGGAGAAAATTAATATTTTCCAAAACTTAGAAACATCTTTGTGAAGTAGCAGTGACAAGTCTTGCACAATGCGCTTTGGTATCCTATTTTTTTCTAATTTATTTACTCTTTGATTTTAAGTTCAACCCAATATTTTTTTAGCTATCAACAAAATTTCTACAATAAGTTATGTAGCTTTAAAATATACATTGATTTAACCAAAAACAAAATTTTATTACATTATAACAATTGTTCAATAATAACAACAGCGCCGTTGAAAGTTTTTTCACAAAAATGGCGCCATACAAATTATCCAAATTATAATTATTGGTTTTATTTTATTGATTTTAGTCGAAAGCAATCACTTTGTTGTTCGACATGTTTATCGAAAATTAAATAATATATAAACACTAGAAATAAAGAAATCCATTTAAATGAATAGTCGTATTCTTAATAAACAGTTAAATTTGTCCAGTAGTCAAATATTATGTATGTTTCTTGTTAAATCATAAAAAAATCTCATTATTCATTAATCATCTTCTCAGTTGACGTTTTGTCTATTTCATTTCATAATGTCTTTCTCTGCTCCTTTGTTATAATTTTAAATTTTATTCTATTGTTCGTTCTCTTATTTTGTTTTATATTGCGTTCTCTCTCTGTATGTATATATAACCGCAAACTTTCTATTTTTTGTTTAGTTTAATTTTGTATCCCGATGATGCTTAGGCTAAGCGAATCCGGTCGGTCAATATATTTTTTTAAATAAAACCTGTAGTCTTATCCTAAGTTATTATTTCATTTTCATTAATAACAGGTATATTAATACAAATAGGTTATAGATATATAAATTACTTCTAAAGACAGGTTTGCCAATTTTGATTAAACCATTTCATTGTAAATACCCCACAAGCAGTTATCATTATACTGTTTAAACATAAAATCCAAAATTGTATTTTTAGTTTGTTGATTTCTCTTGTGTAACAATGGTGTAATCAACGCGACAGCCAAGTGGTTGATAAAAATAGATCTAATCAAGCAGACAACCAAATAGCAATCACGAGATAACCAAGATTACCATTAACAACTCATTAAAGGCAAGGAAGATTATCGTAGACACAGCACCTCATTACAACTAGAACCCACTGTAGGTATTTTCAAAAGGATTTTGTACGCGAGCTTGGTTTTGGCTTGACTAGGCACATTTACGAGTATGTAGGTTTTAATTCAGCGATGGAGAACCTGATACATAAGTTCTATGACAAATTAACAGGATGGCTATGATCTAAAATCGTTTGGCTCTTGGACCGAGCGTCGCGGACATTTAATCTTCTGCTATTGCGTGCGGTAAATGTATATTTCTATCTCAGTCGTACATTCGAGCTAGCCTCTGTGTGCAAGCTGGATACAAGAACAAACGCTGATTTCTTGTTCATTTATTCCTTTATTCTAATGCTAAAAGTACAAAAGTGAAGATTTTAAAATTTCAACATTGTCTTTTTTTATAATGAATACCACATTTAGTCCCAACCGTCTAAAACCAGTGAGAGTATGACATCCCCAATTGGGGTATGTTGTGGGGCTGAAGGTAGTGAGGAGGGATAGGAGATGTGAAAAAGCAAGATTTGGAAGTACCTGGCTATTTCATCATAAACAATATGGCTGTTTTATCATAAATAATATGGCATTTTGAATCTTTAAAAATAGTACAGAAGTATTTTATATTATGCAATCGAGTTGTGTCACCATGAAACTCTATATTTTTCAAAGAGTTTAACTTGTTTTTTTTATAAAATCAACATTGTTACTTTAGACACCGATTTAAGACACGACCTAAAACGGTAAACTTTACTAAAATTTTGGCAAAAGCAAGGGATGCCTACTAGGCAAGGTATGTATACCTACCACTAAGAGTCCCGGTGTAACCTCACTTTATTTTTCGTTAAGGGTCAGCACCTAAAAATACACACTTTTTGGCTTTCTAATACAAGCAATACTACAAATGATGTATCTGTAAATTACATATGGGAAGTTAGGAAAATGTCTAAGGGTTCCAGTGAATACAATTCTTAAACAGTAATCTTTTAAATTGTTTAATGGATACTGGAATTTTAGGTAAAACGTTCGAAAATGGCTGCGCTGGTTTTCAAACTGCACCTTTTAGTATATTTTTCATAGAATTTAAGAGATTACAGGTTAAGTTTTTTATTCACTGGAAACCTTAGATATTTTCCTACCTGCTCATCTACAATTTACAGATTAATCATGTGTAGTACTGGTTGTATTAGCAAGCCAGAGTGAAGTATTTTGCCATTTTTGGGTGCAAAGCCTTAATCGGTTAGAAGAAAGTTTTTTTGTGAATTACCCACAAAACGAATTATTTAAATAGTTTTTTTGAACACACTTATGAAATAGGTTTATTATCCCTGTTTTAGGTTATACGTGGATATGTTGGTATACATATCCACGTATAGTAGTTGGCGGAAAGCGAGTGTCTTCCCATACAAATGGTATCAAGTCTATGCACCGACCACGAAGACAGTGCCATGTATTCACGTTGGGATTGTAATTTCTGGCGCTAGAAGCCAAACATGCTCCCGATTTCAATTATCGTGGAAACACACCCGTCCCACCTACAACTACCCTCTTCCCATTCCAAGGGGGCAGATCTAGACGCTCTGAGGCCTAAAAGTTAATCTATTGTTACTAAAAAGATCATACCTTCAATAAAAAAAACCAGTGCTCATATTATCCACAAAAGTGGTCATGGTAACAGATTGAATAATTTAGAAGCAGTAGAAACAAAGAAAGTAATATTCTTTTTAATCAGTTTGATTTGTCTAGTAATCCAACACTAGGTATATTTCCTGTAAACTCATAAAATTTCTCACCATTACTTAATCACCTTCTCAGTTGACGTTTTGCCTGTTTTAATTCATATTATTTGTCTCTTTATCTCTGCTCCTTTGTTATAATTTAAATGTTATTCTTTTGTTTTCCCCCTCCATGTATATATTATACTATCGCACACTTCGCATTTTTTGTTTAATTTCATTATGTACCCCGATGATGCTAAGGCTAAGCGAAACCGGTCGGTCATAATAAAATTAATCAAATCTGTGGTTTTATACTAAGTTATTTTATCATTTCATTAAACATTTTTTACGTTACGAAATGTTTATAGTATACAAATGTATAATGTTTAACTGGCCAAGATGAAATAATATATGATGTTTGAACTCCTTGAAAGCAAGTGATTGTTCGGGACTTACAAGCTATTAAAATAGGATCTTTTTTTCACTGTATGGATGATTGTTCCAAGCCACCATCGAAGTAATCCATAGACCCACCGCGATTTGCTAGTACATGTGATAAAAATTTAAATATTTAAACTGTTTGTAGGTTTTTTCTGATAAGCTTTCACGTTTACCTGTTGCTAACGAACATAATATTCCAACGAAATCGCTGAAGTGGAAATAAAAATCTCCGATATTTATTCCAACTATTTAGCAAGATCTAATTATTGAAGGTGTCTCTGCCCAAAACTGCCAGCTGTCTTTAGGCTTCAGCCAGTGTGCCGCCTGCATTTGTGGTAAGATTTAAGACGGGAGGGAAAATATCTAGTCTGACTACAAAATAAACAATGATGGTTTCTTGCCAGGGAGATACTAAGAGTATCTTCGACTCCGGAACGAATTTCAAATAAAATACAGATATCTACCTTTCTTATTGTAGGTAATAAGACAACGTAAGAATATAAATACATCCACGAACCATTTCGAATCCATAGTCTGCTTCATAGTAATAATAATTATGCAGTGAGTAAATTCGCCCCTGCAACTTCCACCGCCTTAAAGCTCCATCTACCCGCCCGGGAACTATCCAAGGTCGTTGCCACATTATAAAGGGATTAATACTCAAGAATAACACGGAAATAACTTAGAAATTAATTCCCAATATCAACCCCCATTTGCCCTAGAATTTGCAATTACGACGATTATTTTTCATGGTCCATTGATAGCATTTCTAATCGGGTTTCGAGATAATTGTAGATATTTATAGATAAAGGTACATATTCAATCCATTTATTACACTGTCTTAACTATTTCATTTAGTAGTGGTAATTTAATCTAATAATAGAGAATTAATAAAATTGTTTGGATAAACTTGAAATGATTATTTATTAGTCGGACGCTTGGAGGTGTATCTAATGTGATTTATTGATAAAATTTAGTTGATTATGTACTAAAATGACGTCTAAAAACAAAAGGCCGAAAGTATATTTGATTCATTATACTGGAATATCTGTTTTTTGCTCATGTTTTCGTTAATTTATTTTTATGCTCGAACAAGTTCGGATCTTGTTAATTTCTTTCGAAGAATATTTATAAATTTCCGCCTTGTTAAATTCTTTTCAAAATATATTCAAATCGCTTTTAAGAAGCACAGATCTTTTAAAAGTTTCCGCGAAACTCGAATAAATATCCGAAGAAGGTAGAAAAACCATTGGAAGAAATTAATATTATTTTACGTATCATATATAAAACTTGATCAATTTAAAAGTAAAAGAATTCACTCTCCCAATTTGATTGAATTTTTTATGAAATATGTACCTTCAATTATTATTCCAGCTAAAAATAACACTAAAGCGATTTCTTTCACCGTGAGTTTGGTATTCTGCATAATTTAAATTTCAGGTGTTGGAAAAGTTGACATAGTTTTAAAATGTAGTTGATATACGAGTATCAAAAACTAAAATAAAGGGAACTCTAGTCTCTGCGTTAATAATTAAAGTTTCCAGCTCAATGGCCCGAAAGATCCGACGAGTTTCTCAATAAAACTACTTGAACCGGACTGGAATCGACCTGGGAAATAGCTTGTTGGTTCCTATTGATTATTGTCGCAAGTCATCACTCGGCGCTGAAGCATGAACCTCCTCGTCACGGCAGATGCTTCTCTTCTCGGCTTGCAGTTCGGACCACCATCTTGTCATTAAAACCGTCTTCGTTTACTTTGTAACGACCTAATATTGATTACATCTATCCGCATCTCATTATTCTTGTTTTTGTGAATTCCGTACAAAAGTCTCGAGTCGTAAGAGTAGGGAAGGGGAGGAGATGGAGAAGAGGAAGATTGGAAAGTACCCAGCTACAGATCTGCCAGCTAAACCCATTTCTTTGTTTTTGATTTTAGAAAGTTCAGGAGTTTCACATTTCAAATTCATTATCTAATATAGGTATCGGTCAGTAGCCGAGTGGACAAACGCGTCGGATTCCCACCCGGGCGTCGTGCGTTCAATTCCTCTGCTGGCTAAGTCCTCCATCATTGCACAAGCAACATCTTTCGCTTCTTATGATGGCAGTGGGAGTTTATTCAAATATTGTCAGGTTATTCGTAACCCGGGAATTTTTGTCTTTCTTTAAAAAAAAATTGTTTTCAGACACTATGTATTTTTTTTAAGTTTAATTTGCCCTGATGATGCTTAGGTTAAGCGAAACCGGTCGGTAATATTTTTTTTAATAAAATCTACGGTAATATACAAAGTTCATTTTCATTAAATATGTCAAACCACAAAGTGATTGCTTTCTATGAAAATATAAAATATTTCATAATCAACCTATTAAATGAACGAGCTTTGCTTTTCAAAGGCTGTATTCAATAATCATGACGAATTAACCAAGCCCCCGAGCATGAGAATATCTAATAAACCCTATAATCTTAGCTCTCTAAGATCTGCATATTTATGTTAAGTTGAATCCGAAACAATTACGGGCACTCGTAACCGTAAATTCCGCCAACTGCCAGCTTCCCATCTGCTCCGGTACGTACTAGACTGACTTGTGAACAAGCTATTACAAGCCGGCAACCTCTGTTAGCCTGGCGGGCTCCACCCAGGCTACCCGGGCTGCTGCCCGGGCTACCCGGGCTACCCGTGGCGGCGGCGGCGGCGGCTATTACCGCGGAGTGTTTCAAAACAGTTAAGCAAATATCACATTTAACTACGGTGAAGCAATTTTAATTCGACAAAGGTAGGCTTCATTGGTTTACTGATTATTTTTATTTGTTTTTACGGTTTGATCCCTGACCAGAGATTAAGCGGACTTTTGTAAATTATTTTGGGAATTACCCGTTATTTATAACATAGAAATCTTTCCGATTTTTTTTTTTTTAATTTTCGAAAAACTAATAGTAGGAAAAATTTACACGGTACATTTTTGTACCGTCAAGCAATAAGTAAAAAAATATTTTATAACTAACTAACCATCACGCAGTTTCTCCGCAGGGGTAGGCATAGAGGACGGACCGCTATACAACTCTGTCTTGGCACACACTCCTTGTTTCATTCACATTCATACATCGTCTCACATACATACTCTTTAGTTATTCTAACTTTTCACACTCCTTTCTTCGTGTATTCGCTCTACATGCCCAAACCATCTATGCGTCCCTTTTTATCATATTCATTACGCTTACATCGGCCTTGCATTCTTTCCGGATATTCACATTTTTAACACGGTCATACATGGTTTTTCCGCACATACGCCTCAAGGATTTCATTTGCACAGCATTCAGTGTACCTTCATCCTTCCTCTGCCAGTTCCATGCCTCACTGCCATATATCAGGGTTGGTATAAGCACTTCATTGTGGACTGCTAGCTCCGTTTCTTTGGACAATTTTCCATTTTCGCCAACAGAGTTCAGTCCTCCATTAATGGAGTTTCCTGCATTCACCCTTCTTTTACCCATATTTTATAGAGAGTGTTTAGTTGTTTATTTTTTAATACCTTACCATTTCTGCAGAAAATGACATTATGGTACTCATTGAAATAATAATATTCAAAAACACACAAACCTGAATCTATTATTGCAAAAAGTGTGATTTTAAACAAGCACTTAAATAACTCGACTAACCATATGACTCAATGTAAAACTGGTTTCCCTGATTTCAATTTTTGTAAATAAGCGTTAAAATTTGGTCTATGTACAAAAGAATGTCCAATAATGTACTTGCCGGAATAATATGCCAAAAATTGTGTTTGGTAGAGAAGATACATGACGTTTTATAGACGAATACAAATTTGTACCGTCAGGGAGCAAAGGGTTAATTTTTTTTTTTTTTTAAATAATCTTTTTTTTAGCAGTGGTGTAACAGGGAACGACCTCAGCCTATTTATGTCAAATTCGAGTAAATTAATTAAAATTATAAAACTTTTACAAGAAATCAATGGCCCTTATTTTAAAAAGAAATTTCGTTCCAGAGTGATAGATCATCCTGTTGATCATTCAAGTTGGTCTGATGAGATACGAACGTTCAGAATCGAAACGAAACTTGAAATGGCTTAACCTACGCTTAGTCACAAGATCTGAACAGCCATGTACTTTATAATCCTCTTCTTCCCTATCTCCATCCTTTTTACCTAATTCCACCCTCTCCCCTACATCATTGGACCTCACAAAATTCCTTTAATGGGGACGCTATAGTTCCAGTGGTCCTGGCATTTGGCAACTCTTGTACGGTATCACATTGAAATAAACTAACACTATCTTTCAAAAAAATATATGGTAAATACCGTACAAGAGTCCCAACTGCTCTCAATCGTCTGAAGCCAGTGGGACTATGACACCCCCAATTGGGGTATGTGGAGAAGCAGAAGGTAGTGAAGAGATGAAGAATACGAGGAAGAAGAAGCCTGGCTATTCGGATTTAGTCACCATACACGTCTAAAGCAATTTCAAGTAACGTTTCGATTCTGAATAGTGGTCTTTCACCAGGGCGATACTAAGAGTATTTACCACTCTGGTATCCTACATTATTAAGATTTTTTTTGTTAGATATTTCATGACTTCATTACTTGTGATGAAACGGCGTTGCGAGCTGGAAATAGATACGTTGACCACAAGATGCCAAATTAAAAAGCCATACATTTTTCATGCCGCCAGAGCTTAACGTTCCTGAGTTTTTAGTGGATTTGCAAAATAAAGGTTCTTCTCTAAGATTAAAATGCATGATCTCAAACGGTACCTTTCTGAATAAGTGATCCACTTTTTCAATGTGTTTTTCATGAACGTTTAAATAAATAGCCCAGCATAAAGTTATTTGCGAGGCGAAAACTATAATTGGAATACGTGCAATCTCGATGAAGGTTGAACATGAAAGAGTGATATTAGGTATGTATACAAATCAAAATATATACCATCTCTCTTTCGCACATCATCACCTTTTTATCACAAGCTTTGAAACTTTGTAATCAATCTTTTTTTTTTTTAAATCAAACTATAAACCGAATCGCTTCTCTCACATTTTTCATTAGTTCACTAGAAAACAAATTCCAAATGATAAAACTTGTAATATTTAAACTAAAACACGACACGAATGGACTGAGGTCCGTTACTCATCATACCACTGGAAGAAAACTTTACTTTTGAAACGATTCAAACCATTATTACAACCTCCGTAGCCGAGCGGTTAAGATTCTCGGCTACGAATCAAAAGGTTGCTGGCTTAAATCCCGGAGTTCGCAAATATTTTTTTATTGATGAATGTATAATATTTAATTCATAATTAATTGACATAAAATAATAAATTATCGAAGGAAGCAATCACTTTGTAGCTTGACATTATAATTTAAAATAAAAAGGTTTATTTGCAACACCTTCCAAGGAGGAATCGCTCTGGTGAAAGATCACCATTCAAAATCTGAACATTGCTTGAAATGACTTTAGCAGTGTTTAGTAACCAGATATTAATAGCCAGGTACTTTTATCAACATCCCTCTTCCCCGACTTCTTCCTCTCCTTACTATCTACTGCCTCACAACATATCCTAATTAGGGATGCCATTGTCACATTAGCTTCAGACGGTTGAGATCAGTTGGAACTCTTCTATGGTTTTCGGTATAAAAATAAATGAAGGAGTACCAGTTTATTTTTACGTAATACCGCACAAGCGTTGCCAAATGCCGGGACCAATGGAATTATAGCATCCCCATTTAAGGAGCTTTGTGAGGCTCAAGGATGTAGGGGAGGGGGTGGAAATAGGATAAAAAAGGATGGAGATGGGAAAAAGAGGCTTGGGAAGTTGGCTATCCAGATCTTGTCCCCACTCCCATTGGTCTCACAATGTACCCCAATTGATAGTGCCATTGTCCCACTGGCTTCGGTTATTAGGACCTTTTGTGCGGTATTCACATAAAATAAAATAAATATTTTAATATTGTCAAAATAATCCAAGCCAAACTTACAAGTGTAAATTTAAAATTTGTTCAATTTGTACTTTTGACACAGTAGTTACGTTATAACGATAAAAAAGGACAATTATGGAAATATTTTTCTACCGGTGTTGGTATAGTGACACATCTGTTCATTACATTCACGTATGAAGAGGTAAACGCGGAATATTATTTGACAAGCTCCGTGTCCCATGATAATGACTGGTGAACAATGGAGCGAGTGGATAAGTGATTAGACCGGTGACGTCACCACGCTAATTCCATGGGAGAGGCTGACAGCTGATACTAAAGACTTGAAATTATGTGTTTTTGAATTGCTTTTAGGTACACTGTGCTCACTTATAATTGGTTGTTGAACTACCGTGATCGTGATCATATTCTATCATTCTATGAACTACTTATACCAGAAAGTGAAACACTATTTCTACGTTTACGTTAGAAAAATAATTACATGAGCTTCTTCTCTTTTAGTCTGTTTTCCTGCCACGAGGAAATGACTTTCATCAAACGAACTTCGCTTTGGAAATTTTCACAGGAAATTGAGATCTATTACGCTTTTTACACGGCTCGGAGATGCTTTTCATGTAATTATTGAAGAGTTACGAGTTTGATTTTACCTTTGAATTGATTTTTTAACGTGAGTGCTTTCAGGTATAATTATTATTATGAAATCCTTTGATTTATAATACAGATACCTTCACCACGCATAAAGCATTTTGAAAAGCAGTGGTTTTCTTGGAACTGTCAATTTTCTGAAGATATTTTTATAGACAAAGGCTTTTTTCTGGCTGTAGCTTTTTTACAAAAGATTTTTTTTACAAACGTCGACGTAAGTAAAATAGCAACAATAAACTTTTTACACCATTAAATCGCGAAAATATCTTCAAACTACTATGGTGAAGGAATACTTAAGTTAAATCCCGTTGTGGGATTCGAACTTGACCGGATGAGTAATATTGTAATCTAATGATGATTAGTCAAATCAAATTATTATCAAATAATGTAACTCTAATTACTATAAGTATATGCAATCACCGTCAGAAAACAAGTTAGAAAATAAATTAATCTTTGTTGAACATTTGAAAACATTCATTTTCCGGAATTGTACGTTACAATAATAATACATCAACGAAACTCTTGACTGTCGTCGTGTGAAATTTCTTCTCAATGCTCATCTCCTGGCACTCGCGTTGATTACTAAAACGCCAAATAACTTATTAATAGAATAACAATTCAAAAATATCTGACAGGTTAAGCATCCGCCATACTAATATTAATATATCAATCATCATTTAAATCTACGACTGACCCAAAACTTTGAGGAAAATAAACAGACGAATCTAAATGCCGGTCTTTGAAGTCGAAATTTTTTTAAACTGAAAAATATTCCAACGTTACGGAAAGCATTTCTTCTATCAAGGTAAAATATATTTTTAATTGAATTTTTTTATATCCCTAAGTATATGTCTCCAATAATATAATATAATCCAATATGTCCAATAATCCAAATATATATAAATATACATACTCGTATATACTCGTATATGTAAGTCCGTAAAAATGTTATACATTGTGTCATTTGCAATTACCTAAAATATATTTGAAAATGTTTTTTTACATGTCAGAATATATTTATTATATTCACCAAAATCTGTCGTTGTATTTTATGAAGATTAAATTTAAGTAAACTGTTAAATTTTCCAACATTTCTCAAAAATCATTGCACATTGAAAAACGTTAAATCAAAATAAAATTGATTATGTTATAGTTAACGTAATGTAAGCTATTTTGGTGTGTTAAAAAAAAACCTTTTTTGTTTGTCAAAGAAATTATAAATCACATCGCTTTCAATCAATAGAAAAAGGTCAAAAGGCCAAATCCAATTCAGAACTTGAAAGAGTGAAGAAGAAAAAATGAATCTTGTCAGTAAATCAGCGACTAGATAATATTATATTTCATTTAACCCAATAAAAAGATCTGGTGTCCGCTCAAGGGCGTAATCGGCATTTAGTTAATTCTTAGAATTTCCGGAGAAGGGATTGGTCACTTGTTAGGGGACGAAACGAGGGTGAAACGAGGGAGGACTTAATGCGACATGCACCCGAGGGTAACTGATTTCCGATACCAACCTGAGGAGCCGCGAGGAAAGCCGACATTAAGGCAAACATTTTGAACAATATACGAGTATTACGATTAGATTTTAAACATAGCCTTGTTATTCTTGAAGAAAATACACAAAAATCCCCCTTTTTCGGTTTTGTTTTTTTTTTGCTTTTATTTTTTGGTAGTTGTAGTTATTTTTGTTTCCTTACAATTTCCTACCGCGACTTTATATAAGAACTGTTATCGAAATCCGTAGAAATAAAAATCTAAATCGTGCAAATGGAATACGTTGTATGGTAGAGCTCAAATATAAAATTATTTTTCTTACATATTCTTTGACTCCCTTAAAATATTCATAAAATTAAAAACTCATGTCATTGAAACGTGTGTTTTTTTTTCTTAAATTTCCAATGTGCCTTTGGCTGTTTGATAAATCCATTTCAAAGAAGGTTAAGAGAATTTTCGTAGACAATCAAAAAATAATATATATTTAATCATTTTACGATATTTATATTTCCTCTTGTTGGCAATGTTGTAGGTACAGATTTGTATAAACCCTTTGCGAGATTACAGGCCCTAAACCATCATCTCTATTACGAATAAACTTGTCGGATTCAAACTGTCCGTTATGATAAGGCAACTTGTAAGTTAGATCCCATTTAAATGCTAATCGAAAATCTGCAATAATTAATGGGAAGATATTATATCTTGATTATTTATAAATTTGGATATGACAAAAATCTATACAACAGAATGTATTTTCTACGTAAAGTTATTGGATGGCTCACTAAAAACTAGCTAATTTTATTTTGCTTCAAAATTATTTTTCTTTTTGTAGTGTGATTTCGAGCTCGAGTGACTATGTCTAACTTTAGACTCTTTTTTTAAAGCAGCACTTAACTTTTTCTTAAACTAAAATTAAATTAAAAAGATATTTTAATCTTCTTTTCTTTATATAAAAAAATAAATTATGTTTGTTTTCGAGAACTTTATGCGGGTAATTAAAAAATCATTGCAAAAACCGAATATGTACCTAGTTAATTAATTCTAAGATAATTATTTAAATTTAAGTTCTAGAAAAGGTGAATCAAAGACAAATTGAATGAAAATGGAATTTCCATTCATGTTGTAAAATCACAAGGACATTTGCTGACTGTGACGAAATGTGTTTCTCTCATCAATTTACTGTTGTAATATCACGTATACAAAACAGCGAATATATGAAGGAAAAGATTTTTTAAATAAACAAAATAAACATTTAACGGTTGAGTGTTGAAAGTTTATGATTTAACTGGGAAGAAAAAAACATGGGCAATGCCGGATACAAATGCTAAAACGCAATGAAGTATGTACATATTATATATGTGTAATTTGAATTGACTTTGGTAATACAAGTCAACAGGATGAGACAACTATTAAATTAAAATATGTACAATCATTCCTAATAACCGTTATTCGTGTCAAAGATAATTGTAACAGGTGAAATTTGGGTGGCTAGGGGTGAACATCGATTCATTGTTAGAATTTTGAAACTCGGTTATTGAACGAACAGATCAATAAATTCCACACTGAAAATTCTCGGCATGTAAGATATATAAAAAGTGAAATGTGATATCCTGTTTCAGGTATCTGATAACCTAAAAAACAAATAATTTAACAATAAAATACCCTTATTTACAAGGAATTTCAAATTAATTCATACTCTAAGTGCCAAACCATTATTATTTCCATAGCCTTTTCGTAGGCGGATATTTTCTCAAAGCCTTACCAAAAGGAAAAAATATGCGAAATTATAATTCGTGGGTTGCGGAATTTATAAAATAAAGGGCTTTTTATTTAAACACACGTACAGTTTAAGATAAAAGAGATGAAATTTTAAAAAATCACGATTCCACGGAAATCAATATCGTTATCTAGAAGACTAAAATTTTACTTAGGGTTGAAATTTATTAATATTATATTACGAGGTTGTATGTTGACGCCATACATAGAATATTTTTTATCAATCGATTTTATGTGTGCCCAAAATCCGCTGTGTTTTTCTTCCATAATAAATTAGTATCGTACCTGTTTCATTTGTTTGGCACTGCGGTATCTATGGGAACCCATAAAGTATGTAATGTCGTTTAGTGGTTTATCGTGCATATTTAATGATGCCGCAGTAACAATAATGCTAGTACGTTTTGTTTTATGCCGATTGTACGGCGGCAATTACTGTTACCAGCGACGGAAAATCAAAAAGGTTAATTGTCAAATTGGTTAATTTAATATCGTCGCTTGAAAGGTAAAAGGTCTTTAGCGACATTTTGGTCAAAAATGAGTTAAACATGGAGTTTTTGTCAGTTTTTTTTCTCTGCGTCGAATGGTTTGACTTTCTTTTGGTTTTTATTTTATTTTTTTATTAATTTATCGATTAATAGCTTTCTAACATACATAAAAAAAATAAAAAATAAAATAAAATAAAAAAATCATTCTGAGATTCTGAAGGCTTTTGTGGGATTTCAGCCATTTAAAATATTTTTATCACTTGGAAGAAGTCTTGACTCAAGCGACACAAGTTTGGGACTTTTTTAGCTTTTTGTAACTTTGGGTAACTTTGTGAGTGCATTGAGTTACCTGATTGCGCCTTTTTTTTCAAAATCCAACCAGCTACTGAAGACTTCTAAATTTTATTGTAAATCGAAAAAACTTTAAAGTGCTCTGGTTTAAACTTCCCACAATGGTACTTCAGCCTTTTGGCCTTTCCATCTAAAATATATTTATCATTCTAAGGACATGACAAAAATGATATTTTTGTACAGCACATAATGGTACTTTGGGTAACTTTGGTGAGTTACCTCTTGTGACTAAATCCAAATTGAAGACTTATAAATTTTATTGTAAATCGAAAAACTTCGTATTTTGTACTTCAGCCTTTTTGCCTTTCCGTCAACGATTTATGTATCATTCTAAGAACATGACAAAACATATTATATAAAAATGTATAATTATAGTGTTTTTTTATTTTTTTTTATTTCGTGTACAGCACATAATGGTAATAAAAATGGTCTCCTGTGACTATATATAATTTTACACACTTTTTCTTTCCTACTTTTACTTCTTATTTTCTATTTACATATTTATATAATTAAGTAGCGAGTGTTTTTTTCAACATTTAATATAAATGATGAATGAACTTTTCAACATTGTAACTGACGAATGTAGTCTGAAAATTATCACACTAAAAAGATGATTTTGAAGTAACCTACCTGTAATGTATAATATTTTAGCAGACATTATTCTATGTTTGAAATGGGTGGATTAAAGCAACTATATTTTTCTTGCCAAGTCAAGTTACAACCCGTGATTTTTCGCGGTTAAGAGCTAGTTAAATGTATTACTGAGACATAATTTATTTTACAAATCATAACTTACAATAGCATTAATAAATAATGATATCGCTGGGTAGTTTAATAGTGTTAGTTAGGCTAGATATAACTCGTATACATATATCATTACTTTCACATAATAGAGTACTAAAACAAGTAGGATTTATTTAACTCTTTTTGTCTTTCTTCTTTAAAAGGGAATATAATTTAGTATATTCTGTGAAATTATAACTCTATCTATGTTAGGTGAACATCCTTCCAAATGAAATGTATCCAACAATAAGAAAAGTGTTCGATTTTATCAAAAATGGTGGTTGATAAAATCCTGTAAATATGAATACTTTGTTCTAAACCCCATCACCCCACAGTCAAACAAATACCGTCATTTACGCACTTGTACGTGAAATTCAAATAGTTGGTAACCTGGCATAACAACTAATGATGTCTAGAAACAAATACGATCAATTTTCTTGGCAGTAGGAAAACCTGACAGTTTGGATAACTTATTATATTTAATTGTAATTGGAATATAACATAAAATGGTTTTACACAACTTTGCAATATTGTTTTAAATCTTGTATTCTCACTAAATAACAATTGTATAAAATACAAACGTTCGTTATTAAGGCGCTTGTGAGGTAATATTTCAACAGAGGTTCAAAGGCAAAGCCTTTTTAAGCCATATCAAATTTAGATAAAAAATAAATAAATTATAAAGTACCTACCTATGATGTTTTTTCGCAGACATTGTTCTATATTTGAAATGGGTGGATTAGAGCAAAAGTTTTTTTTTTCTTGGCAGGGTCAAGTTATAATACAGTTAGAGTTTGTACATAATACTTTGTGAAAAGAGAAAATAAAGAAATAAAACAATACACTTACAAATTAGAAAATAAACCTTTAAGGAATTTGTACCTTAATTATTAACATTGAAATTAAAACATTAGCCTGTATCCATTTTCGTTCACTAGTGGACACAATACTTTGTTATTTTTCATTTTTGTGAAATATCACCTCAAGGGCACACAAGTACTGAAATATCAAGTATTCAATGTATGAAATACAAGCACCACTGTGGAATGGGGTGTATAATGCATCTACTCAGCGCCCAGTACTTTCAAATAAATTTTGTAATTGAATGCACATCACATTGCGTTAGCTCGTTTACCGATTTTTTTTTTAATATTTTGTCTTTCGACTCAGTTTAGCAACCACTGTGGCCGAACGGTTAAGATAATTGGCAAAAAGTCAAAAGTCGTGAGTTTGAATCCCATATTGCTCAAATAATTTTAATTAATTAATATGTTTTAATTAATTTCACATTTAATTATTTAAAAATTATGCATAAAGCTTATTTACGAAACGTTTCAGAGTTATAGATATTCTCAGTATCGCCATGGTAAAATACAACCATTATGAATCGAAATATTTAAAATATTTTTTTTTTTTTATTATCTAATCAATTGTACAAAAATATACATTTTTACTTAATACTAACAGTAGGTATAATATTAATTCAGTTTATATACAATGTTTCGTTTCTAGTTAATGATAAATACCTCCCTAATAAAGAAAATTCTTGTGCTTAGGGAGGGAGTACTATCATGGTTTCTTGAAAAAAAAAATTTTTTAATGATTAAAAATAAATATCAAATGAATAAAATACATTTAAAATTATTTTTTATTAAAAGTGTACTTTGAGTTTTTTTTTAATATTTCGTAGTTGTATACATCTATTATGTCTTTGGGACATCTACATTATACGTCTTACATTAGGACCTTACTTTGGTATTCACAAGGAAAATTTAAAAAAATAGCAGTTATAGTTTGTAATTAAAAACAAATGAGCGCTTTTTAAATAACCTAATACTAAGGCGTATTTTTTCTGAAAGAAGAATAGAACGTTTTCTTATAAATCAACTTTTCGATTTTCGAATATGTAGTTTATTTCTTTCCCAACGAACCAGAAGTTGCAAGTGGCTGACATGGCTGAAAAGGTATATTTTCTCACTCTATTTCCTTTCCTCGTAATCCCCAAATGAACCGGAAGCCATACTAGCCCAAGTTTGGGCGATCGAGCCCCCGCCCCCGCTTGTTTGGCTTTAGCTCAACATAAATTAAATAACTTTTCCTGGCTCTTTATTTTCTCCAACTTCTCGTTAACTTGTTATACCAGGTGAATTGAATGACAGGTGAACTCAGAAAGTGGTAACATTTCGACTAATTTTCTTAAATACAAAGCAAATTAGGCATCACAAAACGTGTAAAGTATGATGAGGTTAATATCGCCCAAAATGAGTATAATTTAATTTCTTGAATCTATAAAAAATACTGAAATCTTTCGAAAATCGAGAAAATTTTAGATACCAGGAGGTACAATGAGGTCAGGTACTTCCCCATTTTTCTTTAGTTTCACTCTCTCAATTGGGGTTGCCATAATCCCACTGGCTTGAAGCAACTGGTACTCTGTGCTTTATTCGCATGAAAAAGTATTAAAAAAACATCTAAAAGACTTTTAACTGTATATCTAAACTCCAAATGTTTAAAAGAGGGAAATAATTATTATTTTGCAATGAATAATGACATTATTAATGGTTTTAAAGTTTATTTTGTAGAACTCCATTTTAATTTTTAGGTTTGTTAAATATAATTTAAACAATAATTATTATTATTTTTCATTTAAAAAAACAATTTTTAGTTAAAAACTCTGCGATGTAATTGAACTAGAATGAATAATGACAAATGGAATCCATATCAAGAAGTATCGCATTGAAATGGCTAGGAGCCCTTTCGTTGAAATGAAGAAACTTTTTTGGAACATTTCTGTTGTGTTTGTCACGCTTTCTTTATTATTCTGTTCAGCATGAAAACCTTGATACTAAATCAAGCCAACGGAAGATGGAAGCTATTGAAATGTAGATATACAGAGACATTCAACAAATACTAAAAATGGGGTGACTTATCTAGAAGTTTATCAACGAATGGTCGAAAATTAGCAAACTGTTTTAACTTTATTACGTATATATAATACATTTTGTCTTACTATGAAAAGCGACCAATACACGATTATGCGATAGTCCAGGAAAATATTGATGTAAGATTTCCTCCCTCTCACAACATGGGCCTCTTCAAGATGCTCACTCATTCCTTTCCTCAAAAGACCCTCCACACAACATTCCTAAAGATGATATAGGCCCTGAGGAAAATAATTTTCCTCAGGGCCTCCTGTGTGGAATTCTTGTAATAAATGAAAAAAGACGCCGCACTTGATGATTTCGAAACACACTTTACTGGTACGAGAGCAGTTTCGTCGCATGGCGAAAGGTGCTCTAAACTATAACCTATAGTCTGCATATTAGTATTTAGTGAAGACTCTCACTGTAGGTGATAGCTTGGGTAGAAAATCTCTGGTGAGAGCACCAGAAGCAGAAAAAAAAATTAAAAGCATAGAACGCATAGAAACATATTTATAACTTTCTCCACTAAAAGTAACGTAGAAATATTGAACCATAGGTGAACCACTTAGTCTGTAGCTTTAAAAGTCCGGTGCAACATCTGCAACCATTTACAAAAGACAGTTCATAAGATTATGATTGCAGTATAAACTTTAGCACCTTCTCTCCCTCGGGGTAGGTTCACACTAATTCTACAGGCTCATCAACGTAGAGTTTATATTAAATCGATGTAGGGTTGCAGCATGCAGCAGGCAGTAGGCAGCAGGCGACAGGCTCGCGTCACGCAGCGGTGGCGGCCCACCGCACGTGCGCCGTACGCTGTGCGCTGTACCCTGTGCGCCGTGCGGGCTTTGCGCCCAAATGTAAATGGTCTTCCGTACGTGACATTTCCGGTGCGCCGTAACCTGGCCTTTGTAACAGGTAATAGCGCATAATGTATGCGAGAATAATATCAACATTGTGCAAGATTCAGCATGATGAACGGCCAAGTGTATACACGTTAGATATATGCCAAATATATGAGATTCACCTGACGAAACAGAACAATTTTCCAGATGAATCAGAGAATAACATACAAAATCTACCATTTGAAACAGGCAATGCGATATCAAATAAGAAATATCTAAGTATCAAGCTTAGACGAGTATCAAGCTTTTTTTAAGTATCAAGCTTTGACGGCCTCCATAGTCGAGTGATAAGACGCTCGACTACGAATCCAAAGGTCACGGGTTCAAACCAAGCGTGCGCCAATAACTTTTATTTAATTAATGTGTCATAACACATTTAATTCAAATAAAAAGTATATTTGCGGCAAGTTCCAGAGTGGTAGATACTCTAAATATTGCCCTGGTGAAAGGCCACCATTTAGAATTGAAACATTGCTTGAAACGGCTTTAGCCGTGTTTGGTGACCAGATCTGAATAGCCAGGCACTTCCCAACCTTCCTCTTCCCAATATCCTTCCCCTCCCCAGCACCTTCAGCCTCACAACACACCCTATTTGGGGATGCCATAGTCTCACTTGTCCTAGACGGTTGAGAGCAGTTGAGACTCTTGTGGGGTATTCATATGAAAAAGTTAAATAAACTATTTTCTTTAGAGTGACATTGGCATAGAGATGCTGAATAAAACTACTCGTTGGCAGCAATCGAGCTTTTCAAATATTTGAATAATATCAATAATCAACAACACAAACATGAAACAAAAAAAGCCAGAAAAAAAAAAAACAATGGTCACAACCGAGACATTGTCTTGGGCTCTGGTGAGAGACAACCATTCACAACCGAAATTTGGTTACAATCACTTTATTTATGTTTAGTATCCAGTTTTGAATGGTTGGGTACTTAATTCCCAGACTTTCTCTTCTGTCTCGAGCTCTTATACAACTCATAAACCAAAAAAAAATCTAATTAAAATATTCACTTATATTGGCATTAAACTGCTGTTGAGTTCTTGACTTCTACCATTATGCTCGTGAAACTGCTTCCGGAAACGGAAGAAAAATTGGCAAACACGTGAGACCATCGGCAAACGTCTGAGTTTAAGTCAAACTTTTTTATTGTAGTGTGCTGTTTGGTTGCCTGATTTCGTTGAACATGTTTCACTCTAAACATTGATTTATTTTAGATTTTCGAGTGAACCACAAACAGCAAACTTTCATGATAGGGCACTATGCCAAAATTTTGAGTGATACAAAATGATTTATGTTTTTATTTACTTTTTGACGAAGTATCTCTTACATGATGTAATTTACAACGTCGAAATACCTGTCAGTATTTGTATAGGGGATGTTCGGAGGTTGTACGGTTTCCCTATTATTTGGGGAGGTAATATCCGATCAGGAAATGTCAAAGAATCCCCTGTTTTAAAGAGAAACGAATCTTTAAGGATTACGGCAAAAAACAATATTGTTTCAATAATATTAAAAGATACAGACAAACATAAAATAAATATTAAATTATTTACGATGTTTTCTAATAACCGATATTATAAAAATTTAAAGTTTGTGATTCACTTTTTTGACAAATCCAAAGTTTTGACGCTGTTCTCTCTTTTTGAGAAATGGAAAAAAAAAAACAATGTGGTATCTTGTCTTATCTTATAACGGTTAAATTGATTTATTTTTAAACCGCAGCTCACGATGGAACTAAGTTGTGTTAAAGTAGAAATTCCAGACAAACTAATAAATTCTGTTTTACTTTTCGAGCACGTTTGGGGTAAGTATTTCCTCGGCTATTTTATCGTTTCAAAGTTTCAAGCGTGTCTGATTACGGTCAAAAGAGATTGAAATCATAATCTATTCTCCCTCAACGAAAACACCCTTCATAACAAGCCTTCCATTGACATACCCGGTATGACCAGCTCAAGTACAGAGACTACAGAGGCTATATCAAAGCTGGAGCTAAGCTAGCCCCAGGTGCCGGGCATACTGTTACAAAACACCAGATACTTAAGTAGTTCACAGCTGTTTATTCTGAATGTATCGCCAAAACGTTCTGCTGTTGATTTTGGCAAACCCGAGATACATGACAAAATAGATAGTTAAGTTTGCGCAAAAACGGAGAATCTAGATAATAGATTCCACTTTACGGAAGGATTGCGATCGTTGAAACTCGAACGACGCATAGAAAGGCAGTGTATATTTTACCGGTATTTCAGTATATAGCCTCCAAGATAGAAGAATGTTTGATTCCTTCTTTATGCAGCGGTGCATTAGAGAAACACGATAAATTGTTTTCCCAAATAACTCGGATTTAAAAAGACATGCCAGATTTTTTTACATTAACTCCACACAGGCCTCTTGTGTGGGAAAAAAAATTTCTCAAAGCCTATGTCGTCTCTGGGGAACCTGTGTGGAGGGTCTTCATGTGGAAAAGTGGGATATAACCTGGGTCTTGAAGAGGTCATCTTGAAGGAGGGGAGAAACACAGAGGCCGGCAAATCGTTCCACAACCGAGCTGTTGAACGTAAGAACTAGTAGTAAAAGCGACCCGTTCTCATGTATTAAATGTCAACCGTTTACAAAGCTTTTGTGTTTCCTCCATCCCAAAATGTAGGTATTTTTAACACTTCTGTTTTATAGGGGGTTTCTAATATCACCCAGAACGCGAGTTTTTTTGCGAAATCACTCCCCCGTCACCTGTGCGCGCTAGGCCTTAGATAAAGATAACCGAAATATTATAAATATACTTCTCTCTAAGTATTACCAAAAACAAGATGCCTACGATTATGTCGTGAAAACGCTGTAATAAACAAGATCGAATGGGGTTACTACGTCACTCCCCCCTTTGGATCGTACTTGCGATTTTTATTTCAACTACGGACAAGTTAAGGTGCTATAACAATCACTAAGATGACATAGAACCTGAGACAAATCTTACGAAACTCTTAAGACCCAGTGAGTACAAACTATAATTATATATTACGAGTAAAACCCCAGACATTTTTAAAATAGTTGATAATATTATTCGGTTAATAGAAAATTCACGTACTATTAATGTTTTCAATTTCAACAAAATAAGATAATTTAGATCCCAAACAACAACTTAAATTCGATAAATTATTAATTCTGAATTAAGTTCAGACCTCCATCGTCCAATAGAAACTGAATCGGTGGACAGATTTTCATTGAAAGTCCCATCCTTGCGCAGGAATATCAATTATCAATACATCAAAATTCAATTAGCGAATGACGCAATGAATGATACTAAGAGGGATTATATTGGAATTTTGAAAAAGTTTGAAAATCGAAGATCTCAGCCTCGAAATGGTTGCATCTGATTGAATTTAGCAATCGTTTCATTTGAAAATAAATCACTTTCGTACTTAGCTATTAATACTGCTACGAAAAGAAGCTTTGTCAGTTGACTAGTTTACTCGTCATGTTAAAAGTAAAACACATTTTATACGTACGTGTGTGCATAGATAATTAAAAAATATTTCATTGCATTGGTCGTTGTTTGCTTTTGTAATTTAGCATAGGTAAATATTTAATAAATTTGAGTGAAAAATAATTAAATAAATTATCAAACAATAATTTTCCGACTTCTGTTTTCCAGTTAATAAATTAATTAAATATTTTAAAAACACAAACGATTGTTTCCTGTTACACGGTAAGCTTGACAATTACTTGTCAGCTTGGCGTTCAACTGTCAGTCTGACATATAACTGCCGAGCTCAATAAAACAGTAGTTAATAAATAAAATCATGTCGAAGCTTAATACATTAGCAATTGCTAAAAAACTGCCGACTAACATAAAGTATGTTGTATTTCGTGTCTCTTCCTGAGATATTTCTCGACTATTACACATACCCGTGTGTAAAAAATAATTATAACTTTACCAAAGGTAGGATCTATTATAGTTGGTAAAGGTAAACCCAACCTTTTGCTAACAGGACAGCGGGGTGTTGATATTGAATTATCAAGTACTCCGTAAGTTTGTTAGAGAGGACCTTTTTGTTTTATTTGATTTTCACGCAATGGGTTTAAAAAGGGGTACTGATAGCAGTTACTGTAACCGCTCAACGCCAGCAATTAGCTAAATTGAATAAAAACGTCAATTATTTTTATTGGGTGGCGCTAGTTAGGCGAAACGGCCGCCGGTGGTGCTAGTGTAGCGGAAATTGTAACTATAGCGATAAACAAAACAAATAGCTCGATAAATTTCCGCCATTAAAAACGTATCTCATTCCCGTCGAAACTGGAAAAACGAATACACAAATTACCCTTTAAAGACACATGCATTATTTTGTGAGTTAGACCACTAGAAAAGGATACAATATTTGTATTTGTATGTTAATACATGGCGTGGATTGCGATCGATCTAACTTTCTGGAATATGAAAGAAAACATAAAAATGAGTGTCAAATTGTTGGGGGTTATTTTTGAAAGTTCCTGTTATATCGAGACTAATTGGGTATTTTTATACGAGAGATTATGATTACGGAAATTAAGCGTATTTCCAATCCTTTCGAGAAAAGGCAAAAATAAACAGTCAAAAATAAATTAAAATCTTATTAGAAAGAAAAAAACCGGTGTAAATTTATTTATTTCAAAGAAAGTTTATGTACCGGGAAAGCTTGGTTTATCTATCCCTAAATGGAAAGAGGTTTTAAAGAAAGATTTTAAAGGGAGAAATAACCAATAAACTGACACTTATTTAACAGTAAAATTTCGTGGCTTTTAGAATTATATTTTTTGTAGTTCTGACAGTTTCCTTTGTTACAAAATTTGTTTGAAAATCTCCCGGAAACGTTTCAGCCCATGTCAAATGTAGCATATAAAATAAAATTAAGGAGATGTTATTTTTTCATCATTTTTATTAATTCCCTTTAATTCACTGACTCCATGCAAATTTGTCTGTTTTATGTTTTTTTTCGTATTGGCTTTATTTAACGTTAACTATTTTTCAGAAAATGTGTTTATTTATACCAGAAAAAACTCTTAAGCGATGAGCCCTGGTATAATAAATTTTGTGTAACTTTGCCTATCTTAAATTTAAAACTGTAAAAAATAAATAATAAATACTTCGTTTAACTTTGTAACCATTTTCTTTATAAAAGCAGGAAATTATCAAACGAAGTAGTTTAATATACAATAATACAACAGTCACAAAATAATTTAACATATCGTTGCTGGAAATGTAAAAGGCCTTATGTGACACTTTGGTCAAAAATGAGTTGAATATGCAGTTTTGATCAGTTATTTCTTCTGCATCGAATGCTCTGACTCTCGTTATATTCTGAAGACTTGTGTAGCCCTTCAGCCATCTAAAATATATTTACCATTTTGGAGAAGACTTGACTCAAGCGACACAAGTTTGGGACTTGAGAATTTGGAACTTTGCTCAGTGAGAGCATCGAGTTACCTGAGTTAACCTTTTTTTTTTAATTCAACCAGGTACTGAAGACTTTAAAGTGCTATGGTGTAAACTTTCCATAGTGGCACTTAAGCCCTTTTGCCTTTCCGGCGACGATATATTGAAGATGAAAAAAACACGTTAAACCCCATAATATAGTACTATATTTTTCAACGATTTAATTTGTTTTAAATATCACAAAAGTGATACTAAAATATACCTTCTAAGACCTTAATAATTCTATTAACTTGGGTTTTTTTTTGGGCTACCACAAGCATTTTCAGCAGAGATAAAGGTACATGAAGTTATTATAATATAAGGTATGGCCAAAACCATTGGCAAAGCTTCGGTATAAATTGTGCACAAAAATATAAGCTTTCATCAAAGCGCTTGTAACATTTTTCCAATCACAAGCTGAATTAAGCCCACAAGCAATTCGTCCATCAACAATTGGTAGTGATGGTGGGTGATTATTAATTAAAATGCATTTGTTGATTGTATAAATGCTTGTGGTCATTAGCCAGTCCGGTCCAACGACTCTCATTCATTGCACATCAAATACCTGTTCAAATCCTATCTAGATTTCATACAATTCATCCGATTATTTTTAGAGGGAGTAAAAATATTCAATTTTTTAAACAGATGCAAAAGATGATAAAAATATAAAAATTGTTTTTTTCATTTAATTTTGGTAATGAACACGTGATATGAATAATTGAATTGAATATTTGAATTGATTACTTCTACTCATTCAGCTCTTTACACTAAAAAAATAAAAATCTAATCGAAATTAGTACTTTAAATTAGTGATGGAATATTATTAATTGAAATGCTGTAATTTAGTGTTCATCACACGATTTAAGTTTACATGCAAACCGGTTTCGGTAAAACCTTGTTTTTTTCTTTATTTATTTATCTATTATATATTATGTATGTTGAGGAGGGTATAACAATATTGCTTGACGCCATGTGAACGTAGTAACTATAACTATAAATATTTAGATCAATTCGAGATTTACGATGTATCGTCGCATGGTCTATTTTTAAAACATTTACCGAACGTTAAAAATATCGTTTCATGGAAAAATTAAAGGGATTAAAGACGAATTAACAGTTAGTGATCGTTATTAAATTCACAGGTTTAAGCATCTAGGACCTGCATACTGTTGACCCGTAATCACAAAAGTTTGACAAAAATTTGGTAGATTTAACAATGAATATTAAACCGACACCTTTTGCGAAAGTAAACGGGAGAAGAATCAATAGTAGCTTGTACAATAAAAGAAATACACTCAATTATATCTCTATCTCTTTTTAAATACTAAATCGTAATACATCTATTTTACCTCAATTAACGTTTTGTCTATTTGGCTCTTTTATTTTTTCCTCTCAATATGTAACTAAGGAGAGACGTTGAATAATTCCCTTCTTACTTTTCCGCACCTTTTCCGCACAGAGTTGGTGATTTCATCAACATGTTTGATCCTGCGCGCTTAAAGACACGTTTGAACAATTTCGTAGTTACAAGATTTCTCTTCGTTTTATTAATCCAAACTGAAATTTCGCCAAGCGGCCAACCCTTGATTAAAATTTAATCAAAAATCTCCGCCAGCCAGTAGCTGTAATATGACTATAAAACAGGCCGATTTTAATAAATTGCATGGATTTAATAAAGGCAAAAAACATAATCTCTCTTTGATAATACAAGTACTTATTGTTTGTGTATTTTATCTGCGGTTAATCATTATTTTAAAATTCCAATTTGAAATATGTATCGGAATGAATAAACTGATGGTGAATTATTACTGCATTGAAAATACTTTATATTTTTACATAAACAATTAACCGCTACAGTACAGGGGCTAAGACCAAAAAGACATTTTGCTCTCATAAATTAAAAAAACATGTTTTTCATACTGTAAAAATGAACAAACACTGGACGTAAGTAAGGAAAGAAGTATATAAGAAAGCTTAATTTTTAAAAATCTAGGCCAGTGTTAAATAAAAAAAACGGTCAAGATGCAATCGCAGTATTTTAATTAAAATCATTTGAACGATGATAAAATCATGATATGGGGTGCTTATTGCGTGTTTTTCTTCAACAATAATAATTCTACCAGCTATTCACTGTAAAATGTTAATAATATTAGTCTTTGTCTTCACCAACAATGTTTTTTTTAATAAAGTTCTTCAATGTAACATTTCAAAAACACGGCGTGGTTCAAATTTACCAAATATTAATAAATATATGTTTATCTCCTACTGACGTTATGTCCTAAAAATAGTTTTTTTATGTAAACATCGCACAATTTCAGAGCTGGGGGGACTATGGCATCCCTCCTTTTTGTTGAGGAACTCTGTGAATCTGAAAGAAGTGGCGATTGAAAATAAATGAGGAAGATAAATATTGGAAAGTTCTTGGCTATTCGGGTCTGGTCACTAAACATAGCTTAAGCCATTAAAGGGTACGTTCCTATTTTATAAAGGGTCTTCTCACATGGGCAGGAGTGTCACTCACTCTGGGAGATCTGGTCACCAAACGCGGCTAAAGCCATTTCAAGCAACGTTTCGATTCTGAATGGTGGTCTTTCACCAGGGCGATACTTAGAGTATCTACCACTCTGGAACGTGCCGCAAATATACTTTATTTATTATTTTTATAAGAATTAAATGTGTTATGACACATATTATTTAAATAAAAGTTATTGGCGCACGCCGGGTTTGAACCCTGGACCTTTGGATTCGTAATCGAGCGTCTTACCACTCGACCATGGAGGCTTTACACTTCTGTATTCATAGATACACTGATAATATTAATATTTGGATCAAAATCCTTTGACCATGCATGACACTGATATAGTGTTGCTTGTCTATAACATCATTTCCAAAGATTCTCGGTGATAAAGTGTTGAGTATTTTAAAAGTTTCTCTAATCATCGAAAACGTTGAAGATTTATTTCCAAGATCGACGAAGCCTTGCATTCCGTCATGGTGTTCTTCACGAAACCTTAAAATTAGATAACAACAGATAAAAAAGATAATGACGAAAAGATATATCGGATGTGGTTTGAGGTAGAAATGGATTCTCCTCCACTCTCCATTATTCTCACGAATCTAATTTTGAATAAGCCATTTTTTAAAAGTAAGTATTTCAATCGGATCAAACTCCACTCCATCTCAAACTACATTGATATAGAATATAAAATTACACTAGGTTGGATTATTAGCTATCGAAAATACAGCATTTTTTGTTTTCTATGAAATTCAAACTACTACGTTAGATTATAATTTGCCGAAAAAAATAATCAATAATAATAGTAACTGTTAGCTTTTTTGTGAATAATGCACAATAGTTTCAACTGCTCCAAGCGGTCTAAAGCTAGTGGGACCTTGGCATCCCCAATCGGCGTATGTTGTGGGGCTGAATTAGGTGGGGAGAGGATGGATATGGGAAAGAGGAAGGTTGGGAAGTACCTGGCTATTCAAATCTGATCACCAAACAGGCTATTTCAAGCAACGTATCGGTTCTAAATGGTGGTACTTCACCAGCACGATAATGATAGTATTTAAGACTCTGGAACTTGACGCAAATATCCTTTAGTAAAATGTTAAATGACACATTTGAATAAAATTTAATGTATAAATAGAACACATAAACTTTGTTTATAACCACTTTATTATTTAATATTATGTCTACCGGTTTCGGAAGTACCCTTCCATCATCAGAACAATATTAAAATTAACCTTTAGATAATAACTTCATCTCTTCTGGCAGAAACACATGTGGAGATAAATTCTGCACACGATCAAAAAATGTATGTTTTGGAGTATTTGGAGAATGTATTTTAAAAATAATATACATTCTCCAGATACTCCAAAACATACATTTTTTGATCGTGTGCAGAATTCCTATTATTCTATTTATAAATATGGCAAGCCACAAAGTAAATGCTTTTTACGAATATGTAAATTTTAATTTCTTTGAACACGCCGGGATTCGAACTTGTAACCTCCGGATACGAAGTCAATGTTCTTAACCCCTCAACCACAGAGGTCGTTATATTATCTGCTCTGAAGAAAGCACGGTTGCACCAAAACTGGTCGGCGTGTTCACCTAAATCATGCGATGAACACTAAATTACACTATTTAATTAAATGATATTATTCCATCACTGGTTAAAGTTACTAAATAATAATTTTCAATAATGTTTGCACTTCACCGCGTTTTGAATTCGTAACATTTGTGTAAAGAGCCAAGGATCTTGCGGCTTTGCCACGTAAATCAAATTGCTGACTTTTTTGGAAATTTAACATGGTAAATATTATATTTTCGGAAAAATCAGCTGATTTTAACAAATTTGCTTTGATGAAAGCATCGCATTGTTTTTAAGCAAATCCCTGGTTTTATATTCCCCGTTGTTTAAATATTACCAAATTTATTTAGTTACCAATCTCGTGATGATGTTCTGTGTAGTCATACAAAAACGAAAGCTTACCTGGAACAAAGAAAAACAAATATTAGTACATGTTTTTAATTTTTGTACATATTTATGCGAAAACACTTATCTGGTATATTTTAAATCAATGTCTAAAGCAGATTTTTTCCGCATCTATTCGGCTGAAATGCGATTTGTATAAAATTGAATAATATTCGTCGTGAATCAGATCGGAATATTTTATTCCGTGATTTCTTCTCGCATGAAAAATGACTTTTTTGCGATGTTTTTTCCGCATCGAATTTTATGTGCGGTATTTTTAAATCATATTATTTGTAACGTCGTTCCTGATACGCGTCAGTCTTGTTTCTGTACGACTGTGTGATGTAACGTACCGAATGTGATTGTAACGTGCTCGTATTTTACATGAAAATTTCACGCAGTGACGTGGGGTAGCATTTTTTATTGTTTTTGTGTCTAGTTATCGGTTTTTTAGTGCTCATGTGTTATACGTCCTCCGCAGCAAACATGGTATAAAAGTCATGCAGGCTAATCTCTTTAAGACTTTAAAACTTGAAAAGGTCAGGAGAGAAGAATCGCAGAAGAAGTGGTAGATACTCTAATGATTAATTTCATAATTTATTCACCTTCTTTGTTGCAACTCATCCAGTTCAATATTCCTTGCCGTAGACTCAGAAACCATAAATTGCTGTTCCTCAATCATCACTCTACTAATTATGGATATCAATCTCTACTGTCCAGAATGTCGAGACTTGTTTTTTTTACAATAACTCCACACAGGAGGTCTTGAGGGAAATAATTTCCCTCAGGGCCTATGTCATATTTGGGGATGCTGTGTGGAGGGTTTTTTTGAGGAAAGGAAGGAGTGAACTTGGGTCTTGAAGAGACCCATGTTGAAGGAAGGTGGAAACACAGAGGCCGGCAAATTGTTCCACAGCCGAGCTGATGAACATAAGAACGAGTCGTAAAAGTGACCCGTTCTCATGTATTGAATGTCAACCGTTTACAAATGATCGGCGCGCGCTTGGCAAGTTTCCCGACTATCCACCGGTGCCGAAGGGATCAATGACGCAAGTTCCTCGGAGCATCTTCCATTGAAATACCTGTAGAACAAGGACAGCATTCCCACCTGACGTCTGTGCTCCAAAGTTTGCAATCCGTTTGTTAAGATAGGAGAATCTATAAAACGGACCGCCCGTTTCTGCACAGAATCAAGGGTTAACTCTAGCCATGGTCTTGATATTTTTGGTACCGGTCTACATGATTTTTGTCATTCTTTACGACTCTACCAAAACTTTGACTTGACCTTGGCTTTAATTTCAATGTTTTTTCTAATGTATATTTTGTCCTATTTTTGTCATTGCTTCATTTCAATATTCTGTACATGCTGTTCTTTTTCTATTGCTTATTTCGTGTTTTGTATTTTTTTTGTAACTGTACAATACTCCGTTAGTTTACAAACAAATAAATACTCTTAGTATCGCTCTGGTGAAAGACCAGCATTCAGATTCGAACGTTGCTTGACATGGTTATAGCCGTGTTTGGTGATCAGATCTAAATAGCCAGTTATGACACATATTTATTAAATAAAAGTTATTGGTGCACGCCTGGTTTGAACCCGCAACCTTTAGATTCGTAGTTGAGCGTCTTACCACTCGACTATGAAGGCCGTCAAAACTACAATACCAGTCTTGTCTTTTTCCTCGAGAAAACAAGCAAAACGAAAAAAATTACCCCACGCCACTGGTTGAATATATCATGCTATAATATTCATGTGACACATAACATATTTGATAAGTTTATTTTGTATCTTCCTGGGCGGGGTTAGTGCGGGTCTACCGCAGACATGACAGAACATTACAGAACATAACAGAACATTCATGAACTCATAGTGACGTCATTCACTCACAGTGTCAAGCGACGTTCCGGCCAAAAGGTTAGCATATAGTATATGTGATATTTTTAGAGCTTCACTGTATTTCGTTTAACGCATTAAATATGACGCGTATGTACAAAGTATAACGTATGCATAAGATAACACCTGTCGACCGGAACTGTAGGTAGATATGATAGAAAGACAAATAGTAATAAATGATCAAATAATACAATCAAAACCATTTGGTTATTTTATGGTGTTGCGTTTCTTCCCTATTGGTGTTGTTATCAGATGGGATGTTTGTAGTCGGGTGGTCGAAGGCTTCGGGTTCGCACCCAGGTATCGCGGGTTGACAAGCAACTAGCTGTTCAGATCTAGTCACTAATCATAGCTAAAGCCAATAAATGTAAGATTTTGATTCGGAATGGTGGTATATTACCAGGACGAACCTGAAGGTATTTTCCAATCTAGAATGCAGTGCAAACCCACTGCGAAATAACTAAGTAACTAACCATGACGCCGCTTCTCCGCAGGGGTAGGCAGAGAGGACGGACCGCCATACAGGTATGTATTGGCTCACACTCCTTGCTTCATTCACATTCATACATCGTATCGTACATACCCTTCTGTTATTCTGACTCTTCACATGACCCGATTCAAGTATTTGATTCACTTGATCGTGCCATATCTTCCTCGGGCGTCCCCGACTTCTTCTTCCGTTCACTTTCGCATTAGCCTTGCGTGTGTAATTTAAATTGTTTATTTTAGACAAAACGAGGGAATGCTTTGATCGTTTTACCGGTATTTCAGTAGAAAATACTCCAATTATAAAGCGTCCTTGACACATTCGTCACCGGTGCACAGCCGTGTTTTTTCAAACACGTGTGCTACATTCGTAAGCGATTGAATTTTTACCGCATGAGAACGGGTCGTTCTTAAGAATTGATCAAAAGCTTATATAATGAAACTATTAACATTTAAATTCTAATAAATAAATATCTTCCAAAGACTGTCTGTTCGAAAAAGGTTTTACACATAATGTAATCAGAATATTTGATAAAATGTGTATTTAACAGCTGTCGCCATCAAAATACTGCAGGGGTAACAAAAACAAGGTTCCATGACCGCCGCTAGTATCCTGAACCCTATATTTAAAAAACAAATACTTTCCTATATTAAGGCCCGCATTATAACAGAAGCAACAAACGACTATCTGTATAAAACCATTTTATTTTTTAATATTACTAGAAAAATTACATTACTAGACCAAGAAAAACAAAAAGTGCAAACAAAACAATACTTATGATTTTTTAATGTATGAGAATGACTTTCCCTTTTTGCGAGGTACCGTGAATTTACCCGTTTGATGGAATATTTTTTTTCGTTTCCTACCTGCTAATGACAGTGGTAAAAGCCGCACGCTCCAACGCCAGGTGGCAAAGCAGGTGCACTATAGAAACTATCGTCGTCTCGCTTCGTCGCATTTCGAAACGAGGCAGGTGACAGCCGGCGTCCCTCTCCCACGCGGGGTCGATCACACATGGTGTTTCGTTTTTTAATTCGGACTAAAAAGGATCCATAAATTGGCTTCCACTCGAATTCACGTCATTACAAATGGAAGCATTGTTGTAAATTCTAAGTATGTGAATATTTGAAGAAACAATATATGCATTTTATTATTTTATTAAAGTAGCAAGAGAAGATAAGATAGATCATTGAACCGTCTTATAATTTGTTTATTAGTGTGATGAGCTCTAGCGTCATTAAATTTGCACCATTTTTTCTGTCTGAATTTTAAAGGTTAAAGCAAGTTCTGTGAAACCTTGACATCATTTAAATTATGAACCATATAGCTTTGTCTTGGATTTCAAAATGATAAGTTGATTAGGTTCTTACCTTTATGTTTTTTTCCAGTTCTTACCTATCCCGCCATTTCAATATTCGATTTTCTTACTCAATAACACTGTTTTCGAAAACAATTGACAATCGAAACAGAAGAAGAGTTGTGTGAAAAAACGTGTTCGTTCGTTAATGTCTCGCTTGGGCGTCGTTTTGTTGTCGTTCTTCAAGTAAAATTAAAATAAGTATCGTGATTCGTTGTGTGTAAGAAGAATCAAGAACTCTCACTTTGACTACATCGGTGAGTGAATGGTTCCCCATTTTCCTTCAATTCAAATAATATATCCACATCCACAATTAGACACTTCCATCAAATAATATAGTTTTTTGTTTTACAGTCCACTATTTTCCAAATTCATCTGAAGCTAAAAACACATTCGGCGTTTTATTGCAATTTAGGAACTAACACTTTGAAATATATTTTTACGCTACATTTTTCAAATTATCAAAAGTGTTAAAATTCGAGCTAACTCGAGTAAAAGGTTATAATATAATACGAAACAAAAATGATAGTCTCCGTAGTATAGTGGTGTAATCTTACGACTTTAAATTGGTCGGTTGAGGTTGCGGGTTCAATCCCGTAGATGATCTTACAAATATAAAAACAGTGATAAATATTTAAATAATGACTTACATATTGATTTATAAGCTTTACCTTTTATAAGATCTATTTTAACTTGATCGTGCTTTTATTAGAGTGGTAGATACTCTAAGTATCGCCCTGGTGAGTGACCACCATTCAGAATCGAAACGTTGCTTGAAATGGCTTTAGTCGTGTTTGGTGATTAGATCTTAATAGCCAGGTACTTCCCGACCTTCCTCTTTCCCATCTCCTTCCCTTTCCCTCTACCTTCAGTCTCACAGCATACCCTAATTGGGGATGCTATAGTCTCACTGACTCTAGAAGGTTGGGAGCTGTTGTGACCTTTGTGCGGTATTAACTTTTAAAAAAAAAACTGGAGAGAATGCAAGGCTGATGTAAGCGTAATGAATAGGTTCAAGAAAGGGACGCTTAGATGGTTTGGGCATGTAGAGCGAATGAACGAAGAAAGAAGTATGAAATGAATATACGATGTGAAAGTGAATGGAAGAAGAAGTCGGGGACGCCCGAGGAAGTCATGGCACGATCAATTGAATCAAATACTTGAATTGGATCATGCGAAAAGTCGGAATAACGGAAGAGTATGAATGATACGATGTATGAATGTGAATGAAAGAAGGAATGTGTGCCAAGACAGAGTTGTACGGCGGTTTGTCCTCTCTGCCTACCCTTACGGGGAAACGGCGTGATGGTTAGTTAGTTAGTTAGTTAGCTCATAGTTTCGATAGGTAAGTTTTAACTAGAATACGAATTTGTGAGTAAACATCACACTGTGGAATATTAATCAATACTCTTTTGTACTTCAGAGATAAAACTTATCTGCATAAAAGCAATTCAAACACAACACACTCGGAATAGATAAAATTATTATTTTCGCAACGATGCATAATATTCAGTCGAGTGCTTGGATATGAAAACTAACGACTTTCCCATTTAAATACGTATCTAGTTAGGCAGTCGGCAACACGAATAACCGACAAACGCCTATCCAAGGTGTCCAATCAACAATATTATAGACATGCGAGATATTCAACTCAATACGCGCAGGGGAAATGGAACTAACCCTCCACATCGGGTAACATCGGACAGCTCATTTATATTAATTAAAATTACAGCTAGGTGGCAAAACTGCAGACCACTTTATAAAGTATTTCTGTAGTAAGAAAGTCTATTTTTGTTTGCCAAATTGAGGTTCACCCCGAACCGTTCATAAACAAACAACCGTTTTTTTCTTTTGTACTTTGCTTGACTTCGCCGAATAGACGATTCTTAATAATAAATAATAATAGCATTTGGATGATTTGCATATCGCCGTTTCTGTGAAAAATCACCTCTAGGGCGCTGTACAGATCTTATTTTCTATTATTACAAATTAATTCCTAGTTTAAATGAGAAAATATACAGGAACATACTCAAGTGGCAGATCTTATCAGAAATACACACTTATTAACTTAAGATTATTCTTATGTTTTTTGTTGTTTTTTTATGTTTTCTAATTTAGGGCATGGGAGCGAAATAAAAAAAAATGGACTTTCTGAATTTGTCGTACAGTACAGGGTTTGGTTAAAAATTGTATTTCTAAAGGTGATTCGTCGAGAGACAGATTATGTTGAGATTCTTTTAATGAATTTAAAGATATGATTTTCTGAAATGGTAAGTTTTCAGTTTGGACCGAAATTCTGTCGGGCTCGTTATACATCTTAGTTCCGGGGGGAGTTTATTCTAAGCCTTCCCGATACTCCTGCAGCGCGATGTCCAAACTTAGTATTTGGATTGCGTTTGGGTCCAATCAGCCTTCCGATAGCCGATGACGTTGCTGATCTAAGAGTCGACTGCCTTGGAAGATTTTTTTCTGGAACGCATAGTTCGGTGATATACAGTGGGGCCATTTAATCGTATTATTTTGATAAAGAATTTAATAATTATATTTATTATAGTATTTTTTATCATAATCTGTATCAGACGTGACGTCATTTTATATATACGCAGCGTCTAGTACTTAGGAGGTACATCTTTTATACCAAAATGAATATTGGAAATGAATTAAGAAAAAATCATTAAAATGTATTCCAGGAAAAAAAACCTATAGCCAGTCGTTGAATTAAGCGTCCGAGGTTGCAACTCATTTTTAACCTAGGGGTGTGTTATTTTACAACTGTACCTTGCGCATTTTTCAACACGTGATTCCCGGAGGGTCCAAACACATCCAGCGATAGTAGGTTTGAAGGGACCCACTTAAAAAAAACGTATTACCGCGTATTTTAAAGCATTTCAAGCACTCATTTGTATTTTTAAAAATGTACGTACTCAACTACCGTGATGAAAATAAAAATAGTAATTTTACTAAAGATGAAATTCGAATGCCACTTAAAATCAATTTTAACAATTCTCAAGTACCATATATAGTTTTCGTTTGATAGAATTTCTTATTATGAGAATTTTTTTTAAATCTTGCGTATTAAATTACTATTTATCATTTTTTATTACTTTAAATTAAATTATTTATTACCATACCGTTTAAATCATTTTTAAAAATAATTCATTTCAATCTGGTCTGATTAAATTTATTAGTACCTCAAATTGAGGGTAAATATCTGATAGAGGAAATGAGCCTTATCGAAATATTCATTCGATTTTTTTTTTCAAACAGCAGGTCTAGCTAGGTTTATATGGTTTTTATTTATAATAATAATATGTTTTTTGAAAATTTGCATACTTTTAATTTGTTGTGTCCGGGGCTATGTCAATTTCCCTTATTTATTTCAATTTTACAAGTAAAATTTCGAATGATTTTTTTATGAGATTAAAATTGCAGTTTGAACATAATTTGTATCATTCAGCACGCGAAACCGGAGGTAAAGTAGACGCATTTCATAATTAGATAGATTAGACAGGTAGTTCCAACGTTTTGCAATATCCGCCCCTGTAGTAGCATGGCACAAATGTAATTGTATGACTGTGATAAAACCATTACCTCCGGGAATGTGTTTTGCGCAATTCAGCTAGACGATATAAAAGTAAGAAATAGATTGGTACTCTCCATTTGTATCTTTAAATAAGAATTATTGACAGGATTTGGTGGTTATTTGGTCAAATAGTAATTCACAACCATATAGAATAAAAACAACGAAAATTTTTTTTTCTTTTTAAAGTGAATACCGCACAAGAGTTCCAACTGCTCCTAACCGCCTAGAGCCAGTAAGACTATGGTATTCTCAATAAAGGTTATGTTGTGAGGTTGAATGTAGTGGGGGGTAAGGAGATAGGGAAGAGGAAGATTGAGAAGTACCTGGCTATTTAAATCTAGTCGCTAAACACGGCAAAAGTCATTTTAAGCAACGCTTCAATTCTGAACGGTAATATTTATAATTATTTATATTTGATATGGAGTATCTACAACTCTGCAACGTGCCGCAAACATACTATATATTATTTCATATGAATTTATTTGCTCACGCCGGGTTTGAATTCACGACCTCTGGATTCATAGTCGAGGGCTTTACCACTCGACCACGCGGATGGTCATCTAATATCTACTCACCAGTCAGAAAAATTAGAAAATAGTAAGATAATACCTACTTTTCTGAATACCTACAAACAGGTCAATTACAAACACACCTCGATTGTGTTGTATCCGTGATATCATCAATAACTTCGTCATATTTTCCTGCTTCGTATTTTTTATAAGGAATGTATTACAGTCAGCTTCAATTATTACTTTTATTACAAGTATTGCTTCTGTATTATTCCCGTTAAGTAAGTTAATTGTGCTCTCTCTGACGTTTCACTGTATTCCACTGACAGAAGCTAGTTCCTTAAATAAAATTATTTATTGTTGTCATATTGGATTTGTCAAAGTTACGCAATATGCCTTCTCGTAGGTCAGAGCCTTTTTCCCACAGAGGCGGGTTATCGGCACCACAGGCAAATATGCCCTTGAGGTGATTTTTCACAAAAACGGCGCTATACAAATCGTCCAAATATTATTATTATTATTATTATGGGAGGTTATTCATCCTCAGCACGTTTCCTACAGCTTTTGGTGTTTTCCACTACCAACGTACATGTATCCCGAGGTGACAGCGTCCTTTTAACATTTCCGATAGCTCCCTTCGTTAGTTTCAATCCAATTTGCCTAATTTTCTTGGGATTTGGACCGTCTACGAGTACTCTAGATTGACTCAATTTCGGTTATTTTCCGATTCGTTCCAGTTTATTTAACGTTTTCTAAATAAGGATTATTTTGTAACCCTGGAAACATTTCGTCCATAGGAACTCATAGATTATTTATGATATCACTGCTTAGTATTTAATCTTTTTTAGGCAATAATATTTATTCGTATAAAAATGAATCGTCATCCAATAAAAACAATTGCATCAGAACATGCATCATTTTATTTATTATTTATTGCGACATAGTTTACGCAAATATTCATGAGTCAAAGAATATCTCGTGCTTGTAGTGTCATTAAATACATCGTGATGCCTCGCGTCATCGTCGAATGATCGGTTTTTTATTATTATTATTATTTGTTATTACGAGAAAATTTCAGTTACATATGGGTTTCTTTATCGAAACAATGTCTCATTATAAATAAAGCCTCTGAAAGAAAGCCTTGTACCGAAAATTATTATTTTTCGCTTAACTGAAACTGGAAAAATAATTCATTGTTGGACAATGTATTTATTTTGTAATTTTATCAAGCTCGATGCAAAAAACTAATATGCGGGTTGTGTTAGGTTAGGTTAGGTTAGGATAGGTTTCACCGAATTCAACTTTTTTTGGTAGGTGCCTTCTCCTAAATTTACTCAAAATCGCAAAGGTGTAAGTCATAGCATTGAGTGTATTTTTATTATTTATTTGATCATTATTCAACTTTTATAAATTTAAATGAAAAACAATACCGCCGAAAAGTGTTGCATGAGGTTTTTTTTTTATAAAATTGTTTATTTTATGGTAAAAATCGTTGAAACGCACTACAGCACACATAAAATTAAAAATGAAAACACCGCGGTTTTCCTATGCCAATAACCAATATATCTATTGAGGCTAAACGGCCGAAAAACCTGCGAACAATCGAAGCGAATATTTCAGCCCGAAAGGATTAAAAAATTCATAACTCAAACGCTTATTCGCCGATTGAATGGAGTTCATTATAACATGACGGGTCACAAATATGCGCAGAATATTGGCCGCGATGGCTCCAACGCACTATACCTCGCTACATAATACACGCAGTAGGCTGCTCGGCAGAACCTTTGCTTATAAAACTAAATGGATGCAGTTTACTGCTCAAAGGGAGAGGGTTGTAGAGCTGGAACTGACTATGTGCTATTTGCCGAAATATAGGCTTGATCAATTCTTTGTTACAGTGCTAAAAATATAATAGTCGATTGCTTTAAGTAATTGGTTTAGAGTAAAGACTACCAAAGTTCTCCAAAGGTTTGCGACTGAAAGCTGATGTGATGTTGGTATTAGGATGCGTCCTTTTCGGGCTGGAGCAGTCTTAATCATTTATTCAAGGGGTGGGTGGAAGTTAGAATCATTTAGCTTTTTATGTGATACCGCACTTCTGCCAACTACCCAAAGCCAGTTGATCTATGGCATCTCTTTAAGCCTTTGAAGAATGGGGTGTCTAAGGAGAAAAATAATAGGTAAGTAGACATCCTGACTCTTCAGATCTAGAAACTAAACAACGCAATAAGGTCATTCCTGTCACTAGGTGAGATATAGACAATTTACTAACAACTAGTATAGGTATCCCGCTCAGAAACAACGCGCAATCAAATCAGCACCTAAATATACACACTTTTAGGCTTTCTAGTACAAGCAAAATTGCACATTATTTATCTGCTAATTCAATACGGGTGGTAAGGAAAATGTGGAAGGTTTCCATTGAATACAATTCTTTTACAGTAATTTTTTTAATTCTTTATAAAATGTATACTGGAATTTTAGGTAAAACGCTCAAAAATCCCTTTTCTGGTTTTCAAACTGCACCCTTTACTGATATTTTAGTATTTTTTCATAGAATCTAAAGGATTAACAGTTAAAACATTGTATTCACTGGAAACCTCAGACATTTTTCTAACTAACCATAGAAAATTTTCAAATAAATCATTTGTAGTATTGCTTGTATCAGAATACTATAAAATAACGTTTTGCATCATTCGTGAGTCCTGATTCTTAACGCTATTTTACGGAGGTAGTCAAAATCTGCCCAGAAGCATTTTTCTGGCTCTACTTCGATTAACTCACGTGTGCATTGCACTGCAAGCCTGATCTCTTCTTGCACAGCTTCCGCGTCTACGTCTTACTGGACGTTTTCTCTATGTCTTTAAATCTAGATGAACCTGTGCAAAATATGGAGACTGTTTTAGAGCCTTACAACAATTTCCCTGCAAAGAAATGTGACGCATCCAACAGTTTCCAGAGCTTTTCCCTCTGCCGTGGCCGCACAAACAACGGGCCCGTTGTTAACTATCGGCAGCAAATTAAGCGGGTATTCGCTTTCGGTCGGAAATAAACAAAAGATCTCACTTTATTTAGCCTATTTGAATTGAATCAGCGCCATGATGTGCATGGCCGCCGTCGGGGACGCCGCGCAATTTTTATTATTTTTCGCTGTTGCAACTTTGCGTTACAGTTCACTTGTTTACACATTAAAACAGTGTTGTTTTGTTTATTGTTTATTAATTTTACCATTGCAAACTGACGAAGCAGGAGCGGAATGCATAAAATAGTTTGTTTTCGCAAGCCGCTGTCAGGAGCAGATGTGGTGAGACGGGAATTAAATAATTCGTTTTATTGGTAGGCTGTATAATTATTTCAATGTTTAGAAAATATATGCGGAAAACCTAACTTTTAATAAACCTAATCATAACATTTGACATTTCTGGTTCCAAAAAATATCTGCTATATATTGAAGCATGTTTTTTCACACTTTTCAATGTGTTTGGTTAACTATTTAGAAAGCGATGGTCAAATTTTTTTAACCAATTTTTTGCGTAACTTCTATCACTAGTTTGCCTAGTTTCCTATGTTTTCCTGGATGGTACAAATTTCGCAAGCTTAGGTGGTTTTTTCTTTGTCTCTATCACACGTTTTCCTAAAATTGAATGAGGATAATTATGCGTATATCTAGAAATCCCTCCGAGAACTATTAAGCTGATATTTTTTTATAAGCCTTGTATTATTTGATAGAGTCATTGATTAAATTGATTTTAAATAAGAATAAAACGTAACCTATTTTTTCTCAATTTCTACGATTCAAACTACGATCGTTGCATTCCGGTTGCATGTTAACTCTTACTCAATCAAATTTACTAACTTTCTCTGCTTCACGACTGGATAGATGTTTTCAGATCAACTAAATTAGTTGCCCGGGCGAGGACAAAGCCACAGCAATTGGACCCATTAAATTATTGAACTGACGTTCTGTTAGCAACTTTTTTTTTACAAGCACCTGAGATAAATTAAAAATTGTTAATTATTGAAATAATCTCAACAATTTTCAACGTAAATATGAAACAGAAAAAAAACTGTCGCGACCGAAACTTGAACTCGGAACCTCTACTCTTTCCGGGAATAACGCTTCTGCTAATTGAGCCGCCGAGACCTTATAAGAAACCAGCATTTTTAATCGATATCCTACTACATTGAAAACTATTAATAAATTATATTTTTTTCAAATTTTCTTCCAATTTCATATTAATTCTCGACTTTTTAACAAGTCAAAGATCTTCCATTAATAAAATGTATGTTTTATTCAAAACATCATCTAGGTATATAATATGTACTCGGGTTGAGCTGTGTATACCATACAAAAATGGCAGAAAAATCAGAAGAAAAATTGAAAAAAGTGATATTAATATTTTTCAATGAAGTATGAGATCGAGGAAAAATGCCGGTTTCTTTTAACGTCTCGGTGGCTCAATTGGCAGAAGTGTTACTTCCAAAAGAGTAGAGGTTCTGAGTTCGAGTCTCGGTCGCGACCGTTATTTTTCCAATTTATATTTACGTTGAAGATTATTGATATTATTTCAATAAGTAATATAAAAAGAATAAACATAAAACCTTTAATTTAAAAAGTTAATTCTTATTTAATTTTAAAATGTTATGTATAATATACATATATGTATTTTTAAGTGTTCAGTTCTGCATAGTCCAACGCCTAGCAGACGTTGATTACAAAATTTCTAAAATATTAATAAATAACTTCAAAGTTTATTCGTTAATCTGGACAATAAATCCGTCAATCACAGTAAAGCACCAACAAAGGCGGCCGGGGCAGAATCAACGGGACGTCTGTCATATTACTGCTGACTCATAATGAGAATTAATTTGATGGTGGATTTTGGGGAAGAAATTGCTGATAACCCGAATACATAAATACATTACACAAAGCAACGAGGGGATTAAATTCCGGGGTAGATATGTAGGTAGGCAGAGCGGGGAGGAGGCAGCCGAGAGAGGCCTACGCAGCTGGTGGTTGCTAGGAAAAGTCAATAATTATAATAAAGTTATCTACGAGTTATCAAATTCATTTTTGTTTATTCATTGACCAGGTGTAAAGTCTTTTTATTTTTCTCTGTAAATATAATAGCAACGCAGAGATTTTTAAGATAATCATCGTTTTATTTAAACGGTGTCTTAATTTATTTTATTAATTTACTATTTGTTTTTTGTTTGCAAAAGCGATAAATTGTTATGAGTTTAAAATGGTGAGAGTATAATAATACCGATTTTCATATATTTTTTAAATAAATTGCGTCATCTTACGCTAGTTGTAATTGAATCGGATTTATATGTATTTTACAAGTGAGTTCTAAGGACACTCTAAAAATAATATTTATCCTGATTATATTTTGGGCTGGTGTGATGTGGTAGGAAAGATACGGGAGAATGAATACTTCTCCATATTGTTTTTATAAGCGCATTGTTTACAGGGGCGGTTGATGTCCCACTGAGTTGGACGCTTAAATGGCAGTCGGGTGGATCTAGTTCGAAACTGACTGAAGGTACCAATTTACTCATTTTTCAGGACAATAAATAATACAGAAAAAATGTATTTTTTCTACAAGTATACGGTCACCAATTGACTGAAAGTAAAGAATGGTAAGCAATGCGAGGCTGTATCGAGATCCCATTTCATTCTACCCTTCCCTACCCTCTCTTTTGTATCCGTTTTATTTTTAATTTTGTAGATTAAACTTTTCTTAGTACTCTTATTTTTTTTGCAGGGAATACTGCACAAGATTTCCAACTGCTCCCAACCGTCTGAAGCCCGTGGGACTATGGCATTCCTAATAGGGGTATGTTCGGGTAAGAAATAGGGAAGAGGGGGATTGGGAAATACCTAGCTATTCAAATATGGTCACCAAATACAGCTTAAGCCATTTCAAACAACGTTTAGATTCTATATGGTGGTATTTTACTAGGACGTATCTACCACTTAATAAACATATTATTCCGCATCAGACACTATTTTGACCCACCTTCGTAATTTATCCATCATGTTTGGAGGTTATATTAAAAAAAACTTATATTTACTTAAATAAAAAGCTTTTAAGACTAAAAGCTTTTGAACTAATCTTTCTAACTTTTTCAAAATTTAGAATCACCTACGATGTCTAATTTAATAGCGGACTAACACATAAAAGCTCTCATGTTTCAGAACTAGGCACAATCACAGGTGGTCATGATGGATTGGTTTTAAATGGAATCTAATGCTAGAGGCGTTACCGAAACCAGCAAATATGCTAAATACACCCAGGCAACTTAATTAACACTCGTGCGGCTATCCCTACGTGCTTTGAATGTGGCATTTTGTTCCCAAAGCTCGCTCACTAGGTAACTCATCGATCCGTGGTAGAGTCATGTCTTTCAACATGGTTACGGAACACATTCAATTTGTCACTGAAAACCTTCGAACAAAGTCTCCTCACTGTGATCTGTTTTTATCCAATTTTACTGTTGGCGGTTTATGTCTTAAAATTAATTATGTACGCTCAGCAAAATAAGCTAACTGTGATGATTTTAGAGCTTTTAATACGATTCTTGTAATTAATACGAAAAACATAAAAATAACAGACGATTTTAATAGAGTTTTTCATTGACAAAAAATTTTTAAGGCTTGATTATATATTGTATTTTGTTTCGTGAGCATTTGCAGATAGTAAAACGTATATCCATACTCAAACTTTTTCTGTCAAAGATTTTAATATTTATAGTTTTTGTAACTACAACCACAATTTGATGTTTGTTTTTAATAAAGACGATCACAATTATTTCACGATTGTTTTGTACTGATAAAAACCCAGTTGAGCATAAATAAATAAACAAGAACTTACATCTACAATTTCATAAATACTTGCAGATTGGAATAATATTTTCTATTGATAAAAGCTGTGTGCATTTATCCAGTAATTGGCAATGATTGAAATAGTGCAACTAGACAGAACGTTGAATCCATCGAGGCTATTAAGCTTTTCACTAATAAATAATCTCAATCGCAAAGGTAGTACCAGATAGGAAACTCAAGCGAGAAACAATTGCATTGTATATTTATATTATAATTGATGGCAAATCGTTAAACTTTTAGAATAATATTGATTATTTATGACGAAAGTAATTTGGAAAAATAAAAGAAATAAGTTTTATGAGATCAAGGTCAAATTTAGAAACATTAATAAACATTCTAAAAAGTCATAAATATACACTCAGCTAATTTTATAAATGTCATTTTAGTAAAAAATATATCTAAAGAGACCTTTATAAAGCTAAAAAATAACTCTCGACTTATCAAACAGAGTAACAAAAAAATTATAATTTTATTGAATTTATAGATATAAAAATTAAATATTTAAACTCGGTGGTCTTATTTGCCAGGATTTTCATGAAAGAATTTCTCTTTGTTATTAGACCACAAAATCACGGACCGAATTGATTTATGTCTTCTAGAAGATTTAAATTTCAAGTTCCGCTATCGAGACAGAAAAGGCTGTACCTAGTCAGCAAACAGCCTCAGCACCTATTTACCGTTTCAATATTGCCCTTTCCGGAAGCGATTTGAACCGCTTCGATTATCTAAATCACCGGTTTCAATTTTTTGCTTCACGCCTCTCCCGGCCGTGCATTTTCCATTCTTCTCACCGAAAGTTGAAAAAACTTTCTGCCCCGGGAAATGAAAATACTTACCAAGGCCCGTTAGTAAAGTTTCGATTAAACTTCATCAGGCCGTAAAATAATTGGCTGTTCTTTTCGATACAGTCGACTACCATGGAAAGGTGTTAAATTAACTAAAAAAAATGGGTTTCTTCGTTTTTTATCATTTTTTTTACGGCAAACAATGATTTGAAAAAAAGTATGGTTCAACAGTCGAAAAGGCTAATAAATTATTGTTTTACTTTTTTTATCGATATCGATAATTTTTGTGGTAATTTTGTTAATACAATACTAACTACAACTTAATGAGAAATTTTCAGTACGATATTTTTTAAATTAGCAAACAGCGATAACAAGAACGTAGATTGAGTGTAAACGTCAAATAGTTTTTTTTTAATCGACAAGCATACACGAAACTAATGAAAAATTCATTTACCGAAAAAAATATAAATAGTGTTGAAATGTTGTTTTTGGTATCAAATTATAAGCTGGCGGTTGAAAAACTGTTTTTTCCTAAGACCAGGATGATTTTAACTCCAGTGCCAAAAGAAAACTAAGCCAGGAAATTCGAAAATTAATACTACTTCCATATTACTAAAATATTTTCTCCCCGCTTTATAAATCTTACCAATCACACAGTTTATAACTTATTTATAAATAATTTCGAATAATTTTGTCAAAGCTATGAATAAAGAAAGAGAAAGAAAAATACAAAGTACACATTTCAATGTATTCTAGAAAGCTTAGAATACATTTAAATGTGTACTTAAAATTGTAGTGTAGAAGTTTCCTAACAAAAAACAAAAGCTACAAAAAGTAAACAAAAAATATATTTGCAGTGCAAAAGTGTTCGAAATCGCAAAACCTCAGTTCAAAATCAAATTCCTATTTTTTAACGCTAAAAAAGCCATTTAAACTACGAAAAAACACCATAAATTTTTTGAAAGTAAGCTCATTTCGTTTAAAATTTACTGTGCCGAAAATGAAAAAAAAATGCAATACGAGTTGCATTCTGATAAAACGCTGATGCGACGAACAGCTTTGCTTGCCTCCGCAACACTACCTACCCTATGCATTCTTCCCTTCACCCTCTTCCGTCTACCTTTAGCCGGATTCCGAATACCGTTCAGGTGGGGGGATTCACAGTAGTTATATCGGGACTTGTTACCCTAACTACCCTCAACCCGAACTGGACAGTGAAAATTATTTTTTCTTCTCAAAAGGGTATATTCAAAATAATAGTGATTACTCGGCCGATGTACATGAAAAGGTATAAAATATGTGAAGTATGCGATGTCTTACGGTGGCATAATTTATAACTCGTTGACTGGAGGTTGCTTTTGAAGCGATGGAATTAATTTCTGGACGAAAATTAAATCCCAATCCGGAAACAATCATTTCCAAAGTAAAACCTTTTTGAAGGGTGGTGGTCTGATTTTTCAAACGCTCATTATTAAAAGCGTTGAATTGAAGATTTTTTTAAATATGAGTTTGAAATCAACTTTGTGATATATACAACTTTTCGTGCCTATAAGCAGCCTGACTTTTTTTTTTTAAAGTTCATATCGAGTGTTTTATCTAAGTGGCTAGATAAATGTACCTTAAAATTTAAAATAAGGCTGGTGTAAATATTATGTCAATTTATTTATTTAAAATAAGAGATTTTGAAATAAATTAGAACTTATGAAGTTTCAAGTTCATGTTTCAGTGAGTTAAAGAACACGAGTCCGTTAAAAAATTAAAGTTATTTTTTTAATTATTTTTTTTCCGGCCTCTTCTCATGTCGTTAAATTTCCACACGAAATCAGACCACATGAATGGAAAGTCCATTACAATCGTTAATAATATTTATTTATTTCTTTACTTACGGACAACAACTTTCGACGCGGTGCCGAGTGCTTGAACAATAATTGAATACATGCGGATTGTGAATTGCAAAGCGCAAAATGCCTGGTCAGGGGTAAATGCACTCCGTATGAAAAAGTGGTGAAAAATTAATGATCAAAACGAGGAATTTTCATTTTTCACGAAGAAAAACGGCAGTACTTGATTTGAGGGGACTTCCGTAGGAATTCGCGGAATTACAATAATTAAATGTGTTTTGCTTCGTTACCCAAGGTATTTTTTTCTCCTTTTATTTTCCGGAGAAATGTTTTATTTCATATTTGTGCAGGTACTTAATTTAATCGGGTACGCACTTAATTCAATCAGGTTTATACGTATTTTATGCCACTGAAATTTTAATATCAACGATAAATGAAATATGTAGCGTGAAGATGATAGAAGTTTTGTCTGCCACTACTAATATTGAAAGTGTTTTGTTTCTTTACCCAATTCATTTTTACGTGTTCTTTTGTTAAAGCGACTTTGTTTCATTTGCGGTTTGGGAAGTCACTTCAAAAGTCAACCAATTTTATTTTTTATATATCGATCACAACAACTTTTACTACAATATATGAACGTTTATGTTTATTGCATACAAACTTTTTGATTTACTTTTAAAGTGGAAAAATGTATTTCACTTGATAAATATCTGTTTATATAACACAATAAAGTTGGGTGTTCCAGTACACAAGTATTTTTTGTTATTTAAAACGAAAAAATGTCATAAACAACGATAAATGTCCAATGTTAAATTGATGGAATGTTTCTTTCCTCATTAGAAACAATAAAAACATTGATTGTCTACATAAAATAAGACAAAATAATGCTAACAATAACTTGTAACCTTGAAAAATTATTAAATGATAAAATTAAACTAATTATATCATTGTTGTGAAATGCTATACACAGTAGGTAAGATAAGTTATTTTGAAAACAGTTACAATTTCCTGATGCAACAATAAGAAATACAGAGTGAATAAAAAGACAGAAAAGGGTGAAAAAATAATACAGTTCTTGAGTTAAGAGATCTTGGTGGTATTCTGTCTAATATATTGTAATTCCAAACCATATGTTCACAGGTAGGTTAGTAAACTAATTAATGGAATAAAAACTAATTATCCGCCAAGGTTTTTCTTCGTATGGGTAGGTAGACAGGATGAACCGCCATACAACTCTCTCTTGGCACACACTCCCTACTTCATTTACAATTATACACCATCCCATGCATACTCTTCCGTCATTCTGACTCTTAACATGGTCCGACTTAAGTATTAAATTCACTCGATCGTGCCATGTCTTCCTTGGGCGTCCCCGATTTCTTTTACCATTGATTTCGCGTCATATATTCTCCTTACACAACTTTTTTTGTTCATCCGCTCTACATTCCCAAACCATCTAAGCGTCCCTTTCCTAATCCTATTGATTACGCCTACACGCCTTGCATTCTTTCCTTGGAAATAATTTATCTTGCAAATATTCCCATAATGTTCAGGAAAAAGCCTAACCATGTAATCTGCTGGTTCTAGTTTAACACAATCATTTAATTAAGGACCTACCTAAGATATTTTTTTACATCTGGTAATTATGTATATCGACATGCCTGCCGTAAATGCGTTGGAACGGTAAGATTGAGATAGTTTATTAACCCAGTGGGTAGGACGCTTGGCTTGTAGTCGAAAAGAACAAGTCGAAAAGGAAGTACACAGCAGGTACCAACCTCCTCCTTTTTGAGATGAGGTTCGTTACGTCACGAAAAATGTGCGTACAATCAAAAAGATTTGTGAGAAAGTGAATTTTGAAACAAACCGTTTTCCTTTTTCGTTTTTAGTTAAAGGCCAATTATATTTTGCTTCCGTAAAATACATTTAAAAACATATTTCACAGTAAACACGGTTAATTTTCCAAAACATTTTGGACAATGAACTAAAGCGTGGACAGGAAGCAGAAGGAGCCATAACTATGGGCCGGAAGGGACGAGGGACGTGGGAATGGATTAATGAAACATATTACGTACGAAGGGAGTAAAATAAGACCAACCCTTTTAAAACAAACCTGTTACCGGATTAAATAACACTCAACTAACAGCATAAAAATACGTTAAAAAGAAATATCTATCCGCAGTGAACAAATTAAATGGTGTTCCGGGTGGTATAATTCAATTCGCCAACATTCTGGTAATATAAAGTAACGTACGGTTTGACAAACATATGTAGAAATTGAATAGAGTGGCACTTTTTTTTTTGTTACTAACTTACGATTATGAAACAAATTATAGAACATTCAGGTGTGAGGTTATGCTCGATTCACAAATTTGACAGAAAAGCTAACATACGTGGTTTTTCAAACTTTTCATTTGATTTTAATTCTAATAAAGGTCTTCTTTGATATATTTATTTATGTTTAATACATCATTTTTTCATTAAATTAGTTAGCTTTTTTATTTTTTATATTTTATAGTGAAAAAGACACGAGAACTGCTCCCAACCGTCTAGAGCTAGTGGGACTATGATATCCTTAATCGGGGTATGTTGTGAGGCTAAAAGTTGTGGGGATGGGAAGGAGATAGGGAAAAGGAATGTTAGGAAATATCTGCCTATTCAGATCTGGTCAACAAATACGGTAAAAGCCATTTCAAGCAACGTTTCAATTCTGAATGGTGGTCTTTAACGTGTAATTTTATATGAAATAACACATGTTCATTTAAAAATATATATATTTGCGCCCTCTGGATTCGCAATTGAGCATCTTAACCACTCGACCACGGAGGCCGTCAAAGGCTTACAAAGCTTTAAAAAAAAATCAAATTCGATTTTTAAATTGCCTCAAAAAAGAATATGGAATCATCTCTTTTGGAAGTACCACTAATATCTGAACACCGTATATGCATAGTAAATATATATCCATATAATATATGCACTTAAACCATGGTGTTGTTTTTTTTTTTTTTTATTACACCCTTTTACATTTGATTCATCTTGGCGTTGCCGTGTAAAGCAATTTTAATGATTGCAACTGGCTCATTTTTTTTTTCTACTCTTCATCAGACTGAAGGTAATTAATTTCGGATTATTTCAATTGCCTGCATCCCAGGATTAGTTCTGCCGCGCATTCAGCGGTATAAATAGTAATTCCTTTCAAACCGCGTCTTTGCAGATTAAACGGGTACTCGCAGTGCAAACGGGCTAATTACACAGAAAGGCTTTTTACGCGCGATACAAATGGAGTCCTATCGGAGAGATAATCCTGCAGACGGGACATATCTATCGGAAAATCGATATGCGATAGTAATCCTGTAAGCACCTAATGATTTTGGAGCGGTTAGAAAGTACTTTTTCACACAAATAAGTATCGTACGAGGTGGTAAATAAAAATGGAACAATCATATTATTGAAATCAGAAAACACACACTAAACAATGAAAATTAAATAAGTTAAGCATTACAACGTTAACTACAAAACTGTAAAAACAAGAGATACATTTGTTTCACTGAAATTCCTCAATAAAATCGTTACATTTGCACAGATTTTTTTCTAGAATTTTTAGGTCTACGCAACTGTTTTCAACGATCTCGAAATTCTTGCAACGTTCACCATGAGCTAGTCCAGATCTAGTTAAATAAAATTATTTACAAAATGTTAGATGAGATGATGTATCGTTTTTAAGTTTTATTTTTTTCATGTTTAATAAGAAAAAGTGTTCAATAATGTTGTGATCTCGTGTATAGCTGGGTACTAACTTACCTTATAGATTTTTAACTTAGACCAAAAAAAAAAATCTTTGAATTGTGATTCTTTGAGGAATGTCTGCCAAAGCTCTTGCTTTCCTGGGATAGATTCTGTATTGATACTGACTGACCGCACGTCTCCTGGCTTCTCTTTTAACAAAAGCCTTGTTGGGTGTAATAAAAAAGCATTCTCTTTACTAAGTATTTTACATGCAAACTCAAAAAATGCTTCCAGAAAACATTCTATAAAATTCCATTCAATTTGAGAACAATTTTTCTACCCCACTTCATATAAGAAGAAAAAAGTACGAAAAAAGTGTCTACAGCTTTATTTCATTGAAAAGGATTAATTTGATCGTAGTAGGGAATTGTACAAACTAGGAGAAGACTGTATTTAAATTAGTTTAACTGTATTTTAAAATATGTTTTTAGTACTTGTGTAAAATAATAAAGCTCTCTGTTTTTGCTGGGATTCTTCGTACATTCAAAGATCAATTTAAAGTATATTTTCAAACATTTATTTCGAAGGTTTATTTTTTTACACATATCTTTTGTAATGATTCCTACTAGACGGATTTGCCTTTCAAAGCGTCTGAAAAACAAGAAAAATAAAATGATACGAAGTTAATAAAGGCAACGCGATATCTCTGTTATTACAAATACCTTTTCTGGAATTTGTCTGTCACGCATTTTAACTTTGTATTATTCCTCTGAAATGTATAGCAGAGGTTTTTTTTTCTAAGCAAAGGCTGAATTGAAATCAGCTAGAAAAGTTTTTTTAATTCACAATAAAGCAATTTTTCAACATTACCTAAAAACTAAACATACTTGTTATATATGTGTTTTGCTTGCGATAAATAAGTTAAAACATAATAATTACATATTATTAATAATATGACCTCCACTAAATCAAACATAAAATTACATTTATTATAATAATATAAACTTTTTTCAATAATCGTTTTGTACTCCAAACACACGTTATTAATGTTAAATATTATTTCAAAAGCTATATTGTTAAACTGCGTTTTAAATAATATCATTTGATTTTTTTTTTTTTTTTTTGTACAAATGATAATTTTTTTTACTTAATACTAACAGTAGTTGTAATATTAATTGAATAAATGTACAATGTCTAGTTTCTAGTTAATGATCATTACCTTTCTACTCAAGTTTTATTTAAATTTCGTAAAACTTAATAACATACATTTTTTTTTTTTTTTTTTAATTTCCGAAGTAGTAAATATAAGAATACATTCATCACATTAATGAGTTTCGGAAAGTGCCTTAACTGAAATGTTAATAGGGTTGTTTGGTTGTGGATAGCGATAGACAGTTCAAAATTATTTTCAAGCTTTTTATAGAGTATGGTGATTTTATAAAAAATACGAAATCAAAAATATGCAAGTTTAGTGAATGGTGAATTTACAAGAAATAAATGAAAAATATCAATGAAGGTTATAAAAGTATTTAAATGCAAATAAATAAGTCTGTCTAGAATGAAATAAAGATTTTCTGAAGCATAAATTTTAAACGCAGGTTTTTTTTGTGTAATTAAAAATTATGTTAACCTCTAACAAAAATTCAAAGGCAAAGGAGAACGCTCGCGTGCTGTCTTTTGGTGGCAATATTGATTTTTTCCCTTCCCGCCCCGCGCCGTTTTAGCAGATTACAAGGTATAAACCTGCGTCTATGTGGGTGTGTTTCAATACGCCACCCATACTCGCACAGGTTATGTAACCATATATTACATAAACAACATATGGAAGACATTTACATGAACACGCAACTCTATACGGATACAGAGTGATTTTTTGGAAAAAACGTCTTACTGAAGAACCCATTGGTAAACGCTTTTCATATTTGGAATATGATTGATGATTGCTTATTTATGAAAAATTAGTATTATTAATAATTATTGTGCTTTACTACGTAAATAAGTTATTTGACGATTTGGCTTTGTTTTACACAAAACGATGGGCGTTGTATTTTATCAATAGTAAATATTTGGTAATATTAGTTCGTTACGGATTTTCTTTGTTGATGTCTTACAATTTTTTAAAGGTTTTTTTATACACAAAAATTCCAACTGCTCTTAGCTGCCTAGAACCAGTGGGACTATGGCATCCCCAGTTGGGGTATTTTGTTAGGCTAAAGATAGTGGTGAAGAGAAAAATATAGGAAAGAGGAAAGTTAGGAAGTATCTGGTTATTAAGATCTGGTCACCAAATACGGCTAAAGCCATTTTAAGCAATGTTTCGATTCTAAATGGTGGTCTTTCACCAAGGCGATACTTAGAGTATCAACCACTCTGTACCGTGCCGCAAATATACTTTTTTTATTATTTTATGAATAAAATGTGAAATAACACATAATAATAAAATAAAATTTATTAGCGCACGCCGGGATTTGAACCCGCGACCTTTAAATTTTCGTAAAAACTAGTTTTCACCAAAAATTAAACCAATTCATACGATATCCAATACAAAATACATTGCTGGAAAGAGAAAATTCATTGACACTTAGCAAAAAGTTTCAGTGTTTTTTTTTATGGCGAAAGGATTTCCAGAACCTTTGCAGAACCACTTACAAAACAAATTATTGAATACATCAATTGAATTTGCGGAATATGAATTGAAGTCTCATTTTATTTCCTCAGATGTGAACATTTTTCAATCAATTAATATAATACTCATAAAATCATGGATTTAGTAAATATTTTAATAATCTTACTACTGAAGAACGAAAAACCGGTGATACGAAATAATCATACCCTCATTCAACGAAATAAAAACTCAAGTAAATACACACCCTGTATGTCAAAACTGTTATCGTCATATGTTTCACGAAACACAATGGAGCTAAGCACATAGCAACCAAATGAGAAAACACAAAAAAGCTAATTGTTTTCTGAACCAACAAATAATAATTATGCACGCTACTACACTTTCTCTGCGTTGACAAATTAACTAAAACATTACTATTCATGAATGTTTATGCAGTCCAAAAAGCAATCTTAAACCGTTTGAAAGCAGTACATATTTGTGGTTTAGTTCTTTCGAATTTGCATATTTCGTCAGTAAACTTAGGGCGAACATTTTTTTTAATATTAAAATCGATTCAGTTGGAATACTTTCGATTTTCATGAAAATAAGTACTTTCAGTTGTGTGGTACTGTAAGCCTTTTTTATTATTTTTCACTATCCACTTCTTATTGAAGGTTAAACATCATCGCCACCTGAACTCTTAAAACTGCAACCTGGAATAAAAACTGTTTACCGTCACGTTATAAGATAAACAGTTTCGATTTTCGATTTCTCAAAATGTCTTATTTGAAATTTATTCAATTGTTTTAAAATTTACCTACAAGTAATTCACAACACGTACCGCCATGCTCACAGTTCAAAACCGAACGCGTTTTGATTTCAACTCATCTTCAAATTAATTATTTTCAAATTTTAAATAAAAGTAACTTAGTTTTAACACCACTTTATTGGATACATATATACATAAACCAACCGGTTTCAGCTCTACCTGAACCTTCTTCAGGGCTGAACAAATATGTCATCAGCCCTGAAGAAGGTTCAGGTAGAGTCGAAACCGGTTGGTTTATGTATAAATGTATCTAATAAAGTGGTGTTAAAACTAAGTTACTTTTATTTAAAATTTAATTATGTCTTTCCACAAAGTGAGTGCTTCATGTCAAAGTTTAATTATTTTCATTTAATTTGGATGAAATACGGTCAACCCAAGCTACGCTTGTAAAATTGACTCTTATCTGAACTGTATAGCATAAAATCTATCTAATGAAGCAGAAAAATTAGTTGTGAGCTTTGGAATTTTGAAATTTATCCAGGTTTTCTTGACGAAATATCCAAGAATTATTTTCAACCCGAAAAACGTAATTTAAAAAAAATTCAATAAATGAAAAAAATAACTTTGGATAAGACCACATTTGTTTATCACTGACCGGTTTCGCTAAGTCTAAGCATCATCAGGGCACAAAATTAAACTTAACAGAAAACATAAAAATACAAAGTGTACGGTTATATATACATACAGAGGGAGAACAAAATATAAAATAGTAGAAAAATTAAAAATTACATCAAAAATTAAAAAATCAATCGTGAAATAAGAAAAAAATATATAGAAAAAGACAGGAAAGTAAAAGAAATTTAAGAAGTAGTGTTATTTAAAAGTGTTTTAAAAATCATGTTTTTATTTAGGAAATAAAAGCTGCTTATATTAATTTATAAAAAAATTAGGTTGATATAAATTAAGTGAATCCGCAAATTAATATTAATTACTCGGTATACTATATAATATGTACACTATTTCTAACCTAATTATCTCGTGTTCAAATATATTAATCATTGTATCTACACCTTTATACAATCTTATATGTTGTTGTTATGGTAAACTATATTTAAAAAAAGATTATTATTATTATCTCTAATACGAGTATTTCCATTTCATTTACTTCCTTTCATTTGAATCGGAAATATTGTCAAATTGAACAGTGAATCGTTTTGTTTTCACGTTAAACCTTTCATCGAACATAATCAAATTATTCATTTCACAAAATAAGACATCTTGGAGCAAATCATTTGAGTATTTGGAGCCTAACATCCGAAAAATTACAGCATTAGTCGGTATAAATTATGCCCGTATTAAAAGACTTGGGAAACATTACCGGTTGCTTCCCTTCCAAATAAATACTAATATTGATTTTGTTCAGCCTAAGCGTTGCTACACAACTAACGATGTATAAAATGTTTATGTCCCAATAAATATCCCCATTATCATAGGCGCATGCGCGTTATTGCGCCCGGCATTTATTAATCCGATAAGCGTAATATTTAACTGAAATATTCCCCACCACCAGCCATAAAAATTAATGTCCATTTATGGTAAACAGATTAGAAATTTCAAGGCTTTTGGGGCAGTTATGTCGGCACTAATATTCTGTTATTTTGGGCCGTTAATCCAACTAAATGACCATTTGTTTTCAACGGGATTGTTTTAATTGTAAGTAAAAACAAAGAACTTAAATTTAATGGAGCATTTTTTTCGGTTTCTTGGTCCTGCTAGGGAAAAAAACGATACCTTGCTGTTGATAGAAATCAATTATTTAAATGGTAGCACTGAAAATTTGTACATATCACTGAAATTTATAAAAGCATGCCAGCCGGTTTCAACTGTATTACCTTCGTCAGGGCTGATATAAATTGAAGGTTCTGAAGTAGTGCCAAAAATGTTTCCGTGTTGTTGCAAAGTGATTCCCACAAAGTTGAATAAACAGAAATTATTAATTCTCCTCATTCTTTATAGAAACGCAACTGTAACCCATCTTAAATATAAAATGAAATAAATAAATATTCCAGATAGATATATAAAAAAATAATACCAATAAATTAAAAGTAACTTTTACCCTGTAACTATTAAAATCATGCAAGAATACTGATGAATATAATTAAAGTAAAATCATTATTTACTACCCCTGACATCCCCAAAACAGTATATAAGCCGTAGGTTAACAACAACATGTACTAGTCTGAAGATGGCCGTCATAGGCTGAAACCGGTCCAGTCATAAAATAAAAGTGGAATAAAGTTATAAATTTGTTTTATTAAATCAATAAAAACAAATTATTAATTCTCCATTACAAAATTACTTGATAATTTGCAAAGGCACAGTTGTGCCAAAACCGGTTCGCGTGTTATTCTAAACCAAAGTACGCAAAGTTATAGTCCATCATTTGATAATATTTCATCGAGTTACTAATTTCCAAAATATGAATATATTTATAACATGCACCGTAAATTTATTTTGTATAATATATTGAGTAAGTTTTTGGGGTCAATTGATATTTCAACTGTTGATGAATAACTTTCCCCGTATTCACAAATTCGATCAAGCTTTTACCAAATGAATACAAAATTCGCAGAAAAAACGTTTTAATGAAGCTATTGATCCAATTACATAAAAGAAAAAGATTGTTCAAACATTCTAACCAAAACGGAAGATAACGAGCTTTTAAAAGTCTCGATATTATTATTTGTGAATTTAGACATTTACCCGACTCAAAAATTGCGCACATTTCGGGTGAACTTTCCCTCGTTAAAAAAAGTAATTGATTATTTAAATAAGTCCTCGGGTGACCATTAATTAGCGGTGAGTGACACCGCGGCGATCAATCTCGCCACGGGGGGCGGGGCGGGGCGGCAGGGCGGGTGGGTGACCACGCCGGACAGGGGTAGGGCAGGACTCTTTGGGAATGATGGATACGAATGAAATGTCTTTGTGTGAAGGGTGTTTTTATGAATTGTTATTATGATGAATTCATTATTCTTTGTACAGAGGTCGACGCTGTGTGAAATAAAATGTGAATATTCACACTTTCCGTGTTGTATCTTTCAATGTTCATGTTTCGTAATTTGTTTGAATGTCGAATATCACTGTGTGACGGTTTTTTATTAGTACGGTGAATTGAATTTTAACAATAGATCAGTTAAGATGTTGACCCAAAAAAACTGCTAGTTAATAATCAATAATTGATTACTTAGTTTTGACGCCACCCAGAAGTTTCACTGTCAAGAGCTTTTGGGGAGAGAGCACTCTATTGAGATAGGCTATCCGATGAAAAGAAATGTGGAGAATTCGAAATTTAAAATACAAAATTAAAAATCTTTATTGAACAATTAAAATAGAACTTTTAAAACATAAAAAGTTTAGCTTATAGATGTCTCCTAATTTTTGCAGTCAACCCAAGAAAAAAACATTTATAATAATGTAATAATAATAACAGTGAACTTAAATAGCGCAGTTATGTGATATTTCACTTCAAGTAAGCATTATAGTCTTAACGTTGATAAAAAAAATAGATATACGTAGCCTGTTCAAAAGAAAAGGTGAATTCTGAATTTTCGCGGGCTGTGTACATTCGATTATCGATTTTTTTTGTTATGTTGGTGCACGTATGTTTATCATATGTTAGCATTATCAGCCATTTTGAATTAGTGGTTTGTTTTTGACAACTGGAAAGGTTAGTCACGTTTTTGTGTGTTCTTCGATTTTTTACATTTGAAAAAAATGGATCAAAGAATATGTATTAAATTTTGCGTTAAAAATGGAATAAAGTGCTCCAACGCACTTAAAATGTTGATTAACGCACTTAAAATGTTGATCAAAAATCGATAATCGAATGTACACAGCCCGCAAAAATTCAAAATTCACCTTTTCTTTTGAACAGGCCTCGTATAAATTGAAATCTGAACAATATAAAGTCAAAGCTTCAATGCAAAATTTATATTAATATTAAAATGTTAACATTATAAACTTCAGGTACATATCGATATAGCTAACTAACTATCACACCGTTTCCCCGCAGGGGTGGGCAAAGAGGACGGACCGCCATACAACTCTGTCTTGGCACACACTCTTTGCTTCATTCAAATTCATACATACTATTCTGTTATTCTGACTCTTCACATGGCTCAATTCAAGTGTTTGATTCACTTGATTGTGTCATGTCTTCCTCGGGCGTACTCGAGTTATTTTTCCATTTAATTTCGAATCATATATTTTTTCGAAAATATCGATGTAAAATATATATACACATATTAAAATGTAAGCATTATAAAGTAAAAACATCGTAGAAAAAAAGACAAGAAGATGAAAAGAAAAGACTAAAAATTCTGTTAATTCTATTTATTATGAGAAAAAAAATCTATGTACGAAAAAACTTATTTCTTTTTATTGTGTTACACTTCACCGGATAACACTCTATTTTGTTAAATAAAAATATCGAAACCTCATTCAGATATTATCGGAGCTTCTACGTAAGGAGCAAAGTATTCATTTCTACGAAATTATTCAGGCGAAATACGGTGGTCAGACATGATTCGAAGAAAAAAAGCTCTCAGAGAATCAATTCACAATTCCATGCATTTGAAATATTCAGATATCTGAGACTAGACACTAAATTCAATATCTGTCCATACAAATCAGGATATTGAAACTGCAACTCGACATGAGTGTACGCCCGGCTGCACAAAATATGACATTGGTATTTTTTTATGTTTCATGCCGTCTAGTTCGGAAATCCATGTAAAGATTAAAAATCACAAGTAACCTAAATTTATTTTTAAATAATGATTTTGATTGAATACTATTCTAATGACAGTTATGGAAACCACGAAAGTTTGTAAGTATATAGAAAACCAGCAAAGACATTTGAAATTCTAATATGCGTTTCATAAAGAATTTAAAATAACTACAGTTTAAGAAATGTATTCACGGGAAACTTTAGACATATTTTAACTACTTGCATAGACTACAGTTTAAGAAATGTATTCACGGAAAACTTTAGACTTTTTTTTAACTACTTGCATAGAGTCAACAGATGAATCATTTGCAGTATCGATTGTACTGGAAAGCCAAAAAGTGTGTATTTTGGGTGCTGACCCTTAACAACAACAAACAACGGTTACTGTTTTCGAACACAACCGCGCCTTGTTAAGGTGCAAATAATAAATTTCTTCTTCAGAAGTGTCTTATTCAGTTATGCCTTGTCCAGGAGTGCCTTATTCAGATGGATCTTGTTCAGAAGTGCCTTGTTAAGGAGTGCCTTGTTCAGGAGTACCTTATTAAGGTGTACCTTGTTCATAAGTATTCAACAGTACATTGTTTGGAAACGCCTTATTTATGATGCACACTTGAAGTTAAATATATCAAAACTGCGCTATATAAATACAATGTTGTTATCACTATTAATAAGCGGTTTTTTTGTAGTTCCTTATCAAATTAAGGTGCGCCTTCTCACGCCGTTCGGTCGTTTATTTGTGTTTCATTTATTAACATATTTGTTCAATAATAAATCAATCTTTTATTAAATAGAATCAATACTATTTTGTATTATTTGTCAAAGAGAAACACCAAATGATTTTTTAAATAAGTATTCAAACAAATCTCATGAAGTTGTGTTAACACTTAGTTCCTTGGCCCAAATACGATCCATCCTAAGCAAATAGTGATTCCAGGAGCTTTTATTTAAACAGTAAAATAAACTAACCGAGGATATTATGCCTCCAATATTACTTGATTTTCTATAGAACACTAGCTGTGCCTATAAATTGTTGTAATTAAATAAGAATTGTAATCAGTAAAGATGAAAATCAAACAAAAGTTTCTCAAAGTTATAATAATAATAATAATAATATTTGGACGATTTGTATAGCGCCGTTTTTGTGAAAAATCACCTCAAGGGCGCTGTACAGATCTTACTTTCTATCATTACATATTAATTCCTAGTTTAGATAAGAAAATATACAGGAACATACTTACCTGGCAGGTCCCATCAGATAGACACAATTTTTAAATTAAAATTATGACTATTATTTTAATTATTATTTATTAATTTATTTTTTATTTTTTTATTTATATATATATTTATTTATTTTTTATTTTTATTTATTTATTTTATTTTTTTTTTTTTTTTATTATTTTTTTTTTTTTTAAAGTGATTTGTGAAATATCCTACTTATTTGGCGAAAAATAACAAGACTAAAACATGTCAGGCAGCTGCAAAAGCGCCACGACATATCTAACAGGTTATATGCGCAGGCAATAAGAAGAACTAACGAACAAAATAAAAAATATTGTAATGATGATTGTTTTGAATTGACGAAAAAAAGGCCGCCTGCCGGTTACCGGGCCGGCGGTCGAAGGGACGAAACATGTGGCAAATGGTCATCGTGTGACGACCATTCTCGGGCTGTGGCACTGCATTTAAAAAAACTGATATTTGAAGATTCAAATATTTTCTTAAAAATCGAAATTACGCCGAAACTAGTCACTTTAAAATTATTTAGAGTTTATTCACTTAACCTATACACAACAACGGTAATTTTAGTGTAATTTTAAAGAAGTAATTTGTAAAATATCTTACTTATGATGGTATTATTGTTTATCTGTGTAGTAGAGAAAGAAAATATTAATAACTAAACAATGCAAAAAAAACGTAATATATGATATACTGTTTGAATTATCGATAATCTGTGAAGCGCAGTTGTAAAAGGATTATACTTTGAGTTAGGTGGTAGCAGGTTAGATTTTCGCTCTGCTCTTAAAATTAACTGGGGTTTTTTTATTTATTTAATGAATGAGCATCATGATTTATGTGACACAAAATCGTTTATCAAGCCGTTTTTTAAAATAAATCGCATTCGTCTAGTAAAATTCCAAAGAAGAATTCGGCTTCGGCCAACCTAGTTACTAATTTAATAGTTATACTATTGTTATTATCATTTTTTTTGTTGTTATAAATATGCCATGTATTATAATCTTTTTGTAATATTCTATAATAATGTATTTTTCTAATTTATTTTACTCCTTTATTTAACTAAAATGTCTTATAAATGTAAAAGCCTTCAAAGCGTTAATACCATAAAATAAATATTTTTTATATGAAAGCTGTTGTTAAAGAGATAATATTCTCATTGTATTTATAATTGCACAAAGCAATTGGATATTCAATTATTATTCTACGGCTTTTATGATATAATTTCAAATAAAAATGAATGTTTTACAAAAATTGTTTTCGTTGAAAACAATAAAGGATAATTTTCGAAAGGAGTCGACAAAAACAAAGTTAAAAAAAACAATAACGATAGCATTATCTGCAAATGTGGATCCTTATTCGATTTGGACGCGCGCCTTTTTCGAAAATTCGTAATAGATAGGTCTTTGGGGATTGCTGGGAAAAGCCTACATTCTGGAAATATTTTTCCGACTATTATGATTTATGTGGCTGGGGGAGTCGGGAGTCGGGCTACTGGGGCCACTCGGGCTACTCGGGCTTCTATGGGTAACTTGTGCCGCATGAGATAATATATTGATATTTTATTGGCCACATTCCAGAGGGGTGGGGGCGAGGCGGGGGAGAGAAGAGGCTACCGGGGAGGGTCTGTAGTGGAAATTTCTATCAACTGACCGGAAAATTAGCCGACGCTTGTGGGGATCGGATCCTTTGAGATGAAAGTACCTACAAGGTTTTTGGTAGAGATTCTTTTAAATAATTGAATAGTTTTGTTCTAGAATATGTTGGGGAATGTTTTTGCGAAAAACCTGGCATTAAATCAGATTTTCCAAAAATACTTATTTTATACTACTTTAATCATTAAATTGTTTTCATAATTTATTTTTATTAAAATGAACCAAACGGTTTTAGGATCACTTAATAAAGATTAACTTTAATCTGTTTTTAATAGAACTAATTCGTAATGCGTAGGTACGTACGTCCAATAATGATATCGCCATATACACTAATACCTAGCATTAAGTAATGTTTCTTACAATTGTTACGTTTGGAAACTTTTAATTGGTTTTGAAAACTGTTTGAATATTTTCAATGTTGTGCTTTTCATATTGCTTTACTGTCGTTACCGATGTAACAATATCACTTGTATGCTATTGTTTACCTTAGAATAGGTCACCAGTTACCCAGTTAGACGAACACCGAAATCAAAACACAAATAAACCCTCAAATACAAATTCTTTAATTAATGTTTGAAAACAACACGCAATGGATCGGAATAAAAGAGAGTTCAATAAATCTAAAATGGGTTTTTTTTATAAATTATTTGTTTGTTCACTTTTAATGAATTGTTTGGAGAATGATCTAACCTAAAAAAATATGATTTTTATTTATGTTTAAATCAATAGTGAAAAATCTATTTGATTTCCAACAAAAAACCGTGATACTTAAATACAGCAAATGCCGAAATGATTAAAATTACACTTCTGAAAGCGAGGCGCTTTCGTGAAAAGATACCATTTCGCAAAGTTCGGAAATCTTTATTGTATCTACATGACCTTTTCACCTGGACAGGTAGATGGCGCCCTTGTACTTAGGAAATATGATATCGAGGAATTCCAACACGAATTTTCTACATTTTTTAATTCAATTTTTCATACCCGCCATTTGTAGTATCTAAAGCAATAATTCAATAAAGAATGTTGAGATGAAAAATAAACGCCCGGCTGGCGCATACCTCTTCTCAAAATTGCCGGTATTTTTAGGAGAAAATAATAATTTGCTCTCGAGACATCTTTTGAAATGACGCGTATTATTCCCGTCACGAGATAATTAAATACCAAAAGTTACGCTTTTTAACGATGAAAGAAGTCTAATTTTTACCTGCTGATGCCAATTGAGTTCCTTTACTTGAATTACGACTTAGGTAATGAAATTCGATACACTTCAAAGGTATTCGCTTAAATTATTAAGTCGGTATAGGCACTCAGGGTACAAAATTATGATGATGCTTGGACTAAGCGAAACCGGTCGGTCATAAAAATAAAAATAGAAATTGTGGTCTTATACAAAATAATTATTTCATTTTCATTAAATATGTCAAACCACAAAGTGATTGTTTTCTACTAAAATACTCTGTTTTGCGATCTCATTAGAATAAAAGATTCTCAATACTATGGCATCACTATGACAATTGAATATAGGAAAACAGTTTTTACAAAAAAATAATGTATTTACAAAAAAAAGCCAATTCACAAAATAGCTTACTTTATAAAGGGATAAAATGTTATAATGCGCTGCCGGTATAAATGAATGAAATGAGTAGTATTTAAGTTATAATATCATTATTGAGTCAAAAAGAAAATGATACAATTAAATAATTTATAAACTTGAATCTACAAGTAACTAATATAAAATAAATAAAACTAAAACTAAAACTATTTCTTACTGAGGAAATTTTTTGATCAGTTCAGTGATTCGATAAATGTTTTCTCCGTAATTTGAAAATATTAATTTAATAACTAACATGCTTCAGCTATTTACTGAATAATGGAAGATGTTAAACAAGACAAAGTTGGAACAGTTTGACAACAAAACTTTGTAACACGGGCTAGGTGCAAATAGATATCAAAACAATTTCGATAGTCAATAAACAGTAATTGGTATAAATACGATGTAAGTTATAAAAGTATTTGCGTGCCTTTGTCATAATTTTACAAAAAAGCATAAACAATGCCTTAAAATAATTTGTCTCGGGTTATTGCTAAAAGTAGTAATTGAAAATATTTTTACACCAAAAGTAGCTCACTTGACATCCCATTTCTACCATTCTGTAAGTTTGTTTAATACAGTGATGTTTTATTGTAATAAACAAAATGAAAAAGTGAAAATATGATTAGAAATATACTTTTGCCATCAACTTCCTCAAAAGTCGTCAGATGTTTGTATTTGTGTAGATGTAACAGTTGTGGTTGTGTGCTTTTATCCAATCAATGAATATACAATTTGATATATTCTTAAATAGAAAAAATGACAAAAACTGCATTTATACCGCAGTACGTGGTCGGATGTTGTGTGCATTTCACCAGCTAGGAAAGTCGGTGAAATCGCAAGGCACCAGTCTTTTTTCTAAGGCTCCACAAGAGTAAGAACCAGAAAACGATCGAGGCATAGGTTAGGTTAGGTTAGGTTAGGTTTGGTTAGTTTAGCATAAAATGTCTTGATGCAATCGAAGTGCATGAGTAACTCACCTCTTCCTCAGTGGTGGCGGTGTTGACGGAATCCATGCTTTGACACAGCGCGAGTTCCATTCCAGTTGACATGTCCGGGGACGTGGGGTGGTGGAGCGGGGCGGGGGATAGCCGCAGCCTCTTAGCGCCCGACTGAGCCGCCGCTATCTGCACCCTCTTGCTTGCCTGCCCGTTGATATCCACGGCTAGACTCGGGCACCCACGTTCCTAGCGCGGGCACCTTCACTTGTTGGGGTAGTTTCTTACGGTTCCCGCCTACTGACGCGTGAAACCGCGCGGCGCGAGCCGAGCGGGGCGGCTTTGAAACCTAACCTCAAAATACCGACAAAAAATTTACAATATTTTTTTTATTACGAAAAAAAATTGATGATTTTTTACGCTTATTTTATATAATACAACTAAAATATCACGTTAATTTTAGTATAATGATAGCAAGCTAAGATTTTATTATTATTATTAATTTTCCGTTTTAAACTCGCAAGCTTCAATCATAAGTAGTTTTTTTATTGCAAGAATTCAACAGTCTTCAATTTCTGATTGTTATATTTGAGTAATTGACCGCCTTTTCAAGTATTTTTGATAAAACTTTGGACGGTTTTAAAATAGTGATGTTAGTGTCCTTTGGATATATTTTACAAGGAGATCAATTGAATTATTAATTTCTCTTCTAAGTCAAGAAAATTTTAATATTAGACGGTTATTGATTCGATAATCTTACATAACTCTAAAGTATTAATAAGAGCGACACATTACTCGTAAATATTTAGTATTTCCAAAATTTACACAAAGGATAATTTCGACACACCCTATTTTGTCTTTCACATAAATAAGGACTTCTGGACCTCTAAACTATTTTATGCATCTGAAACGAAAAGAAAAATACACAAATTAATAATCAATACACCAAATTTCATATATACGAAAACAGAAATGACTTTTAAAAGATTTCCTTTTTATAATAGGAAAAATCGTATTTAATTTATGGAAAAAATAAACTTCACAACAGTTTTTCAAAAACCCAAGCCTACCCAAAACTAACAAAATTTTATTTAGATTGGAAAGCAGAAAAAAATGTTTCGAACCATCGATTTAACTGTTATGAAATAAAATACTTTTCTGTCTTGACAGCCCAAATGAACGACTATCCATGTAGGACGTTCCCGAATTCATTTTCATTCAACTTTAACTTATATTACGTCACCGGAAAGGCAAAAGGACTGATGCGCCTTTATAGGAAGTTTACACCAGAGCACTTGAAAGTATTTTTTTTTTTACAATGGAATTCAAAAATCTTCAGTACCTGGTTTGAAAAAAAACAGGTAACTCAATGCTCTCACAGAGTTACCTTAAGTGACAAAAAGCTAAAAAAAAGTCCCAAACTTGTATCGCTTGAGTCAAGCCTTCTCCCAAATAGTAAATATATTTTGGATGGCTGAAGGGCCGCAAAAGTCTTCAGAATCAAACAAGAGTCAGAGCATTCGATCCATAAAAACTGATCATAACTGCATATTCAATTCATTTTTGACCAAGGTGTCGCTTCAGCCCTTTTTCCTTTTCAGCGACGATATATTTTCCATACCCCCCTTCCCATATCCATTTTCTTTACTTGTCCAAACCATCGAAGCCTCATTTTCTTACTCTTGTAAATATAACCAGAAAAGATTGTTAAAATCTCGATCGGTGGACTTTTATTTTCGGTTTAATATTGTTTACAATGAGAGTAAATAATATCTTTATTTAAAAAAATCCCGTTTCTCATTATTGTTCAAGCGCAATTGGAGCAAAAAGACAGCGGTTTATTTTCTACTGAACTGTTTCAAGCTGACGCTCTGTTATTTTACCGAAATAATAAATTTCACCGTTGCTATTTACAAATCACCTCGTAAAAGAAGCTGAGAGAGCGTAAAATACGACAACGTAAACGTTTATTGAAACTAGAGCCACTGCTACGTGATGCAAGTTGGCAGTACGTTGGAAAATAAATACCAGAGCTTTGGATTTTCTCACTTAGGTCGCATGCTTAATAAAGGTTAAATGAGAACACAGGAAGATATAAAACTGAGTATGTTTAATGAATCTGATTAAATAATTCATTGTAAGATAAAATATGTTTTTCATTAATCATTTTCAAATATCGGTTTGACAAACTTTTTACAAAGACAAAATCTAACTTCATCGTACCTTTTTATCGTAAATTATCTATAAAACAAAAAATCTGTTAAAGCCTCACACTGTAAGTTCAGCGGTCATGAAATTTTCACAGCTTTTTCTGCATGCGTTTGTTAGATCATCCCAAGTATTTTCAGTGTCAACTTTATTTTTATTATGAGCTATGGAGTTTTGAAAATTTAGTTTTTTTATCGGAAACAAGATAATAAGATTTCGTATTGTTTTTTTTCTATTATTTTTAATTTTTTTTTGGTTTTTGCATTCTAAAAACGTATGTTTAAATGTATTGAGAGATAAATGAATCGTTAAACTTTTGATAACATTAAAACATCAAGGAAAATTAAACTTTTAAATTAGAATTAACTTTTAAGCTTTTTATGCTAATTATCTTAATATTAATAATTGAAATAATATCAATGACCTTAAACGTAAATATCAAACAGAAAAAATATAACGGTCGCGAAAGAGACTTGAACTCGGAACCTCTACTCTATCCGGGAGTAACACTTTTATCAATTTAGCCAAAATTGAGGAAATATTTAAATTTTCAAATGAAGAATGAGATCGAATAAAAATGGCGGTTTCTTATAAGGTCTCGATGGCTAAATTGGCAGAAGCATTTCTCTCGGATAGAGTAGAGGTTCCGAGTTGGAGTCTCGGTAGCCACCGTTATTTTTTCTGTTTCATATTTACGTTGAAGATTATTGATAGTTTTTCAATTGTCCATAAAGAAATTAAATTAATACCGGTAAACAATAATACCAATCATGAACGAATCCAGGTAGCAAATACATAATTTTTCAAGCAGTTTTACACCATCGCTGATTTTGAAATATTTAATAAAGCCTCTTAGTCAATGTTTTTCATCAGGCCGGCCACCGTTTAGTTGAAGTGGTAGAAATGAATTCATTTCTTGAAATGTTGAAATACTTTACGGTCATTTTTAGGCGAGCCCAGTCTAGTTTCTCAGACAATCTCGAAATCTCCGGACAAAATAATATATGACTCTCCATAATATAACTCGTTGCGTGTTCCAAACGATAATTGTTTTAACCTTTACCACTTTGTTGCTTTGGCGTACCTGGTAGAGTTAGTAGTATAAGTACATTAGTCGGTAATGGGTACATTCCACGTACCTATTGGATATTAGGAGTATGTTGAAGAATTTAACCTTTTAGTATTTTATGAGCATTCTTTCTTATTTATGTAGTGCGTCGTTGAAAATATTCGAAAATTTTATTTCCGGAATGAATAAAAATAAAATATAACGAATTGGAACTGTATTAGATTCTGCGTGTATTTTTTTTTCAATATAGCAGGCGACTATTTTATTTTCGCTAATCCGTTTCGGATTCGGAATCGTTGGCAACGTTAGTAATCCGTTTGTTTGTATTTCTCGAGGTATTTGAAAAAATGTCGTACCAACCAGATGTCTTATTATTTCAGTTTTTTTTTTTTATAAATACAAGCATTTTTAAAATGGTAACTTTTCACCGTAGGTAATAAATTAATAATTATTATAACATATATTTATAATTAATGCCTTTATGTTATAAAAGTTTTGTAAATTAAAATAACTAAACTGTATTTAATTTTTTATGTCGCAAGATTCCCAGCATTGGTTGGAAAGCACTTTGCTATTCAGACCTTGTTACAAACATAGCTATAGCCATTTCAAACAACGCGTTGCAAAGTTCTGATTCTGAATGGTGGCCTTTTTTATTTTATTCTTTTTTTTGTACAAAATGAACATTTTTTACTTAATACTAACAGCAGGTATAATATAAATTAAATAAATGTGTATATCTTTTACCGGGTGGCCTTTTACAAGAGAGTGTCTTCCGCTCTGGAACGGAAGACAATTGTATATCAATAAAAAGCTTAGTTGTTTGGATTAAATCCGAATTCTGTGAGTATTAAATCAATGATCTAACCGCTCTACTACTGAGGTCGTATTTAGCATAATTTATGGATATTCCTCCCAAGAACGCTTAGCACTAATAGCTTATATAATTAACCATACATATTATACGTTTACTTGAGCATTACTCTTCTTACATGAAATTACTCCCACGGGGATATTTACGTAATATTAGCAACCTTACCAACAGTTCCGCGATTAAAATTGATACTAGTAAAGATTAATGAAGAAAACTTAAAATGATCAATTCACGAAGATGGATACAATGACGAACACTTGTGCGATATTCAAACAAAAGCTAAAGCGCACATATAAATATGAGCTGGTAGGCGTCCGCAAAGTCTCTCTATGTAATAATATAATGCTTTATTTCGCCCAACATCAATCTCGCCTCTTTCTTCGCGTTGTATAACCTTGCCTGTGAATAAGTGAGAGTTTGTATTGTGTTATTTTAAATGGGTTACACAGAGAGCTAGTGTTGTAGGTGAAACGTAAACAATGGCCCATACAAACACAAAACCGAATTAGTGGAGTTCATAGTTACTAACCCAGCTTAAAACACGCTCTGTCACCGAACGAATTATTTTTTGTTTACGCAATTATTTATAAATTATGGTACGATATTTAACTGAAATTTATGTTGGGGCCGTGGGGTGACCCGAATGAAAGGAAAACATTTTTTAACATTAAACACACGTGTTCAGCATAAAATTAAAGTTCAACCACAAAATAACGTTATTTTTATGAATTTAGGAGTTTGGCAGTATTCGCAAATTTTGTTGGCAAAGTCATATTTTTGACACTTGAACAATTTAATTATTAACTTCTTTAGTACTTCGGTGCACTCGGTCAACTACTCAATGTCATTGTTAAAATGCTTTGATAAATATGGGTCTTTAGAAACAATGTAAGCAATAATTTGATTAAATTAGTGTTTTCAATTGCATTCATATTTTAGATGTACTGTTCAAATCAAATCTAGTTATATTTATTATCGATTTATTATGCTTATCTTTTTTCAATCTTTTATCTAACAATCTCTATGGCATTATATTTATTATTTACACCGAAGTTCTTGGAACCGAATTTCATTATGAGGGATGACTTCACCTGCGATAGAATAGAAAATTTATCAGACTCGTATAATTATTACAAGTAAATATATAAAAGTAAACATATTTGCCTTTAGATTTATTTTTAATTTTCTGACAAATAATTGAATTTTAACGCTACGAGAGTAAAACTCAGTAATAACTTAAATTAATTTATATTTTATTAGTAAAATACTATTATTCAATATTAGGCCCCGGATACTCAACGCAAAACCACGGTCTCACCTGTAGATAAAATAAATAAATAAAATAATATTCATACCAAACCCTCTTTTAAATAAGTACATGGTGTTTGAGAAAGACAAAGTGTCTGATTTTTTTCGCAATTAAAAAAAAACTATGAACGGTTTTTTCTAAAGATGAGACCCTGTTTTGTGACAAGAATCCCAGCTCTATCAAAAATATTAAAAGTGTATTACATTGTATGAAATCACTCAGATAGTAAATGTTTCCATTGGACTTGTGACAAAAGAGAAATAAATTTAACGGCATCAAAATAAGATTACAGTCAAAGTTAAAATAATAATTCATTACGCAGTTGTTGGCATTCGGGTTCGTTGTTGAGATTAAAATCAAAAAAGCATAATACAATGAGATCCACTCATGAATTTGATTTACTAACTAATTACAAAGTTATTATTATTATAATACACAAGAGAAGGGTTTGATTGTTTTAGTTATAGTATAATAAGCAAGACTGATTTATTTTTCTCTGAGCTGAGGCCATAAATAATCATAAATGATAAATTCAATGCAAATTGGAATAATATGACATAACATGATTCTCGTACGATTCATAATATTAACAACAGAGATGTGTGTTGTTGTTTCTAGCTGAAACTCTGTTAGATATATTATCTTATTTTTATTCAAATCATTTTTTTGTATGAAGTGATTTAAGTACAATGCTCCATGGCCATAATTAATATTGAAACGATATTAGTTCTCATCAAATCGTATGTATGAATAAGTTGATACTAGTATCGTCCTGAATACCAGCATTCAGAATCAAAACATACCTAACCTAACTTAACCTTCATCTTTCACAGCTTCATTCCTTCCCTACTTTTTTCACCCTCCTACTGGCTTCAGATAGTTGGGACTCATGTGCGGTATTCACATAAAAAAATAAAAATTAGAAAAGACACAAAAAAGTGACAACCTTTTTTTCTTTGTGTTTTCTTAATACATGTGATTTGAAAGTTATTAATATTTAAAATCTATTTTATCTAGCAAGACTTTATAATAAATCATTTCATAATAGCTTAGAGCATTCAAAATTTTTGAAGCAGAAAAAAAGACAAAGAGATTCTCTAACCATTTTATTGTGAGTTATCGAAAGTAATGATTTATCTTTTTGGATTTATCGAATCCCTAAAGATTTTAAAATTTCAATAAATCCCGCCTTCTCGAGCGAAGGACGCAGTTATATTCATAATTCAAACACAGATCTGGGTAAATTCTCTAAACAATGCGGAATTAAGGGCGAGAACACTGAGAGGAGATGGGAAAGTTTGTTTGAGTTTCTGAAATGCGAAATAAGAGTTGAGATTGATAAAGCACCAAGTTGAGATTACATTAGTCAGTAAGTAAAATAAATATTTGTAAAGATGTCAAAATATTTAAGGCGAGCTTCCCAATCTAAATGCCTTCGAAACGGTTAACCAATAATCAATATTTTTTTATATTATGGCATCCCCAAATTGGGTATGTTTTGAATTCTGGGGAGGGGGGAAGGAGATCGGGAAGAGGAAGTTTGGGAAGTGCCTGGCTAGATCTGGTCACCAAAACGGCTTTAAAATAACGTTACGATTCTGAATGGTGGTTTCACCACTAAATATCTACCTGGAACGCCGCAAATATACTTGTTATTTTTATGAATTAAATGTTATGACACATAATTAACCAAAGTTATTGGCGCACGCCGGGTTTTTACCACTCGACCATGGAGGCCGTCAATAATTTATTTCTAAATTCCTCAATTTTTTCTTTTAATTCTTTCCGACAATAAACGCAGTGAAATATGGAAGAAATAATTATTGTGGGTTTCACTTATAATCGTGGATAATATCTCGTAAATGGTACTTAACCAAATATTACGGTATTTCGTTAAATTGAGCTTCGTTTTGAAACTGCTAAACTGTATTTAACTGCAAATTAGATGCAGATTAAATGTTATTATTGCAATCATAAATTAAAAACAATTTGAGTATTGTAATTACGGTATTTTTACGATTATTTTGCGATTATTTCAATAACGTATAAAATCTTAAATGTTCTGAAACCTCATTAAAACTCTAAGTTTCGAGTGTAATATGAAAATGCTCGATATTATTTACATAGTCTAATACTCGGAGGTTCCATTCGGTGATCTTACCGACTCAAATTAAACATTGTGCATCGAGACCATCTAACTTTCTACATTGATTACAACAACCAAAAATATAAATGCACTAGTTTTAAGTACTACCTGACTTCGCCGGAAATTTCAACACAATATTATCGAAAACATATTTTTTACGAAACAAAATATATAGCGTTTTGTCGTTTTTTTTAGGTAAATCGATATTTCATAGCTACATACCTCATAGAATGGAGTTGCAAATTGAAAAAAAGGTTCTTCTTAAAATTTTAGAGAGAAAAAATTGTCCAAATTGAATGACGCTAGAGCTCACAAAACTGTTTTTTTTTTGTGGCTTCATGGTATAAACTTACGGCTTCAAGGAAAAGAGTATTTATTTATTTACGCCCGTTAAAGGCTTCATACATAAAGATTTATATTTAAGAAAAAACAGGAACCGTCGATATTATTTCTCCGAGGAACCGGTTCCAAGTTTTTCGCAAATAAAAATATCGATATCCTTTGTCCGTTCTTTATTTGTTTTTTTAGGCGAGGATCAGTTTCAGTTCTTTTCGTTTCCAAATCTCTACCGACTAGTACTTTTTTTGGAACTTTTGTCGATTTGCTAGTACTTTTTGAAAAAATCTCCTTCGTGGAACTTTTCTGGCAGCAGGAACCGGTTCCAAAAAGAACTGGATAAATAACTGGTTCCTCGCCGTTCACCGGTAACTGGAACCGCAGGTATACTCAATTCTGATATCGACCATCTCTAGTATTGAATAACAGATACATCCAGAGATAAATAGTTTCTACAATTAATGTAGCTCTACTAGATGAAAAAAACTGTAGTATTATGAACAAAATAGTTTATTGGTGATAAACTGAAAATATACAGCTTAAATTCTTTAAGCTATGTACATTGTACGTGTCAATGCCATTATTAAAAAAATAAACAGCATATTTATATCATATCAAATAAAGTATTTTTTGTGACTCATACGTTCTTATAAAAAAATGAATTAGGGAAAAGATTAGACATGCTTAATACCAATCAACAATATTTAATAATATAAGATTTTCAGCAAGTCGCGAGTTATTGCTATTAGTCACTTGTGCTAATTCCACATTTGGTATCGCCAAGTTTAAGAGTACAAGGACACATCGACGATTACGGCATGTCTATAACAATTCAATATCTGATACGTAATTAGTTATTTTACTAAAACATCTCACACAGAGTTGATGCAACAACGATGTATAGTTTTTTTTAACACGTCAATTTGCTAAATGACATAGTATAATAATAAACTTCTTGCCTTGATATGATCGTGGCAACGTTATTTTTCTACTCTTGTGTGAAGAAAAGGTTGTTAAGGACAGTCAGAAATGTAGGAAATAAAATTTAAAACTGCAGTGCCACAAAAATAACTTTCTATGACTGGTAGATCTCTTTATCTCAAGTCCCTTATTAGTACCTATAGTCTGTTAAATAAAAATAAACGCTAAAAACCGGCCATCAACATTCTACTTTTTTGTGATTACCGCACAACTGCCATGTTCCAGTCTGCCCGAAGCCAGTGGGACTATGTCATCCCAGTCTGGGGTATTATGTAAGATCGAAAGAGGTGGAGAGAAAGGAAGGTTGGAAAGCACCTGGCCATCTATATTGGTTGTTTTTTTTTTTATTTGTACCGCACAAGAGTTTTAACTGTCTGGAACCAGTGTAACTATTCCCAATTGAGGTATGCTGTGAGGCTGAGGGTATTTGGGAAGGGATGGAGATGGAAAAGAAGAAGGTTGGGTAGTATCTAGATATTCAGATTCTCGTCTAAAACCATTTCAAGCAACCTTTCGATTTTCAGTGGTGGTCTTTCACCAGGGACATACTGATAAAATATACGAGTATTAATTTGTCAAATATAAGGTTAGTTGAACGAAAATAAAGGCTTAACCATCTTTTCCGCAGTTTGAGATAGTTTCAACCTCAGTTTTTACTATTTGTATTGCCTTTTAAAAATTATATATAAAATTCAGGTAACAAACAAACACAAATACGAAAGCAGCGCTACGAAAGCGTTAACTCATCTCTACCAAGTAATAGTACAGAGGATAAATTGGTATTTTTCTTTGGCAAAAACAGAAAAAGGTGCATTTTTCCCAATTGTGATGAACAACATACAATAACTTGTATTAAAATGTCTTTAACCCTTAATTTTCAAATTTTTATCACTTCAATAGGTAATTTTTTGCCCTCCGTGAGTTTATTCGAATCGAATTCAAATCAAACGTAATATTGCGTGCCAAGACAACAGGTGTAAATATAATGCATTTGTTTATCCACACGGCTGCAGCGGATATGCTTTGGAATAACAACCGGTCGTTGGGAGTACGGTGCATTCATTACGGATTATACTGATAAGTTAGTCACGTGAATTAATGAGGTACAGGGTTTTGTGTTAGAACTGTTTCAGGTGTGTACGGACATGTTTTAAATATTTTCAATCTCTTTGATACCAGATTTAATACTCTCTTTTGATTGATAACACTACTAGACAAATGTTTGAATATCATTTATTTTTTTTATATTTTATACTGAATACCAAACAAAAGCGTCCCAAATGCTCCTGACCGTCTGGAGCCAGTAAGACTATGGTATCCCCAATCGGGGTATGTTGTGAGGTTGAAGGTAGTGGGTAGAGAAAGGAGATGGGAAAAATCTGGCTATTCAAATCTGGTCACCAAGTACGGCTAAAGCTGTTTCAAGCAACCTTTCAATTCTGAATGGTGGTCTTTCACCAGGGCGATACTTGGAGTATCTACCACTCTGGAACGTGCCGCTAATATAGTTTTTATTTTTTTATATGAATTAAATGTGTTACGACACATTTTAATGCGATTTATTTTCTCACGCTAGGCTAGAACCCGCTGCCTCTGGATTCGTAGTCGAGCGTATTACCACTCGACCATGTAGGCCGTCAAATAATAAATTGCTCGTTTGAATTAACGGCCAGCTGCACTAAGACTCAATCGAAGATTTAAGCAAATAATCGAAAACGAAACGAACATACAGCTTTATAAATTATAATAAACATGTTAGCCGACTGATTAGTTAAATGTTAATTTACACTTCAAACCTCGTAATAAAGATTGAATTGTACATAAATATATTATTTTGCAGGAGCACTTTCTTAAACTGTTAACGGTTGTTCTATATTTCAACATTGGATTGTGTGGAGATGGAAAATGATTAAAAAAAACTGAACACGTGAAATGTGATGCGATTTTAGTGTCCTTTCTATTTCTAGTGTCACACGTTTTAATTACCCCGGATACTATAATTACCTCTCATTCCGACAAAATGCTCCGACGCTTCGAAACAGACACTAGAAATAATACAATAATACAAGCCGTCGTTATTTTTAACACATATCGTAACCTATTCGACACTTGTTGGGATAGGGCGAAGGATTTGCTTTTTTATATTAATGAAAGACAAACATTCCCAAGATTATAATAACCCGACAAAAATATATAATATTTACCAAAATATACACCTTAAAAATATATACTTGTGGCTTGTGCTGTGGTAGAGGATTGAGTATGTTATCTATTTTATAGTATTTTTAATTCAGAACGTTGTTGATGCAAGTTTTTTTATGGAACATTTTAAAGCTAATCGGTATATTTTTCGATAGTTTAATACACTGTGTAAATTATTGTTATTTTGGTATTTGCATTGAAATAATATTTCCATAATGAAGTCAAGGTCAATTGATAGACTATTAATTATCAGTAAAGATTAATGAGGTCAGTATGCTGATAGGAATCGCATTTTGCAAACGTAATAATTAACTGCATTTGTTGTTGTTAGATTTCTAAATATCGATGGAGTAAACAAATTCAATGTATTTTCATAATTTCTGTAAATTTTTAGAACCAATGGAAATACGCAATCAAATCATAAAATGATTTCAAATGCAACCCCAATTGCAAGTCCCCGAGCGAAAGGGTCTCGCGAACCGTAATAAGGAAAGTTCTAGAACCCTGAAAGTAAGGGAAGTAAGTAACTAAAAGAGGGGTTGAAAATGGAAAACTTTGCTTATTGAATTACTCGCCCAAGTATACTGGGCTTATCCGCGAATAAGAATATTGCGATTTCAAAATGTATACCAGCTTGTTTAAAGCAATATAACCTACAACCATTAATTACATAACGAAGCGAAATTAGACAGTCAAATCAATATGCTGCATTTTATAACAGCTGAAAAATAAAACTAATGATTCTGAATATATATCTGATGCAGTATTGGAGAAAAGATAAGATGTCATTAGAAAATTGTAGATTTAATATTTTATTTAACTTCTCAATATGGAAACTCTCTGAAGGCGCTAGTGGGACTTTGGACATTTAATAGATACTTTTACTTCACAAGACGCATGTAGATGTCGAAGGTGTACAGCACAAAAGTCTATGGTATATTTTAAGTGGATAGAAAAACATCCATTCAACTTAAAGAAGACAATCACTTAATGACATCTCTGGTAAACTTTATTAAAGGACTGGGCCACTGTCAAAGCAATAAGGTGAAACATGGGAGATAATACAAACAGTGGGCCTATGGCCTGGTGCTTTCGGAAACATTGCAAACCGTAGCAATAATAAAATTTAAAAATATATGTTTAAATAATATTAACAATCTTAAATACAAATATGAAACAGAAAAAATCCAGAAACTAAAAACAACAATATCTATGACTGAGACTCGAACTCAGAACCTCTACTATATCCTGGAGTAATATTCTCCCAATTAAGCCATCAAGACCTCATTAGAAAGTGGCATTTTTAAACGATCTCATACTTTATTGAAAATTATTAATATTTGAATTTCTTTCAATTTTAGGCTGCCATCTTTTGATGATATTTATAGTTTTATCTGAACACATGTTGAATATTTAGATTGTATCTAGGATAAATATCCATTTTTCAATAATAATGATAATAATTAAAAATATATAATTCGTACAATCACATCCCAATTCAAATATGCTTATTAAATCAGTGTTTTTTTAACTATAAGATTGTGGTAAAAATATTGTTTTAAATTAATTTGCAACCAGAGAGCGTTTTAACAAATATTTTTGTGAAATATGAAAAAAAAATTATGTTTTCACAGTTGAAACTTACTGGTCATTCCCTCCATTACTGTTCTTTGACCTGTGTGTTTAGCGAATAAGTAAAAAAAATAATTAAGTGCTAATCAAGAATCAATGTATTCTTCCGATTGGAATAATGCATTGGCAATCATTTCCGAGAACAGAAGAATCGATCAACGACTGATCGGCGAATAATAATTAACTGTGCATTGCACAATTTGTCGACACGACAGTCTCCGCTTGCATACTAAGGTCATAAGTGGAATCAGGGGATATTCAAATTAAATCTGTCTGACGTTGCGAACTGCATTAACTATAATCCATCCACCATTGAGAGATGGCCTGATAAACAATGGTAGATTAATGCAGTGGCGTTGCGATAAACTGCTAGCCCCTGAAGATCATGCAAAACGTGCTCACGAATGTGAAAAATGTTTTCTTTTCGTGTAATGTTTCGTAAACTGACGTTACAAAACGATTTGATTTTTAAGTTATTCAAAATATCTGCGGGACTTACATACCTACTACGTAACATTGAAAATTCAGAAGAATATTTATGCATTCGCAACATGTATCCATTCGAGTTTTAAATTCAATTAAGAGTTTTGAGCTGAGCAGGAAGCGGTAGGAATATATTTTAGGTTCCATAACTAATTCAAGTAATTAACCATAACTTCATGAATCCGCATGGGGAAGCAGAGAGGGTAGGGCGTTACATTTCTCTGTCTAGCAGCACACTCCTTGCTTCAATCACACTTATTCATATTCTTGTGTCATTCCGGCTCTCAACATATCTTCTCTTCGCGTTCCCAACTTATTCTATTTACAATATATGAGAGGCTTAGAAGCAAAGGCAGCAATCTCCAAAAACGGTTCTGTAGCATTGTCAACTTTTGAATGATTATTATAAAGAAATGGAGAATGAAGGGTACAAAAATGTTAGTGAACATTAAACTAGGAACAATTTGAAACAATTATCTCTAAATTTATCAACATATTCACAAAAGAAAAGTCCATTAAACGTTAAATCAACTTTACAAGAAATAATTTAAAATGAAGGAGATTGCTGCCTTTGCTTCTAAGCCCCTCATAAATTCTCCAAAAACTCTATTTCTGTCCATCAGCTCTACATGTCCAAAACATTAAAGCGTCTCTTTCTTAATGTTGTCCATTACGACATCGACCTTGTATTGTTTCATTTTCTGAACTTCTCATTCGTAATACGTAATGAATAATAGATACACTCGAGCCATCACCCATTCTAGAACCAAGAAAATAACGCCGCAGGCGAAGTTATCCGTGCCGATTATGTAATACTTTTTTCGTGCCCTCGGGTGGTTGCCCTCGCTGCCTTGGCGGTCGCTTAGCCACGGGTGCTATTCCTCCAGCAAATCGTGCTTAAGCCAAAAGACAAGTAGTTTAATATTTTCGTGGAAAGCAATCACTTTGTGGTTTGATATATTTAATGAAAATGAAAAAATAACCTTATATAAGACCACAGATTTTTTTTTATGACCGACTGGTTTCGCTTATCCTGAGTATTATCATGGTACAAAATACAATTAGCTTTATTTATGATTAAAAAAAGAGCTTTTACGTATCCAAATTTATATTTTTAAAACGCATTTTAACGGCATTTGAAAACATTTATGTTTAGAGGGGTTAAATTTGAAACCTTTGTAGTTTAATTTGCTATATACTGATGAGATAAACTGACAGAAGTGTGTTGTAGGCGTGTCTGTGTGGACGAAGAAAGTTTATTTTTCTTTACTTCTGCTGAAATTGTTCATGCCTTTTCAATTATTTAAAGCCTTTCTTTAACAGATAACATAGGACTTACGAGACGTAGGTCTTTGTAAATGTGTTACATCATTTTTTTCTTTCAAATCGGTATAGATACATCACACTTCTAGAGATAATCTGCTCAGTGTTTGTACTGTATACCAAACTTCAATTGGTACAAACATCTGCACGATTCAACAACGATTGATGAGTAAATATTACACGGAAATGTCTTCTAAACATAGTATTATATATTTTGATTCTTACGGGTCTAGTATCTTCCTACGCGGTATTCTTACGAGTAAAACAAATCATAAAATGAACAACTAACCATCGTGTAAACGTATTATATAAGTTCATGGCTGTGGTAAGCAGCAATTATAAAGCAACACGTAAATATTTATCCCGAATACATCACTCTTTCAATGTCCACACGTCTATGAAAACAAAAAAGAAAGCCTTTTTCTTATGGTGAAAATTGTTAACATACATTTTTAAATAGCGTAACATATTAAAAGTGCGAGGAAACTTCTTTGGTAACTAATTTAAAAATACGTATATCTAGCTTGATTTTCCTTCAAATATGCAGTTACCTAGTTTTTTTCAATATTAATTTACTTTACATTACTTTTTAATAGCTTTGATTTTAACATGTCACACATACAGTTATACCAATGTAAAAATATATATGGGTGTCGAGGTGAAATTATATGGCGAGAAATTACATGTACCTAAATTACACGCCGAAAATTGCATGTGTAGGAAATTACAAATAGAATAAATCACAAGTCGAACAATAACCTTAACCTTTTTTTGTCTTATAATAAATTTTATATTGGAAAAAAACACAAGTTAGGTTCGATTGTTTGTACCACGAACGCATGCTTAATTCAGTATTTGTGCGCATTCCCAGTTCATATTGTGGCATTGAATCTAAGACACTATCAAGAAAAATTGCGCATTAGCGAGTATTCCATTACCTCAAGATTGCATTGTTAAGATTATCATGGGAACTTATCATCAACCAACTTTTTTTGCTGGATTTTTCGCTGATACTCTCATTGGTCAATGCGCATTTTAGCAAATATTATAGGCAACGAGCGTGCATTTTAGATTATCGATCAAATGGGTAAAATACTCGGCCGGGCGGGCAGGGTCCAACCAAGTAATTGCATCGCGGAGGTCGCTGTTATTAATCTCCATAATAAATTGGGAATAAGATGTTCGTGTGGCAGGACTAACGGTTGACGGGAGAAATTCAAACGTCATACGTCATGATGGTCTTAAGACCTGAAGAGAACTGGTTTCAGATAGAAGAGAGAAGAACCGATAAGAATAGGATAAATGGGATTCAATTGGATTTGAGAGGGCTCCATTATCTATGTTAGATTCCAGACAGCTTATAAAACAGAAAAAAGACAGGTTAACGACTGAATCATCGACATGGTACTTACATAAAAAACAATAAATCAGAACGGCAGCATCAATTTAGAATTTTATACCTAATTATTATGCGTATTTAGAGGGTAGTTAGAACGCTAATACAATATAAAGGTTATAAAATATGATGTATGTTCGAAACATGGTTTTTATCCGGATATATAATTCACTACGAAATGAGCACGGAACTGGTAATTTTAAAGTAAAATAAAAGTAAGCATCCATTCTCCTTTTAACATACGTGGCAGGTAGCGTACGTGAGAGGCCGGTACAGCGGTATTAAGGTAATAAGGTAATAAGTAATAACAAAACTTAGACTTTGAAACAGCCATAACGTGATCGGGAACGTAGATTATGCAACGACGTAGAATTTACAAGAATGGACTATGCGGCACCGAAAATGACACACTGTTCAGTTTTGCTAGTACGGAATGCATCATTCACTTCCGTGCTGAGTCGATGTTAGACTGTGCTTCGCACAATGGGATTAAAATGGCAAAAAGTACAAAACATAAATTTTTCTTTAGTCAACGTAAAACAACAATATTCGCTTAACAATCTTTTAACGAAGTCGAAATAAATGGAAAATATTCATTTATGTTAGGGTTAGAGCTGCATTTTAGATGTAAAACCAGCAATAGCTTAAATCTTCAATTGATCTGTGCAGCAGCTTTACTTTTAGGTGAATTAATTACTAGTGTGGAGGACAACAGTTGAAAATCGGGATTTGATGAAAACAATTTTTCAGCATTCAAAATTTTCTCAATAAATGTTTCCCTTTGTACAATTTTATACACAGTATGCGACGTGCAAAAACTGAGATTAGTAAACTTATTGTCAAAACTTGGCATTCATAACAGTATTCTTGAAAGAAATTTTGGAAGTGCACATGTAGAATACTTTGAAAGTACAGTTCTGAAGTGAATAAATAACAACGAACTTTCTGTAGTCAAGAGTCAGGAGATCTTTGGTGACATTTGAAACTACAACTTCCAATGTTGGTAGAGTTCGCATCAAATAATTTATTTTTTGGCATAACAGCTATAATCCGATCATCCAAGTTATGTTAGAAATTTATCACCGCCGCGAGTTGTAACAAACTCTTCACAAACAAGCACAATGCAACAGTAAGAATAATGCACTTACTGCAGCGGTTAATGCGATACTACAACTTAAATAAGTTGTAAGGTTATTGTACAGTCAGGGATAAACATTAGTTTGGTTAATATTCTAGAAAACCTTTGGTTTCCCCCTCGCAAAAGTTCATCGAAGTCGTATCAATGCTAAGAGCATAAACGTATTACACAAAAATGTACGTATGTTAATCTTAAGAATATTTGTCTTTCGACTTTATCCAAATTTCTCGTAAAAAAATACTACAATATCAAAATGTTGCAACATTTTGAGTTTATTTAAGATTGTGTGATTCTGGTAACATTGAGCAGAAAATTATGAATACCTCACATAAACTTGCGAAATTTCAATGGTGTTTCCCAAAAAATATTTTCATTTGCCATAAAAGAGAAAATTACTTTAATAAATTTTATATACAGTGTAATAGCAGTTAAATAAACACTTGTTTTATGTTCTTGGGTATCCGATAGTATTAATACGATGAACGTGTGTCGTACATGGTTTGATCAATCGCCGCGTAGGGCGCTGACGTCTGCAAAAACATCTACTATCAAACAATTTTTAAATATTTTCTTTTGTTTTATCATCGAAAATAAATAAACTTTATAGTATTTAATTAAGTTTACCAAAAATGGAAAAGTCGTAGAATAAGTCATTTCTTTATATTTCTAAGGAAAAATGATATACGAAGGGAGGTCGCATTATCATATTGCGGTACGAAAATATTTTAACTGGAGGCTTTGCGTTGGTCCTCGAAGATATTCTTTACCAAATATTATGTACATAAATCATTTTTTTTAGGATCTCTCGGTTCATTCAAATGATAAGAAATGGAAAAAATAAAGAAAAATGAAACCATAGTAAAATATTTAGGTAACCCCTTGTAAAGCCAAGAGTGAGTTGTTCCGAAATTTAAGACTTTTTCTGTCCATATGCACAGAAAAAGCCTCCATGAAGGTTTTCACGGGAATTTTGTCTACAAAAAATTGTTTTTTCTGTTTATTATAAATTATTTGGAAATTTTTCGAGATTTTTTCTACGGTATATTTACTCATTAAAATGAGTACTGGATTTTGGTAAATTGGTATATTGGTGCTTCTATCTACTACGCTAAAAATATGACATAGTTCAATTTTATTCTGAAGTGAAATAAAATTTAGTCGGTTTCACATTGCTTTCTTTCAACGATCGATTGAAATAAAAATGATTTATCTCGAATAATTATTCAAACCAAACTGCGTTGACGTGATTTCTTTGCGGGCAGTGTTAGCGCTTTAAAAATGCAATTTATTTTGTTTCAATAAATGGCAATTAAGTGATAAAATCCATTTATCAAATTCTGATAAGGTTTATTTTCTTGGAGTGAAAATTACTGTGAAGGCCGAGAAAATGCTTTTCTAGTTGCGCTAATCTAATTTGAGATTATGTTTCACAGATTCCGTTGAATAAAAGATCGTCGATCAATAACACACAATACATCAAATTCGATAAGTTTATGGAAAATTTTAAGCCGACAATACTCATCGGATCGGAAAATTTATATCGAAGTTTAAAGTTTTAATCCATCAATTATGTATCGTATTAAAGTATTTAAAATTGTTTAACGAAGTTTTCAGTTGTCCCATTCTAACAAGCTATAAAACACAAACATAATAAATCGAAGAAAAAATTATACAGAATTACGTAGAAATGAAAGTAATTTTGTAAAAAACATGCATTCGGTAGTAAAAATCAGTAGGTACCTAATAAAACAATTGTTGTAACTATTTAAAAATATTATTTACAGTAATATTTTTCAGTTCAAAGAATGTTGTGGAAATAGCACTTCCGTTTATTTAGAACGTCATGTGAATTCACTATGATCGGTGCAGCCGGCAGTAGCATGGAACACTTCGAACAAATCTAATACACCTCCGCGGTACAAAAAAGAAAAGAAACCACGGCGCGTCCGCGCTCTTACTCTGTCTGAGTTAGACTGACGGGATGGCGCGGTACGCGTAGGCACTGCTGCTAGCCCGCTGGGTCTAGCACAAGAAAGGGAGGGCACTCGCCGGCTCGGAAAACCCCTTGGAATAGCTGAGACGGCGATATTCTCCCGGTTCGTCTGACGAGTTCCGGATCGAGAGGAGGACAAGCTGTACTCGACACATCGGAAAATCTTCGTGTTGAACAAGGACAGAGAGATCTTTGTGGGATATGCGACATTCGCGGATTTATTCAAAGGTGGAACGTATGCTCTATCCGTTTCCTTTTCCACTTGGCGGATCGTAGCTCTGGCGGGATAGCGGCGTCCCGCTCTGGTTTATAGGTGAGCTATATCCCGATGGTACGACTAGTTTGATGTTGTGTTTGTGGATTACCTTTAGTTTCGGGCAGAGCTTCTCAAACTTTCCGGCGGCTCAAATTTTATTATTAAATGTCTAATTTTAAAAATCGACTTTTTGAAGTTTTCATGAAAATCTCGTTTCCTATGAACATATAGTAAGTTTGGAACGGTGTGTATCGCCTGTATGTTTGAAATATCACCTTAATGGTGCTATACAGAGCTACAGGTTAACTTACATTTATAAATAAAATACTTATAAAAATTTCCACCACGTTAAGAAAAAAATGGTACTAATATTTGCAGATGCTGTTAAATACCATGTTAAAGGGATAAGATTTTGGTATATGACTAAAAAAATTATTTATACTTCATGATCAAGGTGGTCTTAATATAAATAGTACATAGTGTAAAAAGAAAATATTACCAACAGGTTTTTAGATGGTCATAAGTGTGGTGGGAGGATTCGTGGAAAAAAATATTTTAACAGTAGAGTTTGGAAAAAAACATTAAATTACATAGCTTTTTGGTCAACTAGGTTCCCTTAGCTTTGTTTGTTTTATATCTGTGAAGATATTTCCAAATTTAACTTAATTGGTTAGCGATAGAATAATTTCAATTTTTCAAATACTTAATCCTTAAAGTAATTGTTGCCTCCTTGAATCTACTAAGTTTCTACTCTGATTATTTTATTATTTCCAATATTTTTAAAATCTTTATTGCAAAGTTATTAATCTTACTGGAATAATATTTATGGCATTTTGTCAAAATTATTTAATAAAAGCAAATTATTTTGAACGTTCAATAATAATTTCTCCAGACTGATGTTTTGTAACGAATCTATGATCGTTCCTTTTTTGACAGAAAATGACAACCTTATTAAACAACATTGTTTCTTTAATTAGTTATATTATGATATGGGCAATTTCCGACAGAAATATTCAAGAATATTATTTTCCAAATATTTCTAGGAAGGTTAGATTGAAAAATCGATTTTCACTCCTGATTCAGATGTTACAAATATCCTAGCTTATATTAAAAATAAACCCGTCTGAAGACGCTCTAATAATATTATAAGTTTTTTTACTAATTTTTTCTTACCCACATTACCACTGAAACATATTATATTCTGTACATCCGATAATAATTTATTTCAAATTTGAAAAATTCATTTTAAAAAGATATTCACTACAAATTTTTAAAAAAAAAACAAAATGCAATAAATTTCGTATTGTGATTCATTCTTGGAACATTTCGTATTTATGAAAAGTATTGTCTTCAACATTTAAATTTTGACAAATAAAAGATGAATATTGATTTAAAAAATTGATCTGTAGTGTACGAGTGTATATTTTTAATATGAATAATTTAAATTTTAAATCGAAATAGTGATTTACGTAACTATGAGTACTATTTCCAGTACGTAGGGTAGAAAAGCCGACTTGTCGTTTAAGGTTGGTAGCGAAAAGCTGAAAAGTCAGTTAAAGGTTATTAATGTTTCGAAAAGTTTCTATTTACAGGAGTTACACAGAATACCGTGGTTCATTGAAAAATTCATAATAATCGAACGATTGGAAAAGAAATTATGATTTTTTTTGTTAAAATGTGCATTTTTGCAATTAGTACAAGTGATTGATTGTTATGGTATTTTGTCACCAAAGTGTTAAGATGCAAACAAGGTGCTTACCATACAGTTTGATTCTCCGGAAGTGGTACATTGAACCCGCTCAGGCCTACGATGAGCACACTCAAACGCCTTACCGAAACTGTCTCTGACCTTTTCATTTAAAAAAGGGGCGCGGTAGAAGCAAAAGGTATAGTTATTGACAATCTGTTTTGAAAACGGCAATTTCGTTTAACAATAATGGCGATCATAAATAATGTCATACAAATCCGAGAATGATTCAAAATGTATAATAATCATATGAACTGGATGCAAATGCGTACACGTCGAAACTTATTAATTTCAAATTATGCGCCATATGTTTAGGATATCCGTTCTAAACAGCAGGTGATATTGTCTCGGTGTGCACCCTCCCGCGTATACGTACGCGGCCGCGCTCGCGTGTGTACTTCATCTGTCAGTTGGGAATACCTCTCTGTGTTCATCGCGATAGCCTTGTCCCTTTCGCATTGTGGGCGAGCCGCGAACCGTCATACTCCAACACCCACAAGAAGTTTGCGCTGTCGCAGCTATCACACAAAAAGGGAAAAAACAACAACGGCGCCAACAAAAACAATCCATTCGAATACTTCAACATTTTGAATACTTTGTATTTATTATATGAAAGTTAGTTGAAATTGATAGATCGGGTCTGTTGGTGAGCATGTATTGGTGAATTACCTTTTTTAACATAAGCCAGGTGATGTGTCCGTACGGTAAATGTGTATGTATGAGTGCCCCGTATAATTACTGCACTTACTTATATTGGTGATCTATTGTTCTACGGCGAACAAACTAAATGAATTTCTTAATCTATTTTAGGATTTTTTAACAGAATTTGTAGAATCAATCTCACAAACTTGGTAGTATAAATAATGTTTTTGTGTTGTGGCAGTTGAGTCATCATAAAATCAAAATGAAACAAGAAATTATTAGTAAAAACATGTTTTTTTTATTTAAATAATATACTTATGAACTTATACCAACATTTCAGAAAGCATACGAAATAAAATATTATTTAAACAGCCAAAACACAGTAAACTACCGAGCTATCCTTTTTGTCTAAAGGTAAAGCATTTAATATGTAAATATGAAGTTTTTCCTGGTGATTGAAAAGTTTTTATCGTACACTGAAAACGTTGCATGTGTCAACAAACAAGCACCATAAAACTTTTTTAACGATAAATTGTTTTTCAGTTAATATTTAAACCTGAAACTTGCAAAGGTACATGTTTATTTAATTATAATAACAATATAATTACATGTTTTTTAACTTATATAATACAAGATATTAGAGGCCAGAAAGGCCACAACTCGACAATTCAGATTTTTACACCATCCTAGAAATTAATTGATGAGAGGCCATCTTAAAAAAATGAGCGGAGACTTCAAAATAGATTAAATTTGTTTGCATTTAGCCTCAGTACCCAAAAATGGCGTTAAACGTCACTTTGTAGCATTCTAATTTAAGCAATACTACAAATTATTTATCTGTAAATTTTCTATGAGTAAAAATGTCTAAGGTTTCCGGTAAATATTTTTTTAAAAGTGAAATCTTTTAAATTAAATTAGAATTAAAATCAAAGCTTTTATTTTTATTTTTTTTATTAATAATTGAAATAATATCAATAACCTTCAACGTAAATATGAAACGGAAAAAAATGAAACAAACAAACAAACAAAAAGAAGCGTTACTCCCGGATAGAGTAGAGGTTCCGAGTTCGAGTCTCGGTCGCAACCGTTATATTTTTTCAGTTTCATATTCACGTTGAAGGTTATTGATATTATTTTAATAATTTACGAGTATATGAAATCATTTAAATTATATTTAAAAATACCAAAATGTCAGTAAAAGGTGCAGTTTACAAAACCAGCGAAGACATTTTTAAACGTTTTTCCTAAAATTTTAGAAGGCATTTGATAAAGAATTTTAAAGATTACCGTTTAAGAATTTTATTCATAGAAAACCTTAGACAATTTCCTAAGTACCCGTATAGAATTTAAAGATAAATCATTTATAGTACTGCTTGTATTAGAATCCGAGAAAGTGTGTATTTTTGTGTGCTGGCCCTTAATTTATGTTCTATTTCAATATGGAAAATACAATAACCTTTTATCTACAGGTAGATGAAGTTAAAAACATAAGCTTTCGCTAAAAAGTAGATGATTTAAAAATAAATTATGAATTTACGCTGACGATAAACGCAGATCGGGCGTTTTTATCCGCTGACTTTCGAGCGGCGACTGATACGCCAACAGCCCAAGGCGAAAAATTAGACTGAAAAAACAATGTTTGCCGCAAGGCGTATAGGAGGAGCATAGAATCGAGTTTGCTGTAACAGGCCTAGAAGGATATTCTGCCCGAGGTGTTTATTTTAATTAATTCTGATGAACATATTACTATAATCTCAATTTTTTCAAATCTCGAAAAGTAAAGTAAGTCATCGTAGAGAAAAATTAAATCTGCTCTTTATTGCTTACGTTGTTGTTCAAAGACAATTTGGAAAATTTGGAAAAAATTTTGGAAATCATTTTACGGTAATAATGTGAATGGTAAGGTTCAGTTTTTATTAATCCAAAATATAAATTACTAACATACTTATTGCAATCTTGGAAAACATTGAATATTCTTAAAAATATATTTTTAAATGTAAATCTCAAGCGAATATAATTTTTGGTTGCAACATTAACTTTATACAAAAAAGAGGCTTTCCGGGTTTTCCTTTGGGCCCATGCCATATTTAAGGATTCTCTGTAGAAAACATTTCAAAGAAGTCGATAGTGTAAACAATATAAATAGTGTGGAAGGGTTTTTCTATAGCCTTGCTATTGCAACTTGTGATAGGTACACCTTATTGATCAAAATGTATATTGTGTGCGTATTCGATCAATAATAATTATGTTGAACCTAAGTATTCGATTAATACTACACACTTAGGTGTGTAGTAAGTAAGTTTTTCGATCAAGAATAACTGTATAATACCTAAGTATTCGATCAAGAGTAACTGTGTAGTACCTAAGTATTCGATCAATAATAACTGTGTAATATCTAAGTGAACGATCAATAATAACTTTATTTTTATATTGAATACCGCACAAGTGTCGCAACTGCTCTCAACCGTTTAGAGCCAGTGAGACTATGGCATTCCCAATTGTGGTATGTTATGAGGCTGAAGATAGCAAGGAGGGGAATAAGGTGGGAAAGAGGAAGGTTGGGAAGTACCTGGCTATTCAGATCTGGTCACCAAACACGGCTAAAAGTTATTTCAAGCAACGTTTCGATTCGAAAAGGTGGTCTTTCAACAGGGCGATACTTAAGTATCTACTACTCTGGAAAGTGCTGCAAAAAATAGTTTTATTATTTTCTATGAAAGAAATGTGTTATGACACATATTAATTAATTAAAAGTTATTGGCGCACGCCGGGTTTGAACCCGCGACCTTTGGATTCGTAGTCGAGCGTCTTACCACTCGACTATGGAGGCCATCTACTATGTAGTACCTAAGTAAACGATCAATAATAACTGTGTAGTACCTAAATATTCGATCAATAATAACTGTGTAGTATCTAAATATTCGATCAATAATAACTGTGTAGTATCTAAGTAATCGATCAATAATAACTGTGTGGTGCGTAATTAAACAACATTAAACCAATTATCAATAATGAGTAGCGAGTAGTGATTTTTCACAGATATCTATAGTGCTATCGCATAACTTAAATTATAAAAAAATAAACCAACGGTGCACGATTTGCCCTAGCGGTGGTTATATCATCCGACCACCCCCAAAATATGTAGATATTTTTTTACCTGAAGAGGATTTTTTTAATTCCATCGAGTTTATGAAACAAAACTTCAGTAAATTATCCTTGAAAATAAATAAATCGGTACTCGCTTTGAGATTTTAAATCCGTCTGACTGCTTACTACCGTACCTATCTACCCTTGCTATCGACCACCTCAACTAGAGCTTTCATTGGAAGACATTCCGTAGTTCGACACATTTAGTTTTTAATTCCAATCTGAACAGAACGTACAAGCAAAGCATCGTGTAGTCGCAAACCTAACTATTTTTAGCATAGTACCATAACACCAAATCATTATAGCACCATAATATCACCATAGCGTGATAGCACCATATCACCAAAGCACTAAAGCATTAACACTTAACAGTGCCAACCATCGCCTTTGTCACATGTATGAATAAATAATTAGGTGCCTTATTCGGCGGCGGCCAAATTCACTTGGCACTAATGTAATCGGCAGTCGGTGGTCGCTAGTCGCTAGTCGCTACTGTCGCTGTGATGGAATCGATTTCTGGGACTTTGCGATGAATAATTCGTAAAAAGAGTCAACGGTACAGAGGTCTGGTCGCTGACTAAAGAAAAATAATGCCCTCTCTTAATCGCAACTCTAGCGTATTCCCTAATTTTCACAGGAATTTTATTTTCTGGATTAGCTTTAATGTAGGTAGGTACTGTGTATTATTTTATTTTTTTTCAGTTTTAATTTTATTTTTTTAGTTTTAGATTTCTTATTTTTTGTCAAATATAATTAAATTTAATATTATTATTATTCTGTTCGGCTATTTTTAGTTTTTAGTGACAGCTGTTTCAGCGTTTAAGGACAGTTTGATAATGGCATTAAACGCCGAGACAGCTGTCAATTAAAACTAAAACAAACCGAACTAAATAATAATAATGTTAAATTTAATTCATTTGAATTACGTTAAAATAAAAAATAAATGGACTTAAACAAATTGAACACAAAAAGAATAAATTAGATTTCTTCCTTTGATGAACAGTCTGAAAACTCGAAACAACTCTGTGGAAATAAACTTCTTGCATCATAAGCAGATCATTAGGTGATATTTCAATTATTTATCGATATTTTAAGTCTTTAATTTATATCTGATGTAATTTTATGTTGACACATAGCGACAATAATTTATTTTTTAGCTAATTACCCTCACTAAAAACTGAATTTCCACACTGACAGTTGACCCTATTTAATAATTTATTGATGCTTTCACCGAAAAAGTAAAAAAAACGCAAATCTTTCAATATTTTTAGGAGTTTTCTTTTGCAAAGTTAATGTTTCAAAATAGACTGTCTTCAGCAATAAAGAATCAAAGATATGAGGTTATACAAACATACTCGTATCATTCAGCTGCTAAACGCATGGTAATGGAGAATATAAAGCTCTAGCTATTTATATCGAGTCATTAAACTATCTGTCCCGAGACACATACATCAACTTAAAGTAGCAGTATATCTCTTGATGGCGATCTGAGAGCTCTAACCAGGCTGTCTAAACTGACACTCTTTTTTATTATCAGCATTGATGAATAGCTTTGAGGTCTCAAACTTAGTTCATTCTTGTTGCCTTGGTTGGATTATTATTGATAATAACGGTCTGAGGTTTTTGGTCTTCCTTCGTGTATGAAAGATCTTGAGTACTATTGGTTACCTCCATTTCTTTCTGCGCTTCGTGGATCTTTCTTTATCTATATAAACAATTAAATTTATTTAAATTATGACCAGTGTTTTGTGGTGATGGACTATTAAAATTGAACTATGAATATTTTTATATCTACATCATTTTATGTGTATTCAAAGTCAAAACAGTTTTTGACTGTCTGAATAATGCAGGGCTGTGTCCGAATCTGTTTGGCTTTAAGTATCACCCAAAAATACACACTTTCTAGCTCTCTAACACAAGCAATACTTTAAACGATTTATCTTTTAATTACATACGGGTAGATAAGAAATTTTCTATGATGTCCTGTGAGTACAATTCCTCAACAGTAATATTTTAAAATTATGTATGAAATCCATACTAGAATTCTAGGTAAAACCTTCAAAAATGCCTTCGCTGGGCTTTCAAACTGCGCCTTTAACTGAAATCTTACTATGTTTTTAATAGAATTTAATGTATCGAAGGAAGCAATCACTTTGTAGCTTGACAATATAATTTAAATACAAAATATTTTAGTTTTAAGCCACTTTATTTATACACATATAACATTCGACCGGTTTTGGTTAAACTTAACCTTCTTCAGGAAGGTATATACATAAACTGTGGTAGTAGTTATATATGTAGTGGGTAGTAGTTATAACTGTAGTTTATATATATACTTTCCTGAAGAAGGTTAAGTTTAACCGAAACCGGTCGAAAGTTATATGTGTATAAATAAAGTGGCTTAAAACTAAAATATTTTATATTTAAATTAGAATTTAATGATTTTAGCTTAAAAAACGTATTCATTGGAAACCTTAGACATTTTTCTAACTACTCATAGAACATTTACAAAAAAAATCATTTGTAGTATTAGAATGCTACAAACACAAATACCACATACTAGTATTGCTTGTATTAAAATGCTACAAAGTGACGTTTAACGCCATTTTTAGGTACTAATGCTTAGGCTCAATTAGTTTTGTGGTTAAATAAGTTTTTAGTAACGAATAAATTAACACATTTTGATCGACAGGTTTCCGGTTCGAATCTGACAACAGCGTAAAAAGATATTTACATAAATTTATCTAATCATTTCATAAAACACAACCATCATCAGTGTGATTTATCTTACATAATTAGCTTCACAGCTATCGCAAGGAGCATAGAAAATATCTGTATACTCGTACATGGTTGTGGTCATAATCTTCTTCCATTCTATAAACCTTGCAGATTTAAAAGTTTTCTTCAACCATGAGACCTATATTTTGTTCGGTTTTAGGTGGTGTACAATCAAGAATCGTGGTCCGTGTTAGGCGTACTGTATATGACTTTTTTTAAAACTACGTTTAAACTTTTATTGATTTCGACCATTTTAATTTGATACAGTTGTAGGTTGATATTTCACTTAAAAATTTGTTGTGTTAAACATTCACACGGCGATTTGTACATGTGTTTTTTTATATGTTGAGTTGTCTGCCTTATGAGGACAGTGACTGTTCTAACGTGAACGCCAAATAATGCCATTGCATTGTTTTCATATTTTTCTTAGAAATCCCATGCTATTGAACAAAGACTGCATTCTTTACCGGAGAAGTATACGTCTTGAAATCGACACTCGATAGAGATACTTTCACATGGGTTATGTATGAACATCTTCACGTTCGAATTACAAAATAGTAAAAAAATATGCACTTTTGAATAGTTTTTTTTTCTGCGTCGAATGCTCTGACTCTCGTTTGATTCTGAAGACTTGTGTGGCTTTTCTTCAGCCATCTAAAATATTTTTACCATTCGCGAAAAAGTTTGAATCAAGAGACCCAATTTTGTGACTTTTTTAGCTTTTTGTCTCTTCAGGAAACTGAGGGAGAGCATTGAGTTACCTGAGCTAACTTTTTTTTAAGGCTTATCAATTTTATTGTAAAACAAAAAAGCTAGTGTTCTTGTGTAAACTTCCCTAAATAGCACTTCAGTTCTTTTGCCTTTACAGCGACGATATGTAGAAAACTAATGTATGTATTACTTAGTGTTACCCGTTATCAAATTAAAACGGATTTTTAAAGCGCTGAGCTATAATAATATGGCGCCAGCCAAAATAATAGAGCCTTTGTCGTGGGACTTCAATGCCAAGACCAAAACAGATTATAGCATTGAAATAAAACACTTCAGAGAAGCTGTTTGTTAAGTCTAAAAAGTGAGAAAAGCCTAAGAGCCGTTATACAGGATTTGTGCAAGTTAGCGGATGCGCTTTTAAAAGTAAATGTGAAAAAAAATACTTAAATATTTTCGTTTCTTCCTTTACCGTAGTAATAATGGAGAGTGTAGAAAAATTTACACCTTAAAGTTAATTGTTAAGATATCTTTTCAAATTACACTAAGCTTAATCGGGAATCAGAACAGAGTGTAAAAAGGAAGCTCTTTTGCACATTACCATGAGCGCGTTGTAATGCTTGGTATACAGTGCAATTGCATTAAGAAACATTTTTTTGGTCAGTGATATTCATTAAAAATTCGCTAGTTTTGTTACACAGTTCTGTTATTGTTGTATAAAAACACTCGCACTCCGGTGATCTGCATTACCAATATTCTGCAGTTCGAATATATTTGATAATAGGTCATTTTTTGTACTGGAAACGCCATTCTTGTGTAATTTATTTGAATGAATCCACGATACATCATCTTGAAACCGCTTTGCTAGTAATGTTTTTACTCAACGATTTTTCGACTGGTTAAAAAATTCTTTGACCTTCCTGTTTTTTGTCATATTTAGTTATTTCTGTTACTCTAAGGTTATTCCTAAGGCAAATTCGTCTATAGAAAATCGATACAACGTACGGCAGCTTCGACGTTTCGTTTGGACTGCCAGTGAATGTATTAGACAAAATAAACATCAGAGTCACAAACGGTGAAACGATGTGTTCGTTCAAATTAAATTTCAAAGCATAAATAAATTACAAGGCCAGGATATCGAGCGCTTTCTGGTGAAATTCTAATAAGCCCTAGACTAGGGATTCTAGGTAATGTGTGACGTGCATGGATACAGAATGCACGAGATTGGCTTTTACGGTTACCAATAATGACACAATTCCATGGTTCGCGTTACAATTAATTTTTATTTTGTGATACTACATAAGAGTTTCAACTGCCCGGAGTCAGTGGAACTATGGCATTCCAAATTTACAGAAAGTTTTTTGAGGCTGTAGGAAGTAAAGGCAGGGAATTAGAAGAAGAAAGGGATAGTTTGAAAGTTTATCTATACTCAAATATGCCGTAAAAGAGCTCCTTCTTAAGTTATCTTCTTCTCTTATCGGGGCATTCAAAGTATCACACCGCTTCTAGCAAGCAGCCTACATAGACTGCAAGCCCCTGCTGTTCAGATCTAATCACTAAAGCCATCTAAAGCTATGTTAAACGTTTCGATTCTTAATTATGTTCTCTCGTCAGAGGGTGAATGGGAGTATATTTGAGGGGCTTAGAACCAAAGGTAGCAAGGTAGCGTACAAAAACAGTTATGTAGCATTGTTAACTTTTGAATAATTATTATTAACAAATAGAGAGTTTTGTGTTACAAAATATTAATGAACATTAAACGAGGAACAATTCTAAACAATAATCTCTAAATGTTTCAACATATTCTTGAAAGAAAAAAGTGTATAAAACGCTTTATCAAATTTTAAAGGAATAATTTAGAATTAAGTTGATTGCTGCCTTTGCTTCTATTGATTGCATTTTACTCTGGAACGAGGTGCAAATATTTAATAATTAATTTGAATTTCATAAATGAGAATCTTTTGTCAATTTAAACTATATAACCTGCTCACACAAGGATCTGACCCAGCTACCTCCAGGTCTAGAACCAAGGAATTGTTTCTGTATGTATCATCTCGACTGTATCGGTCATATAATAAAAAAAAATCGTCGAATCACTATTAGGGAAGTTGCAGATGATGTTGGCATATCAATCGGCTAATGCCATGCAATTTTCTCGGATGTTTTGGGCATGAAACGTGTAGCAGCGAAGTTTGTTCCGAAATTGCTAAATTTTGAGCAAAAGCAACGTCGCATTAGTATCGCATAAGTATATTAGTGCACATATAAATGCCCATTAGGTCGTTGTTCACATTTTATTATGATTACTCACAAGCGAAGGGCTCATCTAGCTTACTATGTATCTATGGATGGTGCTGCTGTACTTAGTGCGGAATACTAGAACACCCAAATAAAAATCAATACTTTGTGTTAGAATATTAAGTACAAGACCAACAGTTAGGTGTTACAACAGAACCGACATAAATTTAACTTGTATCTTGGACTAAAAGCATTTGAAAACCAGTAATTCTAAGTATATTTTAACCTTTGGCTTAGATTATAAGTATATTCTTGATATTTTTTTTTTTTAATAAAAACAATTATTATTTAAAATCAAAAAAATTCAAAAATTAAAAAACGGTGATCTCTGCCGAGGTTCAGTTAAAGTTTGCACAGCTTTTTATATCTGAATTTTCTAAATCTTTAGTAACTTATTGCCATCAGTGATAATAATATTTTGATAATTTGTAAAGCTCCGTTTTTGCGAAAAATTACCTCAAGGGCGTTGAGTTTTTAAGTAAAGGTACAACTTTCAAAAACAAAAGACGCTAAATTATTTTAGATCCAAGTCTCAGATGAAGCAGGGTAGTAATAAAAAGTTTTTTTTTGTTTTAAGAATGTTTGTGTTATTTTTAAATTGTGTTGAGAAAATTTAAAAACTTGACTTTTATTTTTAATTTGAAATCAGTCTCGTGTTACACTTTCTGGTGGTAGGATGTAAAAAAAAATTGATATGTCTTTGACCTAAAATTATAATCATCTCTCTCTGTTCATTGTTCTTCTCTAAAAACAAATAAGGAAATCTATATTTAATTTCCAATTACGTACAGTTTATGATACATTTGATATAATAAAATATATTATTGATCGTTAAAACCGTTATTTTCCTTGGCGTGTAAGTGATATTATTTATAATTGTTTCCGGGATATGTCGTTTATTTACAAATTAGAAATTTAGAATAATGCAACTTCATTAGATACCCGCATGGTAACATATAGTTCTATATCAATTTCAGCCATTGAAAGCCTCACCAAACCACTTCTGCCTATTAAGAAAAATGTTTTTATTTTTTTTATTTACATATCAATACACAGTTTTGTAGATAACATAACACACGACTTCCGCGGTCGAGTGATGATTCTCGACTACGAATCCAAAGGTCGCGGATTCAAATAACGGCGTGCGCTAATAAATATTATTTAATTAATTTGTGTTATTTTACAATTAATTCATTTGAAATAGTATATAGTGTATTTTGCGTCACTTTTTTGAGTGGAAGGTACTCTCAGTAAAAGATTAAGGACATGTCTCTGGTGAAAGACTACCATTCAGAATCGAAACGTTGCTTGAAGTGGCTTTAGCCGTGTTTGGTGACCAGATCTGAGACACCGGGCTCTCTCCCACCCTTCTTCCCGTCATTCCCTTCCCCTTTCTTCTACCTTCAGCTTCCATAGTATATGCATAGTCCCACAGGCTTCAGAAGGTTGAGAGCAGTTGGCATTCTTGTGCTTTATGGTATTCACATAAAAAATAGTTTGGGAGCCACAATTACAAATAAAATACGCAATATATTTGATTCGGTACATGATTTCAGCCATGAGCTATGAAAATATTAAATATTCCTTTACGTGTCATAAAATACGGCAATACGCCATAATTTTATTCATATTTTTCAACTACAACAAAACTAATGAATGTTGTTTTATAAAAATATGTTGAAACTCGAACGAACCCGGGTAGCAACTACTAACCATGTTATAAAAACTAGACGATTCTTTAATCAATTGGTCACTAAAAATACGACCAAGCTATAAAGTCAAATGTTTTAGGAAAAGCAAATAATTTATTTTATGAAAACAATATTTTATGTTAAGACAATCAAAAAAGTATTGGATTTCTTCTACCAGAAATCTGATAAACGTAACGCTAACCAATTTTTTATCGTTTTAATGTATGTGTTTTCCCAAAGTCAAATCGCGCAGGTAAATGTCGCCACGAAACATTTACCCCGAGCGCCCGAATGAATAAACCAATATTTTTCAATCCATCACCGGGCCATTTTGCTTTACGTGCGTAAATATATTTTAGGGAGCTGCTTTATGAAAAAATTGAGGTTTTTCTATGAGTTCAACATTAATTTGACACGCCATGTACGTTTGAAGCTTGGATTGTGAAGTTTAAAGGATGGACATAGCGATGAATAAATATATCATACCGGAAATTATTACTGCTATTCTATAAGTAAGAAAATATATTGATAACTTGATCCATAACCACACGTCTTTGTTAGTAGCTGAGGGGACAAACGCGTCAGATTTCTACCCGGGCGTCGCGGGTTCAATTTCTCTGCTGGTTAAATTCTCCATCATTGCACAAGCAACATCTTCCGCTTATTCTCATGGCAGTAGGAGTTTTTTTATATTGTTAGGTTATTCGTAACCCCCGGAAATATTTGTCTTTCTTTTAAAAAGAAAAAAAAAAGCGTCAGCCGGTTTTGGCACATCTGTGCTTTTGTCAAGGCAGATAAACTAAAATTGATATATTATTTGAGTATGAATGTATGTTATGAGTACAAAAAGTAAACACAAATTTCACGTGACAAGTCAGGTGAGGGACAGACCCAAAATATGATACAGAGATTTAGGTCGTAAAAAAACAGGGTATATAACCTTTATTATTAAAAAAAATGCTGTTACATTTTTCATTTTATTCCAATTGTCATGGTACAAACAAAGGAACCTTAAGCCTCAGCATCCAAAATGGCGCTTAACGTCTTTTTGTAGCATTTTAATACAAGCAATATGACAAATGATTTATCTGAAAAATGTATGGGTAGTTAGGAAAATGTCCGAGGTTTCCAGTGAATATATTTTTTTTAAAGTGAACTTGTAAATTCTATAAAAACATACTAAAATGTCAGTAATGGTACAGTTTGAAAACCAACGACGGCATTTCTGACGTTTTACCTAAAAATTCTGTACACATATCATAAAGAGTTTAAAAGATTACTGTTTAAGAATCGTATCCACTGGAAATTTTAGACATTTTCCTAACTATTCTTATAGAATTAACAGATTAATCATTTGTAGTATTGCTTTTATTATAAAGCCAAAAAGTGTGTATTTTTGGGTGCTGACCATTAACAGATAAACGCAATTAAAAATGTGTAAATAAATAAAAGCGGTATTGTTTGATTAATTCTACTCATTTTATTTATACAAAAGATAACGGATTTTTAATATTGTACTGAAGATGAAAGGGTGATTCCGAAACCGTTCGACAAAATATTGAAAATAAAAGTGGTTTTGAACAAAGTTTATCTGTTTTATTTATAAATATGGCAAGCCACAATTTTTTTTCAAAAATGGACATTACTATATTTTTTGTTTTCCTAAAGTAAGTTGTTCCACTCCTAATGAGGCACAAGAAGCATTGTAAGGGTCGCAAGTTACGCGAATTGTGAAAGAAACAAGGCAGAAGCGGCACAGAATGCTGTTATGCTATCGTGTATCTTACTTAGTGAGATACGTACATTTTGTTGTACATTATATTTGATGCCGAATGAAGAGTCGTTCTGTTTTTTTAGTACTTGGTTAACATGAAACCAGTGTGTATTACTAGGTGTACAACTTAGCCGTTTTTCCAAAATTCGAGACTATATTGTAAAAAACTGGTTATACATTTATGTTTCAAAGTATGATACATTGAAACATAAATGTATATTTATGTTTCAAAGTATCATACGGTTGGGTAGGACTTCCAATTTCAATGTTTCCAACTATGTCTTGACCAGTTTCGCAACATGGGGTCGAGCATTTTCATGCTGCACCTCCCGCAAATAACGAGAATGTGGCTCGTAAACTGACATTTCCAACCGAGAATGACTTTATGATGCAGACACAAATCGTCTAATTTTTCTTTGGGGTTATGTTGACAGATGCCTATGTTTATTTCACGACGTCTGCGATCTATTTATTTTGACCATCTATAGAAAAACGGCGGAAGCAAAGTTGTACACTTAGTATATAAATGGATACCGCTGACAGGTCCATTGCAACATACTATAAGCCATTAACGACGCATAAAACAGAAATAGAGTTAACAACACAGCTCTCAGAGGTAGAACTATAAAATCCTTCCAGAATCTAGAAAGCTACAACTGTCACAAAATTAACGTTAAAACGTCCAAGTATCTTTGAAAACTATTCTAGGATCACCATAATTTAAAAATAAATCACTAAAGTAACACGTTTTCCGTGATTCTAACATCATTGCATGTATGAACTATGAACATTACATAGCCCATATAGTCCACGATTATAAAATATGATTAGGTTCGGTGCGTGGGATGATAACCATCTCGGCTGTTACAAGTTACCACCGAGCCAAAGGTTACGAGTTCAGATCTCGTAATAGCCGATTGCTCGAGGGCGTAGATGCATGAGATGATTAAAACTAGTTATATTAATAATGTTTATGTATCGTAAATGTATTTAATAATAATATCCTGTTTTTTTTAACGTCTCACGTGTTAAGGGCACTTAGATTACCAATAAAAAATAAATCAAATGTCGCGTGTAAAATAGTTTTCATGATCTTGATATTATGTACTAAAAATCTTTTATTTCGGTTTTGTAAAAATGTTTGCTAATGGTAAGTTTTTCTACAAAATTTATCGCTAAATACAATTAAAAATGTTATATTTATAGGTTCTCGTTTTTTTTTTAACAATTATTTTCGTTTTATAACATAAAGATATTAGTTATAAGCCATTAGTAATAAATCTTAAGGGTCAGCACTAAAGAACGACGCTCCACTATGTAGCATTCTAATATAAGCAATGCCACAAATGATTTATCTGCAAATTTTCTGTGGGTAGTTAGAAAAATGTCTGAGGTTTTCAGTGAATACATTATTTTATCTGTAATCCTCTTAATTCTATGAAAAAAACATACCACAATGTCAGTAAAAAGTGCAGTATGAAAACCAGCAAAGGCATTATTGAACGATTTACCTGAAATTACAGTGTACATTTCATAAATAATTTCAAAGATTAATGTTTAAGAATTGTATTCACTGGAAACCTTAGATATTTTTCATACTACCCGTATAGAATTAAAAAATAAATAATTTGTAGTTTTGCTTGTACTAGAAAGCCAAAATGTGTGATTTTTTGGGTGCTGACCCTTAACTGTAAGTTATTAGTTGTAAGCGTAAAGCGCCCTTGAGGTGATTTACCCAAAAAAACGGCGCTATAAAAGTCCATTATTTGTCAATTTATTATTATTATTATAAAGTGAATCAGAAAATCCGGCTTTTATTTGTAAGCATGTTTTTATTGTTAAAAAAAAGTGATGCTTGAATTTTTTTAATACTCATAAAACGGTCTACTTTGATGTGTGAAGTGGCGCCATGGAGATTTGTTTCAAATGACGTCACATAGTCCCGGACGGTAACTATGACGTCAGAGCTGAGCCGGATCGCTTAGCAATGGTGGCAAATGAATCAATTTTCAAGATTGGTTTTATAATGGTACAAATAACAGTCTACAATAATGCTTTTTTATTCGGAACCGATGTTTGATATTCGACAAAAAAAGAGTAATTATTCAAAGTCATGATTCTTCATTGCCTTTATTCAACGCACTGCTAAAATTGATAAAATCTTTTTCCTCTAGTATTTATTTGTAATCGATAAGGAATTATAATTTATGGCCCAAAATACGAAAGAAAACTTCGCTAGTAAACTAGGTTCGTTCTCCTCGAAACTCCAAAGAAATAAGTTATCGTTTGGGTACAATCTAGTCGTCGCTATTGATCGCGGTTTTATGGCACCGGTAGTCTTAGCTACTATGTAATTCAGGCTAATCAATATATTTATGACGTGGATAAAATAACTTTTAACTGCTTTGAATGTGTAAATCTGTTCAACAAAGAAACTGTTGAAATCATAATTTATACAGAGGTAAGTGGATGGAAGGAGAAGTCGGAGACCCCCAAAAATGGCACGATCAAGAAATTCAAATATTAAAATATGTAATAACAGAAGAAGACGTATGGGAGGAAAAATGATTGTGAATCAATCAATCTAAGCACAAGAATTTTCTTTACTAGGGTGGTATTTATCATTAACTAGAACATGTACATAGTATATAAACTGAATTAATATTATAACAACTGTTGGTATTAAGTAAAAATGTATATTTTTGTACAATGGATTAAACAATTATTTTTTTTTTTCAAAGAATAAAGCAACGAATTTGTGCCACAATATGATAGAGTGACATTCCATCCTCTTTGCCTACCACTGCGGAGAAATAACACGATGAGTAGTTTATTATTTTGCGTGATATTGTTTATAGAATTAATTTATTAGATATCATCTAAAGAAATTTCAAGTCCCAAATGCACACTTAGCCAATCAAACAAATCTGGAATCTTGGATCAAATTTCTTTAAAGTCTTTAAATATAATGAAATTGTTCTAGGAATCAAGAATAACAAGGCACTAACGATTATCTATAATATCTCAATGGTTTCAAGAATAACTTTAATGTTGAAAAATCGTGTAACATCTCCAGGGATAATAAAAAAACTGGAATTTTGTAATTATCTATAAACTCTTACAAAACTTGAAATCACATGTAAAATCTCATGGGATCAGGAATACGTTAATTATCCATAAAATCTCAAATAAAACGATGTATATAATCGCATGGAGTCAGGAATAACTGGAATCTGTGAATTATCCATAAAATCTCATAGGATCAGAAATAACTAGAACCTGGATAACTTTCCCAACTGAAATTGCTCGAATTCGTCTGGAAAACCTGGAAGATTTACGTTTATAAAATATTTTTGCGGGCGAAAGAAAGAACAGGACGAGTAAAGAATACTACGTTTTGAATTAAATATTTATATTTTCATAGAACGCAATCTCTTTGTGGTTTGACATATTTAATGAAAATGAAACAATAACTTTGTACAAGATCACAGATTTTATTTTAATTTTTATGACCGAATGGCTTCGCTTAGCCTAATCATTATCAGGGTACAAAATCAAACTAAACAAAAATTACATAGTGTGTGGTTATATACGAGTATACTCATACATACAGAGTGATAATAATACTCTTAATAAGTAAAATTTATGCAGTAGTCTAATATTACATATATTTCCCGTAAAATCATAAAATTTCTCATTATTTTTCCATCACGTTCTCAGTTATACGTTTTGTCTCTTTAATTTCATATAATTTGTCTCTTTCTCTCTGTTCCTTTGTTATAATTTAAATGCTATTTTGTTTTCTTACTGTTCTCTTTTTTATTATTTTTTTATTGTGTTCTCCCTCTGCATTAATGAGTACACATAACCACATTTGACATTTATATGTATTTTGCAAGAAATTATTGATTAGTCAAATTCCTAAGTGTTTTTTACTCAGTTTTATTAAATCAAATGAAATATGGGAAAAACATGCCAAATGCAAAAGATTGATTTTATTTATTTCCTTAGACTTTAAGTTGACAAATTCCCTTAATCATTTCATGAACAGACGTACATAATATGATTATAATATATTTTTATTATATTAATAAGTTCTACTTCATAAATTAATTTTTAGATGTAATAAAAAAATGTTAACTGGGAAAACCCTAGCAGAAAATTAAACGTTTTTTACTCCACATGGTTAATTAGTTTCACATTTTAAAATGATAACAAAGCAAGCAAAATAGTTGTTTAACTTCATCCTCTACTATTCTCAATTCGTAGACCTCACCATTATGTATGAATATAATATTTCGTGGCACAATGAGGTACCATCGTCCTAGTTTGTTCGGATACTAAATATTTGCAGTTTATGGAGAAAACGTAAATGTGAGACCGACCTGTAGTAGGTGTTTTATATAATATTGAGTTATTTATACGGACACTTAGCTGGTCGCCTGCGTTGAATTGTGCATAAAAGATAGGTGTACAAAGTCCTTCTATAAGATATACCAAAATGTTTGCTTGGCGCAGATTCGGACCAAGAAATCTGGCCAAATGAGCTTTTTCAACTAAATTACTTTTAAAATTAGAAATAATTTTAAAGCATGAATGCTTATTTTTTTTATTATTTAGATAATATCATTAATCAAGAACACAAATATGAAACGGAAACAGACAGGTATTATAAAGACAATGATCACAACCGAGACTTAATAAAATACTTTTAAATAGTGAGACAATCAATGGTTCTTAATAATATCCATACTCAAGGATTCAATACGATACGTACATACATTTGTTATTCACTCTGTTTTAAATATTACCATCATAAGCTATGGAGTTTTAAATCGGGGAGTATCTCAGATTCTGAACAAAAAAACAAAAAAACCTTATTAAATTTTGGTATTTTTAGATACATAGAGTACATTGAGCGGTACCTATCCAAGGCGGTATGGTCAGTTTTTGATGATTTTTGCCGGACTCGGCAGACCTGGGCGTGGATAGGACTAGAGCTAGGGTATTTATACATACATTCATAATACATGTCGACATAATGCTTTTGTTTATACGTATAACCATTTTTTCTGAGTATTGTTATCAACAATAATACACAATATAACCTAAAAAACCGTTTAGTTGTGTCAAGTTTAGTCGCATATAAAAACATGTGGGCGGAGTCCCCGGATACGAGGGAGACCAAGATTATCCTTACAGCACATAAAAGCGGTGTGTTATTTTTGTTATCTCTTTCCCTCTCATGGTGTACGCCGTGAAAACTCGGAGAAAGTGATTTATCGCAAGTTTGTTTAGGTTGGGTAAAAACAATTAGCTCTTTCTCCATACATTATTACTCCAAGGTTATATATGTATTGTTAAAGTCTCTCAAAAATCGTCGATTTTATATTTTTCATTAGAGCAAACGCTTTTCTCCAAATAAATGTTGACACATTTAATTACTCAGAAGATTTTTTTATTTTTATATTATGAATACCGCACAAGAGTCTCAACTGCTCCCAACCGTCTAGAGCCAGTGAGTCATGGCATCCCCAAATAGGGTATGTTGTGAGGTTGAAAGTAGTGGGGAGGGGAAGGAGATTGGAAAGAGGAAGGTTGGAAAGTACCTAACTATTCAGATCTGGGCACCAAACACGGCTAAAAGCCGTGTTTGGTGACGTTTCGACAAGCAACGTTTCGATTCTGAATGGTGGTCTTTCACCAGGGCGATACTTAGAGTATCTACCACTCTGGAACGTGCCACAAATACATTTTTTATTATTTTTAATATGAATTAAATGTGTTATGACACATATTAATCAAATAAAAGTTATGACCCATTCTAGTACGTAGAGCTGTTGAGAATATAACCAAAAAAGACATTGTTATATCCTAACCCTCCCAGTCCCTCCCTGAAGTGACCCCATCAAACACGGAAGAGAGGTGGGCCTTCCTGTCATTTATAATTTCTCAATAACCTCTTGATGCCCGAACACTGAACACTGAACACTAAACTCCGAACACCGAACACTTCGAGAGGCTTTATTATTTTCTGTATTATTTAACGTGAACGTACTTCCAACGCACTTCATAACAAGCACGGTAGTGTGCCGTTAAGTTACTTTAAATGATTAGAGATAAGTGCTTTGGTAATAATTAAATAAGAAGAACATAAACATTAAGTGTATTGTGTTATTAATATTTTAATGACGCAGAAACCAATTAAAATTTTAGTTGAGAACGATTTATCCATTAAAATCGTTTTCTTTGAATTAATATGAAAGACATTCCAATGCATATACATAGCCTGATCAAAAGAAAAGGTGAATTTTGAATTTTCGCGGGCTGTGTACATTCGACTATCGGTTTTTTTTTTTTTTATGTTGGTACACATATGTTTATCATATGTTAGCATTATCAGCCATTTTGGATAAGTGGTTTGTTTTTGATAACTGGAAAGGTTGGTCACGTTTTTGTGTGTTTTCGTTTTTTTACTTTTGAAAAAAATGGATCAAAGAATATAATCCATGATTTGTTTTTCCACAACTCTAGGACGCTCATCGTCATTAACATCTTCTCGGCCTTCTGTAAAGCTCTTGTACCACTTATGAACACTTTTTTGAGACAAAGTAGACTCGCCGAATGCCACAGTCAACATTTTTAGTGCATTAGAGCACTTTATTCCATTTTTAACGCAAAATTTAATACATATTCTTTTATCCATTTTTTTCAAAAGTAAAAAATCTAAGAACACAAAAAAACGTGACTAACCTTTCCAGTTGTCAAAAACGAACCACTAATCCAAAATGGCTGATAATACTAATAAATGATAAACATATGTGTACCAACATAAAAATACAAAAAAAAATCAATAATCGAATGTACACGCCCGCGAAAATTCAAAATTCACCTTTTCTTTTGAACAGGCCTCGTATATAGTAAGATTTTTTTATTTTAAAACACCCGTATGATTATTTTACGTCGAAGTTGAGTTGAGTTAAGGCTCAGCACCCAAAATCGTTCTAAACGTCAGTAATACACGGGCGAGTAGGAAAATGATAGGGGGGTACAGTGAATATAAATGTCATGCTGTAATCTTTTAAATTCTATTAAAAACACACTAAATTTCACTAAAAGGTGCAGTTTGAAAACCAGCGAAAGCATTTTTTTACGTTTTACCCAACATACCAGTATGCATTTCATAAAGAATTCAAAAGATTTCTGTTAAGAATTGTATTCACTGGAATCCTTGGACATTTTTTTTAACCACCCATATAGAATTAACAGATAAATCATTTGCAGTATTGCTTGTATTGGAAAACCAAACAGTTTGTATTTTCGGGTACTGACCCCCTTAAGTTTTAAAAATGGTGCAAAACTGCATCGGAGCAATCACGTAACAGTTTTTTTGTGATACCGGACAGGAATTCTAACTGCTAAGAACTAGTGGGGCTATGGCGTTCCAATGCGACAACTTGAGTAATCCTAAAGAATGTTGAAAGTGGAAAGAGATAAGACATGAGGAAGAAAGAAGAAGAAGCTGGAGAATTACCAGGATATTGAGATATGGTAACCAAACATGAAGCTAAAGCCTAACGTTTTAATTCTGGGTAGTGGTCTTTCCCCAGGGAGATCTTCCACTACGAAAAAGATCAATCATAATTTATTATTCATCATACCCATTCACGTCGAGTTTGTTTTTTTAATATATTTTTTAGTTTGAATACCGTAAAAGAGTCCCAACTGTTCCCGACCATCTGAAGCCAGTGGGACTATGGTATCCTAAATTAGGGTATGTTGTGAGGATGACTGTGGTGCGCAAAGGAAGGAGATGGGGAAAGGGAAGGGGAAGGTTGACAAGTACCTGGCTATTCAAATCTGGTCACCAAAAACGGCTGAAAACATTTTCAACAACATTTCGATTCTGAACGGTGGTATTTCACCAGGGGGAAACATAGAGTATCTACCACTCTGGAACGTGCCGCGAATTCAAAATATATTATATTTAATATGATTGAAATATGAAACAACACATTAATTAAATTCAAATTTATTTGCGAACGCCGGGATCTGAGCCCACGACTTCTGGATTCGCAGTGAGCGTCGTAACCACTTGACCACGGAAGACGTCGTATTTTTCAACGATAGCTTAGTGATTTTGAGCAATATCCGGAATAGTGGAAGGTCCAAGGTTGAAATCCCGAACGCGGCAGAAAGCTTTTTTCATGTTTTTTTTTTTAATGTTCAATTTTTTAAATAATAAATAAGATATTTCGATTATTGCTTCATTTCGAAAAAAAAGTAATCTGTTTGGCGATGTCTCAAGGTGTTATGTTTGTCCCGTACAATAAAGGAAACACGGGGTTATTGCCCTAAACAAAGCAGTGGCGCGTACAAATGAATACGGTCGGTCTTATCCAACGGCAAAGTCTTCGCCGCTTTGAAACTTTTACAATTGCTAAATTATTGACATTCTCAGTGGCGGGTGTGCGCTAGATTACAAGGAAGGGGTCAATAATTTGTGCAGGAGACATGCAATGCACTTGTTTCGTACCTACTCGTAGATGTTTCAGGAAAATAAAAATCGAATAAAACAGTAAAATCCAGTACCAGATCTTAAAAGAAAGCACAAGATCTAACATATTAGCGTTGGGAAAAAACTTCGATGTTTTTTAATGCTTCACGAATTGCTAGTTCTTTAAAATTAACACTTCAATTGAAGTCGAACTCGCATAAAAGAGATTTGAATTTATCCGGTTATTTGTACAGTTCTTTTTGGAACCGGTTCCTCGCCGAAAAAAACACGTACTAGTCGGTAGAGATTTGAAAGTGAATAGAACTGAAACTGGTTCCTCGCCAAAATCACGTTCCTTTAGATCGAAGTACTTTGAAGCCGAACTTCGATTGAAGTACTTGTAATGAAGTACCTCTTTATAGGCTTTGAAGTTCACTTCGCAACTCAACTGCTGCAAATTGCAGTAGTTCTTTGTATTCTAACTTCCGTTGAAGTATTTGTTCGATGAAATGAATGAACGCTAAAATGAACTACCAACTTCAATTGAAGTATTTGTTCAATGAACAATGAACGAAGTAGGAACTACTGCCAAAAGAAGTAGTTCTTTCAAAGCGGTCACAACGCTATAGCATAAATATTGTATATTGACTGTTTTTTTTTATGTGAAAGGCGTAATTCAACTTTTTTTTTTCAAGGAAATTTAGGCCTTAATTGTAACATTAAGGTGATGCTTTTATAATAATAATAATGTTTAATTCCAGAAGGTGTGCAGGAGTGGTGCAATGCAATACCTTCCATAATTGATAATAATACATAGTAATAAAAATAATAAAATAAAAGTTGTAATACACACAATGATAATAATAATAAAAATTAACATAAATTCACAAGAAAATAAAATTAAAAAATAAATTGAAATATTAATGGAGGATATTAGGTCTCATTTCTGCAAAACGCCATCAAGAGTGAGTCCATCCTGGCAGCATTAAGATTGATTGTTGTGCTCGACATTTTTTATTTATTTTTATGGTGAATACCGCATAATAGTCCCAACTGCTCCTAACTGTCTACAGGCAGTGAGACTATGTCATCTCCAAATGACGAATGTTGTGAGGCTGAAGGTAGTGCGGAAAGGTAGGAGATGGGGTAGAGGAATGTTGGGAAGTACTTGGCTATTCAGATCTGGTCACCAAACAGGGCTAAAGCCATTTCAAGCGACGTTTTGATTCTGAATGGTGGTCTTTCACTAGGGCGATACTTATAGAGTATCTACCAAATATACTTTATATTATTTTATATGAATCAAATGTGTTATGACACATATTTATTAAATAAAAGTTATTGGCACACGTCGGGTTTGAACCCGTGACCTTTAGATTCGTAGTCGAACGTCTTACCACTTGACCATGGAGGCCGTCGATCATAATTTGATCAAATGCTGAAACGGACCGAGAATCGATGGTTTACGGGGGCGATTATTTGAAGTGGTAGCGGCAAAAAATAATCATCGATTCGCAACAGTGTAAAATTTGACAGTGGTTCAAACCACTAGGCCTTAATTTGCTTACAAAAAAAAAATATGAGAACCGCCTTTCAACTAAACACCGTCAATGTATATCTACATGATTACAAGGTTACTTATGTGTAAATTTGGGGCATCTCTTCTGTTAGATGTAACAGTTAGATCTCGTCAAATTAAAGAATACGGATGGCATTTCGTTTACTGCACAGCTTCTCTGAAACTCTTTGGGAAGCAGACGATCCATGCAATGGTGATTGACTATTGGATTTTTTCGGCTAACCTCGCCTCCTACTTCTACCAAAATGCGTTTCTGCGCATCAGCCGTCAACCGCATTCTTTCGTTTGTCAGACTCTACCTGTTCCAAAAAAATGTTAGATCCTGTTTTAAACGCCTGCACAGATATCTACGAGTATGTATGTATGTACCAAGGGAGATAATTATTTTATTCACTATGTATGAGCAACAAAGTTACGTCATGGCACTGATTAGAAAGTCACATGATTGAAAAACCGCAAAAATCTCATGATCAATAAGTAAAAGTCTTATTTCACATCGGGTTCCTTTGTGAATTCAGAACCTACTAAAGATATATAAATAAATAAATAAAACTAACCCGAAGGTACATACTTATAACCAACATCACTACATAAAGTGCAATGCTAAGCAATAGTTCACAAAATTTTTTCTTAAATCATGCAGCTTAATTATACAATGGCTTGATTACAAATATTCGCTCGATATTTGAATTGAAAAATATTTAACAATATAATTTATTTGTGCGTACGTACACGACTGTGATATTTTCAAAATTAAAACTAATGGATGTACTAAGAAAATTATTAAAATTTAAAAACAATCTTTTCCAATCCAGGCATGCCATAAAATATATACCTACTTTAATTTATTTTACCAAACGATTATTTTTATTCTATTTTTAAAATGTCATTCATATGGCTTATATTTGCATTCGACAGAAATAAAATTTCTCAGATTTCATCTAGTTTTAAAAAAAGTGATATTTTGTATTATTTTTTTACGTGAATATTTCAAAACTCTATATCTCGTGATGGAAATAACATCAATATCTGAAACTTTTTGTGATGATCCATAAATTCTAGACATAAAATGTAATCTAAATTCCAAGCACCAGAGCTCACCGTTTGAAAGTTTTAGCTACTTCAGGCAGATAGATTTTATCATGTGTGCTATATGGTTAACATATATCTATGTATTCCCACGAGTATATTTTGCATTTGCACCCTTTCGCATTTTAATTATGAATGTAGGTATACCCATAGGTACATGCCTGGGACAGAAAGCACATTGCATAGAAATAATTTATTAATACGTGATAGAATATCAAATGCCTCATTCTAAATACAGAGCTTTTACCTGTGGGCCGCAGGGCACATCAATGCTGAATAATTGACACCCCGAGAACTGAGTAGTAGAGAGAGGGTGATTCGATAAGTTATCTGGAGGTGACGTCACGCGATGCACTCAGGCTTGGCGCACGCGTCAGGGTTCTTTCCGCGCGGAATCGCTGCGGCACCGCAATTGCTCACAATCCGCACACTTTAGATGCGGCGCAGCAAACACACCGCCCATAGAATCCCGAATTGATATTCGAATAATAATTTGAACGGACGTGCGCGCTGAGTCTGTTTCCCGTACACTACACCCGTAGGAAATATGAATAATGCATGCCACTCACGTTGTCATTATGACCAATTAGGTACGTAATTTAAAAGGCTTCCTCGACGGAATTATTTATCGAAAACTTCTTTGAGCGATGCGAAATAGTTGTTATATAATTGTAGGATAATATCATTTCGTGTCCAATATAAACGCTACGACAATCCGACTGTTGTATGTATCGAAACATTGCTTGTATACAGCATGTTTAAACTTGCTTTTCGACTTTGAAAACAAAAACTTAAATGAACATGAAAAAAACTTCTTTTTTTAATATATATACTTACGGACCATTGTCCAATTACAAAAAAAATACACATCCATTTGAAAGAACATTCAAGTCAATACCCTAAACAAGGTTTTGGAAAAGTGGTAAAGAAAAAAAAAACATTTGGACTGCTACCAAAAATTTCAAGACCATGGCTTGAGTTAACAATTCTCGACATTCTGAACAATGGAGAATGATACCCATAATTAGCAGAGTGATGATTGAGGAACAGCAATTCATTGTTTCTAAGTCTACGGAAAAGAATATTGAACTGGATGAGTTGCAACAAAGAAGGTTAGTCAATTATTCAAGCAATAATTTTTAAAATGCCAATTAAATCAAAGTCTAATATAAAAATAACGTACCGAAAAACTTTTCGAATAAGAGTAAAAACCTTTATAATATTTAAATTTAATCAACGTATTATCTTATCTTTTTGCCAATACGATAATAGGCGTAAAAGAGACTAACTGCTTTTTCTCATTGACGTTTAGCAAGGACATCACTCTCAGAAATGTAGTGCACCCAATACACATAATCCTAAATTTGTGTTGCTTGGGTCAACTCTAACTGCATGACCTATACGTTAGGACGATTGTATCCTTCAATTGCTGGATATTCAATCTTTTGAAATTTGTCAGAAATATTTTGATACTTTAATTATTATTTATAAAAGTTTTTTTTCCTATTTAGAATTAGTCGAATGATTGACTGATTTGAAATACAACAATAATATTCAAGACTTTGTTTGTCTGTATAGCGCAATTTTATTGAAATATCTCCTCTAAGGTACTTCCAAGCTAGAAAATAACTAAAAACTGTAGTTTAATATGCCTAAATAAAACTAAACCAGAGCTAGAAACTAACTTTAAAATAAACCTAAGAAAATCTTAAATTTATGGTATAATTATATTTAAATATATATAATCTTACAATGTATCTAAATAAGTAGGCCTTACGAAATTACGAAAATTGATGTTTACGTGTTTGTTTAAATATTTTAACATTTTGAAATGCTTCAAAATTATTCTTCTTATTATATGCGTCAAATTTCAAGAATGCAAACATATAATTTATTTATAAATGGATATTCTGATTAGGCCCATCTCCAGTTGTCAGATGCAAACATGAAGATGATTTGTGAGTTCTATTTTAACCACTAGCTTATAACTGCCCGAACTAGTTAAACCACGGCAACCTGGTATCGAGGAATCCTATGATGCGGAAGGTGAAGGTAATGAATAGGATTCGATAACCTGTCTAATCAAATCTAGCCACTAAACATAGATAAAGACATTTCAAGCAACGTTTCAATCCTATTGGCTATTGATCTTTCACTAATACGAAACTCAAAGGAAGTTTCATTATTGTCAGTGAAATGACCTATTTTCATAATTAATTTTAAATTTTAAGCAGTTGAAGAACCCACGGCAAGAACCTGTCAACTAACTGTCGAGTCATTCTGAGATATTTACTCTTTTACGTTTTGTTAAAAAAAAAGTGTGTACCATCACAAATCTACAAACTATTTTTCATGAAGCTAACATACTAAATTTAATTTATAATTATGCATTTTAATGCATTGCTGCAATATAATGGTATTGTTATTATTATTGTTATTGCCATCAAAAAATATGTAAGTCTTAACAAAATTTTTAACAACTTTTTTCATTGTTCGTACCATTTTCATGATCTAAGTGTGTTCATTGGATAGAGCGTACCAGAATTAGTGAATTGAGAATACTAACTCATTTTAGACAAAAATGTTTGTTAACAGGTTGTTTCCACATCTGAAACCGCAAGTAACGAGTGATTTTTTAAACTTAATTAGGTACTGCCTTGTTTCACCCAGTTTGAAATAAGAATAAGCAATATGGCGTGGTGTCCTAATTTTCAAGAGCTAAAAACATATTTCCAAGCTCCGTAGCCCATGATCAGAATAACGTTGCCGAGTGAAAATAGTTACGAATACCTAAAAATAACACACTGAAAAAGAAAACCAACTTTCACGATAAAAGATCTCACAATTCATTGTAATTTGCAGAACAACGCAGTTTTAATACTCTATTAATTTCCAGAAATGAGTTTTTTTTAACTCCTCAGGATTAATATACCAAGATGTATTTTTTTGTACTATATAATATTTTAATAAATAAACGTTTTAAAAATCTAGTATTCTAGGTAACTACGTATTCGAATTCAAATTAGGAATTTCCCAATTTTTGTAGATCTTATCGCAGCTACCTGAAAATATTCTGGAAAGGTACCTAGAGTTTTTATTGTGTCACGTTAAATTGGTTGTACAACTCCCCGTCATTCAGAGTCCCCTGAAAGTATCGTAATAAAGGGTGAATTAACAATATATATAACAACTTCCTCAAAGTGCTAACAAAACCACAACAAGTAACGTGACTTTTAACAAAATCAATAAATCTTTTTGTCGCTTTCTTGAGCCAATGATGTAAAACACCTTCCATAGGATACAGCTCAAGAATAATGCACGTAATCGACCTTATTGTATCAATATACTTGTACTAACTTTTCACGTTCTATGTTAGAATTATCGCTAAACTACCATTGTGTCTTTTGCATCAAAAACAACTAACGTCCTGTTTTTAGAAAAACTGGATATCACAGTTTATACAACCGTTTTATTATAGCCTTACTCAATGTTTGTTATTTTTTCCTTTAACGTTTTGCTTACTGTTTTTTTTTTCCTTTCTTTTGCTCAGATGAAATTTGTTTTTTTTTTTTAAATGTTTACCTGAAGCGACAAAAAACATAAGAAAGATAAGCATTCCCGGGTAACGAATAATCTGACAATATTTAAAAAAACTTCTACTACCATTATAATAAGCGAAAAATGTTGATTGTGCAATGATGGAGGACTTAGCTGGCAGAGGAATTGAACACATGACGCCCGGATGGGAATCTGAAGCGTTTGTCCACTCAGCTACTCACCAGTCAATATTTACTTTTTACCTCTGTATCTATCATATAAATAATGTATTTAATATACTATGAAATTTAAAGTCTGAAAAAAACAGATCATTTTTTGGATCTAGGAGGCATTAGAACCAATTTTAAAAAAAAGGACAGTCGTTTTTTACATGCTTGCTAAAAAAAACTATAACCATATATTGTCGACTAGCTTCTTAGGTAAGTCATCAAGACTTTTAAGAGTGTGAGATTTTTTCGATACACCTGTTCTGAATCCAAGCTACATTTGAGAATTTAGCCACTTTCATGAAATCTTGTTACAGACATTAAGTTTTTATTTATTTATTCAGTTGCCAAATTGAAATACTGGCCCTCGAAATAGTATATCGATGACCTGCGGTGTATCGTACCCCGTAGACTTTATGATCAAAGCCAAATCCTGAGCTGAGTAAAAAGTTGGACGTTCTTGGACTTTTAATGCTAATTCACACCAACGTCCGGATCCGCTCAGTGCCGATATTGTTCCGCAAGAGAGCTTATTGATATGGTATGAATATCGATCAAGGAGTATGTGCCAAGACAAAGTTGTTTGGCAGTATATCCTTCTACCCACCCTTGTGATATTTAACTACTTTTTCAGTTAAATAATTATTTTGAAGTGTGAAAATACTTACAACGCAGATATTATTTTTTTTAACCCATTTTTTTTCACTAAATAATTTTTTTAATAATTAATAAAAATATTATTTAGTGATAAAAAAATGGTTTTTAATAAAAAAAATCTGCGATGTTAGTATTTTTACAATTCAAAATAATTATTTAACTAACTAAGTAGTTAAATGTCACAAGGGTGGGCAGAAGGATATACTGCCACACAACTTTGTCTTGGCACATACTCCTTGGTCGATATTCATACCATATTAATAAGCTCTCATGCGGAACAATATTGGCACTGAGCGGATCCGGACGTTGGTGTGAATCAGCCTTTAACGGTTCAACTTGGAACATGTTTCACAAAGGTGAAATACATTATAATTCCTAATTTGGGGGAGTCCTAGGCAGTTGGTATCGCAGGTAATGATAGACTACCCACTTTGAATTAATATGGATGATTAATGTTATTCCAGTTAAAAAAGAAAGTCAACGATTTATTTTTTTTTTTGCTTGAGTTCTGAAATGAGGATAGTTAAGTTTTTAATTCATATGACATTTTTTTCAGGCGTTGTTAAAAAATACAAGACTGTTTTGATGATTTATTGTCGCTGGAAAGGCAAGAGGGCTTAAGAGACGCGTTGGTCAAAATGAGTTTAATATGCAGTTTTAATCAGTTATTTTTTCTGCTGCGACTATTTATTTATTTATTTTTTTTATACTACTACTAGTTTTTTATACTACGACTAGTTATTTTTTCTCTGACTCTCGTTTTATTCTGAAGACGTTTGTGGCGCTTCAGCCATTTAAAATGTATTTACCATTTGAGATGGCTTGACTCAAGCGATACAAGTTTGGGACTTTTGTAGCTTTTCGTTGCTTCAGGTAACTAAGGAGAGCATTAAGTTACCTAAGTTAACTTTTTTTTTCAAAATCCAAACAGGTACTGAAGACTTACAAATTTTATTGTTAAAAAAAAATTTTAAATTGCTCTGGTGTAAACCTCTTAAAAGGAGGCTTCAGTCCTTTTGCCTTTCCGGCGATGATATAATAAAAAAACTTTATTAATTTCTTATTTTTTGTGAAATTTCACCTTAAGGGCGCTTTGTTCTTGATATGTTCTTAACACCCTCCGTAGTCGAGTGGTAAGACGCTCGACTACAAATCAATAGGTCACGGGTTGAACCCGGCGAGCGCAAATAAATGTAATTTTATTCATGTAAAAAATATATATATAGTTCATTTGCGGTACATTCCAGAGTGGTAGATCCTCTTAGTATGGTCCTGGTGAAAGATCACCATTCAGAATGGAAAAGTTGTTTGAAATGTCTCTAGCCGTGTTTGGTGACAAGATCTGAATAGTCAGGTACTTCCCAACCTTCTGTTTCCTCATCTCCTTTTCCTCCCCACTACCTTCAGTCTCACAAAATACCTCAATTGGGGATACCTTAGTCTCACTGGCTCTAGACGATTGGGAGCAGTTGGGACTCTAATAATGAGCGTAAAATAAGACATTTGAAGTACCATCCCAAAAAAAATGCTCACTAAAAAAAACACTTTTTAATTATTTTTTTTTCCAAAAATTTTTGTAAGAATTTAAACCAGGTACAAATACAACCAATGAATAACTTATGTAACTTAAAAATACCAAGCATAGCAAACATTTTGGCTTCTTGTCACATTTTTACAGTTAAATGGATACTTCAAAGGTAGCATTGTAAAATGGTTACGTGGACCTATAAATTCCAAACGGAAAATTCATATCATTTAGATCACACTATTAGAGAGCGTTAAGTGGCTTTATAGTTATATGTTATCAGTAAAAATTCTCAAATTAATGATAGTGACACAAGAAAGCGGGGGAAAAGAATCACTTGAATTCTTAGGAATAATTTGTGCTGATATAACAATTGACTTACTAGAATTTATTGTAATATCTCGTTGACATTAATTAATATTATTAATCTAAAACACAAATATAAAACAGAAAAAATCATGAAATAAAAAGACGGTGGTCACAACTGAGACTCGAACTCAGATCCTCTACTCTATCCGGGAATAACGCCTTATTTTTTTATCAAAAACCATTTTTTTATCACTAAATAATATTTTTATTAATTATTAAAAATATTATTTAGTGATAAAAAAATGGTTTTAAAAAAAAATCTGCGTTGTAAGTATTTTTACACTTCAAAATAATTATTTAACTAAATAAGTAGTTAAATATCACAAGGGTGGGCAGAAGGATATACTGCCACACAAATTTGTCTTGGCACATACTCCTTGATTGATATTCATACCATATCAATAAGTTCTCTTGCGGAACAATATCGGCACTGAGCGGAACCGGACGTTGGTGTGAATCAGCCTTTAACCTATTCGGCCATTGGGAAATTACGAGGAAGCGACATTCTAATAAAGTTTTGAATAGAGGATCCTAGTTCGAGTCTCGGTTGTGACCAATGTCTTTTTTTTTATTTTCTGGCTTTTTCTGTTTTATATTTGTGTTTTAAATTATTGATATAACAGTCGAACTTGGTTATAGAAAGCGCGAAGGGACCAACCAAATTTACTCCTTATAGCCATTACTCGTTATAAACGTAGGTAGGTAAAAAAAAGTACCCACTTACTAATATCGATATTTATGCCAGGGTATGAAAGCTTGCATATTATTAAATTTACTATTTTTAAGAAATACGGAAAACCAGATACAAATTAGAAGTAGAGTGAAAATGAATTTGTAAAAAGGTACAGAATTGCAAAGAAAAAAAATCGTATGACTTTTATTTAAAACGACACTTTTACATAGTGTCCGATAGAAATGTTTCTTAGAGCGAAAACTATCAGGGATTACAACCCTCCTTAACGTGATTTGCGGAAAGCCCGCTGCAGTGCAGGACGGGCGGTTTTCTTTGTCTTGTTAATGATATGCTTCGACTGTTTCGAAAATTGAGTTTTTTTCTCATACCTGGGCGCATTGAGTTGACAATATTATTTGGACGTTATATCAGTGAAGCGACCTCGTTATAACCCCGCACGATTTGTATGAAAATAAGCCCGAACTAACATATCATTAATTAATTGCTCATCATAGCCGTGACCTCGCTATTAACGTGATTGTTATAACCAAGTTCGACTGTATTTAAATATTTTTAAAAAAACCTAAGCATAAAAGCCTTATTGTTGTTTCTAATTTCAATTTTAATTCATTTTACTTGTTTTTAATGTTCGAAAAAATATGTACATAGTTTCCGTGATCGTAAAGAGCCGTAAATGAATAAATAATCGTCATCGTTAAAAGCTAGAATCGTCGCATGCAAGTAGAAATCGTATTACTACTAAGCGAGGTGTATTTTTATGCTAAAGCTCGTGGTTTATAACGATCTATAATGAAACGTGTGGTTGGAACGCGAGATCAGGCTTGAAATAGATATATTGAGCCGTGTTATTTGAGTCAAATTTACCGAAATCTTCTCACCACTACTTCCGAATTCTCGCAACCGCGAGTAGAGGAAGACCGTATTGTGAAGATTAATTAAGTTGCTTTGTGCGACAACCTAGGTATGCAGATCCAGTCAATAAACATGTAAGTGTTTACAAACGATGTGCAGCGCTTCATAAACAAAAGGAGTATGGAATTCAAATCCTCTCTTCATGCATCATTAATATGTATCGATTCTTGGTTGCTGTCGAAAATTCTATTATTTTTTGTCAAGTAAAAATGTCCCAGTGACAAGTTTGAATGAAAATTTCTAGCGACCAGACTTGATTTTATATTAACTAAACAAAAACTTAGGTTTTCACCAGAATCTCAATTTTATTATAATATTATAACCATTATTTTAATATTGTAGCCTATGGGTTAGTGGTAAAAAACAGGTTATTGTTAAATTTAATATATTTTATCTAACCGCGAATGTTTGCTTTCCATGAAAATATTAGATACTATTCTAATTAAAATGAAATAATAACTTTGTAAAAGACCACAGATTTTATTTGAATTTTTTATGATGGACCGGTTTCGCTGAGCCTAAGCATCATCAGGGTACAAAATTAAACTTAACAAAAAATACATAGTGTGTGATTATATATACTCATACATACAGAGGGAGAACCCACTATAATTTAAAAAAAAAGAGAACAGTAAGAAAACAAAAGAATAATATTTAAATTATAAGAAAGAAACAGAGAGAAAGAGACAGATAATATGAAATAAAAGAGGTAAAACATCAACTGAGAACGTGGTAAAAGAATAATGAATAAAGAACAATTACAATAATAGGAATAAAAAAATTTAAATTAAATTTAAAATTTAAAATATAAAAATAAAAATAAAATTTAATTTAATTAAATTAAAATAATAATAATAAAAACAAAAATTTAAAAAAAATAAATGAAACAGAAGATATTATTCTATTAAGATTAAATTAAAACAAAGCTAGGTTATAGTAGTATACAACCATAGGCAATAAAACACATGTAAAAAATGACACTTATCACTACCATAAATAAAAGACCGAAAATTTATATGTTTCTAAAAGCATTGAACCGTCTTGTTTTTCTAACTAGAATTTTCAGGTCGACAAAACGGTTTTACGGTAGGAATTTCAATTCCATTGTGAGCTACGGAACTTTAATATGTACATTTGACTGGATAACATAGATCCAGATGCCATGTAGTCTATTCCATATTTGAGTGTTGAAACCTGGGCGAAGCAAACTAATTAATATTTGCTTTTAATAAATCAAATGTGACGTTGTAAAATGATGACAATGAAAATGTGACTTTCCTTTTTAAAATTCTTGGTGGCATTCCATCGAAGTATTTTGAGTCACTTAATAAATAGATCAGTTAATAAAGAAATTCTAAGTATTACAAATAAAAATATAATTTAGTGCCAACTTCTGATTGTTATTTAAGTTCATCAGCCTTCTGGTTTCCAGCTTTGAACATATGCCTCATTAAAACGTCTCATGTTTTATCTTTTTTTTAAACTGCCCATCTCATCTGTGGATATGGTCTGTTTCTCTTTACCTTATAAGGAAGCCATTGTATTGCGTTCGGATTCCACCTGACATCCGCTAACTGTACCACGTGCCAATCATAGTCCCATTTAAGCTTAAAGATTGTTTCAGTACCTCATGTCTGCTACCTTTAGTCTAGCTTCGAAAACTCATAGAACGTTTCAGTCTGGGTGTTGAGGTGTTTATTGTCAAGTTTGTTGAACCTGACAAATGATTGAACAGTAGCTGTCATAAAAGATATTAATGAAAATCATCTTTTCGAAGCAAGTTTCAAAATCAAACCCAAAGCGTACAATAACTCTATCTCATTAGCGGGATGAGACGAGAATAGCCGTAGTGACAAATTGTTTTTTTTTTCATTCACCGTATATTTACTGGACCCACTCCAAATTTATGGGAGCTAGACCGCATAAACGTAAATTGTCTATTTAATCGAAAATAATTTGAACCGGAGACGAAAATAGAAATTTCTACACTTCATAATATTATTTCATTTTTGAGACGTGGGGAATGAAACTTTACTTTAAAATGACACAAGAAACTATACAGATATGTTTCAAACAGTTTTTTTTACTTTTTTTTTAGAAATTCTGATAAAAAAAACTGATACTTTAAATTAGTTATTTAGCAGTTTACTCGGCTTTGTTTGAGTTTCAACAACGTTTTTCTAATTGAATAATTAAAACTTAATGGAACAAACAATACGACGTCTTATCTTATTTTTGAGGGTTAAATGACTATTTCATAACTCCATAGATTGTTTGTAAATTGGTGTAGGGATCTTTTAATAGTTGCGTTTGCTTGGAAAATGAAAAAAAACTATCTGACATCTCACAGAAAAGCTGTGCAAAATAAAAATAAAATGAAAAATAGCCCACAAATGAAATGTTCTAAAGACCTGTTTGTTTTCTTGGAGTCAAAATTTGTAAAATTTAAGATATTTGAGGCATATATAGGTTTAAAACTAAATAGCGAAATAACGATGAAAACCAAAAGTTTTAACGTATTCATTTGCTCAATATTAAAATAAAAGTTGAAGAAAAAAGATACTGATTAAAAAGTGTAGCCATTTTGTATTGTGACATCATTCCAGTGACATTCGCCGCACAAATCTTCACGCTTCATCCTTTTACTAGAAATCATATTACATTTATTTGTTTTATGATCTCAAGACAAAAGTTAGAGTCACCCTAAAATACCTGGCGAGAGTGGAAAGAAATATTCTGAATTCTTTTATAGCTTCTAAAAAGCTTTAATCTTCAAGCATTTTAATAAATTATGTGGCAATGCAGTCAAGGTCACAGTAGTATGTTAATTATTTGGCAGTCTTTCATGTTTCTGGATTATCAGGCATTAAATCTTAGATATTAGATAATCTTCAGTTGTTTCGAATTTTTTCTGTACATCATTCAGCAGATCTAATTTTCCAGCAATTTGGATAAAATTTATTACACTTCGCGCAGGTTCTTAAAAGAACTACGTTTTCATCAATTTTACACGATTAATGTGGCGCTTTGTACACAGTTTAGAAATGCAATGTTTTATGACAAAAACACATCAGATTTTTGATTGAAAAAATTTACGATATAAATTGAATCCAACGCGTCCATTATTCGTTTTTTTTTGTGGGTGGAATATTTTTTTAACAATTCTTCTGATTTATTAGAATGAAAAGCTTAAAGTTCAATTTTGAAATGTAAACTTTACATGCTTTATTTGTGAAATGCGTAACAAACAAACGACAATAATAAACAAGCCTCTAAGCAATAAAAAAAGTTTTATAAATAAGCATATGTAAACATGAGACCTAATATCCTCCATTATCAATTTTTACATGTATTATTTTAATTTTTTTCTATGAATTTGTGTTTTTTTTATTTTTCTTTATTATTGTGTATATATGTATTACAACTTTATTTAATGTATTACTATCAATTATGAAAAATAGTGCATTGCACTACTCCTGCATACCTTCTGGAATAAAAACTTTAATATTATTATTTATAACAAAAACTTTTCATATATGACGAAACAGAAATAATAAAATCGCTTAGTCCCACATCAACGGAAGTAATTTTAATGAAACTTTATATTGGAATACTGCAGTATGGTTTGTTAAGCGAATTTTCCAATACAAAATTAATCAAAACAATCCAGTTATCGAGTTAGTTATAAAACACCTGTCGGGCGATAGGCGGCTTAACGACCGCCGTCGGTGGGATGCTAACGGATAACGACTAACGACGTGCGGTTCAAAGGGATAACATTCCACTGCGGAGAGAATGACGCATCTACCTTTGTAGTTCAGGGATCTCACACTATGAAGAATTGGGGCCACCCGAAGTCGAACTCATCAAAATTGAATAATTTTCATTTATATTTTAAAGAAAGACAAACGTCCCGAGTGAACATAACCTGACAATATTTAAAAAAACTCCTACTATCATCATAATAAGTAGATATTTTGGTTATGTAATGATAGAGGACTTAACTTCAGAGTAGAAGATACTCTCAATATCGCCCTAGTGAAAGACCACCATTCGGAATCGAAACGCTGCATGAAGTGGCTTTAGCCGTGTTTGGTGACCAGATTTGACTAGCCAGGTACTTACCAACCTTCGTCTTCCCCATCGGCTTCCATTCTCTACTGCCATCAGCCTCACAACATTCCCCTAATTGGAGATGGCATAGTCTCACTGGTAACGGACAGTTGGGAATAATAAGAAAATAGAGGCATTGAACCCATGACGCTTGGTTGGGAACTCCGACGCATTTGTCATCTCAGCTACTAAACGGTCAACATTTCATTGCTCTATGCGTTATTTAAAACGGAGTTCAGGGTATATTTTAGTGTAGCGAATACTTCCAATCGTCACTTTTGAATATTTAGTCAAATAGATTTTAGTTATGAAGGTGTTACTACGAGTATTTGATATAATCCTGTATTTTAATGTTATTGTTAGAAATACCGATAAAAATAGGAGGTCTTTTAAAGTTAGACTTTTTTATAATTTTTCGCTTTCCCAGCCTGGCAGCTTACGTTATTTTAAGTGACATCTGCGGGGAGATTTGTCAGATAGAGTTGAGCGGGTGTGACATAAAGTCAATCTCACCAAGGAAGTTATTACATCATATATCTGTCGATAGGCGAGTGTCTAAATAATATTACATGTTTCTACTACCCAACATTGAGCGCTCGCACGGAGTTTTCAAATTAACAATATATTCTATTATTTTTGAATTTCCGCATGCAAAAATAAGAAAACGAGTTCTTGTCGAGTTTCTGGTGACAAAAACCACTTAATCTTAAATACTACTTTTTTATTTATCATTTCGCTTAAATAGTGTTGTTTTTTATTTCTCCTACTTTGTGGGTTGGTAAAATTATATTTAAGGGTCAACACTTAAAAATACACACTTTTTGGTTTTCTAGTTCAAGCAAAAATTCTACAAATTCTATATCTGTCAATTCTATACGGATAGTTAAAACAATGTCTAAGGTTTCCAGTGAATACACTAATTGAACAGTAATCTTTTAAATTCTTTATAAAATGCATACTGAAATTGGGTGGGTTGATAAAATTAATTTTAAGGGTCAGCACACAAAAATGCACACTTTTTGGTTTTCTAGTACAAGCAAACTAAAAATTCTCTATCTTTCAATTCTATACGGGTAGTTAAAAAATGTCTAAGGTTTCCAGTGAATACACTTACTAAACAGTAATCTTTTAAATTCTTTATAAAACGCATACTGAAATTTTAGGTAAAACGTTCAAAAATGTATTTTCTGGTTTAAAAACTGCACTTTTACTGATATTCCAGTACGCTTTTCATAGAATTAAAAGATTACCGTTTAAAAAATGTATTCAGTGGAAACCTCAGACTTTTTTCTAACTACCATAGAAAAATTGTGCATAAATTATTTGTAATATTGCTTGTATTAGAATGCTACAAAACGACATTTAGCGTAATTCTTGGGTACTGGCCTTTAAGACTTATATCAAACGCTACATCTCATTTTCGATAGTTTAGCAACAAAATGACGTGAGAATGTTGTTAAGAATACCTTTTTCAATTCATAGTGTTGTTTGCTAAAAAAAATAAAGAAAATGTTTTCACGTCTTAAAACGATTAATCTAAGGAAAATGTGACATCGACTGCCCGCCAAGATCTCCAGATGTAACTGTGGTTTTTTTCTGTGGGATATACTATAAGTAAACGGTCTATTAATGAACGTATGTGTGTCAACAAGCCGTCGTCGATTGAACAGCTTATAATAATATTAGAGCAGCAATAGTTTGTTGAAATTTCGTCCGATATTTGTTTGAGAAATTGCTCAAGTAATTGTGTTACAACAAGACCATTCGACAGATATTATTCTGAAAATGATTGTTAATAAATAAAGCACTTATGTATAAATATTACAGTATTTTCATATACCGGTTAGTAGCCTAGTTGATAATTGCGTCGGGTTCCTACTCATACAACAATTTTCCGCTTATTATAATGGTAGTACAACTTTTTCAAATATTGTCAGATCATTTGTAACCCGAAAAAGTTTGTCTTTTTTTTGTAGGTACTATTTGAAATACAAGTATATTTTTGAGAACCTTCGACATACTTGCGTTGTTTACTGTGGAAAATTGCCTTATAAACAAAATGAAGATATACTTAATAATTCGCAAGGAGGGCAGATAAGATGGAACGATAAAAAAGATATGTCTTGACTTTGCTTCATTTACATTCATACGTCGTCTCATACATAGCAGAGTAGTAGATACTTCAAGTGTTGCCCTGATGAAAGAACAACTTTCAGAATCGAAACGTTGCAACGTTGTTGCTTGAAATGGTGTATATATATATAAATAGCCGTGTCCAGTGACCAGATCCCAACTAACCTCTTCCATATAACATTCCTTTTTCTACTCCTGTCGACCCCACAACATACCCCTATTGGGAAAACCGCAATTCCACTAACTCCGGACGGTTGAGACTCTTGTGCGCTATACTTTGACGTACAAAAATACACGATCGTTTATTTAGATTCTCGACATAAATCAGTATTAAAATCAATGGACTGCGACATGTCTTCCTGGGACGTCCCCAACTACTTCCATCATCCACTTGCGCGTCATATACTATCGTCACTTCTAAATCCGTCCATCCGCTCTATATGACGGCCTTCATGGTCGAGTGGTAAGACGCTCGACTACGAATCCAAAGGTCGCGGGTTCAAACCCGGCGTGCGCCAATAACTTTTATATAATTAACATGTGTCATAACACATTTAATTCATATAAAAATAATAAAAAGTATACTTGCGGCACATTCCAGAGTGGTAGATACTCTAAGTATCGCCCTGGTGAAAGACCACCATTCAGAATCCAAACGTTGCTTAAAACGGCTTTAGCCGTGTTTAATGACCAGATCTGAATAGCCAGGTACTTCCCAACCTTCCTCTTCCCAATCTCCTTCCCCTCCCCACTACCTTCAGCCTCATAACATGCCCTATTTGGGGATGCCGTGTGGTAAGACGCTCGACTACGGATCCAAAGGTCGCGGGTTCAAACCCGGCGTGCGCCAATAACTTTTATATAATTAACATGTGTCATAACACATTTAATTCATATAAAAATAATAAAAAGTATACTTGCGGCACATTCCAGAGTGGTAGATACTCTAAGTATCGCCCTGGTGAAAGACCACCATTCAGAATCCAAACGTTGCTTAAAACGGCTTTAGCCGTGTTTAATGACCAGATCTGAATAGCCAGGTACTTCCCAACCTTCCTCTTCCCAATCTCCTTCCCCTCCCCACTACCTTCAGCCTCATAACATGCCCTATTTGGGGATGCCATAGTCCCACTGGCTCTAGACGGTTGGGAGCAATTTTTTTATTTTTTTTTTACATGAATACCGCACAAGAGTCTCAACTGCTACCAACCGTCTAGAGCCAGTGAGACTATGGCATCCCCAAATTGGGTATGTTGTGAGGCTGAAGGTAGTGGGGAGGGGAAGGAGATCGGGAAGAGGAAGGTTGGGAAGTACCTGGCTATTCAGATCTGGTCACCAAACACGGCTTAAGCCATTTCAAGCAACGTTTCGATTCTGAATGGTGGTCTTTCACCAGGGCGATACTTAGAGTATCTACCACTCTGATTGAGACTCTAGTGCGGTATTCATATAAAAATTAAAAATTAAATAAAAAATATGCATAAACTGTCTTAAGCATTTTACGCTTCCATCGGCCGTACATTATTTTCCAATCTTTACATTCACAATACGATCGTGAATACTCTTAATAATTCTATATGGGTAAATTTTATTGCAATTTGATTGAATACAGTTTCCAAGCAATTACGACACCATCCATGTGCCAAATTATAGTCATGCTATAATCAATCCAACAATTAACTGGTCACAGAATCCAGAAACCATATGTTAAACTCAGTAACGATCACAACAAAGTTCCCGTTTTCGTTAAAGTTAGATATAATCTCATTAGTGTGTCGGTTAGGTAACGCAGCGCATCCAGTTTGCAGTAAATGTGACACCAAGACGCTAAGGCACAAGATAGACCGTGGCTTAACACCTACGATCAGCTGAATGTTTCTCTTAGGGTCTCCAACACGAATCTATTTATGATATCCTACGACCTTATTCCTGGAAAAGATACAGCACGTCAATGAAACTAAATTTGTTCCCGATAGAAAGTTCAGACAAGACTTGCCACGTTTAAAGGAAGTCAATTTGAATTGCAATAACCTTGAAGTAACAATATTTGGAGGGATAGCTAATTTGTTTTACCCAACCCATCCGAAATTGTAATAAATCACTTTTTCCGAGTTTTTACATCGTACACCATGAGATAGAAAGAGACAACAATTTTTTTGTGCCGCTTCTATATACTGTCGCAATGATCTTAAGCTGGCTATCTTCGCTGGTTAACGGCGGGACTCCGCCCACATTTTTTATTTTGCCACTAAACTTGACACAACTAAACGGTTTTTTAGGTTAGATGCTATATTTTTGTTGATAAAAATACTGTGAAAAAGTGGCTATACGAATACACAAAAACATTATGTCGATATGTGATATGAATGGATGTATAAATACCGTAGCTTTAGTCTTAGCCACGCCCATTTGCGCCGAGTCATGTTAAAATCATCAAAAACAAAGTCCAAAACTGACTTCACTGCCTTGGCTTGGGCTACCTCTAGTATACTCTAAGGCAATAACACTGTGCATTATAGTAATAATCGATGAATACTTGCAGCAAGGTTTGTGTATCTGAGAAGTATATTCACGGGAAAGGCTGATAAGGACTAACGAAGGACTGAATGCAGTAGTTGCTAGTAAAAAATGGTCCAAAGAAGCGAAGCTAGCAGACCACAATAAAGTGATGATACCTTGATATGTGACAGCGGGCATTAAACTGAAAGCTGTATAAATGAGATCCCTGAGGCGTTTGCGTGATAAAACTATGTATGACCCTGTCACAAATGTGGGAATCCGATCTGAATGCAAGGCTGATGTAGATGTACTAAATACGATTAAAAAATGCATGCTATTAATAGCACTAAAGCAATTTAAGGAGAATATATAACTCGAAAGCGAATTGCAGTAGAAGTCGGGGACGCCCGAGATAGACATGACACGATCAAGTGAATCACACACTTGAGTCTAGTTACGTCAAGAGTCAAAATAACAGAAGAGTATGTATAAACCACCACATATATATATATATATATATATATATATATATATATATATATATATATATATATATATATATTTAATAGTTTAGAAAAATGTGTACGTTCGTCTAAATAAACATTGGGCCTCAGCGAGGTGTTTTAAATCAAGAAGGTTAAATAAACATACGAAACAAATAGACACAAATATAAGTGTAAATAAAAAAAATATACATATATTTGCAATGTAAAATGAATAAATATTAAAATAATATGAATCAAAATAATGAAAATACTGGATCACAGACCGAACATGACCGCTGAAGCGAGAGCTGTCAAAGTATGTGTGGTTTTTGTGGCGGGAATAAGGATTGCAACCTAGCAGAAGAAAAAGACGCCATAGAGAAATATATTGCCAGCTATTAGAAAACAATAACCCAACTTTTTAAATGGTTTAGTTCACTTGGTTATGTGAAAAAATATAACAGTTTATACTACTTTTAATTGGACATAGTTATGCAGAAAGCGTCCAACCCACAATTTGTCAAAATGGAGTTTTAGATGTTTTCCTTTAAATAAATTCAAGATTTCTATCTGCTGAAAACATTCAAGCTTCAAATGCAATAGATTTTTAGTAAATATTTTTTTACTAACGCACGTTGTAGATAAATTATTAAAATTTAAGTTCAAAACGTTAAAACGTAGGATAACATAGGAAATATGTATATATTTTTTAATAAATACATTGATAGATTAAAAATTACCTATTTATAATAATTCTTCATGAAGAAAATAAACACTGATCTTGACTTTGCAAACGCCGAGTATGTATATTAATGCTTTTGTATCGACATATTTTCAAACGCCTTTTTCTCAGTTTTAGATATTTGGGGTTGGATTCTTTCTACATAACTACGTCCAATTAACACTTGGTTTCAAAGGGTTAACCTAAGAGTTTTGACCCGTCAGCGTTTGGTAAAATAACTTTAAAGGATTGTTTCTGAAAACGATCAGAAATTTTCGAACGAACAATGATGCTTGTCTCTTAAAAAAATAAACAATTCGTTAATAATATTATTTTTTTTCACTTACTATAATGTATTTTTATTTATTTATTAACGCCCTGATGGGCTTTCAAATATTAAATCAATAGATTAAGTTCATTTGTACAGAAAAATACTATAAAAATGCTAACCTAACACATTCTCAATAAGTATTTCGTCTCTCATGGAAACACGGCAGATTTATTTCAGTAACAAATTTATTCTCCTTTCCTAGGAATTACGTTGCAATAAACATGCTATGAAGTCGATTTTAGTATCCCCAACGTTATTATAGAACGCAAATTGCAGTCGTATCTATTTTATGGCTGCGAAATAAAGCCGTCTATATTTAATCCGGAATGAAATCTGTTATTGTTTTAGTTATCATTAGAGGGAATTTATTTGCGTCGTTGTTCGGTAAGTAATTAAGGTTATTAGCAGGTGTTGACTACCGCACAAGAGTCGAACCTGCCTAGAGCCAATTGGACTATGGCATCTTTGATTCGCGGTATGTTGTAACGATTGAGGGAAGTAAGAAGAGGAAGAAGATAGAAAAGAGGATGGTTGGGAAACCACTGAAATTATAGCAATTACAGAAATTTTAAATCACAACGTACATATCCTAAAGTATTTAACCGCGTGGTGTCAACTGGTGCCAAACGTGTAGCGTTAAAAATGTTTTTTTTTACGGTGAATACCGCACAAGAGTCCCAACTGCTCCCAACCGTCTGGAGCCAGTGAGACTATGGCATCCGCAGTTGGGGTATGTCGTGAGGCTAACAGTTGTGGGGATGGGAAGGAGATGGGGAAGAGGAAAGTTGGGAAGTGCCTGGCTATTCAGATCTGGCCACCAAACACGACTTAAGCCATTTCAAGCAACGTTTCTATTTTAAATTCTTTCAACAGGGCGACCTAAGAGTATCTACCACTCTGGAACGTGCCGCAAATATAATAAATATTATTTTTGTATGAATTAAATGAGGGGCTTAGAAGCAAAGGCAGCAATCTCCTTCATTTTAAATTATTTCTTGAAAAGTTGATTTAACGTTTAATGCACTTTTCTTTTGTGAATATGTTGATAAATTTAGAGATAATTGTTTAAAATTGTTCCTAGTTTAATGTGCACTAACATTTTCGTACACTTCATTCTCCATTTCTTTATAATAATCATTCAAATGTTGACAATGCTACAGAACCGTATTTGGAGATTGCTGCCTTTGCTTCTAAGGCCCTCAAATGTGTTATGACACATATTATTAAAATCAAATTAAATTTATTTGCGCACGCCTGGTTTGAACCCTTGACCTCTGGTTTCGTAGTCGAGCGTCTTATCACTCGACCACGGAGGCCCTCAAAAGGTTGTAATACACATATGTGATTTTTTTACGTCATGACTGCGTATAATATAATTTAGGCTGTTATTACATTAGAAGTTCGTAGAAAATATACCAATGGAAATTTACTAGGTAGTAGTTTATTGACATTGAAAATGCTATCAGTTTTTGTAAACTTTTTTTAATTTTAACAAAAGGTACGAGTTTAGTGGGCGTTAAACTGATTATTATTGCCTTCATATTGGTAGTCAAAACGCTCTCGGTAACTTTTCTATTCACTGACAGCCTTAAAAAAGAGTCGTCTTTGTTGCCAGGATAATTATCATTGGCTAGAAATAGACGCGAGGTGCTTTTTGACTCCCACTTCTGACAAAAAGGGTATGTCATGTTTTCTTACGACTTTTTAATAATCATCTTTTCAATCAAAATTCAACTCACGCAGACCGAAAACTCAAAAATATTTTTAGTACCCTGAATAGAGTAAAGTTTTAAAATAGCTTTCTACTACAGCAACAAACTGTAAGTTTTACAACCACGGAGGATTTAAAATCAAAAATATTTGGTTACCTACAAGGTACAACTGTAAAATATTTTATTTAACTAGGTACTGCATTATGTATATATATTTAAAAAAAACTGATTTGTTTTTAAAAAAAACTTCAACTTGTTGATACGTTACTGAGACAACGCACATGGTTGCACTAAATCAAGTCAACGAGACATACCTTCGAAACACGTTTCATATAGCTATCTCTTCCGTACACACATATTATTTGAATGGCTATCCTTTTCATACGCGGGTGAAACATTTAGTGGTGCAACATTAGTGGTGCTACATTTTTCGTAAGATTTGTACGAAAATGACGTGTCTTGTATTTTATGTCTATGGATATGACAACACATTTCATCAAATAACTTCTTTGACCATAATCTAACGAACCGGATGAGCTATTTTTTGTACTTTTCATATTTAAAATAAACTTTTTTGAAAACATTTTTCTTACATTTTTTTTCGCATTACCTACCTCACTAGGTTATTAGAACCTGTTCTGGGGTAGCTGAGTGAGTGCATATAAATATACATAATATAAAATCAAAACATAATATCGTCACTGGAAAGGCAAAAGACCTGAAGCGCCATATTGAGAAGTCATTTACGTAACCGTTTCCGTCCACCAGAGCACTTTATTTTTTTTATTTTACTATAAAATTTGTAAGTCTCAAGCACCTGGTTGGATTTTGAAAACAAAAGTTAACTCAGGTTACTCAATGTTCTCACTGAGTTATTTGAAGCGAAAAAAAGTCCCAAACTTGTGTCGCTTGAGTCTAGCCTTCTCCCAAATGGTAAATATATTTTAGATAGCTGAAAGGCCACAACAGTCTTCAGAATGAAACGAGAGTCAAAGCATTCGATACAGAAAAAAAACTGATCGAAACTGCATATTTAACTCATTCTTGACCAAAGCGTCGCTTAGACCCTTTTTCCTTTCCAGCGACGATATATTTACGAACTTCAAAGTCCTAAAACCATTAAAAACACATTTTTATTTATAGATATAGAGCATTTTTTTAAAACAAAAACAATAAATGTAAACGATAGAATTTTAACAAAAAGTAATATTTTACATATTATATACTGCATATACATAAATGCACACAACGTTATTGTAATAAATTTTGTCAAATGGAATAATTTATTTATGGTTTTAAAGTTTATTTTGGAGAACTCCATTTTAATTTTTAGGTTTTTTTAATTTTATTTAAATAATAATTATTATATATATTTTTTTTAAACAATTTTTTGTTAAAAGCTCTGCGATGTAATTATTTTTACGCGTAAAAATAAAAATTATTACATCGCAGAGCTTTTAACTAAAAGTTATATTTTTTTTTAATTTAAATAATAATAATTATTGTTTAAAAACAAAATTAAAAAACCTAAAAAGGAATAATTTATATTTTGTTGATATTTGTTACACAATGCCAGATCATACAATATACTCGTACATTGTCTATAAAACCCTATTGGTGAATATTTTTTACAAATAAAATGCATTGACAGTAGGTAAAGTAGTTCTAGTATTTATTTATAGAATATACATTTAGGAAGTTACTAAATTACGTGACTCACCGCGTTTTTTAATTGCCTCTTTTCAGTATCGTGCGGGCTCGCCATGGGCGTGACGACAAATTTCGTAATGGCACTGTTCATTATGGGCGTGACGAAAAAAATCGTAAATCATATTTTTATTTTATTTTATTTTATCTACTCATTTATAATATAAACAAAATTATAGTCTTCGGAAATAATAAAATTTTACCTCCATTCGCATATATTATAATCGCAACAGTTTCGATGGTAAACGGTTTCACTACTTTGAAAGCGAAATCTTGAGTATCTGAAAGTTATAGATTTATATCGCCGATGAATTCGTTAGGTTGATGAGTGTGAATGTTGATGACCCGTATTCTTATCGCAAAAACAGGGCCCTACTCATAGAGAAAAATAATGATTTTTTTTTTAATACATGTAAAACCTTAGAGTATATAGAGTGGTATGTATCCAAGGCAGTGTAGTCAGTTTTTGATTATTTTTACCGGACTCGGTGGACGTGGGCGTGGCTAAAACTAAGGTTAGGGTATTTATACATCCATTCATAGCACATATCGACATAATGTTTTTGTTTATTCGTATAACCACTTTTTCACAGTATTGTTATCAACAAAAAAAAGCCAATAACCTAAATAACCTTTAAGTTTTGTCAAGTTTAGTGGCATAATAAAAAATGTGGGTGGAGTCCCGCGGTAACCCAGGAGCCCAAGATCATTGTGACAGTACATATAAGCGGTGTATTCTATTTTTTGTCTCTTTTCTGTAAACGACGTAAAAACCCGAAGAAAGTGATTTATCGCAAGTTTGCATAGGTTGGGTAAAAATAATTAGCTCTCTCTCCATACATTGTTACTCCAAGTGTAAAACACTTATTAAAGATTAGTACTCATTCTAAAGACTAAACCTATAAGAGTTAACATTAATTTAAGTCAAAATAAATTTTGTTAAAAGGTATATTCTATAAATGGTAGGACCAACAGTTACTTTTCAAATATTTGAATAATATTAATAACCTAAAACACAAATATGAAACAGAAACTAAAAAGAATTATGATCATGACAGAGACACGAACTCGGAAATTCTACTCTATCCGGGAGTAACACTCTGCCAATTATGCCATCTAGACCTCATTATAAAGCGGTGTTTTTAAACGATCTCATACTTCTATTGAAAATTATTATTATTTGAATTTCTTATTGCTTCTTATTTTTTCGGTCTCGTATTTGTGTTTTAGATTATTAATAAGCATTACTACCTTAAAGTTAATTCTAATTTAAAAGTTACTTTTTAAATTATAAAATACTTTATCTTATTGGAAAGAATAATTGTTCTTCTCTACAGGTGAGCCCCTGATTTTACGATGAAAATCCTGGTCCCAGTTATGAGGCTCTTGTGCGGTAATCACTTTTTCAAGGGTAAATGTATAATTAATTTGAATAATAAATAATAATAATAATAAAAAATAATAATAAATAATAATAATAAATAATTTAATATAATTAAAATGAAATAAAGCGCGAAATTTGTAACCAAGTAGGTAAAAGCGATCAATTCTCTAAGACGCAGGGGTGGACGGAGTCAAAGGAAGGTGACGATGATACTTGAACTCTGCCACGTGGGCTAGGGGTCCTCCACTCGTCATGGGAATGGCTCAAGAGGATGTTACACAAGGGGGTGCTGCGGGTGATCTCATCCCTTCGCACCGCCAGACACTTGAAGATGCGATGGGAGTATCTATAGATTGGATTAAAGATTAAGCTTAAACCTGAATTCAACCATTTTTTTTTAAATTTACAGTTTACCTTATGAGACCCGAATTACTGAGTAAAAAAAATTGTAAACAACACCTCATTATTTTATTTTGTTTATTTAAAAATCAATGCAATTTTCATTTGAATTAACATTCGATCTCAAATGGAACTGAATTTGTATTATCGTGATGATATGATTGAATCTTTACAATAATAATTAGTGATAAGATTTTTTACTCATGTACGCAGGCGGTCAAAAGAGGAACTAACGAATGAACAAACTTTATTATTACGACTAAACGGATTAGTGTGTATAGCTATACATAAGTTATAGCATTTCTTTCCAAGTAACAGTTTTCGGTATGAATTTTTAATTTTTTATCCAATAATTTTATGTCATGTCTTTGTTTTTTTTTTCAGAAAACTGATTTAAAAGTTAATAGTAAAATCCCTCCTAAAATAGATAAATTGGTAATGTACGCTTCACCGAATTTTGAACATCTGACCTTTGGGCCCAGAGCCAAGGTTCTTGCCGCTCTAAAACAGAAGCCGTGACAATGTCAATGACAGAATTTTTTTGTTGCCTCGGCACACAAATTTTCTGCTTCACAGATTAGATTATATACCTATAACAATCATTATTGTATGAGAAATCTGAATAAGCAATTAATTATTACCTTACTTGAACCCCAAGTTTCTCTTGTAAGTCCTCTATGAATAGAAGCATTACACGATGATAAATCTCCTCGAATAATATAGTTAGATTTGTCTATATTTCCCGAAATAAACATTAAGTGCGCCATAATTCAAGATCCACTTCCTCCCTTTTCTTACCCCGGGGGAATCTCGGAGAAAATCCTGAATAAACATCCCTAAGCCACCACGAGATCTCATTAAAATAATCGCCACACGCAAAAAGCCCTAAACTGATGTTCCTACAACTAAAACACCACAATACTAGATTCGTTTCTTGCTACTGAGTAGAGGGTGAAATCTTTATCCCCGTGTATAAGGGTGGATTCTACAGAAATGGGTCGGACCCGATAATTTGTTAAGGTACAAATTCACAGGAAACGGCGGTCAAGGCAATGCTGACGTCACTTCCGGTCCAGTAAGATTCTGCTTGGAAAGCCTTAAGCTTTCGTATTTTATTTACAAAAGGAATTCTCCTTGAGCGATTTATTGATATTCGGTTTTATTTCTTTTTTAGTGCGTATTTAATTCACTTGCATACGGGATTTGTACTCGTATGTTGTGGTTATGCATTGGCTTTGATCTGGAAGCTGTGGGTTCATTTCCTGTTGAAGAGTAAATTATTTATTTACATTGTGGTGGGTTTTCTGAGCAATGAAAATACTATACGTATGATGTCTTCTTTAGAATATGTCACTCTGTGGTCCTAGCTACGTGAACACCATAATCACTCTCGAAGAAAAACAAACGTAAGACCTCCAAAAAAACGAAAAGAGTCTTGCAAGCATATCGACAGTTTTATCTATTTGCAGCCAATATAGTACCACCTCAGCTAACGATATAAGTACACACATATTTAACGAAATAGAAATATTCACCAATCTTTTAAAGATTTATTATTTATTCCTGCTATGGAGAAACATGTTTTGCTAACGCAGTTACTTTTAAAAAAAATCTATCTAACGACTACTAGCTTATTGAATGCAGTAGTGGATGTTGTTATTTAAATCTTTACACAAAGGAAAATTGCAGCAACTTAACTATCAATTCGACCGATCGACAGCTGAGTGGACAAATGCGATTCCCAGGCGGGCGTCGTGGGTTCAATTCCTATGCTGGCTAAGTTCTCCATCATTGCACAAGCAACATTTTCCGCTTATTATGATGGTAGTAGAAGTTTTTCAAATATTTTCAGGTTATTCGTAACCGGAGAATGTTCGTCTTTCTTTAGAAAAAAAAATTGA